>JAMAGW010000016.1:0-654967 GCA_023626355.1 Penicillium sp. S1602 | reverse complement strand
CCATAACTCAGTTGGTTAGAGTGTCATGCTAATAACGTGAAAGTCGAGGGTTCGACCCCCTCTGGGACCATGTTTTTGACTATACAATCTAATATATTTTTAATCCATTATCATTAATATTAACTTCAAATATTCAATATACACAACGATATCAGGAAACCTTTGATGAAGCAACAGGCTAAATGTTGCACACATCATTCGCAGAAATTACAAACCCTGCCATCGCTTCGTCCCAAATGGCCCGCCATCTGGATCCTTGGGCAGCCGCAATGAAGAAGTAGTCGGTTAAGACCCGAGCTACCTGCTCCCAGCTTTGCCATTCACATATCATTGCGACTCGAGCCAGCCGCTCTACAAACCAAGGTCGCTCGGGCTGACCGAGTGAGCCTTGAGCTCCAATGAACAAAGCCCAGGCAAACAATCCAAAGTTCTCTTTGGGTAGCTCGAGCAGAAGAGTGAGTCTGAAATTGTTCACTACTTTCAGGAGATGTTTTGTGAGAGCCCGACCAAGGCCCGAGGACGGAGGGGAGACAATGAGAAAGTAGTTGAGAAAGCAGATCGAAGTTACACGGGTGACAGCTTCAATCGGGTGGATTCTCTCGGACCTGGAGTCTTCAGTGTAAATATAACTGAGCAGTTGATGCTCGGTTTCGCAATTGAGCACTCGGAAAAAATCATGGTCGCTGAAGTGGATGGCCTGGGGCGCAACCTGGACGGTGATACTGTAAAAGATCATGTCTCGTATCACGTTCAAGATGCGTAGTAATGGCGGACTGAGAAGTGTGTTCGCCCAGAACCCAGAGCCCAGTCGTCGGATTGGTGATGAAGGGGGAGGTCGAATTCGGTGCTGTATATCGAGAGGTACGGGTTGTGTGTCCCAAGTCAGTGGGAAAACCGGTTTAGCTAACAGCCCTGTACCGGCCTTCACATCGCTTCTGCAGGATCGTAAGTCTAAGTATTAAGAGTGCGGTCTGTCACGTACGTAAGAATTGCCGACAACATTGAAGATGAACTGATGCTCTTATCCGTGATACCACCACGAAGCTCCACCATGCGCCTTAGGCCAGTCAGGTGAACCCGAGCTTCGTCAAACAACCCTGCGATTAACTATTATGAAATATGTGAGAAGGGTTTTGGGTAATAGTTATGACGCGAAATCTTACTGATCCAGTGAGGAGATTGACAATCGTATCGAATGCCTCGTTGCTGAGTGCTAATCTGGGGTCTCGTACTTTGGTGTTCATCTCGTGTATTGATTTGGCTTTCATGATACAGTAGTCAGAATCGTTGATGACCCGATCAGGGTCATCGATCGTGCTGAAAGGGTCAAGGCGATTCATGGCCAAGGCGGCTCGGTGCGCAGCGCACATGCTCATGAGACCGAAGAAACTTCCCGGGTCAGAGAAGGAAGATCGGACCATTAACTCTAGCTCAGGAATTTCCGAGTCTCTGAGGCCGCTCGGAAAGGTCATGGGAACAAAGACAGATTTCCCTTGATTGTGTTAGCCCCGAAATACTCTAGAGGATAAACATGACGTACAGTAATAAACCAAATGTGCAACCATAGAAGGGAGCTCGCCCGTTCCAGGCAATGAACAGAAAGGATCGTAGAACCATGATGCAGGTAAAGTCCGTGGGTTGAGGCTCAAATGACAAGGTAATGGGTAGCCAGCCAGCCATCGTGGCGGGCGTGCTCGACGAGGTCTTGAATCAGAACAACTACTCTCGAAGTCCGTATCCCCTATCGATGAGACAGAGGTCTGGGATACAGCCCTCAAAACCAGTTGTTGGCCCTCAGACTCCTCAACGACCTTCCGCCGGGACTTTGTAGCTGTCTGTTCCCGGTTCTCTCGCCTTGATGTTCGTTTGGTTCCCGCTAGCCTCTCCCGTCGGCGTACATCGCGCATAACATGTGAGCGGATCGCTTTACGGGCTTTAACATCTTTGATTCGTTTGGAGGTCAAGTCATCGTCGTGGTCGATGAAGGTGAACGACGGCCGATCAAGCGGTGGAGCGGCTCTTGAACTGGGTTCTGGACCAAAGCTGTTAGTACAGTTGCGACTGCCCTCCCTGCTAGTGCAACCAGGATGGAGCTGAATTTCCTAGGCAAATAGGAACTGTAGGATTCGTTTGCCACAGAGACCATAACAAGCCTCCAGGGTCATATCGTGGCGCACAGATCCACGAATGGGGTAGATCGGTGGGTCTTTCCGGGAGATAGGGGGGCTAGAAAAGGTACAATCGAGCACCAACCTGAATTGGAAGGTCGAACACCTGGTAACGTAAACGACTGCAGATGATCCATCTTGGGCCCGAAGGCCAGCGCAAAGCGAGATGACAAGTCACAAACCAATGAAGTCAATATGAAGTGGGGGTTGGGAAGACGGATTTAGAAGAAAAGAAAAGGAGTAGTTACGTTGCCAATATGTCAATGCGGGGGGGAGATAGAGCACCAGCCAAATTCAGTTTAAAAGTAGTCCAAGCGGAGAAATCCACCCAGTGATGATCCGGTGATATGATGGGACTGTGTAACCATTTCTATACATAGTTTCATGGTATATAGAGAGTAGATACAGGGAAATCATCCAGAAGAAAAGAAGGTCCTGTATAATGCGCCCGAAGATGCTGCCAAGCACAAGTAACAACGCAACCCGCTAACGATCAAAAGAATAAACATAACCTCTTCCCTTGTACATAGCAATCTCAAGCATATGCCGTTGATCTCATTTACCCCTGCATGTCACTCATGAGTCTAGAGATTAATGCGTAACCAAAAAGCACCGCCAACCCGATCCAAAGGCGGTTTCGTCGTGCCCATCCCTGACCGGCTTCCCGAGCCACATGGCCTCCCTCCACAACCGCTCCGATCCCCGTAGCACTCCCATTCGGTCGTCGACGTAAAGCGCTGGTCTCTGGGGAACATCTGGTAGGGGCGTTGGGGTCTGGGAGAATCTGGCCGGTGTTGGTATCGATGCGATGTTCTTTCATCCAGGCCCAATTTTCCTGGTCTAACTCAGGCCACTCAGTCCGAAATTTCAACCCTCCATCCCCTGCCTTGACGTTATTGATTCCTTTGGCTGTTCGAGTCACACCCGGGGTGGCGTTAAGGTGCGAACCGCCCCCGGTTGAGTTCCACCATCGTGACCGAACAGCAAATACTCGACGCTCCGCTTCCGATGCGCTGACACTACCGGTAGTCATCTCTTCACTGGTCATGAAGGACAATAATCCAATCAGGATGGTCGAAACTTCCCAGGCAGGATTGAAAGACTTGGGGTGGAAGTCGCTGATGCTTAGGCAGAGGCGAGTAGACGGCTGGAATCGACCACTGGGAGTATGCATGCGGATGGCTGGGGGCGCAAAGGGATATTCAGGAGGAAACATCAGGGTACCCCAGTATTGTCCATTCTCGTATGGGGTGCCCGGAGGACCCGTGAGGATATAGTGCCATCTGGTCTGATTAGTGCATGAGTTTCTTCCGGAGAGCTTAGAGGTCACACTCACTCAAGAATATTGCTCTCAGATGGATGGGCAATAATGAATGGAGGGGGGTTCTTCTGAATGGTTTGGTATTCCCGAGTGAGCTGTATAGTTTGTTAGCGACTCCCGGTTGCTTGGATATGAATGTCTCGGTTACCCACCCGTTTCAAAGCTGCCTTGGTCGCCATGTTGCAGGACAGATTTTGCTAGAAAATATGTGTAACTGGTAAGAAGAGATATAATCTGGGGAAAGACAGAAGCAAAACAAAAGGAAATCTAGACCAAAGAGAATCGATGAAGTGAAAGGTCAAAGGTGAAACGGTTGCGCAACGAGCGTCCCCGGAGTCACGTGCGCACCGTTTTCCCACGCGATCACCAACATGATGCTGTTCCTCGATCTTAGCCCATTGTAGCCGTCACGATGTCCTCCCCTCTATCTGCCGGAGATGAAGATGTATGTTGAAGATCTATGCAGCTTGCAGCTGTATTTTATATGTTCGTGCTAAACTGATCACCTTACTGTCCATAGATCTTCGAGCGCTTGCAACAGCGCAAGGACCCGCAGGTCCTGGAAGAGCAGCAGCAGGCCGTGAATGAGCGGATGCAGGCAATTCTTCAGAAAGCCCAATCTCGTCTTGGGGAATTGGTATTATTCTCGCCTTCTCTAGCCTTTGGGTCATTTATCACCAGGCCTACTGGTGGACTTGAGGAACCTCCGGCTAACCTTGATATCTATAAAGCTCGACCAAAACTCAACCTTGCCCTGCAGGATCTCGTCGGTTCAGTTCCAGAGCGCACCCCACACTCGCCGAAGCTTCCTCGAGCACATCGTCAACCCGCTTCTTGGTGCGAACCGCGATCATCCCTATACTCTTTCCGAGGCCTTGCGGGAAGTTTCGGCTGCGGCAGACAAACTTGGACGGTTTGGTTAGTGAACCTCATGTCGCATAATGATGAAGGCTTTTTATTCTCTCCTTTACTAATATAATTGTTAGATCTCTTCCAACAACCTATCGCCGTTCACCTGGATGAGTCGACCCCAGATCCCACCACCGGATTGCGCAACATCGATGTGATCCTTGCTACCCGAGAGAAATCTCGTGTGCTTTTGAAGACCGGAACCGACCTTGGAAATGCAGAGGGCTCGGCATACGGTAACCTCCTCTGGCGCAATGTGTTTGGAGGTGCTGAGACTTTGAACCTGAACGCCTCTTTGGGTACGCGCACACGATCTGCCTACCAGGCTGCATTTGAGACCCCGATTTTCTGTAACCCCGACTTCCGCCTGGAAGTTGGTGGTATCGCAAGCTCCACCCAGAAGTCCTGGGCTAGCCATGAGGAGGTAGTCAAGGGAGGCTGGAGCAAGCTTCGATGGCTCTCCCAGTCCGGCCATCGCCATGAACTGGGCTACAACGGATTCTGGAGACAGGTTACCAGCCTTGCGGAGAACGCTTCCCCGACTGTCCGAGCCGACGCTGGTGATAGTGTGAAGAGCAGCATCTTCCACAGCTGGGTCAATGATCAGCGGGACAACGCCATGTTGCCTTCTCGCGGTTACTACGCCAAAATTTTCAATGAAGTTGCTGGGTGGGGCCCCTTGAAGGGAGATGTATCATTCTGGAAGTCGGAGATCGAGACCCAGGGCAGTATCCCGATCCCTATTCCGGGCGTCAAGGGTGACAGTGGCATTAGCCTTACCACTGGCTTCCGTGCAGGCCTCCTTTACCCCTTGGGATTGGAGTCAAACTCGCGGCCCCAGCTTTCTCGCGTTAATGATCGCTTCCTGCTTGGTGGTCCTACTGACGTCCGTGGTTTCCGTCTCTGCGGCCTGGGTCCTCGTGAGGGTCCTGATTCCCTTGGTGGTGACGTTTACGCTGCTGGAAGCGCAAACTTGCTCTTCCCTCTTCCCAGAGTGGGAGCCGAGAAGCCTTTGCGATTGCAAGCCTTCTTGAACGGTGGTCGCCTGTTGCCACTGCGCACTTCGCAGAAGACCACTCCTTCAAGCAGCGGAGAGGTGCAGGATGCCATGATCTCAACCATCTCTGATCTGCAGAATGGCTTGCCTAGTATCTCAGCCGGTGTTGGTATCGTGTACGCCCTTCCCGTGGCGCGGTTCGAGCTTAATTTCTCTCTGCCGCTCGTTCTTCGCAAGGGCGAGGAGGGCCGCAAGGGCCTGCAGCTTGGAATCGGCATCAACTTCCTGTAGAAACATGTTTCCTATTATTAGAGCTTAGCGGAGTCGAATTATACCTCACTTCATTCCTTTTTAGTTCTGAATTCTGTTGTTATTATCTTCTTGTATTGGTTCTATACTTCGGCTCCCGGGGCTCCACGCGGGGCTGAGTCAGCAGGCATCAGGACAAACCGCAAGTTGGACACTTCGAGCTTCACAAGCTCCCACACGACTTACTTCCCACCTTATTCTTGCTCATTGTCAATAGATTTCAATCTGATCGCCGCTCCACGGCAATGGCTCAATACTACCCCCAACAACAACAGCCGGGCTATGCCCCTCAAGGCTCCGCACAGAACCTCCAGTTCTTCCCCTCGTCCTACTCCTCAGTATCCGGCCACACGACCCCCTCACAGGCTTCATACGGTGCTGGATTTGGTGGCGCTCCCAATTCCTCTGCACAGGCCTATCCGGGAGGTGGATATGGAGGCTTTGGGTCTCCGGCTGCTGGTGTGAGCGGCAGGATGGGCGAGCAGAGTGGCTTGCGGACAGGCTGGTTAGCCGCGTTTGGAGCCGAGGGGTATGAAGGAGAACCGTCTTTACAGGAAGAACTGGGAATAAATCTTGGACACATTAAAACCAAGGTAAGTCGTTGCAAGGGGTGTATCTGCTTCCAGGTGTGATACAGCATTGGATGGATCTACGGACCTAGTTCGGACAGCACGACTTCCATGCTTCTCCTCTGATGTATATCATATCTCACTTAATTCAAGGTGTGCTAACAATTTGCGATTGCAGACTCTGACCGTGCTAAACCCATTCGCATCCATCGATAACCATTTAATGGACGACAGTGACCTTTACGGTGCCCTGCTTTACGTCTTCCTATACGGTCTTTTCCTCCTCCTATCCGGCAAGGTGTTCTATGGCTACATCTATGGTGTTGCAGTCTTTGGCACCGTCTCCTTACACCTCATCCTGAGTCTCATGTCGCCCGTTCTCGACGGAGCTCCAACTCCGAACGCCGCCGACCCCACCAACTACAACCCACACCACAAGCCCTCTATGTCTGGCGTTTCCTCTGCTGGCCATTTCTCTGCGACTCTGACGTTCCCCCGCTCGGCCAGTGTTCTGGGATACTGTTTCCTTCCACTTGTGTTGACCGCTCTCATTGGTGTTTTGCTCCCCATGGACACCATGTTCGGCTATCTCTTGACCACCGCTGCCGTGGGCTGGTGCACTTACAGCTCGTCTGGCATGTTCTGTGCCGTGGCGCGCATGAGTGGTATGCGCGGCTTGGTGGCATACCCTTTGGCTTTGTTCTACGTCGTCTTCGGTATTATGGGTATCTTCTCGTCACGGGGCACAGGTACTCTGGCTGCGAAAACTGGTGCTGCTTAGAGGTTCAGTGGTTTTGATTCTTTAAAGGAGGCTATTTCACTCAAATGAGCTTTATAGTCTCATGGTGGCATAAACTTGCTGCTCATTCTTATTTTTGCGGAGGCTATCCGGTAAAAGAACGGGGACATTGGGAAATTCGCCTGTTGTCCCTTACATCTAATTTATGAATATCATGAGGTTCTAAATGTGTTATATATCATTATACCATTAGATTCGTCAATGCCCCTCTATCCAATTCATCCGTATAGACCTTGTATGATGCAAAAATCGTCCGTGTTCAAAAACCCAAAAGACAACGTAGGAAGGTAATTAAGCCGATTTACCTACTCGTTTCACTCTGCGTCGGTGCCCACTTGGCTAGCCATTCTCTGGTTTTCTCCAGATCACCACCAGACGCCTCGGCACCAGCAACGCACCATTCAAGCGCATAGGACCCCTCAGCAGAGATCATCTCAGCCAAGTTACGGCGAATCTGCCCCGTCTCATCCGTACAGAAGTACAATGGCGATGTATTGGGTACCTCAGGTTTGAAATTGATAGCATCCACGAGCGGGCGCGTGACCTTCATGATATCAGCCACGCCCACCGGCGCAGGAGAATCCGCAGATTTGCTGTTTTGTTTCCCAGTCTTGCAGTACTCGTTTTGACACCACGGCTTGCCGCAGCCGGTCATCATTTGGGATAAATAACGTCGTTCAATACGGCGTCGGAGCGCTTTCCCTTCTGGGTCATACGTATCGACGTACAGAGGTCCGTAGCATATGCTGCATAAACCGAGGGACGTATTGCTTGCACTGCTGAGTGTGCGGCCACAATTCTGGTTCAAACAGATGCGAGGAGCTGGACGCGAAACACGCTCTAGATCATGATGTCTGAGATGGGTTTTCATATCGCGAAGTCGGATGATCTTATTGCATAGGTGGCATTCTGTTGTTCTGCCGCCGTCTGATAGCTCGTGTGGTGTTAAGCCGGAGAGCATGACTTCGGGATCGTTGAGATCGGGGTCTGCCTCGCCTTTCTGGGGGACGAGTAGATGGCAGAATTGACAAAGAATCAACTTACCAGGACACTCGGTAGTGCGATGCTGTGCTAGTGCTGGAAGCCCCTCGAATTGAGCGGCACAATCAGGACAGCTGTGGGCGCTGTGGAAGATGGAATCGTGGCTGAGCTTGCTGGAGGCATCATTGCCATAGGCTGAATCACGAGAGCAATGCCAGTGATTTTCCCATTCTGGCGACCGTTTTTGGAAAACATTGTTGCATTGAGAACAAAGAACGTTATTTCGGAGACAGAAGTTCTCATGGAGGACCAATGTCCGCTGCGGCACCCATTGTCGACAGTTCTGACACTGTACATCCCCGGGCTCATGGGCCTCTTCTGTCTCCTGTTCTTCCTCTATTTCATTTGCGGTTATTCGTAGATGATATTGCGCCGGAGACTGCTGTGTAGGTGCAGCATCGGAGTCGATAGAATTGGCGTGGGCTGAGATATACAGAGCTTCTGCTCCCTCAAGAGCCACATTTGTCGATCGAATTTTCACTCGCTTGGGAGACTGACTCGAGAAGTCTCCCCAAACATGCATATCGGCCCGAGGGCGGCTTTGTTGACGCGCACCAAGGGGACTAACAAAAAGACAGAGATTGGGATCCTCTGTAACAAGCTCCACTTCGAGCGTGTCTTCACGATTCCATTCTCGAAGCTCATAATCAACATATTCTCCCGGCAAGACCTGGGCCGTCACAGCCTCTCCGAGGGCGAGAACACCACCAACTGAGCTGCCACTCGTTGTACCTGGTGCCCGCGCTGCCCGTTCTAATCGTTTCCGTAGAGTTTCCCGAGCTTGTTCCTCCGACAGTGCGACAATGTCAACCTCCAGATCTGTGTCTACGACACAGATCCCATCACCCTCTGGGTACACTTTATCAACCAAAAACCGGAAAGCCTCGTTGCGCGTCCCGGGGACGTTCAGTATCTCGTTAACGGTCAAAGTTGTGAAATTGTCCCGTAGGTGCCGCTCCAGCAAAGCCTTCCAGTCTTCGGGGTCATAGCCAGCCTCGAGCGGGCGAAGTCGCACATATGTGCCTTTGGGTAGTTGTTTCGCATGCACTGTCACCGCTGGGCTTGATGAGGATTGCTCTTGTGCTTCTCTGTCTTCTGGATTATGTGTCGCGCCGTTCGCGTCTGACTCAAATTCAGCATCTTCGATCCCAAGTGACTCCCGGAGCAAAGCGCTCAGTGCGACTTCATTCTCCGCAGCGGAGAACTCTCTGATCCCCGCGTATACGAAGCGACCATTCTGGGGATTTACGACGCGGAACGTGAGCGGGTGGGGAAGCTGATGCTGACGGTTCTCGATTTGTTGACGGGCTCGGGACTCTGCAGCGAATGTGTGGAGGTTGAAAGGGTCAAAGGAAGTGGTGTGCACACGAGGGTTCGGAGGGACAGCTTGGAGGGGCGCGGCGGCAAGAAGCTGTTCAAGGGCCGATTGAGGGAGTGTAATCTTATCTCCCGGTAGACGGGGTGTTTGCTGAGGAGCAGTTACAGCCAGCTGAGCCGACCAAGTTAAAGTATTATTATCCATGATATGGAGCACGAAGAAGAGAAGAGTGGCATTGCGATAATTTAAGGTGGGGAACACCGAAAGCTTAGAAGTTCTGGAAGACTCCGCGGCCCCCGGAAATGGTATAATGAACATGAAAACGCCCGCTTAGAAATCCAAATCCTTCATAATTATTTAACGAAAACTGCGCATACGGTGGCGAGCACTGGTATTGCACCAATCACACTGGAAGTTGTTAACTTTGTAATTTCAGTGTCGCAGATGAAAGCTTACCATCGTGGCGGAACATCCTTCGTTATGGTCGATACAGTAGTCACCTTGGCAGCTCTGGCAGGTATGCTGACAATCCAGCTTACACGATGCACACTTTAACAGCGGGTTAGAATATCGGTATATGGAATCAATAGGTGGTCACTCACGGTCGGCCCACACTCCCAGCAATCCTTGCTCACTCCTGGTACAGATTCCTAAGGCAATGTTAATAACAGTCGCAATTTAATTTGAAGATCCGTTGTTACATACCTCTCGCTCTCCTGGCCTAACAGGTCCTGCTAATGATCCCTGAGGGGGACGAACCGCTGTCTGGTGTGGCGACAAATTCACTTGAGCATGTTGAGGATTGGGCAGACAGTTGGAGCAAAACCACTTGTTACACCGATGACACCAGCGGTCAGTCAAGCAGTCGGCACATCGTGCAATCAGGCATGGATGCTGCCCGGGAATATGTTCAGGGCGCTTCGCTGCGGTGACGCTGGATACGTGTAAGGGCATTGGGTTCAGCAGTGGGAATTGTAGATCTGGGGATTGCCCCCAGATCGCTGGTCCCTCTGGAGAACTATGACATCCATCACACCCATGCGGGCCCAGTGCCACAGTAGCCACCGCTGGTCCTAGCAGAGGAGCTTCTGGGGCCATTTTGCCTTCATCTGCAGAATACAGATTGACGTCATGGCGCGGCCCACGACAAAGCACCGCATCAAATGCAATGATGCCCTCACATTTCTGCAAGGTTTGTGCCCAGCCATCGTCCAAAGTGTGTTTGAACAATCTCCCTGAGGAGCTGTACCATTCATTTTGCTCTACCGGTGCCCCAGGGACATCTTCCTCGTCATCCGAGGACGCGCTCGATGAGGATGAACTCGAGCTCTGACTAGGACTCCGGGAGCCAATGCGAGAGCCCCACCAGTCACGATATCGGCGTCGCACTACACCCCGAGGTGCCTTAGTTCTGGGTGAAAAGTGATAGATACCCTTGATCCGGGGAGTACCCTCTGGGCGTGTAGGCCGAACGGCATGTTGAATGACCTGCATGAGCTTTCGCTCATTGAGATGGAGACACTCGCGGATCGAGAGGATGCTGACTTTAAATCGATCTGTCAGGATAATATCGGCGACTAGATTGGCCGGTACTGGTAAGCCATCCAAAACCAGGGTGCGCACATCCTGTAGCACTGATCTCTTCTCCAAGCTGGCGAAAATGCGCCGCAGCGGCGCAGAGTATACTTCGTCCTCCGTCTGCAAGTCATCCTGGCGCTGCGACTTTTTAGGAAGCTGAGCACCCCGGCAGCGAGTCAGATCAAGGTGTCGGAAAATATATGGAGTTTGTGTAATCATGCTGTACATAAGTCGTGATGTCGAGGCCAGAGCTAGCAAGGATGGTGCTGCGAGATAAGGCGCGACATGATCCAGGATCAAATTATTGGTTAGGGCCTCTTCGATAGGCGCTCGGCGCGGAGAGGGTGTGGGCTCTGGCATAGAGACTACATTTGGGGTAGTTTTCTGAGGAATTTCGCGGACGATAGGTTCAAGGCCCAGTTCTTTTGCAGTGAGACGACGAGAGCCATAGAAATCGGGGGCGCGGCTGATGAGATTTTGACGATAAGCGATCATAGCGCCGACGGCGACCTCATCACCGATGCGCAAGATCGGCACAGGTTGAATTTCTTGGAGAGCGGCACGGGCTTTGACCAGCTCCGTCTCCAAAAGGTTAATGGTAGATTGTAGGACGGCAGGCATGGCGTCGAAGTCGGAGTCAATGGCAGAAACAAGAGCGGACCACAAGTCGGACATTATCTTTCTTTATATAGTTAAGAAAGAAGGGGACGGTTCCACCATGGACTGGGTGGGGAATCAGGGACTCGGGGATAAATACAGTTGAAATAGATCAGATCATCCGGTACCAAAGGTACGGAATGCCTCACCGGGACGATGAAAGAGAATAGTGCCACTCAAGCTCCGGTGGGGACGGAATTGGAGATCCGAGTGTGGAGTGAAATTGGATTATTCGATTGAGTAATGATAAGAGTCGGTCAGCGTTGCGGATGCACCGAATGCAGCAAGTCCGGGAACATGTATACGGCAGTGTATTAGTTTAAGGGAGAGTACTTTAAAAAACCTTATGGACTTGATGTGGATATGGCCTATTTATGTGTTCACTTGGGCGATTTGTATCTTAATCTCTTCACACTCTATATGGGCTCGGAGTATAAGGGAGATCTCACATTCCCAACCTTGGAAATCTACATGTACCGAGTACGGAGTGCATGTCAATCCACCAAGATAAGACATGAATAAAAAAATTCAAAATCAAGATCAAAATCAAGAATGATCAAAGAAAAAGAAAGGAAACTTGGACCAATGATACGATATGGCATGTTTTTGGGGTGCAGTAAGGGGGCCAAAAGTACCCAGTACATCCAAGTATGGGGTTTTGTGCTGGGGAAACTAGTGGACCCTGGGGAGAGCGAAGTACCCGGTACTGAACAAAGGTCCCACTCTAAGTACATTATGGCTGTCAATTGCCCCCACTGATCCGCTAGTCACGCGCTTTTTAGGCCGCGTCAGTGCGAGTCTCCACTTTCTTCTCTTTGCCATTCGAGAAAGAGCAATCGTGGTCCAATCGACGCATTCAACGGACGTTACAGTACGTTGAGAGTAAAGGAAAACTCGTCATAGGTGGCCACAATAGGGTGATCATCAGAATGACGAACAAAGCACACACAGAAGGAAGGAAGACAATAATGTCTAAGAAGCGAAATTCCCAAGAATCTCTTGGCCCTTGGCATACCGATAGTGTGCAACGTACAGAAAACACCATGCTGATACGGAGCACTGCAACAGTTCGATCCCAGACTGCCAAGACAATAAGTCGCCAGGGCGCTGGATGATCCGCGCCAAGCGGTCGATCTGACATTCTCCTATCAAATACATTCAGCACGAAACAAACTATGATGTGCCCCTGGGGCGGTGCTGAAAACAGTAGTTTACCCATTAGTCTACTCCGGACTCCGCTCTAGGGATACCGCGGCATGCTCCCCATAAGTCAAAATTGGCGATAGCTTCAATGGGCCAAGACCTCAAGGGATGACGGCCAAGCAAATAGGTTTCTCAGCCTGCATGTTTTCCGCCCGAAACTCGGCAACACAGAGAGTGATGGCCCATTTTTGCGCCATACCGCGCAGTCCGATGATTGTCCGATAGTTAGGTGGAAGTTGAGTGCATGTTGCATCTACAGTGCCCTAACGGGTCAGACTCGTCTGCATGCTGACCAGGCTTTCAGCTGCCAACACTGCAGATTGGTGTAGCCATATCCCAGAGTCATCTACGGATGTAATATTCATCTGGTAGTCACCCTGATAGCAGTGGAGACACGAATCAATAATCTAGACCTATATAGCCTACCGGCTATGGTGAATTATGCGATCTAAGCCACGGTCCGATATGTAGAAAATGAGTTATGCATCTCTATGCCCAAAGGCTATTTGGGCTCCGTACATAGATCCTCGAGTGGGCCGTGCCAAGATGGAAAGGGCATAGTCGCCAGAAACAATCATCATTGATCGTCATACACCAATACGCAATCTAGGGAGAAAAGGAAAGGCCAAGGGTAAGATTAGAACTAGTGATACAGGTCGGTCATCCCGCCACTCTACTTCCACAACTTGGACACGGCCACTTCCTTGTCGTCGTGTTTGTTGAGAATCTTGGCAGTGGCCAGATCGAAGTCCTCCTGTGTAACGTGCACACGCCGCTCACGCAGCGCATACATACCGGCCTCGGTACAAACACCCTTGAGTTCTGCTCCCGAACACCCATTCATTTTCTCAGCAATCTTGGTCAGGTTGATGCCACGAGTCAAGTTCATTGATCGAGAGTGGATTCGTAGAATATCGGCACGCGCCTCGACCCTGCATCGGAAAGATGATGGTTAGAATGTAATTGATCAGTGGGAGAAGGAGGGAAACTGACGATGGTGGGGGGAACTCAATCTTCCTGTCAATACGACCGGGCCGCAGCAAGGCCGGATCCAGAATGTCCAATCGATTGGTTGCCATAATGATCTTGATGTTCTTAGTTGGCTCGAAACCGTCCAGTTGATTCAGCAATTCAAGCATAGTCCGTTGCACTTCGGAGTCACCGCCTCCTGCTGAGTCTATACGGCTGGAACCAATACTGTCGATCTCGTCCATGAAGATGATACTCGGCGCGTGCTCACGAGCCATAACGAACAGCTCACGCACCATTCGACTTCCCTCACCAATGTATTTCTGCACCAATTCTGAGCCGCTGACACGGATGAATCGACAGTCGGTGTGATGAGCCACGGCACGAGCCAAAAGTGTCTTACCGGTACCGGGAGGACCGTACAGTAGGACACCCTTTGGCTGTGCAATACCCAGCGACTCAAATAGCTCGGGATGCTTCAGACCGAGTTCGATGACCTCCTTGATTTCCTTGATCTGCTGATCCAATCCACCGATCATGTCGTATGTACTGTCCGGAACCTTCTCCACCATCATGAGCGAGACGAGGGGATCGACGGAGGATGGAAGCATCTTCTCCAACTTGTAAGAGTCCGAGAGAAGCGCCACTCGCTTGCCCACGGTGAGCTTGGCGATATCAACACCATCTGCGATATCCACCACTGAAGATTGAACTTCGTTAGAATCGAGCACCATCAAGAGCAGGCCAGCTGCAAGCCACATTCAAGAGTTATGAACATACCGTATTTTCCTTCCGGGTGTACCTTCACCAGAACCTTCTTGGTGCTCATCACCTTGACGACCTCGCCGACGTAAGAGCCGGGTTGCTGCAAGAGACCAAGCTCCTCTCGCAAAAGCCGCACTCGCGAGTTGTAGTCATTACGCTGTGCTTCTAAACGTCGTAGGACTGCTTGACCCTGAATAATCTCGAGCTTCATATCCTCGATCTTATTGCGGTAATAATTGTCGAGCGCCATGTTGACGAGATGACGCTATCGGAGCGAGGAGAGGTCACGGGCTGCTGACTTCCACAGAGGGATGGGATTCGTTGAAGAGGTGCTCTTAGTTTAGCCCAGAGAGATTTAGCGGAAGATGCAACGGAACCGGAATTGGTGGGAGGTGGGGGAGGGGGGAAGAAACGCGATGATGATTGGGATGAGAGTCCTCAGTTGGAGCTGGACCAGCTCTCTCGAAGCTGCGGGAACCAACACATGATCTTGACACCCGGTTATTCAGGCAACAGGAGCAGACAAACAGCACAAACGATAGCTCCCCACGTGATGAGTCATCCACTCCATGATTGGGAGTGAACCATGGATCATCAGGCTCGAGCTCTCCACGTTGATTGTACATTATTCGCATCTCAGCTGATGCGATGATTAACATCTGGTTTCACTTGCCCCCCGCCATGTAACGGCTTGATCGGCTTCTTCCTAATCACAGTTGATCCCTGCATCTCTGGGGCTTGTTGTTCTTATCTTTGCTTCTTCCGTTTTTTGTTCTTTTTTTCCTTTTTAGAGTTGTCTTGATTTTCTAATTCCGTTATCTTTCGGTCCACCCTGAAATGGCGGGCAGCACAAATGACTTCGAAAACCCGGAGTCCAACCGGCCCTCGGGATTGACAAGGAGTGAGTATCCTCCGGGATCATCGACTCCGGCTCCGAGATCTACGCCTTCTGTGCGAAGAAATTATGGTAAGGCTGCAACTTTCGTGTAACCGAACAGGACGGAAAGAGAGATGAGTGGATAAGAATGGTGCTAATGGCATGCGCGAATAGGAAGCCTGGATACCTTCCCCGCCGAGGCGACGTCCGAAATGCGCGACGAAGAAAGCTACGAGGATTTCGCGAGCCGCGCCTTCACCTCGTCCTCTACGGCTCCTGACAGGCCTAAAAAGCCACCAGTAACCCGCCGCATGTCGTCCAAACGTCAAATACCCCACAAGGGACAAGAGTTCTCGACCGACGATGATATCAAAGAGATTGAGGAAGATATTGCCTTGCATCAGGCCTCCACTTCCCAGCCATCCCCGAGGATTCGTCCATTGCGTGCACCAAGCACCCTGAGACGACGCCCCAGTGTCCGTCCCAGTCCGCTAACACGAGCTGAATCGGATAATCTTACTGGGGACGACCCTGTCTTACCAGAACCTGGCTTGGACGACTCGAGAGAGCTTCCATCCATACGACAGTCAGATGGAGGGAGTGACCTGGACAGCGGTGACGACTCCCCTGGCGATGATGACGAGGATGTCCATGAAGACGACGACCATGAGGATGAAGGAGCAAGCAGTGATGCAGAGAGCTTCACGCTCAAGGATCGGCAGCAAGCCATTAATGAAACCCATCCTTTCGGAATCCGAATCTGGAAGCCGGCTGTGTACAAGAAGAGTCGGTCGGTTGAAAAAACCGCCGAGGGCGATATTCATTCGTCACCGGGGGGTCGTGTCAGCCCTATGCTATTCCTATCCAACCTCCTGTGGTCTTTATTCTTTGGATGGTGGCTTGCCCTCATTGCCTTGTTAGCGGCGGTAGCTTGCTTTTGCTTCGCCTACTCATCCAGCGCCGTGGCTTATGGAAGGGTATTCTCGGGGCTTTCGCGCTACCTACTCTACCCATTTGGATCGTTTGTTCTCTTACAGACTGATGAACTCTATGCAGAGGAAGATGAAGGGGAGGGCCGCAGTATCAGCGAATATGAGCAATGGCAGAACGGGGACTTGGAACATGGTCGACTGTTCTTTGGCCCTCGCAGGGACCGATCACTTGTGGGACGCCGACGGAACAGTGTGGATTCTGCTGGCGAACAAGACAGTCTGCTGGGCCGGCCTCAGCGAGGACAACTTTCGGATTCACAGCTCCCTCAGGCGAAGCGTCGCCTATTTGGCCGCGGCGAATGGAATTCAGGCCGAGTGGTGTTCTTTGTATTCTTCTATTTCTTGGTAGGACCCTTGATGCTTTTGGTGTCATTAATCTGCTGGCTGCTGGTCTTTGGGATTCCAATGGGTCGTGTAACACTCATCCTGGTGAGCCATCTACGAAGACATCCTCTCGCCCTGTCTTTTCATTCCGATACTTCATATTCGAGGCTCAGCTCCGGGTCTTCCTCGCCCTCTATTCTACTATGCACATACCGTGCTGCAGGCACCAGGTACTGGAAATACACAATCGACGGCACAAACATCTTTTTCATCAACCTGCTAAGTGTGGTCTTTTTCGTCATATTTGACTATTATGTTTTGAGTCAATACTTGGGCATACAGTCATGGCTGACGCACCCGGGATTAATCTTCACCCTCGCTTTGCTTTCAATCATCCCGCTAGCCTACTTCATCGGTCAGGCAGTCGCTTCGATCTCGGCTCAGTCCTCAATGGGTCTAGGTGCCGCGATCAACGCGTTTTTCTCAACTGTCGTAGAGGTATACCTCTACTGCATCGCCTTGACAGAGGGCAAGGCTCGGCTTGTTGAGGGAAGTATCATTGGAAGTATCTTCGCGGGAATTCTATTTCTACCTGGCCTCTCTATGTGTTTTGGCGCCATCAAGCGCAAGACTCAACGGTTCAATGTGAAATCTGCAGGTGTGACCTCGACGATGCTCCTGTTTGCTATGATTGCCGCTTTTGGTCCCACCCTATTCTACCAGGTATATGGCAGTGTAAGTGACCCTGTTTATTCACCTGCAATCGAGCTACAAGCTTACTTTCATACTGTAGCACGAACTCAATTGCCATCCATGTGTTGCACCGGCCGGCATGGTGATCCAGGACGACTGCCGCCAATGCTATTTCTCCCAGCTGGCATCTGTGCAGGATGCCTTCTTTGAGAAGGCAGTCCAGCCCTATGCTTGGGCTGCCGCTGTCTTCCTTTTTCTGTCGTACATAATTGGCCTTTGGTTTACCCTTCGGACGCACGCTGCTCTAATTTGGGAGGTTGAAGAGAAAGAGAAAAAGGCTTCTCAGCCTATCCAGGATTCGCTGTCTTATGAACCCAGGCATGTCTTCTCGGGATCTCCTGAGGCTTCCGGTGCTCTCACTAGCCACAAAGACTCCATTCGTGAATCTCCGTTGTACAAGCGGATCTTAGGCCAGTCACTCAGGCAGGTTGGCCTCGAGGATGGAGGCTGGGAAACCACTGACGGCAGCTCGGCGGTGGAACATCGGAGCAACACGCCTTATCTGGTACCCCCACCAGCTGGGGGCATCGAGGATCGGCAAATCCCCAAATCCATTCGTGGGTTGAGTGGGGAGGACAACGAGAGGCTTGTCCGCGAGGTTGCCGAAATGGCGGCCACAGCTGCTGCAGTGGCGGCTCGCGATGCTGCTCGAAATCGGAAGCCCCAAGGTCAACACACTGCTGGGCGTCAGGCCGGGCGTGCTATGGCCGATCAAATCAAACCACCTCTTGAGGAGGCCGAGGATGTTGGCATTACCGCTGATGCGCACGCTGGCGGAGGTCACGATGCTCCAAATTGGAGTCGAACAAAGAGTTCCGTAATTCTCCTTGGTGCAACTATTCTCTATGCTATAATTGCAGAGCTCCTTGTCAATACCGTGGACGTGGTATTAGAGAGCGTGGACATTGATGAAAAGTTTCTCGGAATCACGCTGTTTGCCCTGGTGCCCAACACCACCGAGTTCCTTGTATGTTGGAGCCTATGCATCTATTCCCCCAGCTTGAAAACCTAAGAAAGATCACTAACTTTCCTCACAGAATGCCATATCATTTGCCATGAACGGTAACATTGCATTGTCCATGGAGATTGGTTCCGCCTATGCTTTGCAAGTCTGTCTATTGCAGGTGCCTGCTCTGGTCTTTTTCAGTGCTCTATACACCCGCTCTATCGACCCTGCAGAACTCGCGCAGCACTCTTTCAAGTATGTCCATCCCTTTTCCTATCTCCAGATTCCATCAGACCTCTCTGCTTACACGATATGAATCATAGCCTTCTCTTCCCTCAATGGGATATGATCACTGTCATCCTGTGTGTCTTCCTATTGTCGTACGTGTACGGCGAGGGGAAAAGCAACTACTTCAAGGGCTCTGTGCTCGTCTTGACCTACTTGGTTGTCATCCTCGGATTCTACCTATCAGGATACAGCAACCTGGACGGCATGGGTGTAGATCGATTCGACAAGCTCGCCCTTGGCTCCATCCCCTCCGAGAAGTTCTATACTATCGGTCGTACTCGCTCCGGCGTGGCATATTAGACTGAACATATCTAGTTCGTCATAATGCCCAGGCGTCGCCCATGTTCTATTTTATGGGCCATGTCATTCTGTCTCATAGCTATCACATTTTGCATGGCTCGTTCATGACTTGAATGGCTCTCTGTCGCTTTCGCCTCGTTCGTCTTTTCTAATCATCGGCTCCTTGCTGGACAGAGGAGACTCATTTCATGTATTTCATGTTTTCTGTTTTCCCGAAGATTGCCCATCTGAGATGCTTCCAATCTCATAATGAACATTGCTAGACCTTTTCGCTTTTACTTTGATGATACCGTACAGATATCAATATCGTATATATCAAATTCATTAAATGGCTAATTCCCTCAAACAGTTCATCCAAGCCAGGCTTGACATCGACTGTCACCGTAAAGCCTAGGGTTCTTAAGCCTTCCAATCACCCAAGGCGTCGTCGACCATCTGGCGGTACTTCTGCTGCTTAAAGCACTGTTCGAGGAATACCTGGTACTTGGCCTGCAGCAGAGCCTTCTCCTTTTTGTCGACGGTGGGCATCACCTTCTTGCCCGGCTTGCTCATACGGTCCATTATAACCCACAGGCTCTCCGTCTTCCCATCTTGATCGGTACTGGCAGCCTTTGCGCCTAGCATGGCAGCACCGTGACACACAGCCGCATGGATGTATCTTGGAATCACCACCGGCATGTCACAAGCCGATGCGATGAGGTTGACCAATATGTCGTTTTGGCATTGCGAGCCCGACATAAAGATTGAAGTAATGCTGTGACCAGCTTTATTCATTGTGTCCACGATCTGCTTAGTCTGGAGAGCAATGAACTCCAACGTGGCATAGTAGTAAATGGCAAGGCCGTCAACGGTCTTGTCGCTCGTCAATCCGAAGATAGACCCGGTCATATTAGGATCGGCGATGGGAGACCGATTACCCCAAAGATCGCCGTAGAAGAAGAAATGGCGACCTAGGTAAGACACAGATGGAGCCTGTTGGTCTTGCACCATTTCCTTAAGGTGCTCATTCAAGTACTCGTATATATTGGCATGATAGGACTCGGCGATCGAGGTGGCTTGGTTGAAGGCCGGGTGTGTTTCAATGACATGCTTAAGCAATTCTCCCGTGGCAGACTGTCCACCCTCAGCCATCCAGTATCCCGGAAGGATGGTATCCCTATAGGGACCCCAGACACCATCGACGAAGACAGGATCCGGGGACATGGCCAGATGGCAAGTTGATGTTCCGGCTACTGCTGCAAGACGAGAGAAAGCCTGTGCCATATCATTTTTGGCGACCTCTTCATTCAGCTGATCAGGGCCCAGGTTGACTTTAGCACCAACGGTGCCGATCCAGCCAGCATATGCGTCGATTACACCACTGCCAATGGCAATTCCAGCGGGTAAGCCCAGTTCTGTAGCAGCCTTTTCACACAGGTGGCCGACAAGTTCACCAGCACTCAAGTAGTCACCATTCTAGATCGAAAAAGATTAGCCAACTGTCTCTTATCATAACTCAGGGAGGGCTCACCACCCCGTCAACGCCGCCCATCCGCTTGAAATTGTCTGTCGTCAGATCACCCAGACCAATATCATTTAGAAAGTCTTCTTGCCACCCCTTCACACTCCCGTCAACTCCAACGGGTACATATCCCTGCTTACAGACCACGCTGCAGAAGCTGCGCTTCTCGTTACCGGTCGCTATGTGGGTAAGTGCGTCTGCCAAGTCGAAGAATTTACACTTGTCAAACAGCTCCTTGGGCATGTTATTCTTCAACCAGAGAACTTTCGGAATCTCCATCTCAACGGACATCGTGCCTCCCACATAACGAAGCAGATTATGGTTTGTCGCATTGATCTTGGCTGCCTCATCCACCGGGCGGTGGTCCAGCCACAAGATCACATTACGGTCCGAGTCGAAGTTCGGCCCCGTCACGGAGACGGGTTCGCCGGTCTCATTGTTGAACACGGACAAAGAGCAGGTTGCATCGAACCCGATGCCCCGGACGGTCTCTGGGTTGATATTGTGCTGGCTAATAGCCCGTTGCACGGCTGTGCAGATACAACGCCAGATGTCCGTGGTAGATTGTTCCTAGTCACGCACACCCGTCAGTACATGACCGGGATTGTTAGTATCAGGTTCTTTGGGTGGGGAACATACATAGTAGCCGTGTTCTGGCTGCCAGAGTCCAATATTCTCTGAGGCAAGGCCCACGATGTCGCCCTTCGCATCGATGATACAAGCTCGAGCACTGCCTGTCCCCACGTCGATGCCAATGAAATGATCTAAATGCACTGCCAGCTCATTTCGAGGGTCCAAGGATGCCTGGCGGGAGCCTTGGCGAGAAGGACGGCGATAAGGCAACGCCATGGTGCAGTGGATTGGTATGTAGCTTTGGGATCAAAATCGAAATGTGGGGGAGGGGAAAGCTTCACAGTAGATAGAGTATAAGAAACACGGCTAGGTCGTCAAAGTATGTGAGAAGAGAAAAGACAAAGTCTCACCAGAGCTCGGCGAAGGCGAAAGTTCCAGGTTTATTGACACAAAAGTATCATAGATATGACAGCATCAGCTTTTGTGGGGTAATGTACCTGGGATGTACAGTACTTATCGCACGGCCCGACCGCCCCGGTACCGATATAGCAAGTAGCTTCACTTTTTCCCCTTTCCCCTCTAATCTATCGTCCGACCCCAACCCCACACCATGTATCTCCTATACCTGTTAGGAGCGATCTCGCTCCTGATCGCCACCGTCGCGGCCGAGTCCTCCGAGATTTTCTACTGGCCCGTCGGATCGCCGCAACCCTCTCTCCTGGCACGCGTCGCCTATGATCCTGCGACACTGGAGTCCGAGCTGTTGTCGTACCACCCTCCGGCCAGCTCTCCCAATGACCTCATACGCATTGGTCTATACACGGTGACTCCCTCCAATCCCAAGCAATGGTCTGGCAGCTTGGTGTCCTTGTCCGCCTTGACCGGAGATGACCAGCCCACAATTCGCCTTCACCTCGGACCTTCCAACGAGCCGTACCACATTTCTCTCGCCGCTTCATCTTCCTCTGGCTCCAAGGTGGAGCTGGTCTCCAATGCACCAGGCACCCAGCCGCATCTGAACCGACCGGTCGTCGTGAGCCCCGATGGGTCAAATCCCGAGGAAGTCCCAGAGAAAACTTTTTTCCAAAAGTAAGTTAAGGACCGCTCCTATTTCTGATAAGCATCATCGCTAATATGATCAATGATAGGTACTGGTGGGTGCTCTTGATTGTCACATTCTTGACTATGTCCGGCGGTGGTGGTGGTGGGGAAGGACAATAGAGTGGTTATAGATAAGAGAATATCATATTGTTTTTACGAGATCATTCTGAATCCTCGGCTCGGTATCTTTGATTATAATCATGGTCAAAAGCCCTTCAAACAGGGGGCAAGCAAATAACGCTATGCAATTGACATGGAACTCATGACGACAGAAAGCACACAATATATCAATATAACAAGACGAAATCAAAACAAGACGAAATCAATGCCGCCAGCTATGGGATGTACGCCGCCAGCTTTGAGATGTCTACCTCTTCCTCGGAAATACGATTCTCACTGCTATTAACAAATCCAATTCCTCGCCCCTCGGGCTTGAGACGCAGGAGCATCAACCCTCGGTCGGTGATGACCACCAGTTCATTTTCTTTCTCAGTGAATTGTAATTGACAGCACACAGCATCCAACGGGATCACAGCAGGCCTGAGCTCTGGATATCCTCCTTCTGTTTGCCACGACTCAGGATAGAAGCTATCCTCGCCATTGATCAAGACAGTTGGCTCCAAGGCCCAGATGGTCACGGTCTTCCAGCTAGCCATCGCGATTCGAGTCTTCTGGGGTGAAGTTGCAATCAGAGATCCCGTCGAGGTGTTCGACTCTTGGAATCCTCCGAGCTGGGCCATGATCTTCCAGGTCTCGAATCGCCTTCCTCGATCAATGTTCTGCTCATGTGTACAATTATGGGCCATGGGGGATGCCTCAGATCGGAGTAAACAGGCCACGGACCAGTGTTCTACTCGATGAGTTGCAATACCAAGAGCGAGATATTGCCAATGACAACGAGACCCGTGAGATCGGTCGCCTTGTTGGTGAGTGCCGTAAAAGGGAATTCCGATTGAGAAACTGAGGGAGAGCGAACTGGTGAATGTGACATTACAACCATTCGGATTGGCTGTTGGCTTCCACTGGCCGGGTGAGGACACCCAATTGATCTTCTGGAAGGAGCTATATAGAGTCTGGCCTCGGCTGTAGTGTAATAATTGCTGGCCTTGGTCGTTGAACGCCAGTCTAACTGTCGGCTCAGCATCACCATCACCTTCGTGGTGTTCTGCGAGGACAAAAGATGTATATTTTGAGGCTGTCATGCATTAGCACCCACGTTTC
Organism: Penicillium sp. S1602; assembly: GCA_023626355.1. NCBI lineage: Eukaryota > Fungi > Ascomycota > Eurotiomycetes > Eurotiales > Aspergillaceae > Penicillium > Penicillium sp. S1602. The sequence goes on along the minus strand of JAMAGW010000016.1, from coordinate 631,488 downwards.
TGCCGAGCATGAGGTGTAGAATGGAATGAAACATACCTAGGATTAGAGGAAGGGGTCTCGCATCTGTCTGTAGTATACCATGATCATGCCGAACAAAACCAAGGGGGTCAAGCCCGCGGAGGTCAGGTCCGTGGTCTGAGAAAGCCTCCATCTCACCATATTGCTCCATTTTGTAGAGCATCACTCGATGATCGTGGGCGTGCTGAATATGTTGCCAGGAGATAGCAAACTGCTCATCCTCCACTGCAAAGCTCAGTGGCTCATAATCGCTCTCGTCCGGGAACCCATGGATGCAGATACCGGCGGTTGGGTGACCAAGTTGAAAAGTGGCTAGGAAGACGTTGCCGCGAGGGTTGGACTGTTGTGCTTGTTTAACGAAAGGGCGGTCACTATCAGGTCCCTCGGCAATAAAAGGCTTGAAGCGATGCAGCACGTAGATCTGTTCATTTTCAAGTGCCGTATGTAGAATCTGAACATTTCCATACCGCTTGGCAGGAACGTCGCATCGTTGCTGAAGCGTCAAACGCCCGTTTCGAATGCCGAAGAGATAGACTGTGGGGTCGTTTTGGCATACCAACAACACTTGTGTGCGGGTACCTGCGTCGTTTGTCAAGGAAACGAGGGAAGAAGCACGGCTGTCGATCACTTTCCCACCGGATATAGTACTGAAGGCAAAGGATTTGCGTTCGAAATGATTTTCAATCCCAAACAACAATTGATCAATGGATCGATGTAGGAGTAATTTGAACAGCTGGCGAGTTGTGAGGGACGTTGAGTAGTCGGACTTTCCGGGGGTCTGGGAGAGCTGGTGTTGAACAAGGTCGCGGCTAGTGGTGGCAAGCTCCAGTAGGGTGCGGGAAGTAAAGGCCGACTGTAAGAAAGATGGACTGTCACAACTTCGTAAGATGAGCTGAATCAGCTCAGCGGGGAGTGAAAGCAGCATTGTGTTGTGTGGGGTGAGATCCATTGTCATCCAAGTGTGAAATGGAAGGAAAGAGAGGTGAGAGTGAGAGTAAGTTATGGCTTCCTACCCTAGTGGGGGGCTGGCTTTTCTATATATTCAAAGCGAGTCGGGGAAAGAGGATATTTAGGCGCCGGCGCCTGTTGCCTTAAAGTTACTTTAACACTAGGCGGGGACAACCTTGGCAAGTGTGGATTCTCTGACTTTGTCGCAAGCATGAACCCTAAATTAGTTTAACCCAACTTAATAGAAAACAATTCAATTGTTGGCGGGCGAAGGTTTCACTTCAGCAGGTGTAGCATTGTGTTTCCCTATTTTAAGTGTCGGGATCGGCCCGTTCAACCTCAGGACTGGACTCCCACGATATATATCGGGACCAGAGACTATATATGGCCAGGCGAAGGCATTACTTTGGCTTAAATAAAGTCAACGTACAACCTTGATAACGCTTCAATTGACCCTCGGCTCCAGGTCAAGGAGCCTCTACTTATGACGCGGGATGTGAGCGCCCAGAAATTGTAACGCTGAGCGAGGTCATATGACTAGAATCCTTCTCCCTTGACGCTTGTGAAATTGGCATAATGTAGAATTTAGTTTATTGCCATTACTGCGCTAAGCCAGGAGTAAAGGTTATCAAAGTGTCAGAACATTAATCTTGGGTGTCGATTTATTAATCCTCGAATTACATAAATTACATAGAAAAGTTCCTAATTTCCAAGGTAAAATAGAAATGAAGTTGATTGAAAGAGGCAGTCAGATGCTTTCGTGTATCTATGCATTTTTTATCGTCAAAAACTATTTATGTATAAGACATGGGTATTCAACACCCTGGCACAAGGAGAAACGAGGAAAGATGACATGACCTTAAGAAGGCATTCGTGTATTCATCGCTTCAAATCATAGAAGCGATACTGCGTTCATGTACTCATCATTTCTATCAGAAACTCCCAGGCCCACCACAAAACACCTCAGCAATGCAAAGTCCGAAAAGAAAATGGGTATCTCCAATCGTTCAAGGATTCAAACATCAAGATGGCTCGTTCATTCGAGAGACAAACCATTCGAGCACGCTTTCATAGCAGAGCACATACTGGCTAAGGTTTTGCACCATGCTCGGCCGCTGAGTCCGGAAGTCTTCTACCGTTTTCTGGACCAGGTCGAGATGGGAATCCCGGGTCCATCCCGGTGGTCCCGGTGATCCTGAAGATTGCGCGCCCGGCGACCGTTGCCGTTTCAGCATGTCTAGCACACTATCAACCGTACAGAAAGTCCCGGTGCGACCACATCCGGCGCTACAGTGTACCAGGATGGGTCGCTGGCCAGTCGGTTCAGCCTCTTCGCTGGTGAACCCGGCCTGGCTAGTGGAGCGGATAGCCTTGTTGCATTGCTCAATCAGGTTGAGCAAATGAGTGGGCTGTGAAGTGGTCCCGAAGTCAGGCCAGTAGGGGTATTGGAGCTGTGTAATATCTCGTAGTGGTTGGAACGGCAATTCCGTATGGTAGAGGCTGAAATGCCGCACGATGATGACAGGGTTTTCGTTGGTGCCGTCGGAAGACTGGCCGGGAGTAGCTGATCGGCCCAGAGATTCAATATGGATCGACTTTTCGGAATAAGCCTTGACTTTGAATGGCCCGTAATCCCCAGTTTTCCAGAATGGGTGGCATTTCACCTGTCCTCGCTCCATCTCAGCCGTCAGTGAAACAAGGACCCTGACATCTTGCTCCCAAACCACTCGCCAAAAATCCTATTTAGATATTGTCAGCCTGAACAGAAGCAGACAACATGTGAAGAAGGGGAAGGGGTGTACTAACGTTATATGTATCTGGAACTGGTGCTTGTGTCGCGATGTATCGGCGATTACTGAGCTCGGCTTGGATATGATTCGCATTCACATAGTCACAGTCTCCTAGGGAAATTCCCTCGAGTCGGACCCGAGAATGTTCAAAGGGGTAGATATCATTGTAACGGTTTTTGGTGCCCTTTTCAATACCTGCGACGCGGTACTTCTTGGAAGCTCCGCCAGTCGAAGCCGAGGGGCCTTCGTATGACAACGCCTGCTTCATACGTTGCAACTCTATCTTCTCCAGATCCAGAAATCTCTCAGAGGCTATATGGCCTTCATCTTTCGGGTCCGAGACAGTTTTGAGCCAAAGAGGAAGTGCCTGTCGGTTGGAGTCTGTCAGACCACCAGGTAGTTTCAAAGGAATCTGCCCGACTCCACCCATCAGATCCATATTTTGCCGGATATTACCAAAAAACGGATTCACGGCTGATGATGAATCGGGAAGAGCACAACCCCCAGCGACAGGGGCCACGGATGGAAGATCGATGCTCATGGGAGACCGCTTCTTAGCTGACGGGCCTGCCGTCTGCGCTTGCGGCCGTTGCAACAAGTCTGGAAATCGGCCGGCAAAGCCCTTGAAGCCATCTTGCAAAACTAATCCTTCCCCGCTCCAGCCCTCTGCCTGGAACTTGTTGATAACACTCAGCAGGGCAGCCACATCTTTCGCCTCGGAAGTGGCGTTGTCGTAAACAATGATAGTGGAGCATTCTCTCCACCGAGAAAAGCGTCGTTTGTCATTGTCACTTGTAAATGTACCTTCCAGTTTTTGGGTATCGAATGACCGGCGTTTAAGCAATGTGGTGGGAATACAGAGATTCAAAGATCCTCGGATATTGGATTTGGAATAATGAGCAAAGGGCCGAACATCCAAGAGCAGAAGTCCCTGTGGAGAGGATCGAATAATCTCAGCGCAGCGGTCAGCTGTGATCCACTGAGAGGCTTCAGGCACGGAGACTATATTAAGGAATTTAGTGACGTTGTATTTTTTTTTTTTTGCGTTGGATTGCGCAATTAGGGGGATTGCAGGCATTGCGGCCACTTACCGAGCGAAGGTTTCCTATAATCCGGAGCATAGCCACTCGGGCTTCCTTGGGACCAGCCTAATGACCGATCACCATTGGGGGGATAACCTTGGAGAGCCGATTCCCGTCGGCCTTTGTCAGTTTCTGATTCCGATCTCAGAAGATTGACTAGGCCTTCAGATACCGACTCTTGCGAGAATAGTTGCAGCTTGGTCGGACTAGGGAGAGACGGCTGGGGGTTGGGAAATGGAGCTGAGCCCCAGTTCTTCTGTACGTGTGGCCCGGGGTTTGATGTTGGTGGGTTGCTTGAGCGATGTTCGACTGTCATGCCGAAGTAGTTGGGACTGGATGTCTCCGTAATAGAACCATTCGAACGCATACCAACCGCTGGAGGTGACAGGACGGGATGAAAAGACTGAGGGCTTCTAATATCCCGGGAACCTCCCTGCACTGGCTGCACCCACGGCGAAGATGGTGATCGGCCGGGACCCGTCATGGTAGCTGGTTTTGCTCCCAGTGCTTGGGACCCGGAAGTTTATCAGAACGACAAAAGCAGTTATATCATCAGCCCGACTTTGGTGTGCAATTGTGGATTCGAGTTCGAATTTATATGATCGAAATCCAAAGAAGACCGCCGGGTATCTCGCTGACTCAGAGGAACGGGTGATGACGATGGTGGGGGAACTGTTTTTTTCCGTTCCTTTATTTCCTTCCTTCACTCTTGGTTCACGAGAATATCTATCACAAAGATGCTTGGTGAAAAGAGTATGTCGTGGTGGTAAAGAAGAGAGAATGGAAGTCGCAGAAAAAAACTGACGTAAGATAAGTTGGATGGCGTTCGAGGGGGGCTGAGGCGAAAAGGGTCCAGCCAGAACGAGCACAAGTTAGGCCAATGGAAGCGAGGAGAAGAACCTGTTATCAGAGGGAAATGTCATAAAACATGATTAATAAGTGCTGTGAGGGGTAGAGTAGGGATTAAATTAGGTTCAATTCGGGAGGAAAAGAGAAATGGTGAAGGTCTTCTGGGCTTCCAGAATCCTTGAGGTATGACGTTATGTGTGGGGATCACGGGTTCCCGTCAAACCCTCGGTTCAGTTGGTTTCTTCTATATCGTCTGCCACATACACCATGTACTTTATTGAGAATTTATTTGGAGAAAAGCGGTATTGCAATCGGATATTTAATGTGGCTCATCATAGAGTATAAATTTTTCAAAGGGGATCTGAGGTCAATGGATTGTTAACAGCAAAGAATTCGGCGGAGATGGATGAACTCCCTGTATTTCATACATTATTACTATTGTACATATTCAATCTTCTCTGGGCGGGCACTTTCGGAGAGGACTTCAGGTTCATCGTCATGCCGATGTTGATCATGCGTCAGCCCATCCGTGTTGAGATTAGGTCTGAATGGCTTCCATGTAACCAGGTAGCTGGATCCCCAAATCGATTAAGCGTCCCCACTCCCTCCACGGTGGCGCATTGAGATGGTCCGTGAAGGAGGAAAACAGCAGAGATGGCACTGAACCATATCGAGTGAAGCAATCCAACCGCAGGCAGGAAGAGCAGGGATGATGGTCAAGGCCTGTTGCCAACAGGCATATTCTATATATATGGACCCGGACCAGGATCGGTGTTGGCAATATCATGACCCGGTTGGAACAGTTCTTGGTCCCGAAAGCATGTCCGGACCAGCAGTGATTGAGCTTCAAGCCTCAATGGGAGGGGGTTCGGTAGGCACAGCGTACTGGCTGTTTATGCAATCAGATTCTCCCGTCGGGTTCACCCTCGAATCTCTTTACCCGTTTTTGTTCCCAGTCGTCGAGGTCCTTGGCCATAAGTCTCTGGAAGGTTGAAAATTCGATCAGATCTCGACAAATCAATATGCATTGGGTTTCTAAGGGTCTTACATAGTATTCCTCTTTTTCATCACCAATAACTCTTCTGCGAGGATTGCGCTTGATTCCCTCTTCGCCATCGGGGCCTTTAAGTCCCAGATTAAAAGCTTCCTCCTTGCTCATTTGCTGGACTTTACGGTCGTAACGCTCATAGCGCAAGGCTGCTGCAGGGGTCAGGGCAAAGGATGCGGCCACAATGATGGTGATAAACGGAAGCCCGAAGAGAAGAAAAGGGTGCCGAGGCAGTCGCGCGCGGTACAAAGCTCCAAACTTCTCACCGAGCGTGGACGAAGCACTTGTTGCTCGGCGAAAGGTTTTGGACTGAAAAGCAGGCATAGTTGCAATGTCAATGTGAGGTTCAATAATGGCATGACGGTTCAATGTTCAATCGGAGTCGACCCGGTTTCGGGAAATTGATTGTCCGACAACGGGATAACTTTTGTTTAGGCGCGACAAGAGCATAAAGCTCATCTACCCTCCCGTTGCTTGGCCCTTGGGATCTGGTAGTGAATAAGCGTTACTAAAAGACTATTTCCGGGGTTATCGCGACATTGCATGTGGTGGAATCTTGAAAGATTTTTAGACTTTTTCTGACTAAAAGGTACGACCGAAGTACAGCTGGGCAGCTTCACTTGCTTTTCTCTGCTTCCCTTCGGCCACAGCTTCTGCCATCAATCCCCAATTTACAGCTTCTAACCATTTATCCAGTCATTGAGTCTCAATCGTCTTTGATTCCGGTTTAGTTGACGCCACAAGTTTCATACATTTCAACATGGGCTCTTTGTTCGGAGGCGGTGGTCTTGGGGCCACAACAACCCCCAAGCCTAGCCTTTTTGGGTCTACCAATACAACCAGTGCCTTTGGCAATACGACAGCTGCACCTGCTCAGCCTGCTCAACCTTCTCTGTTTGGTCAATCCCAAGCTCAGCAGCAGCCGCAGCAGCAGCCGCAGCCGCCCGCCCAGTCTTCCATCCTAGGGCAGACCCAGCAACCGGCCAAGAATCTACAAGAGCAACCGCAAATGTCGACCCAAGCAACCAAACCAGCGTTTTTTAACAGCCTTCTGGAGCGCGGGAAAAAGCGACCACTGTCAGGTACTACCCAAAATGGAAACTTCGAGGATGTGCCCAGTCTTCAATTAGGCCTGGATGATATTCGCAGAAAGGCGCGAGAGCTGGGCACATCAGGGGGAAAAGACTCCCAGCAGAATGGCGCGACGACGAAGGCGTAGGTCTTGATCCTCTTCCCCCACCCCGGAGACTGACCCAGCGCTTGTCGCTAACTTGATGAACAATGTTGATAGTCATTACCTTCTTGCGTCATCTGGTATTGCGCCTGGACGGACGCTGAGGGACCTTCGCTCTCTAGACCCCCAGGCGTCTCTGGCCGCGACGAGAGAACCGGACACCTTCGACCCAGACAACCAGAGATATCTCAGAAACATTCAACAGCGTGGCCGGCAGGTGATGATTGCAGAGAGTCTATCGCGCGCTCAAAAGGATTTCGATTCTTTCTTGGAGGAGAAGGTGGACATGGATTGGGAAGAGCAGCGGGAGAACATCTTCCAACATTTTGGCCTCGCGCAAAAAGACAGCTCCCACGGCGCAAGCCTGAAACCCACAATGCGGGGTGGCGCCTTTGGTCGATCAGCGAGACAATCCAAGCAAGGTGGCCCTGCTGCATCCCGGAGAAGTGTGTTTGGACGTTCTGGTCTTGACAAATCTGTCATTGGAACTCCTGGTGCCGGCCTCACAAGTCGCCAGCTGTTCGAGGACCCAGCAGAGCGCAGCGAGGGGCTTACGGCGCCATCTCCAGATCTTCGGTTCTTGCGAGAGAAGATGGGACACTATGCCGAGAAGGTCCAGCAGTTGAATCTTGTTCGTCTCCAAGGGCGGACATACCCAGTGCTTCACCAGTTCTCTGAAGTTGAAATGCAAACCGGCGGTGATGTATGTTTTGGAAATTGAACTTCCCTTTTTGCAGAGCTAACTTTCTTCTCCTAGGCCCCTCGACAATTATTTGACGCTTATCAAGCTTTGGTGAGCATCGTTGGTGAGAGCCCGAACATTACCGGCGCCGAGGACCGCGATGCGGTGAAAGAACGTCAGTACGCTTCAGATTATCTGGAGGAATCGAGCCACTCCCGCAAAGCCATCAATCTTAAGAAGAAAATCCTGGAAGGGTCCAGGGGATTCCTGGAGCGAATGTTCTACAATGAGGTGGAAAACCTCATAACCAAAAACCCACGTGAAGCTCAACTGGGTGGCATCCCGACTGTGACCAACAAGATCCGGGCATACATCCGCCTTCGTGCTGCCAGGAAAGATCTGGCACCCGATGGAACCGAACTGCAGATGAATGGACAGGATTACTGTTGGATTCTGATCTTCTACCTTCTACGATGTGGTTTCGTTAAGGAGGCCGCTGAATATGTCAGCCAGGACCCTGGGTTCCGGTCTCTGGATCATAAGTTCGTGACTTACATGACCACTTACGCTCAAGATTCACGTCTCAGCCGAGAAATGCAGCAGAAAATCAATGGAGAGTACCAGCAACGCTCGCGGAATGCTCCTGACAATACTGTTGATCCCTACCGAATGGCATGCTATAAGATCATCGGTCGTTGTGATCTTTCCAGGCGTCGTCTGGATGGCGTTAATCAGACCGTTGAGGACTGGATGTGGTTGCAATTCAGCCTCGCCAGGGAGGATGATCGAGCCGAGGAAGTCGCAGGTGATGTCTTTGGACTGGAGGACATTCAGACAGATATTACGGAGATCGGTCAACGAGTGTTCACTAAAGGCCAGGATGCGCCTGGTGGTTATGGAACATTCTTCCTTCTCCAAATCTTGGGAGGCATGTTTGAGCAGGCTGTGGCGTACCTGGGCAGTTACTCGCCTGTTACTGCGGTGCACTTTGCTATCGCACTGGCATACTACGGTCTCCTGCGTGTCTCCGATTTCTATGCTTCTGGGGAAGAAATCCGTAAGCAAAGCCCCCGGTCCATCTACGCTAAGCCATCCGTATCGTCGATTTTGCTAACCTTTGATTTCCTGGGTTCGTTTAGTTTCTTTCACTGTGAAGCAGTATCCACAGATTAACTTCGGTTATCTCATCACTCAATACACGCGAGAGTTCCGCACTGGATACGTCGAGGCCGCCATTGACTACTTTTCGTTGATCTGTCTCAACGCGGACCTTCCGGGCTCGCTTGGCAAGTCCCAGGCAGCGGTCTGTCATGAGGCCTTGCGCGAGTTCATTCTTGAGACTCGTGACTTTGCCAAATTGCTGGGTGATATCCGGGCTGACGGGACTAGAATCACAGGTATCATTGAGCAACGTATTGAGCTGATCAATTTGACGGATCAAGATGATTTCCTGAAAAACATTACGGTACAGGCAGCAGGTGTGGCAGATGACAAAGGTCTGATCACTGATGCAGTCCTCCTCTACCACTTGGCGGAGGATTATGATCGTGTGATCAATATAATCAACCGCGCTTTGTCAGAATCAATTGCTGTTGAGCTGGGCGGTATCATGCCTAAGTTGCAACCTCTCCGTCCACGAGTCGAGCAGAGTCAAGACGGCCAGTCTAAAGAACAGTCGGCGCCTGGGAGCAGCCTGAGCCTGACCACTGTCGATGACCCTGTTGTTTTGGGCAAGAACATGATCCTTCTCTACAATTCCAAGCCAATGTACTACGATAAGATTCGCCCGGTCAGTCGGGACGCCTGTGGACTCCTTCTCTGCATGATGGAGGCAAAGATTGAAGTGGAAGCTGGCAGGTGGGCTCCAGCACTCGATGTAAGTGGAGAATATTATATTGTCATAATTCTCTCCAGGCTAACAATTTTATGCAGGCTATTGACAAGCTTAACATTCTTCCTTTGCAAGCTCGAGGCTCTATGCAGTTTATTCGGAGCACAGCACAGTCTTTCTCGGCTCTCCCAGAGATTATCTCCCGCAACATTGGCCATGTGATTATGTGGTGCATTGCATGCATTGGCCATGAGCGCCACCGCCAGACCTCGGGTCCCTATGAGACCGATATGCACCAAGGATTCGCAGAGCGTCTTATGGTCATGGCCAAGGATCTCATGGTCTTCTCCGGTATGGTAAAATACAAGTTGCCGCCCAAGGTCTACGAGGCATTGGCTCGGGCGGGATCCGATATTGGAGCCTTCTGAGGATATGTTTGTATCTAGGCCGTGGAATCTACTCAATAATGTGGTATTTGATCAATTGTTTAAAAATAGGGCGCTCCCAAGATTTAAGTTATTTCCAAGACACACCCGAGTGTAGCTTTTCGTATTCTTCCTGATCTTCCAAGACTTCCAAGCTTGTGTAGCTTCGTTTCCAAGGTTCGTTAGAATATAGGTACTTAGATAGCAGTCATGCACAAGTGACGTAAACCCCGAATGAAATTCTTTTTTTTTTTTTTTTTTGTGGGTTATATTAGAAGTACTCTGTGAGTTCCAAAAGCAATGAACAGAGAGATATTGATATAACGAAGTCATTAATTCCGACATCCTAGCTGATTTTGGTTTATAAATCGTGGATGATGTATTGTTCTACATATGCTTGTAGATAGTACCTCAAAGTAAAGTTTATCTCTAGAAATGCCAAGCCTACGGGACAATTCCTTTTGCGACTCACGCTGTACATACACCATTCGGCAAGTCCAGTCCCACTTTGCTGATGGAGCCACTTCAACCGCCCAGATGCTCCATCGTCATCCCCGCCTGGGATTTCACTGATCTACACCCTGCCTGCGAATCGCCGTCGTCCCCGGGTCCCACGCAAGATGGACCATGCCTCCCACGCGTCAGACGCGGGCTCACAAGCGGTGACGTCTGGAAGCGGTTCGGCGTCACTGCACAATGAAGAAACACAGACTCGAGACGAAACGAAAAATACAAACGCAGAACCCAACCCCATACCAAGTTCTCGAGAAGATGTAATGGACGAAGACCCCCCGGAGGACCCTCCACAATCCGAGGATACCTCAACCCCTGTGGACCTGACCGGCGCGTTGGAAAAGCAAGCGCAGCGGGGCGATGCAAATGATCTGCCGCGACCTCATAGCGCAGCCAATAATACCAGCGGCATCGAGCCAAGACACCCGGGTCGAAAGCCCGCGGATAGCCTGTTCGATATCCCGCCGAATCTATCGAGAATACGTAGGCTCCTGTTCGAATGCAATGACCCGATTGAGATCACACAGGAGGAGTTTGATACATACTGGCCATTCATTGATAATGTCTGGGTCAAGCAAAGATCAAATGCTAGCAAGGAAGGGCTCTGCACTTCTGACTACTACATGTGTCGACTACGGCGCCCTACGCATCGTCCATCAGAGACCCGACCACCATTACCAGAGGGCAAACGTCCCCGAAAGAAACGATCGCGAGAAGGAGGCACCTGCAACTTTCAAATCAAGGTTGTTCGATTTGAAGGCGCATATTCAGCCGTCACCATTTCGAGAACCCCAGGAAGTGACAGTACTCACACCCACGATCTTGACTATAGCGACCGCGTGAAGCGTAACTCCGGAGTGATGGAATTTGTACGGAGGGAGTCGGTGAAAGGGTATCTTCCCTCATCGATCTACGCCAAGTTTCAAGAAGAGCCGGAGAAGCTCAATGAAGCCGGAGGCCGCTCGCTCACGGTAACCGATGTGCGCAATGTCGCGGCCAAATGGCGCATACAAAACCCAGAAGTCCAGCTTGTTCCCCACGAGGGATACGAATACCAGAAAGGACAGGGCATTATCAAGTCTGCAACAGCCAATGGCATCAATGAGACATCGCAACCGCAGCCGCAACCGCAATTACCATCCCAAATGCAACCTACTCTCCCAGCCCCATCGCTTCAATTACCGCCAGATACCCTCGCCTTCCCCCAATTCTCCCTAGAATTCCTCGAGCCATATCTGCCTACCTTACCTACCCATCACTCTGAAAAAAGTGAATTCCCCCATGTCACCTTGTCCTATGCGACGTCAATGGACTCAAAGATCTCTCTTCGTGCCGGGATGCAGACTGTGCTTTCCGGACCCGAGGCCAAGGTGATGACCCACTACCTCCGATCGCGCCACGATGCAATACTCATCGGGGTTGGAACCGTGCTAGCAGACAATCCAGGCTTGAACTGTCGACTCGAAGGCGCTGGAGGTTTCGGAGGCTTGGGAAGAATGTGGCAACCTCGCCCAGTTGTCATTGATCCCACGGGACGATGGCCGATCCACCCAGATGACCGGATGCTCCGCACTGCCGTCGAAGGAAAAGGCAGGGCCCCCTGGGTGGTAGTCTCGCCAGGAGCTCCAATCAACTCTGACCGACTCATGATGCTCAAGGGCTATGGGGGCGACTTTCTGCGAATTGTGGAGTACAATCGAGACTGGCGCTTACGCTGGGAAGCTATTCTTCGGGCTCTCGCCTCTGAAGGAATCAAGAGCGTCATGATTGAAGGAGGTGGGACCGTTTTGAACGAGCTGTTGAATCCCGAGTACACCAACTTTATTGACTCAATCATCGTGACAGTAGCTCCTACCTACCTTGGTCACGGAGGTGTCGGGGTTAGTCCTGAGTCAAAATTGGATCCTCAAGGTAATCCCAATGCTGCCTTAAATCCACGCGACGTCAAATGGACACCATTAGGGCAAAATGTGATCATGTGTGGTAAAATCCGCCCACAGGATATGAGAGTCGGTGCTCCCCCTTAATGGGAATTTTTTTTTGCTTTTATAATATCCATATAGAATTGACATGCCTAGAAGATGACTTAATGAAGGGAAAAAGAAATTAACATAATTGTCAAAGAGTCGAGTAAAACAATGATCATAGGATGATCGAATATGGGGGGCGGGAACACTGGGGAATGCCGTGTTATTTACGTCCGTGCCTTGGCATCATTCACTTTTTTTTTCCACCTTTAATCAGTGCCTTAACGCGTCTTTTTTGCCCTTCCACATTTTCTTCTTCCTTCTCCTTCCCCACCCCCTCCCCTTTCATCTTTCCTTCAATTCCACATTCCACAGCAAAAATGCCTCCTAAAAAGGCTACAGCTGCCCCCAAGAAGCCCGCCGCGAGGGCCGCGAAGACCGCCGCCGCAACTAAGACCGCCGAGGCACCCAAGGCCGCTGAGACCAAGACCAAGACCGTCAAGACCGCCGCAAAACCTACTAGTGCCGGTCGGGGGCGCCCAAAGAAGATGTCTACTGAAGTCACTACCAAGACTACCGCGAAGAAGGGAACCACTGAGACGGCGCGCAAAACAAAGACTACTGCTACCACCACCTCCACCGCGTCGAAGAAGCGCAAGGCTGATGAAGAGGAGGAGAAGCCTCGTGAGCCCAAAAAACCCCGTGTCATTGCTCAGCCGCGTGCGACAAAGCCTAAGGCTGTCAAGCCCAAGGTCGTCAAGCCCAAGGTTGTCATCAATGAAGCTCCCAAGACTCGGCTGAATGTTTTTGTCTGTGGTGAGGGAAGCTCCGGTGAGCTTGGTTTGGGTACGGCAAAGAATGTCATTGACGTTAAACGGCCTCGTTTGAATCAGCTCCTGGCCGCCGACAAAGTCGGTGTCGTACAGGTAGCTGTCGGTGGTATGCACTGCGTTGCTCTGACCCACGACAACCAGCTCTTCACCTGGGGTGTGAACGATCAGGGCTCCCTGGGACGCGATACTACCTGGGATGGTGGATACAAGGATATGGATGATAACAGCGACTCGGATTCCGAGAATGAAGATAGCGGTTTGAACCCCAAGGAGTCCACACCCACCGCAATCCCTGCGAGCGCTTTTCCGGAGGGAACCGTTTTTGTTGAAGTCGCCGCTGCCGACAGCGCAAGCTTTGCTTTGACTGATGATGGTCTTGTTTACGGCTGGGGAACTTTCCGAGTAAGACAAGAAATTTGCCTAATACATAATCTTCGCGCCATACTAACTACGGTTCTTCCAGAGCAATGACGGAATTCTCGGATTCGACGCAAACAACCGCGTACAGAACACGCCGATCCTTCTCCCAGACTTGAAGAATATTAAGCACCTAGCTTGTGGTGCTAACCATGTCCTTGCCTTGAATAGCAAGGGAGCTGTGTACTCCTGGGGTTCTGGCCAGCAGAATCAGCTTGGCCGTCGAATCGTTGAGCGCAACAAGCTGCACGGTTTGCAGCCACGCGAATTCGGACTTCCCAAGGAAATTGTGCACATCGGAAGTGGATCCTATCACTCTTTCGCAGTCCACACATCTGGCAAAGTCTACGCATGGGGTTTGAACAGTTTCGGTGCTACAGCTATCCGCGAGGGCGCTGGTGACGATGAAGCCGCCATTGTGCACCCCCTTGTTGTGAAGTCGCTCTCGGATCGCAACATCACCCAGATTTGTGGCGGCTCTCACCACTCCATTGCTTGCACAGCTGATGGCGAGTGCCTGGTATGGGGTCGTCTGGATGGCTTCCAGAGCGGCCTGAAGGTGGACGCTCTCAGCGACGATGCAGTTATCAAGGATGAGCGTGAACGTCCCCGTATCCTGATTGAACCGACTGTCGTACCTGGCATTAATGCCAAGGTTGTTGCCGCTGCTTCGGACCACTCACTCGCCATTGATGCCGATGGCCGTGCTTGGTCGTGGGGTTTCTCTGCCACCTACCAGACTGGACAGGGCACTCAGGATGACATTGAGGTTGCTACAATCATCGACAACACTGCCGTCCGTGGCAAGAAATTGAACTGGGCCGGTGCCGGTGGTCAATTCTCTGTGTTCACGATGCCCGCCGACCTTTAGTTTCGAGTCTTCTACCGTCTTCTACCATCTTATTGTTCTGGCGTTCTCCTCTTTGCCATTTAATTTTTGCGATTCCATCTTGACGATAAATCATTTCCTCTCAAATGTTTCCAGTGGCCGATGCATCCATATCACATTAGCTCCGGTTCTCTAATATTATTATTTGAGTCATATGTCCACTGAAATCATGGTCTTGATTAGTTCAATATCCAATTTCGAGAGGTAGCCGAATTTCCAAAACTTGGCCAGGGAGGGGAGTTCTAGTCCATTGGCTGCCGGACAAGATAGGATCAAATTAATGAATTCATGGCTGTCATAAAATTATTCTGTCTACCACTACAGTCCCATCTCATTCATAGCCTCATATTCGGCATCGAAGTCATCATGTCCGCTGTTTGGCACCTGCTTCGCTGGCTGTGGCTCCTTTAACATGTCTTCATCTTGCTCTCTCAATAGATCGTCCAGATCATCGTCATCGAGTCCACTGTTCGGCATCTGCTTCGCTGCTTGTGGTTCCCCTGTCATGTCCTCATATTGCTCTCTCAATAGATCTTCCAGATCATCGTCGTCGGGTGCGGGATGGCTAACGGACTGCCGGATTGTTCCCTCAGGGTCTGGCATGAACAAGTCATCTGGAGAACCTGATCCACCTGCCGCTGCTTGTATTGTTGTTGAATTCGGCATATCCTTTGTTGCGCCATCGTTCTGATCTGAAGAAAGCCGTGTGGGGAGGTCTTTTGTGTCTGTGTAATTTTCGAAGACTTTACGTTTTTCGTCATCGATCCATTCTTTCCGCATAGTTTGGATGCGTTTGGTATGGCCTAGTTTCTCAATCATAGCCAAGCCATCTGTGAATTTTGCACGGGGGTATAGGTCATCAAGCCAAAGTTGATAGAAGTTCAATAGGCGGGCGGCATCCGAAAACTACTCAACCCCTCCTGTTAGCCCTGTGTGTCTAACACCCAAAGATATTGACTGACCTCATGTCCTTTGCCTTTAAGTCGAAGCTTATCCTTAGCTGTGCGTCGGAGCTTGGGGATTCCTGGTTGCGAAAGCAGACTAGGAGGGAACATTTGTCAGAATATGTGGTAATCGAGAATGAGACATGCTATTTACCGTGCCTCGTCTAGTTTGGCAATCGGTTGTCGCTTTTTGGTGATTTTGACCTCCTCGTCTAGTCCAAGTCCGAGAGAGGAGGGATCTCCTGTTGCCTTCGGGGCATCATTGTTTGACGCGTCGTTATTCCCTTGAAAGATCTCGTCTAGTCCCACGTCATAGTCGAATAGATCATTGATATTGGTGGGAGAGTTGGCTCGCTCTGCTGAGGTCCCCATAGTGGGTGGATTGGAGTGTGTTGTTATTCAATGTGGGTTGTGGAAAGGAACCTTCACACTGAATGTTCATATCAATTAAGCCTCGATACCAGCTATCCAGTCAACGCGTTCTGGACGCGCCTAGTCAGCAGCATTATCATTGGTTCAGATATGTGCTGGCCGCCAACATACGCTAAACCCAAAAAGGCTAGTGTTGCTACCACCTCCAACTTCCGAACTTCAACTCTGCACAACGCCCGTATCCCACCATATCAATCTGCATCATGGCTTCTTCCACCACGGCCATTGTGCCCCCTAAGCGGGCCAATACCGACTATCCCGTATGTCTACCCCATCGCATATATGTTCATCGCTAATTGCTTTCTGCAGCTCATCGACTCCGACCCGTACGATCTTCCCCGAACCCTTCCCCCATGTTTAGCTCGACACTTACAATGGCTCTAGGCATCTGCGTCGCGTGTTCGGATACGCTCGGCCTTCCGATTATGCCGTGGCTGGTGGCATGGCTACCGTCTCCCCCATTGCATTCTGGATCATGGAGCGGGTTAGCCCGTCGCATGTCGGCCGCGGTGGCTTTGCCCCCGTCATGCGCCTCGCCAGTGCCGTCGGCATTCTCGGTGGCCTCCACGTGCTTTACCAGAGATCCTGCAGTATGTGCGCCTATCAATTGGGCTTTTACCGAGATACTTACATGTTGACAGGACGTTTCTACGGCTTCACCGAGAACTCCCGGGAGGTTGAGAGGGACATGCGCGAGATGGTTGACAAGGTGAAGAAGGGTGAGCCCCTGTACGGTGTCTCTAAAGTGTCCGATTATATTCAGGGTATTGCTGCCCGTAACTCCCGGTACTCCGAGCTCTTCATCCACGTCCTTCCGTGGATCAACATTGTCAACCACGATCAGGTTAGTCTTCTCCGAACTCGAACCCCTGCTTGTATAGATCATCCGTTGACTTATTCTGTTTTAATTTAGCACGGTGTCGACACTGCCAAGTACTACCAACAAGCGGAGCGTGAATTGGAAGCTGAGCGAACCGCCTAGATTAATTCCATGAGCTCTTTGAACCATTCGTCTCCTGAGTTGATCCCCTGGAGTTGCAAAATTTTTGTACACATATCCATTTTTCGTGTGTTTTTTGAAGGCGCAATTTGCAATTAACAATACAAACTTATGTTCTGCTAAAAGATTCGCCCAAGTACTTCGCAGTCTATGTTTTGGGTATCAAACGTCCGTGCCCGACTGGGTCCCCTCCACTGGCCAGTGCATGGAACTCAATTCAATAGAATTATTCCCATGAACCCGATGCCTGGTCCTCTGTATTCTCAAACTTGGTTTTTAGTTCACGATTCTTCTTTGGCCGAGGATTTGGCGCTGGGAAAACGTTAGTATGGGTTGTTCGGGTCTCCAATTCCAGATCTGACCTTTCTCATTCTCTTGGATGTAGAACCGACGAAGTAACATAATGGCCTCTTGTTGGAAAAGCCCACCATACACCGGATATGTGGGGTCGATGGAGGGGCTGTCATAAGTCAGCTAGAAATTCGAAGCTTGGAACTACGAAGGGTTCACTGACTCTGAATGGAGCGACAGAACACCGCCAGTGCCGCCAAATCGATCATTCGCACATCCATAATAAACACTCCGAATGCGATACTGCTTGAGGGCCGAGGCACACATGACGCATGGCTCAACAGTCACGTAAAGATCCGTGGATTTAAGGATTGACTTGGGATATGTTTGAAGCACCTCTGCGATGGCAATGAATTCTGCATGTCGGGTTCCCTGTAGCTTATCAGTCATTCTGCTGCACTGGATTGTCTATCATGACGAGAGCACTGACATTCATTGAACGATTGGTATCGTTCATTCCATATCCCACGATCTGATCGTTGTGGACCAGAACACAACCCACGGGGGTCTCCCCGCACTCCAATGCTTTTTCGCCCTAAATTTTCGTTCCTTAGGTATGGGGCTTGAGAATTTTCTTCATGGGGAAAGGAAAGCACTCACCATCAACAGCGCCTGCTTCATAAAAAAGGCATGTCGAGAATCCTCCGCTGGGACCGGCGGAGTGAGAGGAGTTGCCTCAGTGGATAAATCCATTCTTATTGTGTTATGTTCTGATAGATGTCTTGAGAGGCACAAGGGGTCAAGTTGTTTTCATCTGCCGGCTGTGGTGGGTTAAGAAGAGAGTGAGCGTCGAGGTGAACTATTCAATTGTAAGATTTTCCACGGGAGAAATCCAGATACTTTACTTTGTGTGTAATCGCCGACTCGTCTTGATGTATCTAGCCAGCATCCTAATTTTTTATTTGAAAACATAATCAGATAAGATTTTTCATATTGGAGGCTATGATAATTATTCTACCCTTGGCAGCGAGCTTTATATCACTAAACCCAGTAGTTTAAACTCGTGGTGGGGAGTTGGTGCCTCAGGTGTCCGTGTCAATATCAACTCCGCGTGCATTTCATCATTTTGCAACGCGTGTGGTTCACCCCCAAACACCAAATATCTAGATCCTGATCTGCTAGCCATGTTCACTCAGTATGGCACCTGAGAGAAACAATGATGGCTTCGCGCAAGGCAATCGACAGCCGCCCATGGAGCCAGCCTCATCCATTCTTGCGGCTCATTTCGCCCCTCTGGCACCGCAAGGGCAGAAAGGACATCGGCTTCCGCGGGAGACTTTCTCACAGCTTCGCCAAGAACTGTTAGGGGAAATACAGAGTCAAATGCGCGTCGATGAAGGCATCACAGACATCAATAAACTTATATGCATTGTTCTCAAGGCCGGCCTGGAAGTGGATCTCACTAGTACCGAACCTACAGAAGACTTGCTGGGCCAAATTATCGACTGTCTGGACATCATCCAAGCAAGCATCGAGAAAGCCCCCCAGGCATTATGGGAAATTTCAGATCCACTGATCATGGGTGAGGACGTCCAAGCGCCATTATTTGCCTGGTTGATCCTACGATTGATTAGACTGGCTGGCGCTTGGTCCTCTGAGTTCATTCACCATAGAACGCATCTAATATTCAGCAGCATGGCCAGTCTTCAATCCAAACAAGCTCGCTCGTCACCTTTATGCTACGGCGTTTCGGCCTTTCTTCGTGCTTGTACATCAGGTCTGTTATATACTTCTAGGAAACTTATCGTGAAAGCTCGACTGACATTGCAACAGACATTTTATGCACCTTGGAATCATCGCTGAGTGGAAATATGCGAGATTATCTTTCTAGAAATCTGTTCATACCCGCGACACACGGGTCACTCTGTATCGATCTTGATAATCTGGCTCTTCCCCGCGGTCTCATTCGGGAAAGGATAGACTTGGGTTCTACCTCTCAAGCGATCATCCTTGTGTCTCTCTTGTTAGATTCATTTAGTCCTCAGGCCGCAATAGAGGGTCTTCCGAATCGACGAAGCTTCAATCTCCGTCAGAACCTTCCGTGGGTCTCGAATGGGTACAACCGCCTCCGTCAAGTGGCGGCCAAGTGGGTACAGAGAGCTGGGCCAACACTTACTCCAGAAGAGGAACAGGACACTCTAGAATTCATGGCTTATACACACCGATTTTGTGTATCTGACACGTCTGGATCAGCCTTGCGCTCGGACGTATGCTTGGCCTCGACCTGGGCTCAATGCCTAAGTGACATAATCCCGCCCAGTATTTCCAGTCCATTGCCTGTCCTTCAGACGGGACTGATTCGTTTCTTGGAGGAAGCGCTACAAGCGGCAATTGATTCGAAAATTTTCGCAGAACACTTGAGGGAATCATTTTTGTCTGTTTTTGCGGAAATCAAGGACAAGGACGGTAATTTCTTGCCTATGGAGCCAGGTCTATTGGTAATGATCAGCCTTATATTCAGTCAAATTGGTATCTTTGGTCGAGGTGTGAGCTAACTTTGTGCCAGGCCTCAATCCAATCTCTAGAGGTGGTGTTAGTTGATGTTTCGAGACTCGCCGAACATCACCCCAAGGGTTTGCCTGCTCCTCCAGCAGCCGCGGTTTTGGCTAGTGTTCAGAAACCCGGCATTTCCACCCATGAAATGGACTTGGATGATGATACGCGAGCCCCAAAGCGCATGTGCCTGCCTGTTGAGCCCTCGGTTCAAGGCTTACTGCATCTGCTTATAGAGAAGCTATCGGCGCTGTTAAACTGTGACAACTATGGAGGATTGGCAGACCTGCGCACTGCACTAATGTGAGTGTCTCAAGATAATCTGTGCTCTGGAATAAACTGAGCTAAAATTGGAATACAGAAACTCGTATGATGAGCTTTCTGACCCTCAAAGATCAGACATACTGGTCATAATCGGACAACTCTCCTGTGCCATTACAGGACACCTTGAGCAAAAACTTTCAGATGTTGTAGGGCGAGATACTGTTTTCTGTCAAACGTGTGATTTCGAAGAACCCAAACCTGGGACCGGCACTGAAAAAGAAAAGGCCGAATTCGAGGAGCTGTGGACAATGTTCAATACCATTCTACCAAAGCTGACACGCACACCCGGTCCACGCATAGCAGCTATGGTAGCTCTAAGAAGAATACTGATGCACTCCCCTTGTCTAGATCAGATGCACTTATCATCGTCTGCATCTGGGGAGTTTTGCCTCCACGCTTTTCGAAGTTCTATCAGAGAACTTCGCGTGGCGACCAGGTTCGTTTGACAACTTCACACTCAAATTGAGCTTCTACTGACTGGTATTTAGTCATTCTGTCGTAGCATTTGTGCACCCCAGTTTGCAGCCAGACGTCCGTCGAGCCAACTTTGTCGTCGTACTTGAATGGCTAAAGAACATTTCCGAAAAAAACGACATCCCTTTACAGGAGGCATGTGTTTTGACACTCTGCTGTCTTGCCAAGTATGTCCCAGTTGTCATATTTCTTGATTTCCCGCTCATTCACTCATTTTCTTCATAGGTTCTCTGATGAAGAAGAGAAAAATATCATTCTTTTGCGCCTTGTGGAGTATCTCGGTCACCCAAATCCATACATATGTGCAGTAGCATACGACCAGGTAAGAAACACTGGAGTTGAGTCGTCTCTTTCGGCCGGGTCATCCTACCTACCCATTCACTTCGAATTCCGAAACTAAAAGATTGATCTAGTTGTCCAAACTTGCTTTTCAATTTACTTTGACACCTGCTGGCTTGTTCCGGCCATATTGGAGAACGCTGTCAGTAGCAGTCGTCAAGAATCTTCAAACTCGCCCATATATGGCCGAACAGCTATGCGAACTGCTTGGCATGAAAGTTGACAGCTTTTTGCGGTTAACGGAGGTCCACGTTCTACCCTACTTGGTTCTAACAAGAAAAAGAGACATCATTTGCAGAATCGGAGCAAGCCGCGACGAAGCGGAATCGCCTTTCGACGTATGTTCTGAGAAGAACAATCTTGCGGCAATTCTCGCTTTTCTGCTAGCTCAGGAATCTAGCAACCCAGAAGCCATGATCATGTCTCTGCTGGCAGAGATAGACCCCGCTTTCAAAGGACGGACCCTGGCCGAGTTGGTCCGAATCGAGCCAATCCTGATTGCTTGTGATTTATTGAAAAGCCTCGGGGATGCCGGTGAACAAAATAAGGAAAGAGTGAGCATATGACCATTAGGAAGAGATTTGGAGTGTCCAGCTAAACCAAACCCTTCTAGTTTCACCAAGCACTTCGTCGCCTAGCCTCTTTCGTTCCAAGGAAGTCTGCTTCACATGGAGGTTCCTCCAAAAAGGCGGACTTGCTGAGCCACTTCATCGAAGAACATGTTCTCGGAATCATCACACAGTTTTCAAACGCAATCAATGACTTTCAAGTGCGTCAAACACTGGCGGAGAAGAGACGGAACCTTAAAGCAATTGAAGAAATGATCAGTATTGCCCAGGGCCATGTCAGTAATGCATTGCCTCAGGTCTGTGCTTGCCTTCGCTCTGCCCTGGACATGGAGGAATTATGTGGTCAAGCGTTCTCGGCTTGGACGACCTTGATCAGCTCCCTCAGTGCGGAAGACATCGAGCCCCTCATCGACCAGACATTTGCAATTGTAATTAGGTATTGGGACAGATTGACTGACCGAAGCAGGAAACATGCGCATCGGTTAATCGATCACATATTGACAAATCATCCAAACCTCGTGCGAGATACCTTCGACACGATGCCGTCTCTAGCCTCTATTCCCGAGATGGCCCCATTTGAGGCCCAAATCAACGAGTTGCGGGCAGAGATGGACGTCCGAAGTCGGTTGCTCGCCTTAATCCGCCGCTGTCAGAGTGAAAATGGTACGGTTGTTGAGCAAGCCTTGGCCGAGTTACTTCCGTTTCTGTCCAAAAATGAGGAGTTCTTGCACATCTCTGCTCTTAGCGAACAGCCGGATCCTGTTATTGCACAGCTCACGAGAGCTTTATTGGATTGTTGTGTTAAATTCAATACTAGTTCAGACAGCATCACATTACTGTCTGCGCGATGTTTGGGACTTATCGGCTGTCTGGACCCAAATCGAGTAGAGACAGTCAAAGAGAAGAAGGACATCCTTGTTCTCTCAAATTTCGATCGAACAGAAGAAATTGTGGAATTTGTCCTTTTCTTTCTCCAGCATGTGCTTGTCGATGCATTCTTGTCGGCCTCTAATACCAGAGCCCAGGGATTTTTGGCATATGCCATGCAGGGCCTTCTCAGAATCTCCAATCTGCAGTCGGTTGTTTCTCAGCGGTCGTATAATGTGCAGGGCGATGAGAAATACCAGCGTTGGATGGAACTCCCTGAAGGGATCCGAAATACTTTGACGCCATTTCTTACATCGACGTACACCGTTACCATCGTTGCGAAGAACCCCGAGATTGAGTATCCTTTGTTTTCCCCGGACATGACCCATAGCGAGTGGCTTCGAACTTTGGTGCAAGACTTGCTCTCAATTCAAAAGGACGACAATGCAAAGCTCGTTTTTGCCTTCTGCAGTCGTGTGGTGAAAGGTCAAGACATCTCCATCTCTTCCTTCCTCTTGCCATTCGCGGTGCTTTACCGCATCGTCGGTGGCACAACGCAAGAACAGCAAGACATTCAGCTCGAACTAATAAAGGTTCTTTCACATCCTCTTCCTGATACGAATAACAACGCCCGTGAAACAATCATATGCTGCAGTCAGGTAAGATTTCCCCGGCCGCTTTGATGCATACAAATCACTAAAGAGAAACCAATGATTTCAGAGTGTTTTCGATGTCCTGGACTACTTGTCGCGATGGCTTCAGGGAAAGAAGAAGCAGCTCAACAGCATAGGCCATCAACCCAACCAGTCGAGCCGTTCTCGAGATAACGGTCGAGAATTACTTTTCGACAAATTCTCAGCTCAGATCAAGTCCGTTGAGGCCGTTTTGGCTGCAATTCCACCCGAGATCATTTCCAAGCGTGCTGTGGAATGTAAATCATTCTCTCGGGCTTTGTTTCATTGGGAGCAGTATATTCGGCGATGTAACTCGCAACCGGAATCCACGGAAGGTTCTGACTCAGAGCTGCTTTACCAAAGGCTGCAAGACATCTACAGCCAAATTGATGAGCCAGACGGGATAGAAGGTATATCCAGCCATTTGTCCGGACTTAACATTGACCAACAGGTTTTGGAACACCGAAAGGCTGGCAGGTGGGCCACCGCACAGAGTTGGTATGAGCTTCAGCTCGAAAAGGAACCTGACAACCTTGAGGCCCAGTGGAATCTTATCACTTGCCTCAAGGAATCGGGTCAACAAGGTATTTATGTCCTGACAAACAGCCTTTAATCTCCTTCATCCTCAGCTCACTTCTTTTAGATGCCATTCTCACTCGCTTCGAGGCTCTCAAAGATGAAGATGCTGCAACTTCGCGATTCCTACCGTTCGCAGTCGAAGCATCTTGGATCACAAGTAGATGGTCTAAGCTCAAAAGCTATCTGGAATTATGTGCTGAGCAGGGAACTGGCGACTTCAACGTGGGCATTGGCTCGGCTCTCTGCGCTCTTCAGGGGCGGCATGAAAACAATGACGCTTTGTTGGCGGAGAAGTCAGAAGTCTTTACAAAAACCATTAACCAGCTTAGGCTCAATGTTGCAAAGTCCTTGACGGTAAATTCCGTCGCTTCATTGCAATCATGCCATGACTATATGCTCCGATTGCATGCCTTGGCAGATGTGGAAGCGATAGCCAATGCAAGAACCGGAAACCCCTCGTATCCAGACTTGTCTGCCGCCCTTAAACGGCGCTTGGATGTCTTGGGAGGTTACATCGCTGAGAAACAGTACCTACTGGGTATCAGACGAGCGGCCATGGAGCTAGCGTGGGTTGACACCAACATCCTGTTTGTCTTCTACGGGCTCGCTAACTTTTTCTTTCTCGTGCTCTAGAGGCGGTTTTGTGGATTCCGACATCTCTGCTGCCTGGCTTACAAGTGCCCACCTCTCGCGCAAGGGCAAATTTACCAGCCAGGCATATCATTCAATGCTCAATGCAGCTAGGCTTAAAGACCGATCGGCCACCATTGAACATGCAAAACTGCTCTGGCAAGATGGACACCATCGGAAGGCGATCCAGACTCTGGAAGGGGCCATATCCATGAACGAAAACACTCCAGCAGCATCCAATCCGGTTGAATCCGAGGCAGCCTCTTTTGTCTCCAGTCGTGGACAGAAGCAAAATGACGTTCCTGCTAGGGTATGTCTTTTCTAATCAAAATGTCTAAATGTCAAAACGCTAAATTATATCAGGCCCATCTTATGCTGGCAAAGTGGACTGATAGAGCCGGTCAGACCCACTCCCAGGCTATTGTTCAACGATATCGAGAAGCCATTAAGCTGTACCCACGGTCGGTTTTATACACTGTTTTTGGAAGAATTGTCCTAACAAAGGCACACAGGTGGGAGAAAGCCCATTACTACCTTGGGAAGCACTACAACAAGATCCTTGATTCTGAGAAGGCGAAGCCTATGGGGAAAGAGGCTCAGATATAGTAAGCTCATAAGCTTTTGATACCATAGACGTTCCGGGACTAACACCTTCATCAGTCTAAGTGGAGAGGCTACCAAATTGGTGATCGACAACTACCTTCGTTCCCTAACATATGGCAGCAAATACGTTTTCCAGACCCTGCCAAAGCTTCTCACTCTTTGGTTGGAACATGCTTCCATCGTTGGTCAGCCCATTGACCCAAAAAGAGGAGACAATGAGTGAGTTATCATTCCTGCGTGAAATGCCCAGCAAGCTGACTTGGAAATCCAAAATTACCAGGGAGTTTCAACGACACACCAAGGCGCAACGACAGAAAAGCCTAGATGAGATGCATGCCCAGCTGAAGAAATACATCTCGTCTCGTCTTCAGCCTGCTTTAGTAAGTAAAATTTTGATGCTACTACTATATAAGAAACTAACTGTAATAGCTGTTTACAATTCTGCCCCAGGTGGTGGCCCGTATTTGTCACCCAAACAATACGGTCTATGATCTGTTGACTAGAATTGTGACCAAGGCTGTCCACTACTTTCCCCAGCAAGGTCTATGGACAGTTCTCGCTGTGGTGAAATCCTCGAACAAAGATCGAGCATCGAAGGGTTACAACTGTCTTCAGAAGATCACGGTATGTTGGGAAGCTGATAGCAGAGTGAAACAGCACTAAGACTATATCTATAGGAGTTCACCACAAAGCATAAGACGGACATCTCATCTCCTGACATTCGTCGCATGATAACATCAGGTCAAAAGTTCTCCGAGGAATTGCTTCAGCTATGCCTCGCACCTGTCGAGGATAGAGCCACTAAGGTCTCGCTTGCGCGCGGTCTTGGTTTTAACCACAAAGTTGCGCCATGTCGATTGGTCGTGCCATTCCAGGCCATGTTGATTCCCAGTCTTCCTGCATCCCATGATGCAGACTATCTGAAAGGGTTCAGAGCCTTCCCCCGGGATCCGACGACAATAGAAGGTTATTGAACCTATCCAGGCTTTGGTGAATAGTGGCTAACCTACTTGCTTTAGCCATTCTGGACGAGGCCACGATTCTCAATTCGCTTCAAAAGCCTCGCAAGATCAGTATCCGAGGTTCCGACGGGAAGATCTACAATGCACTTTGCAAGCCGAAAGATGATCTTCGAAAGGACCAACGTCTCATGGAATTCAATAACATGATCAACAGATTCTTGAAACGGGACGTTGAGGCCAGCAAACGGAGGATGTGTGAGTAACTTCCATAATCATACTGAGATTCTTTTCATGGCCCGGGGCTAATTCAGGAAAAGACATCAAAACCTACGCAGTGACCCCATTGAACGAGGAGTGCGGTCTCATTGAATGGGTTGACAATTTGCGCACACTGAGGGACATTATAGTCAAGCTTCTCCGCGAGCGAGGAATTTCACCAAATGTAAGTTGATGGAAATTTGCAAAACTCTAACCGTGACTGATGAGAAATTAGTACGGCGAAATCAAGCAACATCTCAATGAGATCTGTGCGGACCGGTCACGTTCCAAAGTTCATTTGTTTACGACCAAGATTCTGGCCAAGTGCGATTCTCCTGCCCTCGTCAATCTCAATCCAGAAGTCTAATAACAATATAGGCTTCCTCCCGTGCTCCATGAGTGGTTCATTGAGATGTTCCCGGAAACAGAAGCCTGGTTCTCGGCAAGATTACAATACACAAGGTCTGCGGCAGTGATGTCTATGGTTGGATACGTCCTAGGGTGCGTGATTCCATCTTGTTTGAAGCCTATGAATATCATACTGATTTGATTTATTACTTCTTAGCCTTGGTGATCGACATGGAGAGAATTTGTCATTTGAAGAAGGCACAGGAGGAATTCTGCATGTTGATTTCAATTGTCTATTCGACAAGGTAGGTCATGCGACTCTCCGGTATTTGCGACAACACAGCGCTCATCAAATTTCCAGGGCCAAACATTTGAGAAACCAGAAGTGGTTCCATTCAGATTGACGAACAACATGATTGATGCCTTTGGCGCTTATGGGTACAACGGTACGTTATCCCATGAGCCGGTTACATGATGAATTACTTGCTAATATGACCATACATAGGACCCTTCCGACGCACCTGTGAAATCACTCTTAGTCTTCTACGACAAAATGAGGATTCATTAATGACCATCCTGGAAACTTTCCTCCATGACCCAACCACCGACTTTATCGGAAAAAGAGTGAGTCTTGTCCCCCCATCAGTTCGAAGCCCTCTCACTAAGTCCGCTTCCTAGCGCCGTAATCACGCGAACGTTCCTGACACGCCGGCCGGTGTGCTGGAAGATGTTCGCAACAAGCTTCGGGGTTTCATGTCTAAGCAGCCCATTGCCCTGTCCGTGGACGGACAAGTGGATGAGCTGATCATGCAGGCAACTGATAAGAAGAATCTGGCAGCCATGTACATCGGATGGTGCGCCTTCTTTTGAGCATTAAATGCTCTTCATGGCCCATGGTCTAATTCCATGGAAAAGAAAATGCCGAAACGACAGGGTTGAATTTTCCCCACATGAAAGGCGTCAACGGCGTAGGAAAGGTGGTGGGTGGTGAATTTCGGTACTTGAATTTGGATTCTCATTATTTTCAATCTTTTTGGACCTAGCGATGTTAAGAATTTAAAAGCGTCATGTAATGAGGTCTTCTTGATATCAAGGCCCAAACTCAGTTAGGATATAACAACTGAGTCATTTTGTTTTCAACGCCGCATGTCGAACGACTGAGTTCTTCTTTAATGACGGTTCCGGCTTCGGCTCCTAATAGGGCTCCGACTCCGACTCCGGTCACTGTAGCTACTATAACTAGGGCTTCGTCGTCGGTGCTGACGGGGGCTTTCCGGGCGAGTGCTTCCTCGTCGTGGTGATCGTGATCGTGATCGCGAACGCGAACGCGAGCGTGAGAGCGATGGTGGTCGGTACGTATCGTGCCGTTCAGTAGGCCGTGCGCGACCCTGTCTTCTTGGGGGAGACTTTGCATATGGACCATTGCGCCGACCGTTTCCTCGAGTAGACGGGGGTGGTGACCGTGAAAAGTTGCGCCGGGGAAGAACAATGGAAACATTCAGATTTGTACCATCAAGTTGAGCTTCATGCATATGGGCAATCGCCGCCTCAGCATCTGCGGGGTCATAGTAGAGGATGTAGGCGGTACCGCGATTGGTCATAACTAGAACTTAAAGTCAGCGATGCACAGCTATGGGACCGCGGGCGGGCAGCTTACAAGCTGGGTTCATTGGGAGCTCGAGCTTTTCGATATCACCAAATTCGCCAAATATCTCTCGGAGGTGAGGCTCAGTCACATTTTTGGTCAATTTCTCTACCACAATCTGCCTTTCTTTGTTAGTGACCTGAATGATTTCGGGGCAAGTGAAATCTAATTCATGGAACTGACCTTTGCGCTCCGGGGTGGGCTTCGATCTCGGCTAGGCGAGCGCGAGCGGCTGTAGCTGCGGCTCCGGTAACGTCGGCCGCCTTTGATAGGGGTACGAGAAACGGATCTTGAACGGGTTCGGCTCCGAGTTCGGCTTCTTGATCGTCGGTCATGGCGACCTGTATCGGGAGATGGAGTGCGAGTGATACTGCGAGGTCGCGAGTCGCGAGTCCTCGAGCGCGAAGCACGCGACGGGGCGCGATCGTTGGAGGGGAAGGGCGAACGACTGCGGGGTCGTGAAGACATAGTTGCGCTTTTGGTTTGAGGTATTCAGAGATTGAAAGGGACCCACGGCGCCTAATTGGAACAAGATGTATGATGGGAATGGAAGCTTCAGGTTGCGCGTTGCACGGCACTAAGCCATGTTAAGTAATGACCTTCCAAGGTCGGCGCACACCGCCTTGATGCTTACCTACACACTCTCTACATTCAGCTTTGTGGTAGTCCCACACCAGTGATACCGTATCTATTGATTCTGAACTCATCGACAAGTGAGGTATAACATCACTTCTGGTACATTAATCCTAACCGTAAGAGAATGTAGAGTATTAGATCAGAGGCTGCCAAGTACTTCTCTCACCTTGACATCACTGATGTTTCCCATTCGGTCTTGAGGCTCTAAATTTATTATTTCTTCTCTTTGATTGTTTTCTTTTGTTGGTAACAAAGACACGGGTTTGCCACGGAGAACAATATTAATGGGTCGACTCCCCGGTCAGAACAATATTAACGAGAACCATTGTTGATGCGAGTTGATACTAGTCATATCTACTTCTTTCTTTCCCACCCTCAAGGGTCCGGTATGATGAACGCAGATGATCATGAAAACCCCATTTTCAATGCATATAAAATGATTAAAACTCCCTATCTATGAGACTCACTTCCTCTAGATCGCAATATAAGAGATCGCCTTCGAATTATACTCAAAAATGAAGATTATTTCTATACTCTGGGGGATTCTGGGGCTGTTCAAGGCAGCAACAGCCCTATCCCAGAATGTTCGAGCTACATCAAGTGTGCCAGAAGAAGGCAGTGACGGCCTCTGCTATGACTATGTCGTTCAATTTTCTGACACTTGCCAAAGTATTGCCTCAGAGTATGGTATTACTAAAGCCTTAATTGAGAAGTATAACAGCGATACCTGGGGCTGGACAAGCTGTTCTGGCATCTACCAAGGGGACATCATCTGTCTTAGCTCAGGTGAACCTCCTATGCCCATGGCACTCCCTTTAGCCACATGCGGTCCCCAGGTTCCGGGTACAGCCAGACCGAAGAACTACGCCGACCTATCTTCACTGAATCCATGTGCTACTGGCTGTGTAAGTGCCTTTAAGCTTTATGATTTACACTTTCCAACCCAATCACGTTGCTGACTTTATTCTTAAATATAGTGTATTATCAAAGGTGAATGTGCTTCAGCAGAAGATGGAGACTCGGACTTGTGTAGGACGAGTCAGTGCATCTCCGGCTGTGATACCACATCAGCTAGCACTAGTACCATATCTTCAACTAAGAGCACTAGTAGTACCTCCTCGACTAAGAGCACCTCTACTGAAAAACCGACGAGTACGACTGAGCACACATCCTCAACCAGCACTAAAACCACAGCAGCAGCCGCAACAGGAACAGGCCTTTGGACTCTTGCCGCCTACACTGGAGAAACCTGTAACGGCGATTATTACGTGCTGACGGGTACCAGCTTAACAGACACTGAATGTCTCGACCTCCATGGCGGTCTTAGCTTGGAGATGACGGACGACGTCTCTTGTGGGTATTACACCGATGGGGGCTCCTCTTACGCCGACTGCGACTCAAGCCCAGAGCTGGGAATTTGGTCGTGGAGCATATCTGGGGGCAGCTGCGTGGCTTTTGAAGAAAGCTGCAGTAATTCCGGTTCGAATATTGTGGACCTATACGATCAGTCTACTGGTTGTCAGGAGTCGACGATGTATCATCCGCATTACTACATGACTTGGCGCTCGTTGAAGTGTCAGGTCTCTTGAGTGGCAACGGCTTTCGAGGTTCGTGCTTTTATATTCTTTCCATGTTTGACCTGGGCAGGTGGGTTATATTAGGGACAGACTGATCAAAACCAGCACTTGAGGGGGCTGTCTAATTATATGTATATTGAACTTCATATCGTTATGGGTTATTGGTGCAAATGTAGACATCTCGGGTGATCTAAGCTCGGGAGTAGAAGATTGGAAATGATGGGATGTATAGTGTAGTAATTCGTCTCATCTCAAGGATGTGTATATCATTATGAGTTTTTGCAAAGATGCGCCTCTATTTCTGGCCATCTCGCCATTGCTCATATTCACGAATCACACTGTCCGTGATCTGCCGGTGAACCTGGCCCAAGGCATACTCAAAATGCTTCAATTGCACTTCCAGCTCTTGTTGTGTCTCTTCCTCCTCGTCCAATGCGGCATCACCAGCAGTCTCACAAATGCTGACGATCTCTGCACCGGAGTAGCCCTCGGTATGAGCGGCCAGTTCATCAAGATCAACGTCCGGGTGAATAACAGATTTGCTCGCCCATATGCGCAAGATTTCCTTTCTAGCCTCGAAGTCTGGGGGTCCGATGTAGAGAATGTTGTCCAGACGACCTGGACGCATGAGTGCCGGGTCAAGGACATCCGGTTTGTTGGTAGCCGCGACAACCAACACGTTTCGCAGCTCCTCGATACCGTCCATTTCATTGAGTAAAGTTGTCAGGACGTTAACGCCTCCTGAAGAAGTACTACTGCGTCGTGCAGCGATGGCATCGATTTCATCAAAGAAGATGATACTTGGTCGTGCCGCGCGGGCTTTGCGGAAGATCTCTCGCAGTGATCGTTCGGACTCACCGACGTACATGCTCAGGATTTCTGCACCTTTAACGGCCAAGAAGTTCAAGCCCGCCTCCGTGGCCAGAGCCTTGACGGTGAGGGTCTTGGAACATCCCGGCGGACCGTATAGGAGAACGCCCTTTTTGCTCTTAACATTGAGACGCTTCATACGTTCGGGGAACTATGATAGATGGTGAGCTTCGTGGTAAGTTTAGAATGAGCGGGTTGCTTACCTTGAGGGGTCTCTCGACGGCCTGTTGCAGGCGCTTTTTGATATCATGCTGCCCACCGATGTCAGACCATCTCACCTTAGGTGTCTCTAAGAACACTTCTCGCATAGCAGTAGGGCGAATCTCCTGCAACGAGGACCATATATCAGATTCTTGAATCGCCAGATCCACTGTGACAGGTCCATTTTCTTCAGCATCGCTAGTAGCATCCATGATATCAGATGCCGGTACAGACTGGCTCCTAGAGGGAGAGACAGATTTTTGTTCGAGCATCTGCCGTTGGCGTGCTTTTCGGCAAATGAGCTGGAGTAGAGCAAACAAATCCGCTCCGACGTATCCGTGGGTCTTCTCGGCAAGCAAGTCAACCATGGCATCGGTGAGCCCTGCAGATGCTGGTCCACGAATGGCACGTAGGATTTCGGCTCGGTCATGTGCCGTGGGGACCTGGATCTCGATCTCTGTACCAAAACGATGGGGAGTCCTGAGTGCATCATCGACGTTGTTGGGGTGTCGAGTGGCAGCGATCACCAGAACCGACGCGCTCCTCATTGCATCTAGGTTCTCACATAGGACCGAGGCGAGCGACGAAGATTCCAGGGAAGTCCGTTTAGGAGCGATAAAGTCTAGCTGATCAATGATGATCACACTGGGCTTGGAGCGAACGGCATCCTGGAATGTAGTGCGTAGTTTTTTCTCAGCTTCGCCTGTGCTCCGTCCAAGAGTAGCAGTGCCAATTTTGAAAACCTGTCGCCAGCCAGCCTTCTCGATTTGCTGGAGAAGAGATGTCTTTCCTGTTCCTTTGGGTCCATAGAGAAGAATACCGCGACTATGTTCATAGAAAGAGGGCATTGTAGGTTTGAGCAGATCGATATTGAAGTCCGATAGGCTCTCATTGATGTCATCAATCTGTCGTGAAAGACCACCCAACCCATCGGCATCGACAGAGATTTCATGGGGAATCTCAGAAGGCGCTTCTACTTCCGTGCCAATAGAGATCTTAGTGGCATTTGTGAAGCGAAAGATCGTGCGACTAGAACTTGGGGATTCGGAATGCATGTTCACCACCTGGAAGCTTCGGCGTTGACCTCGGAGCTCAAGCTCGAAAATTAAGCCCTTGGCAATCACCTCACATCTCAAGAGCGGGAACTCCAATGCCCATTCCCAGTGGCATCGCTCTTCCGCCGAAATTTGGCCGAACCTCTCGATCTTCTCAGGTTCGGAACAGTCAATCACAACGACCGATTTAAGCTCTTCTAATGCACCATCAATCCTAGTGATGTTAATTTTCCCCCCGACCTTGATTCCATAGCAATCTTGAAGAGCCTTTGATGTTTGCACCACTGTACTCTGTATATTTTCGGTCGCTGTCCAAGCAATCGCGGTTTTCGGAGGCCCTTCTGCGAATGATATGTCGCAAAGATCATCGGCACGAAGTCTGAGGGAAGCCAGCGACGAGGAAGAAAGATATATACGGAATGCGTCCTTGTAATCGGCTCTTGCCTGTTTCGACACTGGCCGGACAGTGAAGCTGCGAACGTCCGCCATCGTGCTTCGCTGCTCAAGTCAAGGAACCGGGCAAGTTGGGAGCGGGAACTGATCGAAATGGAAGCTATCAGAAACAACCCATGTATCCCCAGATGTTTCGGCGCGTGGATCTGGAAGGTGGTGGCTCGCACTGGCTCAAACGCAAATATCGTACACACTGGGGGTGGTATTCAATGCTTCTCTGCGGGGCTGTGTGGATTGAAAACCTTGGAATCCGATACAACAAGAAGTTGCAGGTAATTATCGAGGGCCAGTGACAATTAAAAGCCCAGGAGCCTCGAGGTATAAGGCTGAGACCAAATCGAATTGAGAAATTGAAATTCTGGTGGGGAGCTTATCAGTGGGTTGATAAACCCCCCAAAAGTGGGTCGCAGTAAAGGCTGCAGGAATCAAGTCTTAACTTTAAAAGGTGCAATGTATCATATGTTTCAATGTCAATTTACTAAAAATGTAGAAAACAAGAGTTACGGCATCTATCTCCAGCGCAGTTCAACCGGACATGAAGTAACGAAACAAGGTGCCACAGGCTATGGACAGGTGTTTATGATACTGGGGAACAGGCGCCAGATTTCCATAGAAACAGGACATTCAGATCTTAGCACGTGAAATTGCAGGCAAAAGGATATGTGGCAGGTTGCGCAGGAAACGACTTGCGGATACGAGAGAACAAAAAACACACATACACGCGCAAGTTCCGAAGCGAGAGAGTAAAACACCAAAGAAAAAGAGGAAAATAGAAAAATAGGAGGGGAAAAACAGGGCGGAAATAGGCAGGTAGGAGAGGTAGAGAAATAGGGGGAGGGGGAGGTAGAGGAAGGTGGAGAAAGAAAGGTGATGGTACAGGGTTTAGCAGCATTTTCCGCCACCGCTGCCGTTCAGGCCAGATCCCTGCTGGTCTATACTGACGCCCTGAGAGCCAGATTGTTCGGTCTTCGAGGTATCCATGCCCTTCTTGATATCCGATGCGAGGCTATAGAAAGCCTTCTCGATGTTGATGTTGTTCTTTGCGGAGACTTCGAGGAAGGGGATACCAAGCTCATCAGCCAGCTGTTGTCCCTGCTCAGTGGAGACGGCTCTCTTCTCCTCCCAATCGCATTTATTTCCAATGAGAATCTTGTGTACTCCTTCACTGGCATGTTGCTCGACGTTGGAAAACCAGGTGCGGATGTCTTTTGGTTGGGGGGAAAGAATGAGATTAGTCTCGAGCGTTCATGATCTTGGAAGAGAAAGGAAAAACATACTTTGGAAAGATCGCTCATCGGTCACGTCGTAGACAAGGAGAATGCCCATAGCACCACGGTAGTAAGCAGTGGTGATGGTACGGAAACGTTCCTGTCCTGCGGTATCCCAAATCTGCAGCTTCACTCTCTTGCCATCCAGCTCAATCGTACGGATCTTGAAATCGATACCGATGGTGGTGATGAAGGAAGGAGTGAAGGAGTCTTCGCTGAAACGGAGGAGACAGCAGGACTTGCCTACGCCGGAGTCTCCGATCAACAAAAGTTTGATCTACAAGATAGATCCAAGTTAGCCAGTGCACTTAGAAGGTCTCAAGGAAACACGTACGAGAAAGTCATAGTTTCTTGTACCGGCCATGTTGACTTAGTTTTGTGTTCGTTAGAACCGGCGAGAGTCGATATTCTAAGATAGGAGACGGTCGGATTGGCAGCGGGTTCCACCAATTTTGGGACTGAAGATATAGTCTTGGATTGATAGAATGCGGCACCACGTGTTGTAAGGAGGTTTGCAGTGCGAAGCAGGTATCGTTAGGTGGCTAAGTTGTGGGCGGGATTTCGTGAGTCCAGGATTCCAGGGACAATATCAGGAGCGTCGGGTGAAAAGTGCAGATCGGTCACCAACAAGATGGGAACGAGCAAAACAAAGACTTCTGAGGGCAAGAAATATCCAGGCAAAGTCAATAGATCAGAGCAGACAGCCTTTAGTCGGCCGTTAGAAGAGGGGGAAATGTGAAATGTGGTCAACACCCAGGTGGAGTGATGACGGTACGGTCGATGTCCCCCGGGTTACATAATCCGCTGGTCTCCCCCGTTTGACTTAGTATCTTTCTTGTTTCAACCTTAAAACTCGGGGTTTCTATTCAATGTACGAAGAGTTTGGGGTTACTGTCATGCCCGGAAAAGTATCAAGAAATGGTAATCTTCTCTATGTTTCACTCTTCATTCACTGTTGGGGTATACCGTGTTTCAATACACTAGTGAAAGTAGGTCCATCGGATCCTCTCAACTACCCGGAGCTGCTTAGTGACTCCCCCCTGGATATCCAAAAGATCTTCAACATCTTCTCGGAATTCCCGATATTCCAAACCCCCGAGCACTATTTTGACATGCTGAAGTAATGCCTCGGCTTCACAGATCAGTCGTCCCGAGTCCTTGTAGGAAATAACCTCGTTGGTGGTCAAGGAAGCGGATGTGAGGATTCGTGTGACGTTTCTGTAGCCCTATATTAGCATATCGACTACAGACAATCTGATGATTTTTTGAGAAGAATAGCTTACCGTAATCCTCGCTTGACCTGATAACGCTTCTTGCCCTGTCGTAAGCCTCGTCGGTTACTAAAGAGCCCTGCCACCCACTGCAGAGAAGTATACGAGACTAAAATCCCCGGCGTGAGGCCAATAAAGCTGCAAAGCATCAGCAACGAGACTCGAAATAATAAAATCAATATAGAGCATCAGTGTATACTTACCCAAAAACAAGCTCTTGACTCTTCAGCAAGGAATTAATTCCACTGATTGCGATTTCCACGTCGACCTTCGTCTTCTGGATTTGGATCAAAAGAGCCCGAACCAAGTCGCCTCGAACGGTTCCAGCAAATGGTGACCGCAAATCCCTTTCGTAGGCCTTCAAGACAGGTGTCAGGTCCCCCTCCTTGACTGCATTAGCGATGGCTGCCGTGTCCTCTACGGCTGGCTTCCCCTGGCTCGTGTCTGGCCGATCACGAACAAAATCAATGACCATCCGCTCCAAGCTGGCGCGATCGGCCATCAAGCTGTTTTTACTCATTATGGCAATTTCGCTTTTCTCATCGTGTCTAATGGTTCCAATGAGCTTGTGGATAGGCTGTACCACCCAATTGCTCCCGAAGTCGATGATAGTGGAGCCGATGTTCCTGATCCACTCGATGATCTCGGCCTGACGACGGATCAGCACCTTCAATGAGATGCTACTCGAAAGCAGTGCCACCGACAACGGTAGCCAATACCGAACAATTCTTGAGGGGCGGCCGTTGTTTCCAATCGATGTAGAGATAGAGGTTGTATGAGTAGGCAACTGTTCGCGGAGAACATGGATTAGGCGCTGAATCAGATCAGTAGGCTGGGTGGATGATGAGGCATAGTTTCGCGTCTGCACACTAGCCATGTCCTTTTCAACGGCTTGGACAACATATTGTTCAAATGCCGCAGTGCTAGACTGCTTCAGCACATGGTCGAGAATTGCCTCTGTAAGATGCACCGTTTTGGAGACATTTTCCTGCCACTGCTCCGGTGAGGCAATCCCCTTGCTGGCGAGGTCCTCGGATTGAAAAGCATGCCACTGTTCCATGAGAAGGCCCAGGCTGCTCGTATGAGCATCCTTCATTGCGATCAGACGATCTCTCTTCTGTCTAATCTCCACTCGGCACGACCGAATAGGTGAAGACCAATTCAATGCGCTGGGGTGCTCGGACATTCCACGCAAGCTCTGTCGAGCAATTTGATAGAATTGTCCCCACCTTACAGCAAGAGATCTCGAGATGGAAGCAGGAAAGGCCCCGTGAGATCTATGTTCGGTATAGATATCTATAGACCAGTGCCAAAGTCGAGCAGGCGAGGTCTGCGCCGCATAGAGACCACTGCACCACATCGAGCCTAGCACCTCATCCCAATAGTAAATCTCCTCCTGGAGCTGAATGGTTTGGTCTAGCAAGGTATGCATGACCAATCCCGACGCCTGGACCGCTGCTTTAGCAACTACCAGCCATAGATAGTCCGACACATGCTTCTCGGGTTTGGGCTCGGTGACCCCGGGAAGCAGAAGGTGGGAGAGGGTAGGATCCGAAAGCAGTTCCACTAATTGGTTGGCTGAAAGGAGAGACCGTGTCTTGGATGTCACGGAAATTGAATCGATCACATTCTGGAGCCGGTGGACATGGTGACTGGGGGCCTCGACCGCATCGAACCGTTCGGGAAGAATTATTTGTTGTTGGAGACGGTCTAGCTGGATATTCAGACCATGCGCATTCCTATTCGCAGAGAAAAAAGAAAAATATAATCAGCTAGGCACCGGAATTAAAGGGATCGTACGATCTTACTCCTGGACAATCGACATGGCGCGTGCGGTCAAAACATGACAAGAGAAAAGGACCTATGTGAGAGTGGATGTCGTCATTAGATACAAAGTGGACAAACCAAACAAACAAGATACAAACACCGTACTTGGGAGTACTGTGTACGATGAGTACCGTGCGCTCACGTGTTTTATGGTTAAATTACATAAGCAGATCGTTCATGAAAACGTTTGACTGGACTCTTACAGTAAACCTAAGGAAGTTTCTGAATTCTACTTCTGAATACGATTAGAGGATGACATGATCTGCTTAGCGCCATGATCAGACAATCCTGGAAAGAATGAACCCCAGATGGCCTGACCTGGAATCCCAGGCCTTCCACCAAACAGAAGGGGGTAAATAGGCATTATGCCTGTTATGCCGGGGTGGGGCGAACGGGGCTTCGGATGGTGATCGGCTCACCAGTGGCCTTACCTAGGCGGCCCCCTTTTCCTGCACGATGACTGGCCAAATGCCGGTTTTCCCCTGACGATAAAGTGGTCTCGCCACTTCGGGAATGGCTTGTCCTTTCCCTCCCCCGACAAATTATATCAGCATTCACTCCCACTCTTTTCTTTCCCCCCCTTATCTTCTACCCTTTTTCAACCACCTCTCAACAGCTTGATAAGAATCACTGGTTCGCGTACTTATTTCGCCTCCAGTGTCTACAGGTCCAACTTCTGGGCCCTCGTTGTTTTCTCTTCCTTTCCCTTTTTTTTTTTTTTTTTTTTTTGTGAACCACAATGTTCGTTATCCCCCCTTCTTTGCCCTCCCCTCAATCACATACATGATCCTTTTCTCTCCTTGGATTTCACTAATATCCTATGTGCAGGAATTCCACTGTGGCACCGATCACCTACTGGGGTCAATTCGAAGAGATTGGCCAATATAACCCCAGTCTGAATGTCCCGGAGCGACTCTGGGCAGCATGGTATGCCTGGATGCAGAATGATGTGCTGGCCACCGGTATCATGTCCTTCGTCATGCACGAGATGGTTTACTTCGGCCGATCGCTGCCATGGATCTTCATCGATAGCATGGGTCTTTTCAACCGATACAAAATTCAGAACGTGAGTAGCACCAGCCCATAATACCGGACGAGAATGAAACTGACATTCGACAGAGCAAAATCCCTTCGCTGCGGGAACAGTGGGATTGCGCCAAATTTGTGCTCTTGAGTCACTTTACCGTCGAGCTACCCCAGATTTGGTAATTTTTCCACATGAGATTTCCACGTGCGATGCCAGTAGGCTAATTTATCCATAGGCTTTTCCACCCCATGGCTCAGTTCTTCGGTCTCTCTACCTCGATTCCCTTCCCCTCCCTTTGGACCATGGCCTACCAGATCGCGATTTTCTTTGTGATGGAGGATGCTTGGCACTACTTCTCTCACCGCGCTCTCCACTGGGGCCCGCTCTACAAGGCCATCCACAAGATTCACCACCAGTACTCGGCTCCCTTTGGATTGGCGGCCGAATATGCTTCTCCTATTGAGGTTATGATTTTGGGTTTCGGAACTGTTGGTTGCCCGATCGTCTGGTGTGCCTTCACCGGTGATTTGCACATCCTTACCATGTACATCTGGATTGTGCTGCGCCTATTCCAGGCTATCGATGCCCATTCCGGTTATGAGTTCCCGTGGAGTCTGCACCACTTCCTTCCCTTCTGGGCCGGTGCCGATCACCACGATTTGCACCACGAGAAGTTCATTGGCAACTATGCGAGCAGCTTCCGCTGGTGGGACTACCTTCTCAGCACTGAGTACAGCCCGGATGCTCTGAAGAAGCGCCGGGAGGCAAAGAAAGCTCAGTGATCATGTGGGACCTTTGCATTTTTGGCCTTCGAGTTCGCTCGGTTAGAGCTAATTGGTTCTTTTCTTCCCACCCATTTTGCCTTACTGTGAATCTCTTTTACGGGTGTTCAATCGGTTTTAGACAGCATTGCTGTGACGGCTCTGTATAGAGATGGCTTATCAACGTTTTAATGTACCTTACTAATATTATGGTGAACTTCCATTCATCCAATCATAAAATATGCATCACCCATGAAAATTTATATATCAATGAAAATCAAACTTTTTAAAAAGGCACCTAGGCATCCAAGGCCTCTCGTACCTACCTCCAGACCTGTACCTACCGGTTGCAGTATGATCGCTGCAAATCCAAATCTATGAAAGGTAGGGTCCTGCCTTATCTTTCCAAGCTCTGAACCTTGGAAGGTTTAAGGTTGTTGGGAGTTTATAAGGTTACCCATGCTGGCTTGAGGATGCACACGGTCTATCCGTGTCTATAAGGTTCTCATAGTCAAACCTTCTTCTTGTTAAGCTTACACCTAAACCTTGGAATTAGTAAGACATAAATAGTGGTGTGGTGCAGTGCGTTAGTGAATCCGATATATACATTGTCTGATGTGCGATAAGTGAAAAATTTGGCCCGGAGTTGGACCAGACTTCTGAACATTAATGTAATTAATTGTTCCAGGGCTTGCATAGCTGATTTATCAAGACCCATAAGAGCTATTGGCCGTTCATATTTAGCCCACCTGTAATGCGGGGGAATTTAGTACGGGTTCAGGCTACGAGCCTTTTAGTCTAATGTGAATCCGCGCTGGGTAGGCGAATATGTATACTGACAACATTTGAGTGGAGTCAGCTACTACCTAATATTCAAAGACTATAGAATAATAGATCGATCCAGCGTGTTGCAATAAGGTAGTCAGTGTAAAGACATGGCCACTCAGCAACGAAAGAGAGACAAATAGGAGCGACAAAATTTTAAGGAATAAAGGCTGGAAGGGGTATATCAATTTCATTTCCAATAGTCGGCGAGAAGGGTTCATCCCATTCCCATCTAAACTTCGAACTCAAATCTAATCAAGAATGCCAAAATGGCAGAAATAACAATCCTCCGTAAATCAGTCTTTCATGGGTATCAAGAACAAGGTCACTCTTTTAAACATTATCGAGCCCATGCATCATTGTATTGCATCCGGCCCTGCAGAAAACCTGCAACGAGAACCGGTCGTCTTCCTTTTTTTTGAGGAAGTTCTTCATAGCGACTGAAATCAAACAGTTTGCACCTTAGGCTCGGCAAGGGCGTGCTCAGGCGCGCTGTCGCTAGCACTGCTGGCCTTAGCCTCGTAATCAGCCTCGTGGACATCAGCGGGGCCAAATCCATATTGCATGGCGACCCGCTCAACATCCTCATCGCTAAGGTAGGGCAGCTCCTTTGCCGCACGGACATAGCTCATGTTCTCAGAGTAACCCTTGGCGAAGATCAGATCAATCTCCTCTAGGGAGCGACGGGCAGTCTCCGGGTAGAAGAAGTAGATGATGGGCAAGAAGCAGGCGTTGACGACAGCGAAGAAGAGATAAGTACCCCAGGAAATGTGGGAAATCATGATCGGGGTGACCATGACAATCAAGAAGTTGAACAGCCAGTTGGAGCAGGTGGAGAGGGCGTTGGCCTTAGCACGAGTCTTGATAGGAGAGATCTCGGCCGGGTACAACCATGGCAGGGGAAGCCATGTGGCACCGAAGCTAGCAATATAAGTGAACAGACCCACGGCAGCTCCCTTGGCAGCCTCTGTGGTGCCTGGAATCAAACAAGCAAAGACGATGATCATGGAGACCATTTGGCCAATGGTTCCGTAAAGGAAGAGCTTGCGACGACCAACACGCTCAATCAAGAACCAGGATAGAGTTGCGAAGATGGCGTAGACGACCATATTCACACCACCAAGAATAGTAGGCATTTTACCGGTGAGACCGACTGAATCCTTGAAAAGAATGGGCAGGTAGTAGATGACGGCGTTGCAACCACCAATCTGCTGCATAAGCTGGGATGAGGCACCGAGCAACATACGGCGGAAGTGCTGGGTCTTTCCACCAGTGAAGACAGCGGAGAAGGGCGTGTTCTTGCTAATTTGACCGGAACTAGATTTGAATGTTAGATCGACTCCGATTTCAATTATCCCGAGGATAATGGACTTACGCTCGGA
This sequence comes from Penicillium sp. S1602, assembly GCA_023626355.1. Lineage (NCBI taxonomy): Eukaryota > Fungi > Ascomycota > Eurotiomycetes > Eurotiales > Aspergillaceae > Penicillium > Penicillium sp. S1602. The sequence goes on along the minus strand of JAMAGW010000016.1, from coordinate 590,317 downwards.
TGGAATCCATAATGATGTTCTTCTGCAGATTGACTTCGTGAGAACCGATAGGCTGGCCCTGCAGAGCAGCAATGACTCTCTCTCCCTCCTCGTAGCGCTCGCGAGTCAACAACCAGCGAGGAGATTCGGGCAGGAAGGTCATTCCAACGATAATGAAGACTCCGAAGATACACTGGAAAGCGATAGGGAAACGCCACACCAGGTCAGTAGGGCCGTAAGAGGCACCGAAGTCGATCCAGTAAGCAATCAAGGTACCGAAGGCAATGGTACCACCCTCGATACAGATGAGCAGACCTCGGTTCGAGGTACGAGAACACTCGGCTTGGTAGGTGGGGATGGTAGATGTGTTCATTCCGTTTCCAACACCGGTGACGATACGACCAATGATGAATTGGGCCATGGGGTCATGTCTTTGGTACGAAGTCACTTGAATAATGACACCAATAATCATGATGAAGGCACCAGACATGATAGCCTTGCGACGGCCCAGCCAGTCACCAAAGATAAGCATGAAGACGGCGCCGATGAGACATCCTGAGAATAATTAGCCACACCGTTATGGAGTCTTGTTAGATTTGGCTTGGACGTACCAATTTCGTAAAGAGCGGTGACGGTGCCTTGCAAGGTCGAGTTTCCATCCAACTGGGGAAGAAGCTTAAAGAACGCAGTCGAGTCGATAATACTACTCATAACACCCTCTGCGAGTTCCTATTAGTCTCTGATAAGAAGGCGGAGGGACGAGTACATACGATCATAACCGAAGAGCAGGAAACCCATGGTTGCGGTGGTAGTGACTGTTCGTGACAGTTTGTTGCCAGACAAGCCGGCGTACTTTGGAACGTCGGACATGATGAATGATTACCAAAACTGGAAACCAATAGAAAAATAAAAAAATAAGAATTATGTATAGACTGGAACAGGATAAGGGGGGTAAATCAACCCTCTTTATACTTTTCTCATACATATTTTTCTTTTTTTCTTTTTCTTCTCCAGGCGCCTCTTACTCCGGCTTCCCCGTCTCTGCCTCTCCAGGATCCACCTGAAACGCCATCACTCCACTCGACACGCGATAAAAAGTCTGTGGCACCAAATGCACCAGATGCTCCGCGTCATTCGAGTTGCGGAGCAGCGTTGGTTGACGTGATTGGCCCCGAGAGCCAAGACTAACTAAGCTAAACAAGTAACCCAATCTATGGCTTGGCGGTCCAAGAAATGAGATTTGGATGGTTAATACGCCGTAGAGATTTCAATTAGCATGTTCATAGACATGAGCATAGGCTTGTGAGTTGTAGTGCCATACTCCATCTTATCGCAGTGAAATGGTCCTATCAGTCGTTGCATTCGAATGTTTGTCGCCCAGGAACTAAAATATTACTAGCAGGCACCAGGCTCCACCGGGCGTTCAACGCTACTACCATAGATCCACTCTATGGGAATGGGGAAAAAGCGAAAAAAGAGGGAAAGAGTCCCTGTGGCTTTTCTTGAATGGTTGTATCATTGCGTAGTTCTTCCATAGATAACTTGATTCCAACAACGGAACAAATACCCGTGGACGCCTCTATATATGAACTAGTTACAACGTTACAATTCCTCCGTTATCTTAGGATCTCATTTTCTTGTAAGATTCTCGACCCAAACCAAATCCAGGCTAAAATGACTGATTTCGATTTCCACGAATCGCTTCAACGGCAATTCCCGACGTAGTAAAAGAGACTCGGGGCCGACTTATTCCGAATGGTCCATCCGATCCCTGTTCCCCGTGGCACACGGACACCGAGATGTCGGCCTAAATCCCCACATCATTTGATCCCGTCTTGGGAAATTGCACCTCCACTTCAGCCTTCTGATCCTGCGCGTCAGCGGCGTTCAAACTTCAACCGAGTCGGAATCTTCCCCAGCTGGACTTATATGCGGGGGAATGGAGAGGGTGGACGCTCCGACTAGACCGATTGGAAACACCCATGTCCTCTCCGTCCGACAAGGGGCTCAAGAGGGAAGGAGATTCTTCTAAGAGAGTTCCATGCATGGTCTGACAGACATTTCAAAATCTGTCAAGCAGAATTCTCAATGGGCTCAGTAGACATCTCAATTTCGACTTTTCGAGATCCTGGGATCCACTTGGCCCCCGGGCTTTTTCTGACTCTCCACTTAGTACAGGAGGATTGATTTGTTAGCGAGGGAAAAACAATCTACCTTTACGGATTTAATATTGGACGGTACGCGAGGTTGCTTCGGCCCCAGAACCGGCAGTAGATAATGTGGGCCGCTAAATAGGGTACTCGGGCCATCTCCGAACGAGGAAGGATCGGCGAGAGACGCGTGAGACCAGGAGATCTCAACTCCAACCGGGGGAATAAGCGGTTGAATGGTTATACTTTACTCCGGGAAAATGATTCAATTCAACTGTATCACCACGTTCTGGTGCCAATTCGTTACATTATAAGGGAAATTGAAAATGCCCAGTGGATACTGTCTCCACTTTCATTTTCGACGTCGCTGTACTCCATACACCGTACCGAACATGATTCTCGCTTCCTAGAACGAGGAAAAGAGAGATTGGCCCCCGTTTCATATTCTCCCACAATAACCTTGGGACCCGACATACGATCTGTTTCAAGTATGGATGTTGATCCTCAAGTCTGGATCGTGACTCCCTTCCGGCCCATCGCTTCTTCCATATGGAACCCAAAGACAAGTCGGTAGAGATCACGCAACCAAGAATACTGTCCGCTCTGGAGCATTGCTTGACAGGCACGAGCAACTTCAATTGCACTCACGCGGGCCGGGGAACCAACGCTGCGAAAGGCGGGATCAAACGCGACCAGCTTTCGATAGTGCTTCAACAACGAGGTCTGCCAGGGTGTCGAACCAAATGCATCCGAGGGGAGAGACTTCACAAAGGAGGACAGGTTCTGAGAATTCCCCCGTTGATACCCACTGTTGATGGCCGCTTTGGTCACCAACACCTTCAGTCGGGTGAAGTTTGGATCCTCGGACACGGTGGTCACCGTATTAGCGGAGGATGCGGTGTGCCCGGAAGACCGAGAATTCTCCGAGATGCTAGACGCACCAGAGGGCCATTTGGGGTGGGAACTATGGCCGTGTCCATTGCTGTGGCCATGACCGTGACCAAGAACAAGGATATTGGGCACAGATGCTTCATCGGGGGAGACCGTTGCCGTATCCTCAAAGATAGTGGTTGGGGTCTCCGGATTCCCAAGCTGCATCGAGTCGTCCACAAAATCGAGCTCAGACTGCTGTGCTGCCTGCTGGAAGGCTTGAGCAAATGTCGTCTGGCTGGGCCGTGGTGTGCCTCTGTCTGAGTTACGCATACTGTGTAGCGTCCAGCCCTCGCGGAAGATGTCACAAAGCTCCCAACAAGCCTGCACGGCCGATCCCAATAGCTCCTCGTCCAACCTTTTCCCTTCTCGTTTACTCTGTCGAATGCTGAAAAGCATTTCGGCCAATGTCCAGCATGCGCTGAGGAGCGCGTCCGTTGCGGTCAGGCGGGTGCGTTGCTTCATGAGGCGGTGGCATAAGGTAATATAAAAGTCCAATGTTCGCTCTCGGAAGGCATCTGGTAGATTGCGATCGTGCGTGTTATAAAGGTGGTTATTAAGCTCAAAGCTCACGCGGAGCACCGAGTCTGTCAAGTCATTATCGCAGCTTCGAACCTCAAATAAGGCCTGGCAGAATTCTCGACAAAGGTCAAGTGTCGGGTTGACCTGCAAGGCAAAATCATCCTCTCGCGTATCGTATAACTTCTGGCAAAGTCGCCAGCAGGATCTCCAGGCATCCTCTTCCATCCCATCTTGAATGGTTCCCAAGATTCGTTCTCGATTGATATAACTAAGACTAGCCAGCGTATTACATAGTGTCCAACATTCAGCCAGGGCTGTTCGCAGAGCATTGATCTCGATATCTTTGCTGGAGAAATTTCCTGGTACCATGTCAGTGCTCAGGTTCAAGGTTGTAAAGGGAGCGAGGAGGCTGCTCATCGGCTGTGGACCTTGTGTACCTTCAGGGATATCTATCCAAGTGTGAGCCGATGTATAGGTTGACGTATCACAGGAGATAATAAATGGATTTTCACCTTCTAAACTGCTAGAACGTGTACGTCGTCCCGATCCTTCGAACTCATGTCTTGTCTGTGCCCGAGGAGTTGCTCTTTCCGACCAGTCCTGTGGAGGTGCGACCGTGGTCGTCAATGGTGGTGGGGATATGGGACTATTGCCAATCTTTGGATCGACATCTCATTGTCAGTGAATTCAGTATTTGCGATGAAGGCTGTTTGCAAAAGTACCTTCCTGGCTTTTCCTGGTGCAATGGCTAGCTGGGCATGCTGTGAGCCAAGCAAAGATTCGTCATCGCATGCTTCTTGTTCTTGTGTCTCTCCCTGTGTCTTCATTAATCATTAGCAGCAAGCACCGATGTAGCCAATGATAATGAACCATTTCTTACAAAATCTTTGAATCCCGGCGGAGCATGTATGACGGACTGTGGTGGCTCATCATCGTCTGATCTTGTATTGTAGCCAACATTATGGGAGTGTGAAGTTTGGATCTGTTCATATCAGTATGCTAGCCATGAAAGGAACATGGCCTCTTCAATTTTACACATACCGTCAGTCCCGGCTGTATAGATGGTGCTGGTTCCTGAACTGGTGTCGCCTCGACAGAGGTCTCATCATCACTACCCTCATCTAGCTTCGTTCCATCTGATGTGGGAGCGGCAGGTATAACATCTGTTTCGTCGACCGAGTTTTCATCTGGAGCAGAAGAAATTGAATTCCTCGCACTGGCTGAGGGACTTTCAAAAGACCTGAGTAACAATGCATAAGCAACCGGGCGCATCTATGGGATTTTGCAACATCGCTGTAGCTTACATCGAATCTGATCCAGCATACGGGCCGGAGGTATCGTGATACGATATAATGGGCAGCGGCGAGCTGACGGCCATTATGGCCGAGCTGATTGAAGGAGAATTAGAATTGTATGGCAGGGAAGTTGAAGGAAGAGAGAAGAGGAGTCGAGCGCAATCCCCGCGCACCAGAGGAGCTCAGGCCGCAAGACAACCCATCAGCCTGGTCACCGGGTATTCGTATACTCCTATTCCAATCAGGCTGAGATCTCCGAGAGGATCAGAAATCCAGCAGAAAGTCAAAGCAGGGAAAAAGTGAGAAAAGCAGAGAAAGCCGAGCAAGCACACTGGACTAGGCGCCTGGGGCGTGATGAGGCATGCATAGGCTTGTCCGTTCCCCACTCAGACGCCCCCAAACTAGTCTGTTTCGGGTTGTAAGGCGCTTGCAATGTTCACATGTAAGATAACTCGATTACAATACACTTCCCTCGAACCTGTCAATTGATATGATCCTGCTGTACTGAGGAATTGAATCCGGTGTTTTATGAATCGCTTGTGAATTTTCTAATGAATTCCTCCATAGACGCCGAATCCCGTGATGTGTGCAACGCCTCTCCAAAATGCATGATGGCGAGAATGATACATTCTATCGGAGAAAAAGACCAAATCCAGCTTTTGTCGAACAGCTCTTGGAGTAGGTTCGATAGTTCTCAAGCCCCGCCATAGCTAAACACAAGACATAAAAAAAAGCGGGGAAAAGAGTAAACTGCGAGCGAGGGCCGGGGGTATAGATTCGAACACCCTATCCTCCTTCAACTTCTGCGGATGCAGGAAGCTATCGCTGATGGTGGAGGGTACTGGAAACCGGCGTCGCTATTGTGTCGAGAATGATGCCCGCGCGATGGGTCTTGCGGGCTTGCACAGAAAACATATTGTGTGATAACAAGGAAATCCGTTGAGCTGATTTACATTTGAGCCTTGGTGCGGTCCTTCTCGGCGGAGTTGTAACTAAAGAAGATAGGTTGTCAGTGGAAGTCAATTGTATCAATTAAGCATCAGGACATACCGGAGGAGCTTCTCGATAAGATCCACGTGGGTCATGATCATTCGACGGCAGCAGTACCGGCGGCAACCCAACTGGTCCATAGCATCACTAACGGTGTATTAGAACTGAGTAAGAGGGGGTAAAAAGGTGGATCAGGAGTTCTTACCCATCAGCGACACCATCATCGAGCAGCTGCAAGTACCGCTCCCACAGGTCGCCGACGACCTAAAGACATTGTTATGGAAAGAATTCAAGGGATTGCAGGATTGTCACTAACCTTTCCACAAGAGAAACAGCGCACAGGGATAATCATCGTGGCGAGACAAGGATTCGAGATTCAAAGAGTGATGTGAAGCTCACTCAAACTTTTCCGCCGATGGGCGGTTGGCGGTCAGCGGAGGGACAGTTTTCTGCCAGTCGCCTCCGCCTTATCTTTTTGTTTCCGAAAAAAAAAAAGTTGCGCATCACCAAGAGACCATTGCGGTATCTGTCTACCTTAATTGTCACCACGAATGACATTGAGGCATGACTGATTGATTCACAACCTGCATTTACTACCAATACTGTTGGTCCAAATTCACCAGACCTTTGCAACAGCTGCAAACATGTCAGCACGACACCAAAAACGATCTCGAGCCAGCGACGCCGCCGATAAACCATCGCAACCGATCGAGGAGCGGAAACGGCGCCGGACTTCGGATGTCAACAACTCCCAGAGCCAGAAAAAGACAAAAGGCCCGAGCCCTGCACAAGAGGCCCCGGTGGGCGATGCCCCGTTATTGGCAGTCGAGAAACACAAGAGCAGTGCACCATGGTCATTCTCACGCCCAGTCGGCGGTCGTTACAGAAATGTGAACACCGTGATGACTCTTGATGAAGCGTAAGTAGCTCATGGTTGCGCCCTTTCGTTTTCCGGGCTTATTCTGATATATCGTGTAGTCATCTCTTCATTGGACTCGATACGGCTGTCCAAGTCTTTGCGACTTCGACATCTCGTCTGGTGCGAACCTTGCAGATGGAGGCTGGACAAAATGTGATTGGATACAAGATCTGCCCCGTTGACCAGGAGATCCTCTATATCTTCACTTCTAGCTTTGTCACCAAATGGCACTGGGATTCTGGAAAGCGACTTGCTAAGTGGGGAACTGGGTCCCGGGCCGTTGCAGTGGATGTGCCACAGGTCGAGAACCAGAACCAATTGGCCGCATACTCCATTGGAATCCAAAAGGACGGAAAGAGACAGATTTCGATCAATGCTTTGACCGACAAAAAGTCCCCTAGCATCGTTGCTCTTACCACCGAAGAGCAGATTAACAATATCCAAGTTATCTGTGGGGGACGAGTCATTATTGCCTGTGATGGCCCTCATATCTTCATGGGTACCACAACAACCCTCGATCTCGAGAACCCCGAGTCTGTACAATATAACTGGAGAGAAGCGACGCTTCCATCCTCTGCCACTTGTTTCCACCTGCGTCAGAGTCTATCCACAAAGAGCAAGGGCACAGAATCCAAGTCTGCCAAAGGTTCAGAGGCTGTTGACTTGGTGGTGGGCGAAGCTACTGGATCCATCTTGGTCTACCAAGACGTGTTCAACACTCTATTTGGACGCAATGCAGAGAAGAAATCATCCCCACAAAGATTACACTGGCACCGTGGCTCTGTCAATACTGTGAAATGGTCGAGAGATGGTAAGTTCGCGTCCATTACATTTTGCTCGAGGATATGCGCCCTAACAAACCCGTCTAGGTAATTACATCCTCTCAGGTGGAAATGAGTCCGTCATCGTTCTATGGCAATTGGATTCTGGCCGAAAGCAATTCCTGCCCCATCTGTCATCCCCGATTCTCAACATCACCGTTTCACCGCAAGGCACTTCTTATGTGGTGCATCTGGCTGATAACTCGGTCATGGTCCTGTCTGCGAGAGAGCTGCTGCCCACTGCCACCGTGACTGGTCTACAGCTTAGCTCGGAGGGAGGTAACACCAAGGACTCTGCCTCCAAAAAGTCATTGAACACCGTTGCAGCCCTTCACCCGCAACACCCAGAGCAGCTACTTGTCGCTGTCCCCGCCTCGCACCAAACCACCCAGAAGGCCCAGCGCTCCAATGCTGCCATGTTGCAAACATTCGATATCAGATCCAACTCCCACATTTCCCGCCAGGCTCTTGCGCGAACCAACGCAACAACATTGAATGTCGGTCCTGAAGGCTCCACAATAGCTACACCTGATATTCGGAATATGGATATCCTCCATGATGGAAAATGGATGGCGACTGTCGATTGTTGGACCCCCCACCCCCGGGATGTCGAGGCTCTTGCTGGCGCTGCTTCCCGCCGAGACAACGTTTCATCTCGACCCGAAATCTTCCTCAAGTTCTGGAAATGGAGCGCATCTTCTAGTATGTGGGAACTTGTGTCTCGTATCGATGGCCCTCATTTCAATGACAACCACCACGCGGAGGTGCTTAGCTTGGTTGCTCGCCCCCAGTCTCACGAGTTTGCAACCCTTGGCGCAGATGCAGTCCTCCGTTTCTGGTGCCCAACTGCTCGCCACCGCAGTGGCCTCAAGACCGATTCTGATCAGCAATTGGATACATGGAAATGTCGGAACACAGTTGACTTGACCGGCCGTCTCAGCGACGCAGGTGCATCCTTGAAACAGGCCTGCATGAGCTTCTCCGAGGACGGCTCAGTTCTCGCAGTCTGCTTGCCATCCGAGTCTGGAGCAAACGACGGCCTTGTCCTCCTGATCGATGTCCACAACTGCACAGTCCACTACCGACGAACCGGCGTCTTCCTCGGCACTCCTTACTCCGCCAAGTTCCTCGGAAGATATCTGGTCGTTGCATCCGCAGGGTCAGTAGTAGTCTGGGATACCGTTGATGATGTCGTCAAGCCCGCCCAGCTACCTGAATCCTCCAACGCAGCCAACGCAGCAAGCCAACCCCTTGTTGCGGTCAACCCTCGAACCCAGACATTCGCCATCGCTAGTCACGAGCTCGAGAACTCAAGCACACAAAAGAAGCGTCGCCAATCTCGATTCCAGATCCGTATTTACGACATTTCCTCCCTGAACCTTGTTTTCCAAGAAACCCTTGGAAGCTGCCCGCTTGCACTTCTGGCTGATGTGTATTCCGGCGATTATATCATCGTTGATGCAGGCTCCAGTGTGCAGCGTGTTGGATGCCTGGATAAGGCTTCGCAGAAGACCGTACAGCCGGTTGAGGTCACAAGCCAACTTACTTCGGGATTGGCTACTATCTTCAGTCAAGGCCCGGAGAGAGCTCCTTTGGCTATTGAGGGAGGTGGTTCTGCTGGTCAAAATAAGGGTCTGGCTAGCGTATTTGGTGATACTCCCTCGTTCTCGCTGCCTTCTCTTGGTGTTTTATTCAGGAATGTTGTTCAAACACTGGGTAGCAGTTAGATTTTGGAATATTAGAAGCCTCCGTGAAGAGGATATTGTTATGTAAATGTGGGATATCAGCGTTTCTGTCCATGTATCTATAAATGAATTTTGGTCCTGTCATCCTCTTACAAATTGGAAGACGTCGTTCAACTTCTCATCACTGTATCCATGGATATTCCTTGTAACCGACCTTGATAGATAAGGTCGTCCTTCGGAGAGGGCTAATTATATCCAACAATACAATAGGCAGAAATAGAAAAGGATTAATTCGTGTGAATTGCACAGCTTGTGTTTTGTTCATTGGGTTCATTAATAATATGGAGTTTGGGCTCTGTAGCCCTATGTTTTTTTTTGAAAGCGATCCGGACAGGAAAACCCGAAGTAAAAATAGACTCGACAGGAACAGACTTAAATCTGCGCCAGCGTCAAGACGAGCAAAGGCTTTCTTTCATGTATATGCGTCAAATAGGCATCCAATTCATGATCTTGGTCAATAGCAAAGTAAGTGTCATTCCCATGTTCATCCTTACCAACTCCTTCGATCTTGCTGACGATCGAGTATGGATACCGATTGGCTACTAATTGACGGATTTCCTCAAGACTCCGATCATTTAGCTTCTCGGGCCAGGTCCTTGTAGAGTTTGCAGGAAGATTATTCTGCGGACGAATTTGGAGAATGACATCGGTGTTGAGCAACGAGGAGTGTAGTATAGGATCCATGTATTCGAAGGGGGTGCCGGCCTCGTGTTGGGCATTAGATGAATAAGACGAGGGATCATTCGCGGCCTGGAGCAGTGAAGGGTCGATTTGCATGTCTCCAATTTCACTGGCGGTAATTGGGGCACTTGCAAGGGCTTGCGATGCCAGTGTGCTGATTCCATTGCTGATTTCATTGTCAAGGATATTGTTCACAGGCGTGGCGCTGCTCCGCGTGGTGTTCTGCTGTGATTCAGCGCGCGATGCGGCGCGCGATCTCTTCCGGGCAGGGTCCCGCTTGGTCTGGTCATCACGCAGTCTTTTCATCACGTCGCGACATAGTACCTCCATGGCTTTCAGTTTGGTCGTGTGGTGGGGGTCAGCTTCTCCGGGCTCCAGGATTCGCTGTAGTAGAGGTGTTTCACGGATCCACTGTGCTTTCAACTCCTTCCAGTGCTCGTCGCCTGCTTCCAGTTTGCTTGTGAAATGGTCCATTTTGAGAGTGTCATAGAAAGCATTCCGAATCTGACGGCTTTCCTCAGGGTTGACACCCAAGGCATTCTTTGCCTCGGCAATGGTCATCCTTCGCTCTAATGTTCTCATCCGTTTAGTGACATCGGTGCAGACAACATCTAAGGCGAGTACTTTCGCATCACGCTCGTTGGGCTCTGTATTGAAAACCTGCTGAAGGTGTGGGGTTTCTTGAATCAGTTTGTCTTTCGCTGCTTGCCATTTCTCCGGGCCTGCAATTGTTTTCTTTATGAATCCAGCCTCCTCGCAGATCCGTTGGAACCTATCGCGGAGTTGGCGGTACATGACGTTGTCCAGGCTGAGATACTGCTTACTCTCGTCGATTGTGGTCTCCGAGGGGAATCGTGGAGGCCCTGGAGGATCTGCTGGAAGTCCAGCCCAGCCACGAGTGCGGCGTCGGCGCTTTCGGGATGCCCATCGTTCTGCACTCTCCGATTTCAGGCGGTCCAGCCTTGCCTTGCGTTTTGCTATGATCTCTGGTGACAGACTCGGCGACGTGGAAAATCCCTCGAGTAATGTAGACGCTTCCGCAGGTGGAGGCTCGGTACCATCCAGAATTGAGTCTTGTTTGTATACCTCTTGCTGCAGAGCCAACAAGCCTTCGTCCTCTGGTTGTGTCTCGTGCAAAGTATGGTTGTGCGCTTGGGATTTCATGCCGTTGGGAACTCGAAGAAGCCACCGGTTTTTGGCACGCACGCGCATTAACTCTCGTTCTTTGATCACGAAACCCTCATCATTTAAGATTCGAAGCATGTCACGCTGGTTGGTATTCTGCTCCCATAGCTGTTGGACTCGAGCGACAAGTTCGACATTCTTATGGGCTGGGTTTTGCTTCGACGGGAAACCCCATCGTTTAAACTGGGTCTGGAAGGCACGCTTACTGTTTGCCGATCGTGGTTAGCTCTGTGAAAAGTACATGACATATACAATAGAAGGCGCGATCGCTTACCTCGGGGAAAACTGATAAGCGGTCCTCATGAACTCCATGATCTCCTCCAGACCCTTCTTATCCTGGATGTACATCTGGAAGCAGATGTCCCGCTTCCCCGCCCAGTCGTACACCATTATTGAGACGCTTTCCCCCTGGTGGAGGTGCGCCTAGGGAGGAAACAACAACGCGATGAAGCAACGGAGCTCTTATCAGACGCTTGTTGTCGCTGCTGTACGCCGTAGTGTTTGGGAAGGGAAAAGGCTGGCGACGCAGAGGTCACACTTGCGCAGTTTGGTCACGTGATACCCCACATACCGATCTTCACTGAACTGCCGGGTCTATGAGTATGGAGATATAATTGTAAATGAACTTTTTCATATTTGCTAATTGGGATCAAGAATAATCAAGAATTTGGCCTTTGACGGCCAGCAAAGATCCCTATTTAAAAACGCCTGTGTTCCCTGGACTCCTAAATCATGTGGAGTGGAAGCCCTAGAGCTGCAAAGATGCCCAGCATAAAAACCAAAAAGATGAAATCGCTCGATGATTGGGTTATAAGCAGAGATGGGCAGATAAAAAGGGACAAATATAAGGGGGGAGAGGGAGGATGGAATCAGTTCATCTTTCGCAGCTTTCGTCGAAATTTGAACACTCGGGTTCGGAGCCAGGTCATGAAGAGTACCCAAGTGCTTTTGGATTGGGATTTCCATGAAGCCGATGGTTGCCTATCCGCCTCAATTCCCTGCGAGCCATGCGGTTGAGAGGGTTTCTCGGAAACATTCTCGTTGGATTGCACTGCTGGAGACTCATGGCCTCCCGGCAAGTTGTGCTTGACCCGGCGACGTCTTTCTTCAGACTTCATCTGCTGTTTCTCGAGCCGGCGAGCCTTAGCAGCTTCCTTTTCTTCGAACGCCTGCCGGGCAGCCTGGACGGTAGCCGCTCTGGAGACCGGATCCGTACTGGTGCGAGTTCGTGAGCGAAACACGTAGTCAAGAGAGGGCCTAGAAATCGGCGACGCGGTATCCAATGTACTCCCATTATCTCTTGAGTAACCGAAGGAAGGTCGGCTGGGAAGATGTGTGGACGAAACCTCTGGGAGGTGCATGAATGAATCATCTTCAATTTGCAATGACAAGCGTGGAACCGGTCCCGAAGAAGCACGGACATAACGGGGAGTCTCTGACGCGGGCGGGGCTCTGGATTCGGACTCAGAACTGCCCTCGTCTAACTCATCGCTGTCGTTCCCCGATGTTTGATAAGATTGGCTTAATGGTGGTGTATATACTTTGGGGGTTGGGCGCATGGGATAGACGTATTGCGATCCTGTTCTACCTCCGCTGGATCCGGTTCCAGTTGAAAATTGAGAAGTTCCGCTCGTGGATCGATTATGAAGACCGGACGCCCGCCGATATGTCGGTCCGGTCAGCGATTCACTTCGGCGTCGATCCCGCTCCATACTCATATAGATTCCCAGCCCTTCCTGCTCAGTTGAGGAGCGGGACAAATCAATGGACGTAGACGGCGCATCATCACGCGACATCTTGCGGAGTATCGGTTTGATGTGAACTTTGGGCTTAATATGCTTGCTCTTAGAGCGATAATCTAGCGCTTCCGACGATTCATTCGGGGTCAAGCTCCATGGGTCGCTAGGCGTCACGTTGGAGGGAACTTTGGTCGAGGTGGTCGAGTCGTGGTCCCTGTACCCAGGAGATTGGGCATCGGAGTATTCAGGAAATGGAGCCGGTGCAAAAACGCCCTCTAGATCTAAATGAGATGGGACGCCTTTAGAGGCCCAGGAAGCCTCCGTCCCAGCCCTCGACATGGAGCGGGCATCCTTCTTAGTCAAGGATCGTATCAGGGAGTCGCTGGAAAGTCGTCCTTTTGAAGCCGGAACCACCGGCTCACCACCACAATGAAAATCAGTACGAGCCATGATGATAGCCCGTTCCCCAACTCTTCACGAATGAGAATCTCAGAAACGAGTCGCTCGGCGCATGGTGGTGTCGGTAACCAGGGGATAGGAGGTTGGGTGAAAATTGGACGTTAAGATCACCAGTCGGTGAGACCGGGCCTGGAGAACGATTTGTATGCAGCGCACGAGGACTGGGGCGCGAGCATCAAGGAAATGGGTGGGGAGCGTAAGCGCGGGGGCGCAAGGTGAAGATCACAAAGCTGAGGACCGTGTGTTCGACTGGTGCATGTGCGATAAGGCACACAGTGAACCCCAGTCACTATTTTGGAGAGCTGAGCGACACACAAGTTAACCCAAGTGGTGGAGGAAAATGGATCAGTGAGAAAAAGGAGCAAAAAAGACTCCAAGGAGAAGATCGTAAGGTACGGAGTAAAGGAGGAGAAATAGGGAGCGGTGAAGCCGAAGACTCCCGCATGCGGAGACGGAGGACGGAGAGTCGCAACGAGTTCCAAGGTTGGGTTTAGCAACTGTACCAAGTTCAAATCCTACATTCTCGTAATACTCGTAATGATCCTACATTCTCGTAAAACTTCAAGTCCATGATAATATCATTGGTCAATAGGATTCTTATAATTACCTTGTCTTCTATTAACTTCAGGCTACTGACCACTGATTAGAAGTCAAATGAGGAAGGCGAAAGATCTGGTCTAGATCTCCTTATCTGTATGCAGAGCACCACGCGTGACATATGAACGGATTTGATTTGCACAGTTAATATGCACCTAATAGACAGGGCAATATCTGCCGGGTGGGGCCTTCCTATCTAGGCCAACGCCGCTTTATGGGGGCGCTTACAGTTCTGTAGGTAGGGTTACAGATCACTGGGTAAACGTGAGCACGGTTTAGACTTAGTGGCCACGCTGAGTATAATCACGTGATACATGACTAATAAATAGCACGCTCAGTGAGTGCTCCAGGACTACTCAGGCAGAAGTCGCAGCTAGTTTCATACGTTCGGCTGCTGTTTGGTGCTGTGGTGATAGTCTCGTGTGTGGCATTTGGCTTTGTGTTTTGACTGAAATGGTATCTCTTGGACTAAGGATCGTCACGATAGAAGAGAGTCGACTATTGTTTCAGGATATCTCTCTATAGAGTATACACCAATCCTTCTTCCGGGCGCACTGCACCATTGGACAGTTTCTCCCATCCCCCGTATATTCCCATTGCTCCAGCAATGCCCTGTCCCCAGGCCAGCCGCATGTCCGGGATAGCAGAGGCACGGTCTGCGAGCCATTCCTTCCACCTATGCGAGACCTTTTCGAAATACGTTCTAGCCCCCTCCCGGTCGATCACAGTGTCTTGGATGCCAGAGGTGTTGTATTGGATCTTCCCCATAGACTGCATAGCTGCACGAGCTGCCTGGACTTCTTCGGTGGTGTACACCTGAATCAAGTCAACCAAATCTGTTCAGATATAGAATGAGAGAAACCAACCTTTTGTTGACTGCCCACCTGTAGGATAACCGTTTTGTATGACCGGAGCTCCGACTCTTGCAAATTCCGACAAATCTGATGGAGGACATCATCCCGCGCGCCGCAGTCCACGATTACCACCTTTGACGGCTGCAGGCCCTCAATCCATCCGGTCACTCCGTCGATTTCCGTGTATGCCAATGTCCTAGACAAATCCCGCCAGCCTTTTCTATCTGCCACCTCCTGCAAAGCACTAGGGGACGAAGTCACCTGTACCAAGCCCAGCGGTCTACGTTCCTTGGGCCGATGGAATAGACACCACAAAAACGAGCGGGCAACCTTGGTAGACGCGCCTAAAACTATTACAACGGCCGATGAGAGATCCGAATCGTCCGCGGACCAGGGCAATTTGCTCGCCGCGCCTAGCGGGTGAACTGGTTCTCTTGCTTGCGGGTCAGGAGAAAACACGTACTCACTTAGCAGATATCCGGCGACCCAGACTCCTCGGAAGAGGGCAGACCATGCCCGCTCATCCAGGTTCTTCTCTTCGTCAGGGTGGGTTTGTTCGTAGCGATTGTATATAGGCATAAGCTGCTGTCGGTGATTGCTAATCTCGACCCAGTGACCTTCTAGATCCCTAGGTTCCAAGCGCAGGAGAGTAGGCGACGTTGCGGTAGGCCAGTAGCCCCAGATCAAGGAGTCAGGTAGGATTCCAGGGACACTGCTCTCGGTGACGGTAGCATACCCCCATGCTGGGACGATACCCCAGGAAGATTGATCGTTGTATTCAGACGGGGTGGTGGGTGTGACCGGATATGTTTTCCACCTGTGGCGGTTAGTGACCACGAACCCTGCGCAGGACAGCGTCGGAATACCAGTGCAGTAGATCTCCTCCGCGGGCGTAACTCAGGTTGTTCGACGTCAACCCTAGCAGGATCGGTTGCGCACGGAGCGACGAGGCAGGCAGTGTTTGGTCGAGTGATGGAGGAATATTCACCACGGTGTGTTGACGATTGTCGGTCTTGCTGACAACATGGATCATCTCGGGCTTTCTAGTAGGAGATTCCATTATGAATGAGGTTAATGCCTGGGATACGATCAGACAGAGATAGAAAGGGCCGTAAACCACAAAACAGCTTGCCTCTCTGTCGGGGCTGTCCTTTGTCAGGTAGTACTGGAGGATCTGGATGGGTTGCAATAAGACATTTGCTTTCCTCTTGAACTCCAGAGAGGCATCTCCGTTGGCACTAGTGAGAATGGCGAGCCTCTCCTGCTATGAATATTAGCTACTCTAATCCGGCCCCGCTATGAGCGCTGTCCTGTCGAGAGAGCACGACGTGGGCCATGTTATTTCCCTCCCGCCACCAGCCGTGATAGTCAGGGTCCGAATGCACAATCAGCCAATTGAATAAGCGCCAGCTATAAATAGTGGATTACGGAAGGACTTAAGATGCCTACGCACGTAAAATAACGCAAAGGTTAACCTATCAAGCAGTCGAAAGAGTTCCCACAAGGCTGGTAGGTGACACTCTAGCAACGTGCCAAGGGGAGCTAGATCTGTGATAACCCAACAGAGGTGGGGTAGGCTGGGATTATTGTTCCGCCTAAGCCCTCTGAACGGTTAGTGGCTCAGCTTCTCATTTGGCCCCCGGCTTCACATTTCTCTTGGAAGAGTCAGGAATAAAAATAAAAGGATTGTTGGAATTAGATAGAGCGGGGATGTTCATACTCAAAATCGCGCCTTCCTAAATCAGATTATTGAGGATAAATGAAACATCCCATGCAAACCAATCCAGCACTTTAGTCCAACACTTTCGACAGACCCAGAACCCATCATGTGGTAACCTGGACGCGATTAAGGTTGGATATGCCAAGAGTATACCTGAGTTGGCAGGAACCAATGGATTGTATAGCGCATCATCAGAATGAATTTGTTGACTCAACCCAGCATGTCCTAGTACATAACTAAATCCAGTTAAGATAAACCGTTGTTTTGCCAAACTTACCTCAAATTTGGGAAATTGGGGCTGCCTTGGGAGAGGTCTGGCCGTGGAACTAAGCGCAAGCACTGGTGGTAGCAGTCGAGCCGACTCGAAAAGATGGTCTTTATTGTCAAAAATTGAAGCAGACAGACTAAACCGGAGCAAAGGTGTCTAGAGCAAGACTTCCAAAATTAAAGCCGTTGTCTGCAAAGTGTGGATCCTGAATTAATTTGTTGAAGTTGTGTTAGATATATCTTCCGCCTCCAGCGTAAACAAGCTTGAGGTATGTAAAGGCTGAGCCGCAGGTCTGTCAAGTGGGTTTACAAAGTCAAGTTAAGGTTTTAACATCAATCGCAAGTGTTGGAGGGCTTTCTTTGGGTTAAAAACGTTTGCAATAGCTTATTGGAATTTTGAGTCCATCTCTACAAGAGTTTATAATCAATTTCCTCGTACAGCCTTCATTGGAACAGGTTTGTATAGATAGTTGCATTACCACTATGAGTCAACTGATGCCGTCAAAGGTGCTCAGCCCCTGTGAAACTTGTGGGTTGATAAGTACAGGTCCAAGCCCTCAATGGATTTGATTTCACCTAATTATAGCTGATATGCTAATATCTATGCAACCGTTGACCCTGATGCTTATTTTTGTATTTTGTGACCAGACCGCCTTGTGGTGAGATTCAGGAGAAGCATATGTTATGTGAAGCTTTTCTGGGTTGCATTCAAGTCGAGGCCAAAAACTCACTTTATATGCTGAAGCCTTTATTCAAGCATTTAATGGAGATCACATCTGTGTAATAGAGGTCGAAGAATATTTCTTTTCGAGAAGAACGAGGGGATACTGGAGTCTCAAGCCCCTGTCTATTTGTGGTGATCCTGCTTCTCATTTTAAAAATAATTGGATGGCTGGCAAAGTCAATTTTGATTAAACTAATACATTGAAGGCACGTAATATAGGCTAATAATGGACCCTACCCAAATGTTATAATCTCAAGCTCGGGAGCTGCTAAACCTCATCTCCTGGGTTTAGCCTGGAGAGTTCTAAGCGAAATTCTATGCAAATTCTATGCAGAGTTCTATGCAGGGGTTCTATGGGTTTTGCGCATAATTTTAATTAGGTCCGAGCTCGTCGGATGTTTCCGTCAACTTCACCCCACATTGTGCTTTGTAAACGAGGGGAAAACATTAAGATCCACTCACTGAGACGGGTTCTGATCTCATCAATAGTTGTTATCAAGTCAGGAGAGATCTAAGCAGCACGTGCGGGCCTGGCCTTAAGAGGCTGAAAGCTTGGTCCAGGAACGCCACTATTTTCCGGCTTCTTCCTTACCCTGCCTCTCCAATGATAAATAGTTTTGCATGCACGTTCGGGCTGTCAGTGAAGCTATGACATGCGTCTGGGGCAGCAGCATGTACAGTTCCATGCTTTCGACTCGGCAAAAAGTAGAAATGCGGTCGGCTATCACGCAGGCCAAATTAAACATGACCGTGCTCGAACGGCATTATGCCGGTCCCGGGCCAGGTACAGGGGCATTATTGCTATAAAAGCACCCAAATCTCATAATTAACTACCATCTCTAGATCAAACTATTTGGATTGTCACCTCGGAACCGCCCGCCATTCGACCAATCTCATCGCCAAGATGTTGAATCTCTCATTGTTGTCCGGCTTGGCTTTGGCCTCCCTGGCCTCTGCAGACATGAGAGCGTATCCCAAAGTTGGTGAGAAGCAGTTCTCGCAGACTTTCCATGATGGATACAATATTCTCAAATACATGAGCTCTCTCGCCCCTTACTCCGACCGTAACGCATATGGTGTGGATAGAAACACTCCCGATGGATGCGAGGTCGACCAAGCCTTTATGATCATGCGCCATGGTGAACGTTACCCGGACTACTCGGGCTTTGGTGATTTATATGTGGAAACATTGAACCAAATGAGAGCCAATGTTACTACTTTCAAGGGAGATCTCGCTTTTATGAATGAGTGGACCTACTATGTCCCAGATTCGAACCTATACTCCCAGGAGTCAACCAGTGGACCGTACGCAGGTTTGCTTGATGCCTTCAGTCGGGGTAGCGAGTACCGTGCCCGATACGGTCACCTCTGGGACGGCCAGTCTGTCGTGCCCATTTTTACCTCTGGTTACGAGCGCGTGATCGAGACTGCGCGGTACTTTGGCCAAGGCTTCTTTGGTTACAACTACTCTACCAGTGCCGCTATCAACATAATCCCAGAGGCCGCTACCCAGGGAGCTAATTCCTTGACACCGACGTGTGCTGCGGGAGTACTTGAGGAGTATTCCTGTTATGAAGATCGCTTCTATTCAACACTCCCACCTCTCGAAGTTGCCGCTGCACGCCTCAACAAGCAGAATCCCGGACTTGAGCTCACTGCTAAGGATGTTAACTACTTGATGCGTAAGGACTTCCTGATATTCTATTGCCCTTATTAACCTGATGCTAATTTCTATCGCTTGTCTAGAAATGGCCGGTTTTGAGCTCAACGTCCGTGCCTATACACCATGGGCGAACGTATTCACTCTAGATGAATGGGTTGCTTATAGCTATATCTTTGACTTGTCCTACTACTACTGTTTTGGGTGTGTCTTCCTCTCTCGCGAGTTGATGAATCTCCATCACTAATCACCCTCTGTATAGACCCGGCAGCAACTACCAAATGGCCAATGGTCAGGTGTACGCCAACGCCACTCGTGCCCTAATGGAAGAGGGTCCTAAGAAATCTGGATCAATGTTCTGGAGCTTGTGAGTAAACCTATATCCCTTCCCTAGGTCTTAATTGGAGAACTCGTATTAACAGCTATCTAGCGCCCACGACGCCAACATTACCCCCGTTGTCGCTGCTCTGGGACTGGACACTCCCGCGCAGCATCTCCCTAATGACACCGTTCAGTTCCCCAGCACCTATCAGGCCTCTGATATTGTTCCTATGGGCGGTCACCTTACCCTGGAGCGCATGACCTGCAACGCCACTGTTGCTAGCAAGGCCGGTGTCTACGTCCGTGCCGTTATCAACGAGGCAGTCGTGCCATGGACCTCCTGCCAGAGCGGACCGGGCTATTCCTGCCCTCTTGACAAGTTCTCGGCTATCGTCGACAAGGCCCCCAAGTTCGACGAGACCTGCGAGACCAACTCCTCGTATCCTCAATACCTGGACTTCTTCTGGAACTACAACACCACCACCAACCTCAACTACCAGACTGGTGATATTAGCTCCCAGCTTACCGACACCGATGTCTAAATACTGACTGCGGAGGTGTCAAACCTTGCACAAGAATGGCTTTATCAAGACATAAATTGTATGACCAATGGGCGGAGGAAAAGAGATGTTATACTTGATAATAGAATAATGAAAAATGAGATCTCAATTGCAACTGACCCGATGGAATGTTTTAATTAAAATATAGTGTCCTTGACTGCCATCACAGCAATTGCGCGTCAATATTCAACTGCATAAGGTCTTAAAAAGAACGGAAAGAGCAAAGCCGAGCCATGTAACCGATGCCGAATCGAGATTTCGGGGCCCCACATGGCGGAGATACAGGGGTGTACCCCTCAAATCGCCCTAATAAATACATGCAGGGATCATGTACAGTGTCGCTGAGTTATCCCTTTGTTGTGGTCATTTACTTTAACATGTAAACACTGTCCGGTATTTTCATCTTCGTTTTAATATCTGTCCGATCGCACGACACTCTTGTTTCACTACTCCGCTTAAGTCTACCATATCCGAGGTGAAATCGAAATGTTTTCCACACTTCAAAGGAAAAAAGAGTCACTCCCTCTGTTGGCTCTTGCGTTAGCGTCACTGGCATCTGGGGCTCATGCGATTGGATCCAGATGTTCCTCTGGGCTCGCGCCATACGTCCCCGGTGCTTTAGTAATATCGACAACAGCCGAAGAGCGACTGGGCAACTCAGACCCCATCAGTGGTGAAATTATTACGCCGGATGTCTGTGAAGTGACCGTAACATTGTCGCATCTGGGTGAACATGATAAAGTCAATGTCTACGTATCACTTCCACTATCAGGGTGGAATGGTCGGTTCCAAGCTCTCGGCGGTGGAGGATTTGCCATGAAACATGGAGAAGAAGGAATTCATGCTGCGGTTTTCCAGGGTTACGCGGCAGCGCATACAGACGGAGGGTTTATTCCAAATTCAATGTCGCCAGAGGCATGGGCACTGGATAGCGAGGGGAATATCAATTGGTCCCTGTTTCTCAATTTTGCCTCTCGCTCACTTCATGACCTGGCGGTTGTTGGTAAATCTGTCTCAACCTCTTTCTATGGCAAACTGCCCAAATATTCTTACTGGAATGGTTGCTCTACTGGTGGCAGACAAGGATACATGGAAGCTCAGAAGCATCCCGAAGACTTTGATGGCATCATGGCAAATGCCCCTGCTATTAACTGGCATAAGTTTATCCCTGCTGAGATTTGGGGCCAGGTTGTCATGAACCAAGAACAGGTCTTCCCTACGAGATGCGAATATAGTGCTTTTGTCAATGCGAGTCTTGCTGCTTGCGATGGTCTCGATGGAGTCGTTGATGGCGTCATTGAAAACCAGGATGATTGCAGGTTCGATCCGTTCAGCCTGGTCGGTAGTGTGGCCACTTGTGATGAAATTAGCTCTACCATCACTGAGCCTATGGCTGCATTGATTGAAAAGCTCCACCAAGGCCCTCGCTCGGCAGATGGAGGCTTCCTCTGGTATGGGCTTGCTTATGGGACATATTATGATGAAACTCATCGTCTTGGTCTTGCAATAAATACGGAGATCGATGGGAAGCGTGTTGGACTTCCCTTCCCAATCACCGAAAACTGGACCAAGTTCTTCATCAAGCGTGATCCCACATTCAACACCTCGACTTTGACATACTCTGACTATGAAGATATCTTTGCGTACTCGGCCGCTCAGTATCATGATATCATCGGAACTGATAACCCGGATCTTTCTGCTTTCCATCAACGAGGTGGAAAGCTCCTTACCTGGCACGG
This sequence comes from Penicillium sp. S1602, assembly GCA_023626355.1. NCBI lineage: Eukaryota > Fungi > Ascomycota > Eurotiomycetes > Eurotiales > Aspergillaceae > Penicillium > Penicillium sp. S1602. Next base: position 568,460 of record JAMAGW010000016.1, on the reverse strand, counting down.
CGTGGGTGATACTGTCATTTTCCCTGGAGGAACAACCGACTACTATAACCGTGTGAAGGACACTATGTCTGAGGAGGATGTTGACGAATTCTATCGCCTGTTCCTAGCGCCCGGTGTTGGACACTGTGAAGGAGGTGCTGGGCCTGTTCCCGTGGATCCGTTGAGTCAACTTGTTGCCTGGGTGGAGGAAGGCAAGGCCCCAGACACAATACCCGCACAGACGACAAATGCAAATGGTGCAACTGTTTCTCGAAATCTCTGCCCATTCCCCTTGATTTCTTTGTACGATGGTCAAGGCGATCCTAATCTGGCTGAGAGCTATACTTGCGCCTCACACTTTGCGGTCAATGATTCATTACCAAATATTAAGGACGAGCTGTAGATCAGTTCTTCTGCCCTGCCGATGAGGTGCTTGGGTGACAAGCTTCATTTGAGCTCTTGTTATTTCTCCACCATTTGCGGAGAATATTATTTAACTTGTACATTCGCCATATTTTATTAAATTCAAACCAGTTCTCGTAACTCGGCACATATTTACCACACATTATATGTGCATCTGATGTTTTTGTATGTACACACCGTAAACGTTGTAAATATTGACCATACCACACTTTGATAGTGCAGTACAGGGTTGGGTCGTATTGTCAATACTGCAATCTCAAGAAGCATAGTCCAAGGACGAGACAGAAAGCGCGTCAGGAAAACAAAAGATTGTGCCGCGCGATCGACCAGATTTCCAAGGTCGGCTTGGGTCAATATCTCTCCGCTCAATTCGCTACATGCAAGGAGAAAGCGATATGGACTCTATGGGGAAACACTTGTCTAGGTCAAAAATGGAGTATGAAGATATGGGTGTTGAGAGTTTACTTTACGGTCGCGTTGATTCTGTATATCCGGTTCCATGCTCAGGTCTACTCCGAGCAAAAAGCGGCGAGGGGTGAGTATTAAAATGGAAAAGAACTCATCCAGTATATATGCAAATCAGGTTGGCCTGCTGGTTGTTCAATTTCATTCGCCAACCTTTGGAAGTTTCCTGCTTAAGGCCGCATCAACACGCGCCAAGCCACCGGTGCCGCCAAGACCCTCGGCATCGGCATGGACGGGTTTCACTAGAAACGCTTCATGAAAGAAAATAACTCTGTCTACTCTAAAAGTTCTAGTCTTGATTCTATGAAATTAGTACAGTGTCTCTCTCAAGCATGTCCCGTATAATCTTCAGTGGTTTATCCATTTATCCACGAAGGCTACTCAATGAGTAAGCGAGGGGCAAATCTTGGCATCATATAAGGTTATAGTTCCGCTCGTTTACGGCTCAGATGGGCTTCAACGCTACTAACCCGGATCGGATCGAGCAAAAGAGACTACTTCATGAAGGATGAACTGAAGGGTAAAGTTACTACATCTAAGGATACTTTATGTACCTGGTAGTTACTCCCTGCCCTTGTACTCGTGGCCCAGTTTCCAATTCAGCCCGCGCCAAGCCTTCAAATGGGGCTAATTGTCACACGGGCTGCAGCCAAGAATCGTATCAATCGCGTTCCCCGCCAAACAAATGGGTACACTCTCGGCGTTGGGCAGACTTTTCCTATCCTGTGATCGTCAAACATGAACGCTTCTTTCCTCCTCTCCCCCACTTAACCATAACACAACCCTCCGAATCTACCATGGGTATATCTATACAGAGCCTGTGTTTCTCGCTCTTTATTATCCTCGCCATCTCCGGCCAGGCATATGGCTTCGGTGCGGGGAATATCGCATCACTTTCCTCGATCGAAGGTCAGAATTGGCGCCACGGTGATATCGAAGATGCGCTCTTGAATTTGTTCCTGGCCCGTGGAGCGGGTGGACAGAAATTCAGCAAGTTGGATGTGAAGCGCGTTTACTTTGGGAACTGGCTGCGGGATTATAGTCAGGCTGTTGATGTTGGTACCGTTAAATATGTCAGTGCGGAAGCTATTCGTATTTTGATTTGGGTGCTTGGTTTTATGAGTTTTGGGTGAGTTTTTTTAGCTTCCGGATTCTGGAATATAGCTAATGAAGGATTACAGTTACGGTACTGGCGAGTTTGAGGTTACTACGGAACGACTCGGATGTTATCAACCTACGGAACATATCGATAATCCTCAGGGATATGCGGAGGGGGATGATGCTCGCAATTACGACAGACGTCTGCGAGGGCCGGTGGACGAGGAGCGGGAACTCTCTATCGACCCGCGTACAGGTCTGAAATACTACATTGCATCCGAAGATATGGGAATCGACACCTCGGCGAATCTGATCCGCAATGTCCTTGGCCGTTCAATTAAGTACGGTCGTCGTTATGCTCGTTCCGGCAATAAGGACGATCTATACGAGGCCCTTCGATTGCTGGGAACAGGTCTGCACTGCTTGGAGGACTATGCCGCCCATTCAAACTATACCGAGCTGAGTCTGATTGAACTTGGAGAGACGGATGTCTTCCCGCATGTTGGGCGCGACACCATGCTGGAAGTTCAGGGTGCACGCGACATGGTCTATCCCATCGTGACCGGAACCTTTGGTGGAGTCGATTTCTTTCACTCGGTTCTGGGTGAATTCACCGATAAAGCCGCGCAATCGGAGATGCAGTCGTTGGAGGGTGTTATCGCTGAATCTGAGAATGATAGCTCTTCAGAGAGTGTCCTGCAGGGACTTTTGAGCAAGATTCCTAGCGGGTTATTTGGCGACAGTGGTGCCGACGCAAGCCAAATGGATGACTTTAAGGCAAAGGCTGATGAAGCTAAGCATAACACCCCTGATGTCTCTCCACGGGAACCTGAGGAGTGGACTCGCTATCTGGACGATGTTCAGAAACAGATCTATCCTGTCCTGGAGTGGCATGACAAACTGTTGAAAGCAATCAACGAGGCGATTGAGAAAATTCCCGTACTGCCGGAGCTGATTGAGCAAATCCAAAGCGAGATCACGATTTTCGTCTTTTCCGTCATCGCTCCCTATGTTCTTCCTATCATTCGGCAGGTCAAATCCGAGCTGGAAACTGGTTCCTCGGAGGTTATCCAAAGCAGCCAGCAGCAACAGCATATTGTGTTCAATGATGACTCGTCATCAAACCCTACCCACTCAATGCTTTCTAAAGACCACTTCTCGAATGTGCTCAACGAGCCAGCTGGACGCATTGCTTCTAGCGTTGTCAAGTGGACAGTCCCTCAGCTGATGCAGTGCTGGGATGACGAAGATGCAGATATCGACCAAACACTCACCAGAATCATTACTGGTGTTTTCCACCACCCCGCTCTCCGCGAGTATGGCGATGATGGTGCGAACGAAATCCGTGCTATCATGTTCAATACAGTTGAGGAGTGGTGGAATGAGAAGGGTAGTGAGGCACAAGACTATCTCCGCGAGCAGCTTAGTCGCGATGGTGTTCTCGAGGGCAAGAATCACAAGGAAGGTGTTCAGGATTGCGGACATGGCTGTGGAAAACCTCTCGCTCTACCCAAGGTTAACAACAACTTTGGTGGAGAGTCTCAGTCCAATGGATTGGAGAATATTGCCTCGCAAGCATTGGGAGGAGGAGCACTCGGTGGACTAGTCGGTGGTCTTGTTGGTGGCATGGGATCTATGATCTTAAACGATGCCAATGGTCAACAAAGCTCCGAGGAGCGAAATGATGAGACTGATGGTGACTCCCGCCGTCGCCGGCACCACAGTCGTCGTGAAGACGAGTCGACTGATGGCGAGTTTCCATCTCATTCCCACAAGGAATACCACTCTGGTGATGGATATGCACAGCGTACCGACCAATATGCCGGTGATGGATATGTCCAACGTACCGACCAATATGCCGGTGATGGGTATGTACAGCGTACCGATCAATATGCCAGTGGCTATGCTCGTCCTGAATATCCACCGAATCCCCCCATGCACCCTCCTCCTATGCAGGGCTATCGCCACGAGGAATATCAGCAATACCAGCAAGAGGATGGAGGCTTTTATCAACGACAGGAGCGAAGAGAGGAGTATTATGAAAGTAGTCAGACCGAATATGTGCAGACCGAGTCGCGCTACGACTATGGACCTCCGCGTCCTGCCTTCCCACCCATGGAGCAGCCCGGATACGGTGAAGGATTTGAACAGTAAGTCTTTATACAATTATTTAGATCGATGAAGTTAGTTGTTGATCAAATTTAATACAGGGGTCATCAACCCGGTTATGGCCGACCGCCACCACCACGTGGTTTCGATGAGTTTGAGAGGCCTAGCTACCCACCTCAAGAAGGCTACGGCAATAGATTCGAGGAGAGAGTGGAGTATGTGGAGCGGCGTCCTCGAGAGGAGTCACCCAGGGATCGCTCAGGATCCCGAAGTGGTAGCGATGAGGAACATTCTCACCGACATCGCCGACACCATCACCACCATCACCACCATGAGGAAAATTCAGGTTCAGGTTCAGATTAGGTATATTTTGTGAAGTATTTTTACATCAACACTACCACTCCTTGATCTCGCCAGGAGCTGGCTGCTCTGTTCGGATAACCTTGTCGCAGTTGAGTAAACGCAGGGGATCAAAAGCCAATTTCAACTGCAATAGATGTTAGTTGGTTCAGAGTAGATGGAATGAATCTTTGTAAGAACGTACCCGGCGCATGGCATCTACTGTAGTCTCGCCCAGCTCGTGGGCGAGATAATCCCGCTTGACGAGACCGACACCGTGTTCTCCTGTCACGGTTCCCTCCATCTCAACGGCACGCTTGACCATGCGGTGGATGACTCCCTCGGCCACCTTCTTCTCGCTCTCATTGAAGAGAATGATTGCTGGTTTTCGGTCAGTATGTTTTGCTTGTCTGATAATACACAAGAATGCTTACCGTGGAAGTTTCCATCTCCGACATGACCGCAAATTCCAGCCAACAATCCACTCTTGGTCATATCCTCCTTGGTCGCGTCGATGATATCTGGCAGTCTGCTCATAGGAACAGCCACGTCGGTCGTCCAGACGCGATCTTCGGGTCCTCTGCGCATGGCCATCACACTCCATAGAGCCTCTTTGCGGGCACTCCAGAGTTCTTTCATTTCTTCAGGACCACGGGCAAACTCAAAGGACTTGCCCGAAGCATTGGCAGCGAGTTTTTGAACCATGTTGATCTGTTCCTTAACGGCTGATGGAGTTCCGGTGAACTTGAAGAAGATGGTAGGAGACTCCTTCCACTGACGACTAGTAGTCTGGCTAGCATTGATGCACTTCATTTGCACATCATCAAGAATTTCCACTCCTGCGACGGGGATACCGGCCTCAACGACTTTAGTGACACACTCAGCGGCATTTTGAATGCTAGCGAAACTGGCAACGGCCACGTTCTCACTCTGGGGGCGGACGGTCAGTTTCAAGGTTGCCTCTGTTACGAGACCCAGAGTACCCTCACTACCAATGAAGACCCGAGTCAAGTCATACCCAGCACTGGACTTGCGGGGGCGTTGACGGGTCTTAATTACTGTTCCATCGGCCAGGACAACGGTCAGGGACAGAACCCACTCGCGCATAGTTCCGTAGCGGTACGCATTAGTTCCTGAGCAGCCTGTTCCAACCATGCCACCGATCATAGCACCGGGACCTGGGTCCGGGGGGAAGAAGAGTCCATCCTTGGTTAGCTCCTCGTTCAGCTCCTCCCATCCCAGTGCTGGCTGGACCACAACGTCGAGGTCACTCTTGTTCAGCTGCAAGATACGGTCCATGCGACGGAAGTCAATGCAGACACCGCCACGAGTCGGAGCAAAATGACCCTCCAGACTTGTGCCGCCAGAGTACGGGGTAACCGGGATGATGCGCGTGTGGCAGACCTTCATAATCTTAGACACCTCCTCAGTGGTAGAGGGGTAGAGAATCAAGAAAGGCTTCTCATTTTCCTTCAGCGAGTATGAAGACCAGTCCGAGCCGGCGTGTGAGTCCAAGTCACCGGGAGTGGTTGAGACATTCTCTTTTCCCAGAATCTCCACGAAATCAGACCAAGCAGCCTGGAGGTTGGATGGGGAGACATTGTGCTGAGCCGGTTCTAGATCCACAAGTGGACTTGTAGACGAGGTGGGAAGGGCAGCGGGCTTGAGCGATCCGAGATAGTAAGAGCCGGTGGAGAAGAAGACCAAAGCTGCGCAGAATTAGCGACGGTGCGTTCGGGAGAGACGGAGTTGCCTACCGAAGAGTAGGGCGGCATACCGGCCACCGGGAGACTGAGTCTGGTACTGCGCAAAACGTTCTTGCTCGGCCCGCTCGCGCTTCAGACGTGCTTGGGTGCTTTCGTAGAGCTGGCTCTTGAAGGATGCCTGCTGCGGCTTCTCGGCCTGGTATCGGGCCGATACGCCGAAGTATCTTTGTTGTGGGAGGGTTGGACGAGCTCGAAGGCTGCGCAATGCCCCTCGGAGGGCGATGGAATGTGGGTGCACCATGGCTAGAGGATGTAAGAGCAATGCGAAGCTCTAAACATCCGAACGGTGACGAAGTGAAGAGGCGGAAGCACGAGATTCGATTCTCCGCACCGGGCTTGGCACGCACGGGCCCAAACCTACGCAACAGCAACCATGTATAGCTATAAGCTATAAGCTTGTGTTTAGATCATATGTGAAGTATTATATTTCTATGCTAATATCCGTAGTCTCTTTTGCGGTATATCTATTGTGATTTTGCATGAATTATGCTGGTTATAGGGTCCGTTGGATAGCTGTTCCACAGCTATACAAGTCTATTTCTTAATTCTTGGATATGATTTCAATTGACAGAGGTCATTCAAATATAATTGCGCTAGAATTCCAATCCACAGCCCATTAAAAAATAACAGTTCCTCGTGATCAACTGTGGCGTTAAGGTGACATAGGCAAAATCGGGTAAAAGTCCCCCGCGGGTAAAATCCCAATTGGATCCACTCGGGGCAGGTCATCCGCTCCTTGCGGGGAGCACCAGCTCGGTTCATTCCACATTTTGCCGGTATTGGATATTTATTTCCATAGACTTGCTGCTTTTTTCCTCTTTCACTCCTCCAACACATCCCCTATCCGACACAATGACTTCCACCGCTCAGGTAAGTAGAAATGGGTGACATACACCGCCCCTCTCCCCCCGGACTAAACTTGGCTAACGTGGCGAGAGTTTGTAGAACCTCTCCTTTGTCCTGCAAGGAATCCACCAGGTCAAATTCGAAGACCGTCCCGTTCCAGAGCTTAAGGACCCGCACGATGTGTTGATCAATGTCAAATATACCGGTATCTGTGGTAGCGATGTAGGTGCAATCGGTTCGATGCGGGGTAGCGCGATATGGGGTGGCAAGGGATGATAGCTGACTGGGATGTTGTGATCACTAGGTCCACTACTGGGAGCACGGTTCGATCGGTCAATTTGTGGTCAAGGACCCAATGGTGTTAGGCCACGAGTCCGCGGGTATCATTACCCAGGTCGGATCGGCGGTCAGCACATTGAAAGTGGGCGACCGCGTCGCCATGGAGCCTGGTACCTGCTGTCGTCGGTGTGAACCCTGCAAGAGAGGAAAGTACAACCTGTGCGAGGACATGAGATTCGCGGCGACTCCTCCGTACGATGGTACCCTAGCCAAGTACTATGTTCTCCCCGAGGATTTCTGTTACAAGCTCCCCGAGAGCATGTCCCTACAGGAGGGCGCCCTCATGGAGCCGTTGGCTGTTGCGGTTCACATTGTTCGACAGGCTCAGGTTAGCCCCGGTCAATCAGTGGTGGTGTTTGGTGCTGGTCCCGTTGGTTTGCTGTGCTGCGCTGTCGCAACCGCTTTTGGAGCATCCAAAGTTATTGCCGTTGATATCCAGCAGCCTCGTCTGGATTTCGCTCAGAAATACGCAACCACTTCCACTTTCATGCCTAGCAAGGTGGCCGCACTGGAGAATGCCGCGCGGTTAAATAAGGAGAATGACTTGGGCGCTGGAGCTGATGTCGCTATCGATGCTTCTGGAGCGGAGCCGTCGGTGCACACTGGTATCCATGTCCTCCGTAACGGTGGCACCTACGTGCAGGGTGGTATGGGTCGGAGCGAGATTCAATTCCCCATCATGGCCGCCTGCTCTAAGGAGCTGACCCTCCGAGGAAGTTTCCGCTACGGCAGCGGTGACTACAAGCTAGCAGTCGATCTGGTTTCATCGGGCAGGGTGAACGTGAAGAGTTTGATCACAGGAACTGTCAAGTTCGAGGAGGCTGAGGAGGCTTTCGTGGGTGTCAAGGCTGGAAAGGGCATTAAGACCCTCATTGCCGGCATTGACGCGTAATGGATGTTGCGAATCCTAGTTCATACGGCTGTGGTTAATGAGATAAACAAATGAGAAATGAGATCCAAAATGAGTATTGAGATTAGTTTGTCCATGAAATCACTAGGAAAATCCCACCGCTCTCGATATCTTGGGGTCAAAAGACAAACTCCCCTTCCCGTGGGCTGTGATAAATAAGCATCTGTAAAATCATGAACGAACGTCGAAAGAGGGGTATCGTGCAAGGATTCAACGAAAGACATGTCAAAGCAAGTGTAATGAGAAATAAAAGAGATCACCCTATAATATCAGCAACAGCCGTTATTTCGCCGGGACTGAGTACCACCCAAGCGAAACACATCTTCCCATTCTCTCATGCCACCCTTCCAACCCGCCGAGCCAGGCCTGTTGCCTCGTCGCCGCGATCGATGAAGTGGCAGGGCATTTTCTTCTAATGTGGCTTTGCTCCGAATGCTCGAGGCGTCGCTGGTGCCGTGCCCATAGAGTCCTCCATCTCCATACTGAATACCACTCTGGGGATCATCCGGGTCAATCTCACCCAACTCAATCTTGGTGAGGATGATCCGCGCAAGTCGATGAAAGACCTCCTCCACACCTTCACCGGTCAGTGCGGAGATCTCCACAGCGACAGGGATATTCGATTGCGCCGCCCAACGAGCCGTGTCCTCCCGACTCACCTCCCGATCCTCGGCGTATGTCGCCGTCATGCGTGTTCCCGCGCCCAGGTAATTTGTCGAGCGCATGGAGCTATTGGCATCGAAGGGCAGCGAGGACTGTTTACTAGAGCTACTCGACGATGTCGGCGGGGCTCGCGTGGACTCGTCGGGTACCTCGGAGGTATGATCGGCGAGATCAGCCTTGTTCCCCGCTAGCAGGACAGTCAAGTTCGGGGAAGCTAGGGCTCGCGCGTCCATCAGGAAAGTCGGGAGGGCAGCGAAGGAAGGGTAGGAGGCGACATCGTAGATGAGAATGGCACCGGCTGCACCGCGATAGTAGGATCGAGATACGGATCGGAATCGTTCCGTGCCGGCCGTGTCCCAAAGCTGAAGCTTTATGCGTTTCCGTCTTGAACCCGTACCTAGCTTGATGATACGGGAAGAGAATTCGACTCCGATGGTCTGTGATGATAGTACTCGCCCTGGGGAGAAGGGTTAGCTCGATGCGATCGGGAAGGTCTCGTGGTGGTCGTACATTCATTCTTGACGAATCGGTGTAGCACACAGGATCTGAGTTTGGACCCGAACGGTCAGAAATCGCCGTTTTCTCTGCTTTTCTTTGATCTTCCTGGTGACACTTACTTCCCCGCACCACTGGGTCCTAGGAGGATTACTTTGGCTAGGTAATCGTACATGCTCCCCAGTTCCTAGAGAATGGTCAGATAGGGGATTCAGGGGGGGAGGAACGGAATTTACCTGATCCTGATCAGGAACCGAGGAGACAGAAGAGGCGGCAGAGAGACCTCTAGAACGCATGAAGAAAGTGAGAAGAAAGGTGTTGAGAGGAAGAAGAGGTGATCCCCAAGGTCCTTGAGTGATTGGGTTGATCAGTACCTAATCGCCGACCGCCAATAACTGCCCTAGGATTTAGGCGCTATTGAATTTACTAACTGTTTTTACGCTGGATGAGGAATCATCATTCTATGGACTATTTGGAACGAATTCTGTTGACTCCTATAATCTTCTAGAGATATACTGTCTGGCGTGGATACGACATGAGGCTGAATAGATCAATGTAGTTCTCTCACGACGAATATGAACATAAGCCTAACCATGGATTTCCCCATGTCTCTTATGCTGATTGGCTCTCATGTAGGCGCAGCACATGAGCATTGATACCATGCATATGTCATAAGGTCGTACTATTGTACTGCGCCTTGTAGAGGCTGACAGTGGACCAATGAAGTATTCCCTTGAATTGCTACCATGCTACAGTAAGTTAATAGAGTGGCGGTGCAGGGCTCTCGTATTCGTTAAGATCGTCAGGGTCTCCGCTCCCAAAGCAACTCGGAACTTGGTACTTTCCTTTTTAGAGCCGAAAGCTTGCTTTTGTTACCTTTCCTTTGTCTTCCTTTTCTTCTATTTATTCTTCTTTCAACACCGTTCCCTCTCATCACATCTAAACTCATTCGGAATATTCACCTGTCATGAAGTTGGCTTGGACGACCGCGCTTTTTCTTTTGTGCTCCACTGGGGTCACCTCTTTACCGACAGACTCTCTAGGCCTCGAAATATCCGGAGTTCCTAGGGACCATGAAGTGGAACTAGAGAAGCGTCGTGGTGGTGGAGGTAGCCACAGCAGCGGGAGCAGCAGTAGCGGGAGCAGCAGTAGCGGGAGCAGCAGTAGCGGTGGAAGCAGCGGAGGTCGTTCCGGCAGCAGCAGTAGCAGCAGTGGCAGCGGAAGTTCTGGTTCAGGTTCATCGAGTTCCTCAAGTGGTTCGACAGGCAAAACCAGTTCTTCCAGCAATACTGGCGGTACAACCAGCAAGGGTTCAGGCACAGCAGCATCTTATGGCGGCGGAAGGTACGATAATTCATATTATGATACATATGGCTCCACTCGCAACAGATACGGGTCCGGCTCGTCCTACGCAGGGACCAGTCCTCCGAGACTTCCAAAACACAGAACTTACGGTGCAAATAGATATTATGCGGGAGGCGCAACTACACCTTATCGAGCCGGCTCTTCGGCACTAGGAATCACTCCATTCCTGTTACCAGTGGCCGCCCTGGCTTTCTTCCCCGGACTCTGGTACCATCCCGTCTACGCTTACAATTACAACCACAACTACAACTACACCAATGAGGACACCAACAAGAATACGTCTTTGCCAGTGTCATGTCTGTGTGAGGAGTACCAGGAGTGTGGTTGCGAGGATAATAACAACAGCACTTATTACGAGTCTTTGTTTAACGGCACCCAGCCCAAGAATACCAGCGTCGTGAGAGTGGCCACGGTCAATGGCACGGAGAAAATTTACATCAACGGCACCCTAGCCAATGGAACCACTGCTGCTGACAGTTCTGCCGCCTCAGGGGCCATGGCGACTATGTTGCAGGCCAGTGGGTATTGGGCGACAGCGGCTGTAGTGCTTGCTACGGTGTGGAGTATTTAATGAACCGAGGATGGGGGCTAAAGGGGCCCCGATGAAAAGCGCACGACGCTTCATGCACAACCTCTTTTTCTTTTTTTTCCTCTTTTTTCTTTGTTTTCTCTTGGCTTGCGCTTTATAATGCCTAGCTCTTCTAGGATTGCGCATGTTGCCAAGCCCCCTAACGTTCTTTAATGAGTTTTGACGACTGCTTGCTTGTACAGTACTGATGGGCTTGGCTGATATTCCTTACGCTTTTTTTTGCCTCAGATACCCCGGTGGAATCATTGCTGCATTTTTACACTACTGATCAATGAAATTATCATACTATAACTCCTTTTTTTTTTACTCAACCGAATTCTGTTATCATCATCGGAGTAATGGCGCATTCCAGTGGTCGCTGGGGCGGTTACGTCTGCCGCTAAACCCAACACAGATAAGTGTACTTCCCTAAGATTGGGCTTCATTTCCCGCTTTCCGCCCCTTAGCAAAACAGACTTCTCTTCTTTCCTTCTTCACTGATCTCAGTGCCATTCGTTTTTTGATCTCTCCAAGCACACGGGCTGTCGCATTCTTTTCTCCCAGCTGCATTCACTCTTTTTTCAATCAGACTACCAGATCAATCAATCTCAAACACCCAAAACCAACCTCAATCTATAACAAACATCGCAATCATGCACTTCTTCAAGACTATCGTCCTGCTCCTTGCTCCCATCGCACTTGCTGCGGAGACTGTCACCGCGCCAGCCGTCACTGTCACCAAGACTATGACCCTGGTTCCCTCGGGCTACACCTCTAGCACCTCGACTCCTTGCCCAACCTCGACCCCGATCTCGACTTCTACTCCTCTGCGCACTAGCACTCCTTACACCCCGAGTCCCAGTGCTACCCCTAGCTTCAGCTTCAGCGTTAAGCCCAGCTCTACCCCTCTGGTCAAGGCTACTTCCGCCCCCGTCGAGGCTGCTGAGCCTACCCAGGCTGGCTCCACCGAAGCTACCCAGACCGCTGCCGCTTCTGCCGCCGCTTCATCCCCTGCAACCGGTGCCGCCTCGCGCCAGCTTCCCGGCGCCGTCGCTGCGGGTGTTCTCGCTGTCGCCGGTCTGCTGATGGTCTAATTGGGATCCGCCCAATGTTCGTGAATATGCGCGTTTAACGCGTACGATCTTGAGATCAACCCAACCCACCTGCTTCGCAGATTCCCGCGGCTTATGCTTACGGATCACATACCATCTAGGATGGTTACTACATTTCTTATTTCTTTTACATAGGGCTTTTGTTCTTTCTTTCTTGGTTGCCCACCTTGAGTCATATATATTCTTATTTCTGCCCGTTGATGTACACGGCTGCTGTGATGTGTTCTCCGAATTCTTCATGTCTATACCCTTTTTTATATCTTCCGCCAACCTCTTTATGTCATCCATGTTTATATATTTTTTAGCGATTGGATTGATCGGGAATTAATCAGCCCTTTTACGGCTTTGATGGAATCATCTTTGCTGGCTTGGATGTCATTCTGTTCCGATGTAGACTTTGTTTTAGTACCTTCAAGGTTTAGAATAACGGAGGGGATGCAATAGTGTAAAGCTTATCCTTTATTTGCCTAGTGGGTCCTTAATTTCCGATGCCACTTGCTATGCTTCGTATAAGATTCGAAATACGAGGTTTAACGGTCACTAGTCCCTGAACGTATCTGACCTCAGATCAAAGTTATAACACGTGATTCAAAAAACATAATACATATTTCAGAGGGGACTAGGGTGGTCTATCTACTACACAAGCTCCAACTCAATTGGAGACTCCAGAATGAAAAGTCAAGTAATATCATACAGGACGCGGCGCTACTTATTCGCTCTTGAAAGTGGCCTCGTATCTATATCAAAGTTAGCAAAGCCGTTTAGAACTCCGGTAGGGTGATAACATACCTCTTGCCTCGGAATCCCCACAGACCCCAGTTACCACATGAAACATCATGCGGGTCCTGGTCATTCAGATCCCAACGCAGACTGCGGAAGATGTTCTCACCGGGTTCGAGAAGCATATCGAACTCGCCGGCACACTTCTCATTGACCCACTTGATATCGCGCTCCATATCCCACTGTGTGTATCCAGTGCAGAGAATGGGGACCTTGGTCTCAAGCAGTTGTGGGAGGGTTTCCTGCCACTCTGCTGAGCTGGCGGGGTGGCCCAGACCAGGGTGGAAGAGCATGAAGCAATCCAGGTAGGGATCGAAGGGTTGGAAGTAGTTTGCCTTGTACATGGTGTGGAAGTAGTCAACGTAGGTGGTGATCTTCATCTGGCCACCCAGGCGGTCCTCAACAATTCCACCGAAGGGATTCGAGGGTGTGCGCTCCGGCAACGGGTATTCGGCGTCGCGGTTGGTCATGCTCTCGGGACCGATGAAAATCAGGTGCAGCAGGGAGCGGGGGAACATGTACTGGAGCTGCAGCCACACTTCGCGGGGCAGAGAAGACTCCGCACGAGCACCGAGGATAAAGAGTCGGACTGGAGGGGCCTTCAGGCGCAGACCTTTCACGTCGACATCTTCACCGGTACGGGGAGGGTGAAGGGAGTATCGGAGAGCTAAACATGGGGAAGGTCTTCCGTTAGTAAAGACACGATAATCAGGGCATAGGTTTCGAATTCAAACATACCACTCAAACTCTTCAATCCCTCGGGTGTCAGCTGGTTCTTGCTTCGGACATTATACGGACTGAGCTCGTGCAAAACACTAGCAATGGTCTGCGGGTAGGTGAGCATCCGGGTAACCTGACGCATCGACCGATCGGAATTGATCGCTTCAAACTCGCGCGTGTACATGAAAGTATCCCAGTTTGTCATGTTAATCACGAAGTTATCATCCTGAACACCGGGGTAGTTGAATTCGGGGAAGAAGCGGCCGGAGTGCAAGTCATGGTCGTCCTCGTTGATCTGGCGGAGGGTATCGCAGACCTCCAAATGAGCCTCGAAGTCATCCATCCAGTGGCCCTCAGAGCAGTAGACAGGAACACCACAATCAGGGCATTCGAAATGCGAGTGGGCCGGGGGCAAGCTGGCTTTGTCTGTCTTTCGTGCTTCCGGGTCATGCGGCGACATAGGGGCACGAGTCTGTTGGTGGTCGGGGTGAGGACAATAGGCATGTTCCTTAATGTACGCAGCGCGTTTTCGGATAGCGGGCGAGGGAGAGTTGGAGAACGAATGGAAGAGGTTATCCGGTTGCAAAATAGCTGATGAATCGATGGAAGATCCGGAGGCCGTGGAGGCTGCTCGGTGCGCAAGCGATGGGGATGAGGTAGGCTTGATCGCGGAGGCAGACTTGCCAGTTCCTTGACTCAGTTCTGGTGATTTATCCAATGGACGGTTGTGACGCCCCGAGCCAAAGCTGCGAATCCACGGAGACGCAGCATATCTCCGACGCGAATGGGTGAGGGTCTGCAGGCGAGCCGAGGGCGCAGGGGCGCGGACTCCCTGGCGGAGCACCTGGAGGCATTGGATACAAGTGTAACCACCTGCCATTGTGAGTTGTGGGGTGGTTCAGAGGGAAGTGAGTGGGCTGATGGTTGGACTGGTCGTTTTTCCTCGAATGATCCCGTGCACGTGACGTGAAGTGGAGTTCGGGATCATGTAGATCAGGTATGTTGATGGAGCTTCATTTCTGAATTTATGTGCCTCGTGATACGGAAACGGCACTTTATACTACTTTTGACTTGTTAGGATTTTCAATCGACATCAATTGACTAAAATACAGCCTAGGCTTAATCGTGTATTCGTGGATAATGCAAAAAAGTCTTGTACATAACACGGTTACGGTCCACCTCGAAAATCAAGTACTTGAAAAGACGAAAGGACGGAACCCTCACTTGCGCGTTAATGCATGGTGATATGAAAAAGAGCAGAGTCTTCTAGAGCCCTTGCATTTGGTACATTTGCTTTCTCGATCAGAAAATATCTTCGGCAAGACTCCAGTCGTGGGCCTCTCTGCTGGACCAATATTTACCATTGTGAGACCAGTACTCCTCCCCAGTGATAGGGCATGTGGCCCGAGTAAAGTACTGAGGAGAGTAGGTCTTGCCTTCGGCTTCCCGCTCCCTCCGCTTGGCACGCTGCTTCTCCTCAACACGATGCTTTTCATCAGCGGCAAAGTCATACTGGCCGTCCTCCATAGCACGCTGGTCAGGACGTAATCGGGTGTCGGTAGGAGGCAACCAAGGCCGCAGGTTGTCGGGAATGGCGTTCAAAGTGAGGACGAAAGGAGTCAGGTTAAATGGCACACCCTTTGGACGCTCGTGAGCTTGCCAAACCAATAATGTCTTCGCTGACTCGGGATCCTGGCCGGAGACCGGTGCTTCGAAGCCTGGGGTATGGCGAGCGTAAATCTTGTCATTCCATCGGCCACCAATACTCCACTTCGGAGAACCGTCACGGTCAACCACCTTACCGCTGACCTGATAAGCTGAAGATGCTTTCCATCCACGAGGCTTAAAGTCAAGGTAGCAGACCTCGCCGGTGGTCCAATTCTTGATTTCCATTAGACCATAGTTGTCCACGGTGGGATTACCAGTAATAATGCCAATCACTGAAGATGTGACCTTCTTCCAGGTATACAGCTCCTCGCCTCCGGTGCACGGTCGCAGCTTGCAGAACCAGGTACCCAGAAGATTGATATCGAATGACTTGCCGTAGAACTTAGACTTGAGTGAGGACTCACCCTACATGCGAATACTTCGTTAGCTTGACCTCGACATAAAAAGATAAAAGTTTGCAAAAAAAAAAAAACTTACCCAGTAGTCCCACTTGGGAGACTCTGCCCATGCCGCACCAATTGGAGGGTGATGGCTGACCTGCTCGACGAAGAACCGGTAGCCCTTGTCAGGACGCACATACTCAAAAGTTTCACCGAGCAGAGGGTTGAATGGCTTAGCCACACGTCCAATGGTTGAGGCATATTCACTAGCAGCGTAGGAGGCCACATATAGAAGACGCTCCATAGAGTCGGATCGGTCCGCGGCAATATCAAGAAGATCGGTGTACTCTAGATCCTCCGCAATTCGCTGAAGTAGTGAAGTGGGTTCATTGAAGGACACGGGCAAGGTCATCTTTGTCATGTCTTTGCCAATCATGGATTTCAGAATTCCCCAGAGCGAGATTTTAGGCCGGTCATCACTGTCCATAGCCAGTCTCGTTCGAATGGGGTCTTCGTAACCACTGAAAGAAGGCTTGATCAGAGAGGCCTTCTCTTTCCGAGCCAGAGCACTTTCATCCTCCGGCTCCTCGGGCTCTTGGGTCTCAGTGGCTTGGCTGAAGGCCTCCACTTCAATTTCACCAGCATCAATGGCATCAAAGAACTCGTCGCCGTCTGACTCGGAATCATACAGACTGCTGATATGAGAAAGCCCGGAGCGTTTCCGGGTGAGGGGAATAGGCGCTGTTGTGAGCTGAGTTGACTGGTCATCTTGAGAAACAGGCTCGGAGTCACGGATCTCTGACTGGCTCGTCTCCAAGATGCCAGAGGGTTCCGTTTGCATACGCGACGGTGCGCCGCTGATGGAGCGACTGCTGCCAGCAGCATTTTCTAGCGCCTCCTTCAAAGCTCGCTTCGTACGCTTGCGCTTTTCTTCAGACTCGCCCATCTTGGATTGCAGCTCCTCGTGTTCCTGAGCAACGCGAGCCATGCTCTCCTCCCACATGCGACGAAGATGTTCCTCGCGGTTCAAGCGATACTGCCAGTAGGAGTCGCGGTCCCGCGAGATCTTGAGAAGATTCTGAACTAAGCCCTTGAGACTACTGACAGCACCCTCATAGGCAGTAAGAGCCTGCTCGATAGCTGGATCCGCGATTGACATTTCGGGGTTCTTGGTCCGCTCAGCCTGCAGAGAAGCGGAAACATTTGCAAGAAGATCCAATTGGAGTTTCGCGGATTGCGCGGTAATGTTGAGGGCATCCTTATCATTTGCGGGCATATCGTCATGGCTGGAAGCATAGTCGTTGAAATCATCGTCGTCATCCCCATCGGGCGCAGTGGTTACGTGGCTCAGTACTCGGTTCACATCATTGGGACCAGTGCCCTGATCCACTGAGCCGTAAGCTGATTCTTCTTCCTCTGCAGGTGAGGTTTCAAGTGTCGTACGAGACACCTGGGTACTAAGTCTAGCAAAGCTACCGCCAGGAACTCCAAGGGACGAGGAAGGTGGGCCCCTGCCGCTGGTTCTGCGGCTAAGACCAGACTCGGAGGGAGTGTCTCCAGACTGATCTATCTTGGCTAAGCGAAGCACCTCAGCGGTCTTAGAACGTTGTCGCTCTTCCTCCTTGGCTTCATCTTTGGCCCACTGAATCGCGTTGTTCAGAGACCAGAACCAACGCTTGGCTTCCACGACATGGTTCGCCTTCAGGTGGTACTTGACCGACGACTTGCCATGGATTTCAAACCGGGTCTTGTCCTGGGCGTCCATGTTGAGTCTAGCAATCCTCATGTTGATGGCTCCACGACAAGCGGAACCAGCATCATCTGCAAGAAACAATTAGAGATCTGTCAAGCCTAATCATAGCAATCGGCAGTAATCTCATCTTTGAGAGAATTAGAACATACCTTGATGCTTATAATAGCTCAATACGCCGTCTTCGAGGACAAACCATCGCAGCTTGTATCCACTTGTGTAGTTGGTCCATTTCTTGAGATAACCTCTCATCTCACGCGCGTCCTTACCGGCCAAAGGTGCCTCCCCAGTAGAGGCACGGCCAGACAGACCTTGAGCGTTGTTGTTCCCAAGAATAGCCTTCTCCTGAATACCACGCTGCGCAATCGCAGCCGCCGGAGACTTTTTCAAAAGTGCCCGGGTCTTGTCGTCCTTGGTGACATCTTGGGGCAGCTTGCCCTTCTTATCGCGACGGAACGGGTCGGCTCCATGGGTCAGGAGAATCTCAATGAGCTGCGCATCTTTATTGCGAGCACCCTCATGCAACAACGTGCCGCCCGACTGCACAGTGGCGCGGTCGGTCACCAATTCCTGGCTGTTCACATCCAAGAGACCCTCTGCGCGGGGTTCTTCTAATAGCTTCTCCAGATTATCATATTCCCTCTTGCTGATCAGGGCTTGGATTTCCTGAATTTTGCTATCGATAAAGAGGGACCGGGCGAGCTGCAGTTGCTGGAAGATCTCCGGGGTGCGTGCGGCATCGAGCGGAGTTTGCCCCCGGTAGTTGACGATGGCATCGTTGACCCCGGGTCTGTTCAACAGGTCACGTACTAACGAGACCCGTCCCAGCTGAGCGGCCAAATGAAGCGGGGTGTTGCCTTCGCGATCGCGCGCGTTAATGTCCAACCCAGTGCCGGTGGACAACACAAATTCCACCACCTGGGGCTCGGCGCACTGCAGAGCCAGATGAAGAATGGTCGTTCCATACAGATTGTTGGCCACCTGGGGATCCTTGGCCTCCTCGATGGCTTTGGCGATCGCATTGGTATCTCCACCGCGCAGAACCTCAAACAAACGGAACGTCCGTACGGACTGATCCAGCGACATGCTGGCGCTCTCCGCCTGAGGCGCGGAGGTCACGCTCTCCATTGCGTCGATGTCCTGGGAGCTCTGGTTGAGAGGGGTATCTTCGAGGATGGCTGGATTTGCGGGGGAAGGGCTCGGGTCGAAACCAGGTTTACGGCGGCTGTGACGGCTCAGGCTGCGGGCGTGGGTCAATGGGGAGGAACTATTCGTCGAAGTCCCGGTTAAGTTGGTGTCTTCGTCTTGGCTTTTGTCCTCGCCGCGGGATTTATCGCGGTGTAGAAGAGAAAGCGCTATGGAGCTGCGAGAGCGCTTATGCCTGCGAGGTAACATGGGGTCAGTCACATGAAAGTGCTCAAGAAGGAGCAAATAATGCTGTTTATATCGCTCAATCCAGCGACTTGGGCGGTTATATTCTCTCCGGTTCTTTTTCCTCTGAAATGTATCTTTCTCTTGCAACAACAAGCGACACCTAGAACCCCCGCCAGGTCATGGGGAACCGCTTTGGAACCTTGGAACCATGGGTCCTAGTGGTTGATAACTTGAGGAAAAGGGCAAATAAACGAAACTCACCCTTCGGGTCTTTCAGACATATTTAGATGCCCAGTCGGGTACGTGGGGTACTATGATCAGGACAAAAGCATGGAGAATGTAATGCGAACAGGTGGAAATTAGGGGGTATTAAAAGAGGCTTTGTTTTGGGGGGGGGAAGTGGTCGATCACGGCTCTTGGCGCCCCTGTAGATACTAGGAATATGTTTTATCGTCCCAACCATTGAAACATTAGAAATATACAGTTTACATAGATTGCTATATAATGGAACAAATATAGTACAGATTTCTCATCATCTATCGAGTCTCGCCACTGACCAAAATGACAACACTGCCCAGTTGTCGCTTCATGTCCTCCTTAGCCACATCGTGAGTATCTTCAACTTCGCCCCACATGTCCGTCTGCCACTTGACCTCCAAGCTTGAGGCCTCGGCCGCCTCGTCCAGACCAAACTTCTTCTCTTGAGACCGCTGGATGTGGCGGAAGTTTTCACTCCATTCCACCAGCAGGCGCACAGCCACCAGTAGACTCTTCGAAGCCAGAATGCCTCGCTCCAAGCCAGCCAGATCATGGGGTGCCAGCTGCGACACCCAGCCTTGGATGGTATCCTTGGTGGTAGGTGGCTGCGATACTGGGAGGATGCTGTCCGCGTCGAGGATAGGCTTGATCTCCAGGCCAGGCCAGACCTTGGTGGAGAGGAAGCTCATGATATCCTTAGAAACGCGGATCTGAATCTCGCGCAGAGTCTCGGTATTTTCTCCATTTGCCTCCATTCGTCCAAACAATCCAGCTTGTCGCTCCGGCTCCCAGCAGAGCAGCGTATCCGTTTCCAGGTATCGCATGGCGGTGTTGACGATCTGGTTTCGGGTGGTACTTTCGCCCCGGGCATCTTCGCGAACGATATCTTCAGCACGAGCTGCTAGCGAGGTCAAAGGGATCAAATGGCTTTTGAGGGCTTGTTGAGCAGATGTCATCACATCCCACTCGAGGGCGATCGCGTGCGCCAGTTGAGGCTTGGTTGGGGGTATTGAGAGAATGTCCTTGTTCGGGGTTCTCACAGGGCGCTTATCGAGCAGGACTTGATATTCTCCTATTTAAACAATTCCGTCAGTTCCAGGCTATCCTCCGCTCCAGTGAGGCCGAGTCCAAACATACCGGCCTTGCCATGAACGTGGACATCTTTCCAGAATCGCGACTTCAACGGGGAAGGCTTAGTTAATTTTGATGGCAATTCCTCTCCTGAAGATGGTTCATTTTCCAATTGGCGGGCTTTGCTCTTAAATTCTGCTGATGGCGCCGGAGCTTTGGGCGGGGGACCGTGGGCAGTGATCGGGTGCGGAACGGCGGCGCGGAAGGGGGAAGAGTGGAATTGGCGTGCAGCATTGCGTCGCACGACGGAGGAAAGCTGCGGAAGCGCAGCACGGATAGCAGCCATGCTAGAAATTCTTGGAGAAGACAAGGGTTGAGCTCCGAGGAAGAAGTTGCGGAGGAACTTTTTCGAGTCTCGGCCCGATTGTTCCTGGTCCGCGCTTGCTTACACATAATACATAGCCACTTTGTGTTTCTACCAAAGCTGTATGATATGTACCTGGTCTTCTCAGCTATGTCGATCATTCACATTGAGTTTGATATTTAGATAATTCCACGGCATCCCAGATGGCGGGACGCAGCTACTGCAGTATTGCATCAGAGTTATGTTAACATTTGAGTACTGTACGTATATATCATGATATCATTCATTCGGAGTTCCATAGTACGTTTAGGAAATATTGATTATTTTCATTTCATACCACAGAGGAATGAGGCGATTTTTCAAGGGCTGTAGCGGTGGCCAATTTACGTGTGTTCAGTCCTTTATGGTAGGCTCTATGATCGAGATGTATGTACGATGACACCAAGCTCAGGAAAGTCCGTAGCGTTCCAGATTGGAACCAGATCATGCGCATAATTCAGTTGGATTAGAGATTATTCAACAGCAATCATAAAACCTCCCTTGCATCTAGATCCCACAGAAAAAAGATAGAAATGTTGAAATGCTACCAGAAAAAAAAATCCCGGGGAATCAAACCAGTTTGAACAGTAGACGCAAATCAGAAAGAGCAAAACGACGAGAACCGCCCATGCTTTTGTAATTTACAAGAAAGATCAATCAAAAAGACTGCAAAGCTCGAGGCTGGCCCGCCATTTTTGTTTTGAAAACCATGTGCAATGAGAAAAGAGAAGAGAAGAAAAAAAAAAAAAAAAAAAAAAAAAAAAGTCGTATGGGTCAAAATGCCGGAGCTGTGGCATTACGGATCAGTTTCTGTCGAATCCGAGAGAGAAGGCCTGGAACCGGATCCTTCAATTCAAAAAAAGCGTAAAATCATAGCGCTGGATCTAGAATCGGCGAAACGAAAGAAAAAAAGCGGGTTCAAAAGTTCGAACGTCGAAACAGTGGTCGTCACGGCATTTCATCGTAAGGATTTCCAGGGCCACATGCCCGGTGCACATCAATTTCTCCTCATCTATCTGGTGAGATAGCTGGGGTAGTAGGGGTAAGGTTGCTTTTTGCGATCGGCAGCGGTACGTTTCTTCATGCGCTCCGCGTCATAATCATCAGCGCCATCACGGCTACCCCATGTGGTCTGTAATGCATGGTCAGCGATAATTCAAGTCCAGGAAATGTATAAAAACCGGAAACGAAATCCAGCAAATCGGGCAATGATGTGTGAGAGAAAAAAAAGCGCCATAAAAAAAACACAAAAAAGGTGGCGCGGGAAGATAGTGGGTAAACTTCTGCAAGAGGGAGGAGTCGTGATCAAAGCGTTGAGCTGGCGTGGAAGGGGAGGGGCGTCGGAGCAACGCGACTTGTATTGTGACTATTGACCCGAAAAAAACCCAATACGTTACTTACCACATTAAGTGTCATCACCGCGTACATTTTGATCGCGCCGTGGAAATAACCAAAGAGCACGGAGATCGGCAAGAGGAACACATCTACCGGATACCGGATATAATGGCCCAGTAGCTTAATAAATTTGCTCGTAAACACCCATAGGAGGAGCATATTCATGGCCCGACTATGAAGCACATCACCCCACGGAGCGGTCCCGCGGTGGCACAGCCAAACCAATAACAGGTCACCCAGGAGAGCGGGAGGCGACAAGGTTGTCAGGTGTACAGCATATGAGCTCCAGGGCTGACGACTATGATAAAAGTTAGCGGCTGAAAAAAGCACTCCTATATCACAGGCAAAAAAGGCGAGATGACTCGGATACCCCGAGAAGGCCAATGCTCATGTTTGTCCCCCGGACATGGCTTTCTGGTTACCCACAGTCCCTTTCGGGTCCTTGGCTGGGGCCAAAGAACGGGCTGTACGAGGGCAAATACAGATGCATCATGCACAGCAGACGCATCATGGGCCGAGACCATCCGGGGACCAAAAGAGAACAGAAAACAAGAAAGAAGGGGAAAAAGACCGCCAAGAAAAAAAAAAATCCGAAAAGGAAAAAAAGCAGGGTGGTGTCACTTACTACCAAATGTGCTTCTCGTGAAACATACTGGACAGATTGCTCCGCCAATTGCTTCGAGACCAACGCGCGCATTGCTTCAAAAATCGGGGGTTATCCTCCAATGTAGTGAGCACCTCTGCCTCAGGGTGATACTGCATATAAGTCTCCCAGCCATGGGAAACCATCCAACGGGTGATGAAGTTATCATCATCGGCATTGAGCTGGTACTTCCCCCACCACCACTCCTCGTTAGTAAAAGCATATGTAAAACCCTCGTCCTGGAGGATTTTAGTTCGATAAGCCACTGTCCGGCCCGACATGCATGGCAATCCTCCATCCAGATTGGTCGTAGCCCCGCAATCGAAGTTGCGTCGCTCCAGATACAAGGCTCCTAGGAACCCCCAGATACGCTGTGAGAGGGAAGGCGAGATAGCTCGACGCAGACGTTGGCAGGTCACCACGCCTCCATATCGTTCGTCTTTTTCGAATGGCGCCAGGATCCAGGGCAGCACGGTCGACGGCCAGCTCACGTCGTCGTCGGCCAGCAAGGTGATTGCCGTGCGGACTTCCGGAATTGCCCTGGTCATCTGGCGACGCTTGTTGGGGTGCGTGACCGTGAAGAGGCGAATTCGGGATTTCGACGCCGGCATCACACTCAACATTCTTTCGGCCTTCTTCCGATTGGCCTCAATTGTCACTAGGAGGATCTCAAAGGGTTGATTTTCCAAGATCGACCGGATTGTTTCCACCAACTCCTCCCCGCAGCCCTCCAAAGAGGGGATAATAACCGAGACATCTTGGGAAGTCAATTTCGGGGACTCTGGGGGCGGGATCGGCTTGAATGTCCAGAAGGAAACTAAATTCACCACAAGGCGAAAGTAGCGATACACACTAGTGATCACTGGTCAGCCGCCACCAATTGATTAATAAAATGGGTCCTAACTCACAAGAGCACCACAAAGGCCCGCAAGAATGGAAAGGCCATCGTGTTTGCCAATGCAACTTTCTTGGTTATGAGGGGGTTGTTTGTAGATTAAATTTCTCCGGAGTTCAGTTCCGCGCCGGTATAGTGTTTGCGGTTTTTCCCAATTCCACTGAAAAAAAAAACCATGAACTAGATTAGCTAGGATTACCTGGGGAGGTTGGACAAGCTGGCTCACCTGTGTGGCTCCAATTGTTCCCAGAATGAACGGGAATATATAGAATGGGCTGGTCAGAAAAGAGGAAGCAAAATGGAAAAAACGAATGTCGGGGAAGACACAGCTCCCTCAACCAGCCCAAGGAATTCAACAGGAAAAGGAGGAGATCAAAAGAATAAGAAAAGAGAAGGGAAAAGGTTCCAAAGAACAGGGAAAGGAGGTTTAAATTATAGAGCACATGCTTTGATTCTACATAAAATTAAAAAAAAACCACAAAATATAAAATATAAAATCAAATACAAAAAGACAAGCTAAAAAAAACAACGCCCCAGTCCCCGTTGTCGTTTTGAGTGTGCTGCAGGTGTAGTTTTGCCTCGTGCGTCAGAGACCCTGGATCTAGAGGCATTCAAGAGTGGAGAGGGATGGTCCATGCAGCGGAGCGGGTAAAGTAACATGGGTATTACGCCGTCAGATAGTAATATAACTTAGTTCGGTCTTAGCTTTATATCGTTGAGTTCATGGTATCGTATTGTCGACGGAATTTAGTTTTAAGGCGAATGCGAAACCATGGAACCAGACGATCAGCTGAACAAGAGACATTCTACACACAAGGCAACCATGAGCACTTGACCTGACTCCTTTCCAGAGGGTTCGAGCAGTGTCGCAGGTACCAGATCGGACTAGAATCGTTACATGCAGAGGGAAAAAAAGAAATTAAATGTCAAAAGGACGGAAAAAGAAAACAATATGGAATATTGAAATCACAGGAAAAACAAAACCGGCATGGGGGCCAAGGGAGAACATCTCCGGTTCCCCTCTTCCCCTCCTTGTGGATCTTCGCGCCCACACCTCTCGGTGCGATCAGCATATCATGACACTTATGATTAGATGATCATTATGCAGTTTATCGGCCTATCTTATTTGTGGAAGAATCAGCAAATGAACAAATTACTGTGATTATCTTTCCACTAGCTACAGAGAAAAACTGCCAAACCACCATCTTAGCGCCATAAAGGACCCATTTTCGTACCTTTTGTACCTAATTTTCCCGCTTCAGAGTGCGACAGTGATCGGCCATGATTCGCACGCCTTGTGCCACAAGATGGATTTCTTAATTTTAACGTGCATCGGTCAAATCCACTTCTGTACCGCAAGTGAACTATTCCTACGAGCCAACCGTGAAGTGTTTCGAAAAAGCAAAGGGGGAATCCTAGTGGCCGATCGTCACCTAACTCGTTACTCCAAGCTTAGGTGGGGCATTACAGAAACCTGAGTAAAGCATACGAGCACGCTGGACAAAGTATGAGAAAGGCAACTCGAGAAAAAAAAAAACAAGGCGGCCCCTAATAAGCCCATAAAGAGTTT
Source organism: Penicillium sp. S1602 (assembly GCA_023626355.1). Taxonomy (NCBI): domain Eukaryota; kingdom Fungi; phylum Ascomycota; class Eurotiomycetes; order Eurotiales; family Aspergillaceae; genus Penicillium; species Penicillium sp. S1602. The sequence goes on along the minus strand of JAMAGW010000016.1, from coordinate 543,076 downwards.
TAGGCGGCCCAGCTGGCTGGCACCCCACGCTTTCTGAGAAACACATTCTCGGCCCGCGTAAAAGGTAGCTTTGACCTGATCCATAGCTGAACAGTACAGTCATGACTCGAGTAGCCTTTACCCGAATAGCCTGGAACAAAAGCCACTGCCCATATTACGGAGTATATCCGTGGGACATATAGCAAGGCCGACGAACCAGGTACCAATTGGATTCCCCCACCCTCTGCTTACAGACGCGGGCGTCTAATCTCCTGCTGACAATCGGAGTCCGCCTTAACGGACTTGGCCAAAGCACGATGCAACTCGCTAAATGGGGAATTGCTGGATCTTTCCGCCCCATACGTGCACGCTGTGGAAATGCGCTCGGCCATGATCGGCCTGCGAAAGCAGACTGCAGAGTTAAAATCACGCCAAGGTCGCCTGGAACTGCACTTGCCCACGTAATCCGGTACTTTGGCTCTTTCCCAACGGGGTTCGCTACAGCACAGCCCGTTGCCTTTCTCCAGTGGCAACGGGGGGTTTTCGTGAGAAATAACGCCATGTATTTTTGACTCTTTTCCTCTTTGCATCACCCCATTCTTAGCTCCCAAGTGCTTCGGCCGAGCCTACTTTGTGTGGAGATCGAATGGAGTGAAACAGACGCGTATCTCGGCTGCACGGACATTCTCTGGCCCGGACTCCACACTTTCCACACAAATACCCGTAGCGTTCCTTTCATGTCCACTTGTCCACTTGTTATCCCGGGAGTGGCCGAGTTCATGACAGCCAAGCGAGACGCCCATGGGAAAAGTAGAAGGGGAAACTAGAGAGAGAAATCATGTACGATCTGAAAGGAATAAATTAATCCGTGTAATCCGTGTTATCATGTAGGGCTTTCGGCATAGATATCTATTTGAAGTATTTTGTCAACATTCCAGGATCATCAAAAAGCAAATTTGACACGGAAATGACATGCAGGTCGATCAGACGGCTTTCCCCTCTCGTCGCCCTTTTCTGGTCTTGGCATTTAGCGCTGACAAGCCGATTAGCCACCGTCTAAGAATTCCGACGAATCGACCATGCCACCACTGTTCCTACTATTTCCTACTATTTCCTATTTGGGGTCAGAGGAACGCCCAGATCGTCCAGTGGGGCTCACTGTGCGTTACAGTACATGCAATAAAAAATTCCAAAGTGGATTCGCTTCTGACTTGCCAAAGTACTCGTACCGAGTCCCGACTATTGTGCGTATAATCTTGCTGTACATGCACTCTTGTACGCAAATCCACACCGGAGAACACTTTCTTTCCTTGTATTTTTCCCTTTCCCCCCCCCCACCTTAAAGGCCCAGCCCAACATGAGACGTGGTCAGCATCCACTTCTTGAACGCGAAATCTGAATGGGTAGCGCGATCTGGTGGCAACGGCCGACAAGACTCTCCACAAGCTGCAGGGGGCCCCATCGCGCACTGTCCCGTGTCAGATCCCCATCCTCCGGAGGCTCTCACTGATACGACGTCGAGGACCAACCGTTCCCCGCTAACTTGTCGCTATGATCCTCTAGCTGCAGCAAGGCTGCCTAGTTGGCTGCATTTGCTGCAACCGGTGCTCATTTCCGGGTCAATCACCGACTTTGGTTCCCCGGTGTTCTTCTACTTACAAGGTAGGTAATTTTGCTCATGCTCTATTGATTTTAGAGCTTGTTGCCGATCTCGACACGAATGCGAGGACGTGCAGGAGACTGATGGCGCAATCTGTCTTAGACTCGTAATTAATAATATCAACGCGTTGATAGTATGAATGATTTTATTAATAATATTAGTATAATAATAGTATTAATACTCCATAATTTAGAAAGTACGGAATGCGTTCAAGGGTGCAGATTAAATCCTGACAGGGGTCATAACCCTGTCAAAAGCGGGATTCTTTGTTCGTCAATGCGCATTACATGCAGCTCTAGCGGTCCTTGCGCAGGAAAAGCAAAACGGTGTTCAGGCCGCTCGCCGAAGCCCGAGAAAGCATGAGGCTGCTTTGAGACCGATTGCGAACCGGCTGAACCGCTAACATCTTAGACCCGGGGCAGTGCTTCGCTACCGACTGTATGGATGCATGAGCCAAAGCTTTGAAAAAACCTCGTAATCAGAAACTACTTTGTTCGCAAGGCAAGCCATGGTCTCAGACATCCTCGGCCTAGTCGTCCTCTGTAACCGACATTCCGGATCTACACGAGATGTAAACAGGCACGAGGCGATCCCCATGCTCGATGTACTCGTGCCGCAGATGCAGGAAGTGCATGGCGTGACGTCAAATCCCCGTCTGCTGTTCATGCATCTTGATCAACTGGGGGCGTCCAGGCCTGGGGGCGGAAGGATTAGATGCCCCTGGTCAATCTTTCACACTGACACTGTACTGCATGGCGGAAATGCAGCTCTTGCTTCCCCCCGGGACACTAATGCGCCTCTCTACTCGGATGAATTCCTTGAAGGGTGGTAAACGACACCTTTCTAGAATCATGCATGTACGGCTTAGTCTCCACGGCTTAGTCTTCAGGTGCGTACAGGAATGCTTAGCCGGCTGTCGGAAAAGGCGCATGTCCATCTTCCCCGGGTCAGCTCGGAATGTGTAATCATTCCGGGAATGGTGGGATATTCTAAGTATAGAAACTACCTGGATAGAGATCGTGTGATGGGAGTTTATTCTGATATTATAATCCGTTAAGTGATCTAGGCCTGGAGTACGCAACGCAGGTCTGCAAAAGTAAGAATATCAATAGGGCCCAGACCAACCTTGCTCTTAGAAACTGATGGCTAAGCATATACGTCCAAGCAATCTCTCGTCATCCCAATTTCCTCAAGGTCAGCCCTGATTTCCGCCTAGACACGAGCTTGGCGGTGATTCTAGAACATGACTCTAGAACATGCATCTACTGCGCAGGCTGCCAAAGCCAACCTGCAGGGTCAAAGCAGGATTCAAAGTCGACGCCACCAAACACCCCGATGGCCCCATATAGATCAAAATCACCTTCCAGCCCAGTGATGCCTCCGGAGTCTTCATCCACCTCTTCGTGCAAGTCCCACCCCCCGGCCTGATGGCCATTCCGGGTGAAGAATACCTCCACCTTACAAGGCCGCTTGATCCCCTGATGTCTCGCATCGCCGCTAAACTCAGGAAGGGAAAAGATCATGCCAGCCCCAACGGTCTCACCTACATTCACAGGGGAAGTAAAGTCCCGCCCGCCCCACGAATCGTTCACGAATCGACACCCATCGTCGGAGAAGATACCCAGACTTCCCCGCTCCCAGCCGGGTGATCGCCAGGAGGGATAGGGCTGAGCCACGAACCCGATGGAGAAGCCACTTTCGTCAGTATTTCCCGATCCAGGTCCAGCCCTGCGAGCCAGCAGTTTCACCTCGAAATAGATCGTTTTGCGCGTCTCGCGGATAAAGGGCGAGTCTGCGGCGGCAAAGTAGAGTGGTAGATGCGTTAGGACTAGGCAATCTCCATTTCGGTCTGCTGTGTGACCGTACCATTTTCCCTGGCCTGTTGATTGGAGATTCCCGACGAACTCATTTGCTCGTACGGGTCGTAGGTCGTGATGTTGGACGGCGCTGTAAACGACCTCAGAGGGTCGGGCTGGGATATAGAGTGGGGTGTTGTTGCAGAATGCATGGGCTCGTTCTGCATCATCGCTGGATGCATTCCCGGTGCCTGACTTGTAGTAGCCTGATACTGGCGGTGGTGGGAAGATAGCGGTGTCCGGAACGGCTTCTTGCCAGTTGTGGTATGGTGGTGGGTCCCCTCGATCAGCTCCCTGCTTTGATGCCTCCTCGTAGCTTGGCGGTGGGCCCGAGAATTGAGATTTGAATTTCTGCATCATGCCTGTTTTTTTCATGGTTGTGATGGTGGAGTCTCTCTGATTTGCTGGGAGACTGGACTAGTTGTGATGTGAATGCTCCGGTTCCAGGTTGGTTTAAGGTTGAGCTGGTTTCCACGGCGCCAAGCGGGGCTGTGTGGGTGAGCCGTGGATCGTTCTACTTAGAAGGAATCTGGGGATAGTAAAATTTAGATGAGTAGTAATATAGTTCATCATAATGATGACTGTCATGTCATGTCTGCCACTCCCGGTTCTACCTGTAGATCATATACTGAGAGATGTCGTATTAATAACTCGGCCATGCTGGGCTACATAGCAATCATTTCAATGAAATACACTCAGAAACAAAGGAAAAATCCAATCTCCATAGAAAGGTGAGACAAATGGAGTCGAGGCAAATGAATGTTGGTGACTAAGGCAAATGTAAAACGGCACTAAGAATAGTACCCTGCAGCAGTGTCTCACATGTTGGAACGGGAAATCTCAAGTGTCACAAAACCACACAGTGGCGCGATTTGGAATTTACTCCCCAGACCACCCTCTGGGGGATTTTCGGCGACGGAGAGGAATTCTCACTCTCATGTCTTTCCTGCTCCCTGGGTCTACCGTTGTTTTCACTGGGCACGATGTCGGCCGATCCGCCCCGCCGACGGCGATCATCCTTCTCAGAGCGCTTCCAGCGCGTCTTTAGTAGTGATCGAGCTGATCAAGACAAGGTAGACTTTCTCCCAAGCTCTTGCGAAGACTCCTGTTGACGTGTTGTAGAAACGCCAGAGTCTAGGACTAGGCACCCCGCAAACTCCGTCCCGTGTTTCAGCTCGACCGAGCGATGACAATGATTCCAAGTCAGCAGCAACTCCCGCGCCATCGGTGCCTGATGATACAGGACTCAGCTCCTTCAATTTCTCGTCGGACTCTCGTATTCCTTCTCTCAGCACTACGGGTTCCAGCGCATCTGTTCGCGCAATCCCTAAGGATGGGGACTCCACGCAGCAAATGACGACCGAGGCGAAGCACGCAGCAGAACTTGATGAGATTTGCTCCTCGCCAACACGGGGGAAAGAAAAGCCGCGGAAAGAGAGGCGAGCGACCAAGCGACTAGAGGCGGAGAGGAAGGAGCTGGAGAAACGTATGCTTCAGCTAGAGCAATCCCAGGCCCAAGGGGACGGTGGCAACTTTGATCGCAGCAGCCGCCGCTTGGTCAAGAAACAAAAGGCGAGCTCGGAGCGATCCTCCAGTGCTGGCAGCTCGCGACTGAGGTCGTCATCTATTGGGCGATTCTTCACACGCTCCCGTCGAGGCTCTCAAACAGGGATTGATTCCGCGAATGAAAGTGACCATGAATCTGCTCGTGGCTCCGCTGATGCAAACCCGGCAGCACCTGTTCCACCATCAATTCCGTTGGCACTCGAGGAACGTTTTGGGGCTGATGTTTCACGGGAGCTGGCGACCCGACATGGAACTACCTTGATCCCTGCGAATCAGCTGGCATCAAACCAATCCTCCCGATCTGTCTCATCTCAGCATCCTCAGAAACCGCAGCGCTTACACCATACCCCACTGAAGTCAGACGATCTTCGAGAAAACTGGAAGATGGCAGAGGAGTGGCAAAAGACACAGAGCGGCGAGCCTGGCGCAGATTTTGTTCAACCAGACAGCTTGGCCGGGGGAAGGCAATCCCCTCGAGTATCACTTTATGGAACGGACCTTGACCAAGAATTCACTGTAACTCCAAAGGACGGGAGGAAAACTCCCAAGACCCCAAATAACGGCTCTCCAAGCGCTGGAACTGCGACTGATCAGTCGGGTGTGTCTTCGAGAAACTCTCCAGAGCGTATTCCACAAGATGCTGACCCCTCAGCTATGCGAATCACAACTGTGCAGCAGCTAAGTGAATTTTCCAGCACAATGTCAGAGGAATCACCTGGTTCAAACAGCACAGTGGACATCCAGTCATCTATGCCTGTTGAAAAATATCCTACGAGGAACCGCGTAGAATCTACTCCGCAAAGTTATCAAAGAGTGTACAAATCCTCACCTTTGGCCATGAACCCAAACAGCCCCGACAGCCCGACCCAGTCGTCAAATGATGACCCTTCGCTGCGTACAAATAAGCTGGATTTGCCGAAGCCCTTGCGGATCTCAAAGATTCCTCAATTCGAGGGGCCTCTGTCGCGCAATCAACATTCGGCTTCAGTCTCCTCATCTGAGAAGGCTCAAAGTCAGCCAAAGATGGCTAGTCCCAGTGAAAAACGGGAGTCACTTACTGGAGCATGGCCATTGACTGGGACCAATATTCAGCAGGAGAACCGCAATTCGCAAACAGACTATCAGGAGCGACCGATATCCGGAGGATCCAGAAACTCTCCTCATGCGATAGCTCCTCCCAAGCACCCAGGTCGACTAAGTCTTGAAGACCACACTCCGAAGTGGACAAGCAATAGAAAGCCGACAGGAAGCACTGCCTCGGATGGCGCACACGGCTCCAAAGAGCCCCAAATTCATCACCTATCTCCGCGCAGGGTTACCGACGGAGGAAGTCCAGTGGGCTGGAATGAGCAAGACCGTAGACGGTCATCCGTCTCATCGCTAGCATCAAGCTACAATACAGCCGATGAAGAAAAGCTCGATGTACCTCCAGGACGATCGAAACGAGCATCCCTCCCAGCTCCCGAACCCAAAGAAGCAAAGCCCGCCCCTACAGAAGTCACTACAAAAGAAACACCCACAAGTCCCACCAGTCCTCGAACCAAGCCCCCGCTAGCATCTGACTCATCAAGCATGCTACGCAAAGCCCCCATGCAAAAGATGAAACCACCTCGATCAGACGACGTCACCAAGCTGTTCGTCATCTGCTGTCAATGCAAGTACTGGCACGATATGCCATCAAATGTATATGCCAAACTTTCCGTTCCTGAACGGCTTTCTGCTGGATCTAGGTTATCAAGAACATTCTCGCGACGGAATTCGGGGAAGAACTCGATTTTCTCCTCGGATCCCAATGATTCACGACGTATACCTGTTCCGAAGCGCGTGGTTCCTAATGGGCAGCTTCAGGACCCGTCTAAGAATGGCTCTGTGGTACCATCTCAGCAGGGGCCTGTTCCGAGGCATCAATGTTGCTGGTGTGCGCATGGTATGAGTAAGGCTTGCTGTCAAGGTTGGATTGCTCTCGTTCAAATGCGCGAACGGTATCATTGATATAGAGCAAGCCGATCTATGTATGGATTTGATGGATTATGATCACGATTTGATGCCTTGTTTCTTTTTTATGTTTAGCTGCACATGCTGCCCAGGTGTTTGACATACCCATCAAATTAGTTCCACTTGTGTTGTATTCTTGGATATATTTGGCTTATACTTCGCAAATCCAAAAAGTACCTAAGATCAAAAGACGGATGTTATATCGCCCATAATCAGCTAGGCTTCTAGAAGCCTTTAGACACTGGGGATTTTTAAAATCTTATAGTTAGTCTACTTTTGTGCATGATTACTTCCAAGATATGTATATAACTAAAGACGGCACTATTCGTATGCATCAAGCATAGTCTATTAGCTTGCTTATGATACTAAATTAAAGTCTAACTTGAACAAGTCACTGTGGTCATAAATTGAACATTGCAAGTTGAAGTTCAAGCTGAAGTCGTAGAGCTGACATCGATCTAGATTTTACCAAGGTTCAAAGTGGATTGATTATCCGAGCAACCTCGGCATTTCACGCGGGGAAACCCCAACTTCATAATAATTTCCCAAGCTCCATCCCAACTCCCTCTCAACCCATACTTCCAAATTCCTTTCAAATAAACCCCATCAATCAAATCAAGATGCGCGCCGTACAAGTCAGCGAATACGTCAAGGTTCGTCCCAATTCACCTACCTCGGCAACCAAACTAACAAAACCAGGGTCCCCTCGAGCTCAAAGTCTCAACCGTCCCTACCCCATCACCAGCAACAGACAAATACCTCATCGAGATCCACTCGGCCGGTACCAATTTCTTCGATATCCTCCAAATCCAAGGAAAATACCAACACCAACCTCCCCTCCCCTGGATCGGAGGTTCCGAGTTCGCAGGAACAATCCTCGCTGTCCCTACATCCTCATCTACCCCGAAGTTCAAGGTTGGAGAGCGGGTCTTCGGCGCAACCCAAGGCGCATACGCGACTCATATCCTTGCGCCGGAGGCGTCATTACTTCCTGTGCCTCAAGGGTGGAGTTTCGAGGATGCAGCCGGATTATTCGTTACGGCTCCTACGTCCTACGGGGCCCTTGTGCACCGTGCCGGTGTGAAAGCCGGTGACTGGGTTCTTGTTCATGCTGCTGCTGGCGGTGTTGGACTTGCAGCTGTGCAGATTGCCAAGGCTAAGGGTGCGACTGTTATCGCGACGGCTGGAACGAAGCGGAAGCGTGAGATTGCCGCGGAGTTTGGGGCTGATTATGTCATTGATTATACTAACAAGGCGTGGCCGGAGGAGGTGAAGAAGCTTTGTGCTGAGAAGAGGACGGGCAATGGGAAGGCGGGTGTTGATATTGTTTATGATCCTGTTGGGTTGATTGACGCTAGTTTGAAGTGTGTTGCGTGGAATGCGCGGTTGTTGGTTATTGGTTTCGCGGCTGGCAAGATTGAGAAAGTTGCGCTGAATCGGGTTTTGTTGAAGAATGTCAGTTTGGTTGGACTTCATTGGGGGATGTATGCGAAGTTTGAGGCGGAGACGGTGCAGGAGGTTTGGAAGGGAATCTTTGATCTTGTTGCTAAGGGTCAGTTCCGGGGGACGGCGTTTAAGGATGAGAGTTTTGTTGGATTGGAGAGTGTGCCTGGGGCTTTGAAGGCGCTTGGTGGTCGTGAGACTTGGGGAAAGGTTGTCGTGAATGTTGTTGGTAATGAGAAGGCTAAGAGCCGGCTGTAGGAGCCTCCAAGGGTTTGGAGGACTACCTAGTGTATATGGGAGAAGCGATAAGGCATAGAGGCAAATAAACCAACGATGTGTATAAATTGGAGATCTCAGTTTTCATTGGTAGAATAAGAAATGTAGGTGCGCAAGGAGTCATGCTCTCGTAGAAAAGATAACATCCCCCCGAAAGAAGAAGACTCGAGCAAGTAAACATGAACTATGAAGGCCCTGATTTGTTCTAGCAACTCGAAGAATCAACGCCCAGGTTTCCTCCTTCAAGAAATCTCGAATGAGGAACCCCAGACGCGCAATCCAGCTCCAGTCTATCACGGCCACAAGACGCGACGCTGTGAAGACCGTCCTCCAAGAAGGGTCCGTGAAAAGTCCAAAGGACAGGAACAGCTGGATTGTGGAGTTGCGGATGTGTTTATTGGGATGAGACCCTCGAATCGAGGGATTTGACTGGAGGAGGTTAGTAGTCAAAGAACAAGGTATTCAGCATCATACATGTGGTGTACACAGAAACAACATCAGATTCTGGCAACCACTGGATTGATGATGAGATTGGGATGAAAGTGGAAAGAAGAAAAAATAACGGAACACGGGCTCGGATCCACGTTATTCCGTTGCTTAGTCATGTTACGGTCGATCATCCGTTGGAGCTCGTTCCGCATTCCGATTCCAAGGTTACCAATTAAGCTAAAGTCTCTCCAACTGCTATTCGATCCATTTTAAATCCCTCAATTTAAGAAAGAGATAACAGGGTCACCATTACCCAAACTTCAGACCAGTCGGTCCAAGAATAGTAGTCCCTCCGGCAGTTGTCTAACCGGCAATGAGGCAATACTATATCCAACCTCGGCAAAGCAGGACAAAATGATCGTCATTTAAGCTTTTGATTGCCCCTCCAAACGGCGTGATCTCCGCCACGTGTAGACAAAAGGAATGAGCTCCGGGTGGATCGTGGATCAGACCGTTTTTGGGCATGCACTCGGAGAAGATAAGGTTCGCTAATCTGAATAATTGGTAACTACAGGGTCTAGCCATGAAACGTTCATTTTCCACCTGGCACGGGTGTGTGCCTTGACTGGGATAGGGCTGTTTTGGAGTTGTGAGGGGTTTCAGTTTGATTGGATGGAAGCTATCCGTCAATCGTCAGTTCCATTCTCAGGTTTGTGGTTTCTGGTTGGTACCTTGTTCTCGGATATGTCGGCAATCGATCTAGGAACTTACGATTGATCCAGGAACGTACGATTGGACTAGGAGCTTATGATTGGTTTGGAATGTTCATGGAATATAGGATGTATGTGCTTTGTTTCAGATGATAATATGTAATATGTAATATATATGTGATATGATAGATATCGGGATATAGTAAAGAGTACTAGGGAAATAAAACAGGCCAATGCGGAAATAGTCAAATCAGTTCAGGTACAGGTCAATTCAAGAGGTATCAATTAAAAAATGCCCACCCAACGCCATAAACACCAACAAAAACAGACAACCACCCGCAGTTCAACACCAGTATGTCATACACAATATATTGGATACATCCATTTTCACAGAATAAATGGGGAATGTTCAAAGGAAAAACGAAAGGAACGAGCAAATAGCTCAGGTATCAAAAGAATCTCAGTATCCCACACTGGGGTGTTGCTTGTGCACAATAGGATCCTGCCCCATGTACGGAAGAAGCGGTGCGCACATATTATTGTGCGAAGACTGAGTAGGAATAGGCACCATGCTCGGTGGGTGGGCCGGGTGCTTTCGCTCCGCATGCTCCGGCCGAGCGGACGGATGTCCCGCATAGTCATAGTGGAGCGACATAGTGCGCTTCCACGGCTTGGGATCATACCCGTGGTGGTAGTCCGGTACCTCGCCAGGGTAGGCAAACTCCGAAGAAAAGATAGCCGGGGCTGGGGGTGCCATAGACATGTGGTCGCGGTATCCAGGAGGCGCCATGTGGGCATGATGCACACCGGAAGGCGGAGTGATGGGTTCAAAAGGCATGGGGTACCATTGTCCAGGGTGCAAAGCTGGGTTGAGGCCCATGTCGACGGAAACGGCGCGAGATGGCCATGGCATTGCGGCTGTGGCGGACCCGGGACTGGGGACACCCGAGTCGGGAGAAAGAGGGTATCCCGCGTAGGTGGGTGTTAAGACTGAGGTGGTGTTGAGCATGAGAGCCTCATCCACGGGGGAAGTCTGAGCGGATTGCTCGAAGGATGAGGTGGTTGGGCTGTGGTCGTAGTGGACGGATGGTCTCTCTACCATGAGGCCATGTTCGACCGATGGGCTGGGAGTTAACTGTGATGGCAGTGATGCAGTCCACTTTGGGTGATCGTTTGATTGAAGCTCTGGAGCGTATGGGTATGTGCTCCAGTTGGGACGGGAATTCGTGTGCACGGGAGATGGCCGGCTGCGGGGGGAAGTCGAAGATCTTTTGACATCCTTGTCTGAGTCGTCATCATCTGCATTGGGCTTCTTGCGAGTCTGGCGCGATGGCTTGGTCACTCGCCATTTCTTCAAGCGACTGCGCAATTGTGTTTCACTGGAGGATGTGTGAGGAAAAATCTTGAGACCAAGGGGACGATACTAACCTGGGATTGAAATCGTCGCTCCGAATTTGCTTGATGACTTGTTTTAATGGCCATTCTTCTTCCATGTATAACTTGGCAATCAAGGCCTTCTTCTTCTCCCATACATCAGAGGAGATGGATGTCTTCATCCTTTTCAGCGAGTCAGAAAAGGAATGAAGAGAAAAGTTGGTGGTGGTACAAAATGGTGGATGTTTTAGTGTTGGTGGAGGCGATGGATGGGGGAAAGTCGATCAAGGATATAAGAATCCGATAGGGGGAAATTAGAATGAAATAGTCACAAGCAGGATCACTTAAGCAAATAATCGTAAGTGGAGAAGAAGTGGTTCCGGGGACGCGCGATATGAACAGACCAACAACTCAGGGTCTTTGGGACTTTGGGTCTGGAAAAACAACTCCACTTTCATTTTCCATGGTGTCGGGTCTGTCAACGTGCTCTCGTCGATCCTGACGAGATGCTTGACGTGGGAATTTCGGATCGACGATCCTCAGGGCTTTAGGAGTGGATCATTGACACCTCCAACCACACATCAACTAGCTCCAATGGATTCCTTGGCGCATATCCGGTTCGACAAAGACTCGGATTTGACTGATCGTCTTTTCCCGCGACAGCTGACAGCTCTCTTTGTCTGAGACTGCCATTCTAACAGAAACCAGTTAAAACAAGATGTGGTCTGCCTACAGATGATCTATCGCGATGCCCAACCCCGAATCCATGTTGGCAACCAGGTTGGCCCATTCCGCATATCGGATCAACCTCAGATGGGGTCGAACCCCGTGCGTTTGATTTACGGTTAGTTTCTTACCAAGCCATTCCAGATAAGCCCTTCCCCCAGGCCGATCCCCACTTCAGGAGGTACTGGATCTCCAAACCCGCCGATCATCGCCGGACCGGGGATCCTCACGAGGTCTATCCGGCTATTCACCGGGTCTCTTCCCCGAAAGAGATGATCTGAGCTTGTTAAAACGTTTCAACTATTTGGTTTCCTAAACATGTGCAACGGTTATCGATGCCGAATGGCAATAGCTCCGCGGATCAAAAAATGAGGTACTCAAGTCAATGAGGCAAACGTGCCTGAGCGGCTCCGGATCCTCGTTGATCCATGCGGGCCAACACGGAATAACCTCGTTGCCTGCGACTCGTTCGCTCCTGCCGAGTACGCAGTCTTTACGCAGTTCTTTCCGCAGTCTCGATGACGACTTTCCCCCTTATGGCTAATTGGCGCCCTGGACCGAAGACGCTAAGAATGAAAATGGAATGGTATCAACCTAGTGGAAGCCCCTCTCGGGCGAGACCAATGATGAGGTGATCCATGGAGCAGCAGTTCGTGAGTGCGCCAATCGACAGGGTTGTGGATCCCCGCGATCTGCCCGGGTACTCAATAGTGGATGAAGTGGAGTCACTTTTGAGACTAGAGCCTCCAGTCATATCGTCGACTGTTGGACGCCACAAGCTTACAACCTGACACCCGGGACAGCAGAACTGGGAGAAATTAAAAAGTGAAAAAAAGAAAAAGAAAAATGTCAAAGCAGAAAAAAAAAAAAAAAAAAAAAGAAAGAAAGAAAAAAAAAAAAACCAAGGAAAAAGCATATTCCTGTCTCTCCCCAGCGCACTGGCGGCCGACATCGCAATCCATTGGTGTCAAGTGTGCGTGGTTTCTAGCGACTGCATATCGTATCTCAGAATTATCAAAGTTGTTTTTCTTCACGTGTACGTGAACCTACTCCAACCCAGTCCTCAGGATCCTCGATTTCCACGTTTTGGAGAAAGTCGGTAGCTTTCGGGAAGAGAGCTCTGGGAATTACCGTGCACTTTTTGCCTCCCTAACTACCGGTACCTGCTACCGAAACCCTAGAAACCCTAAGACTTTCTCTTTGTTCGGCCTAAACTAGGACAGTATCTCCAAGGCCGAGGCTCGGTCCTTACGGGGATGCATCCATTCGGGCTTTACAGCGTGTGGGGATCGGCGAACAGGATCGCTCTCGAATGGCGCCATTCCATCTTAGGCTGGCAGTCATGGCGATACGGCGAATCATCGCAGAAATTGTACGAAATAGAAGGGGCACCCAAGCTTGGCAAGAGCGGAAGGGGGCGGAATGGGAGATCTCCCCAGGCTCTACGAAGGACCCAGGCTGACAATATCCAAGCAGTCCTACGCTTAGATCATGGCCTTATAGGGTTAGAGTGCAGAAGTGTTTAATGTACGGGGATTTGAGACTAATTCTCTACCAATCACAGTATTTGTCCGCGGAAATACTTAAACACCCGGTCAGTTTTTTCCTAATGCGATGTGAAACCTGGTCAATCATGCCCATGTAGAGTAAAAGAAAAGAAAACTAAACAGAGGGAGAACAAATAGAATCTCCGGATTTACCGTGGATCTCTGCAGCTCATGACGGATTCGGACCCCCAAACGGGTATAAACCCCGCTGCGTGGATCGACATCTCCACTTTTTATAGGAGAGCCCGGTGAATACTCGGTTGCATCGAAACGGCCGTGAAGAATACTGGAACCGTGGAAACAGCATTTTACATATGGGTATCGCCCTACAACAAGGTTTTGGAGTAATTTCGTCTCCAACTCCCTTCGTCCTTTCGTATTCCTCCGTATCCTTTAATTTCCTGTCACCGCGCTCTTACCCCACTCGGTCTGCCGGATGTGCATTCTCCACCCAGCCATTGAGGTCACCGATGGATTGATGCTCTTCGGCGTAGTCTGGCCGAGAGCATGGGAACCCGCCTGATCGACGGCTCCCGTGATCGACCGGTATACACATGATCCCATGTGTAGAGTGGACTCGGATCTTTGTTCCTTGAGGATCATTGCTATAGTACGGAGTAATTACCTAGGTAGTTGGGGTTATAACCTTCAGTCCACTTGGCAGCCTTACGCTACAGTGTACATAACGTACCTAGGTACCTAGTACACTTTTCATACATAGTTTGGTTGTGAAACATCCTATTTTTTTAACCTAGAGAACTATAACGCCTCGCGTCGGGGTTTAAACTCAAAATCAAAACACCTTGGCCAAGGCGAAGAGGCAAAGACGACTCCATGACGCAGAGCACGACAACGGAATGAAGAGCCCGAGATTACTTCGGCCCTAGCGTTAGGGCTAATTGCATTACCGCGGAGATCACTTTCTCCTGTTCTGGATAAATGAACTCCACAATCGCAGCCAAATCTGAGTAAATATAGTCGCCCTCACTAACTGCTTCTAGAGCTACTATGATTCAGTCCATGCAGAACCAGGTGGCGGAATCTAAACCGAAATCAATATAAAGCCACTAGATCCACTTGACAAGATGAGTATATTGTCCGGGCAGTTTTGATCCTTTCAAGAATAGATTTAATTTAGAAGTATTTGTCAATTGTGGAGTAGATATCCGGTCGGAAGTGCATCGGAAGCCTCAATCCAAAAAGAGTAAGAGTTGGGAGAAAGTAAACCTACACTAGCGTGGTGGATCGGCTAGGTATCGTAGATTTTAGCCACGAGATAAAAAGTAAAAGTGGGCTCTTTGGCCCAGAAAGAGTCTAGACGTTAATCAACATACTGGCGCTAAATGCCCGGCGTGAAGTATAAATATACAGAGTTTTTTCTAGTTTCGAACATTATAGATGGTCTTGGGTCTTGTCCCTTTACTCCATACACACGGTCCTCTGGTTCGTTCTTCTCTCCACTCTTTTTTTTTTCGACACTATTACAAAGTAGCATACCCACGTGGATACTCCGGCGCAGTGCAATTAAACAAAAAGGGGGTACAGGTACAGAGAAGAAATAGGAATTGCCAATGGCAACAAACAAAAAAAAGAAGAAATAAAAGTACTTCAACGCACGCTCAATTAGGTAGTCACGTCCGGCACAAATACATGGGGATCCGAACTATAGGATTGTGAAACGGTTGGGGAGAAGAGTGGAGTTGATGATGATGATTCCCCGTGACCTGGGAACAACAGCCAAATAAGGAAAGAGACTCTGGACTTCGTGAAGGATTTCTAGACCCAGCGAATTGGTCAGCGGCGGCGTTTGAGGTGGTGCTCCTTGCCCTTCTTGGACTTGTTCTTGCTCTTGTCCACCGGAAGCACTAGGGGTTCGTCACGCATGTTCCATTCCATGTAACGAAGCAGGTAGTCGTCAATATGACCAGGTTCCGGACCTGCCCGTGCATCGTCGATCGCAGCGGAAGCTTGACCCTCACCCGAACCGGGCAATGGAGTACCAGCTTGGGCGGGGGTTCCATGTGAAGGACTGCGCTCTTCGAAGTCGCCATCGTCGGCATGCTCCAATTCTTTCTGGGCATTCTTGGCCGCGTCGATATCCTCTTTGTCTTCGGCTTGTTCGAAAGCCCGGGTGCCACCAGCAACGCGGTTGCCTAGGACCCGGTCCATGGCGGCACTGGCTTCGTCTTGGCCGTCACGCTCATCGGTCTCTTCCACCTGAGCATCTCGGAGTTTGGTAAAGTAGTCCGTTGTGAACTCGCCCTCTTGAATAATCACGTCGTCTAGCATTCGTTTCTGGTTGGCCTTGCGGAGGATGTTGGACTCGATGGTATACTCGGACACAAAGCGGTAGATGTGGACATCTCGGGTCTGACCAATTCGGTGGCAGCGATCTTGACACTGTTTGTCCATGGCGGGGTTCCAGTCCAGGTCGTAGAAAATGACAGTGTCGGCGCCCGTCAAATTGATACCCAGACCACCGGATCGACTGGAAAGGATGAATGCCAGAATGCGGGGGTCACTGTTGAACCGCTCGGTCAACATCTGACGCGATTCAACCTTCGTAGTACCGTCCAGTCGTAGATAGCGGTGCCCGTGGATGTTGAGGAACTGCTCCAGAATATCCAGCATCTTGGTCATCTGCGTGAAGATCAAGGCGCGATGGCCGCCGGCTTTCAGGTCACGTAGCAACTTATCCAACCGCTGTAGTTTCCCACAATCGTATTGTAGCAACCGCTTGTCTGGGAAAGCAATCGAAAGACGCATGCGAGCCTCATGGAAGGGGTCATACGGCTGGTCTTTGGCGGTGTTGGTCAAGAGTCTTGTCTCGACGGGAGTCAAAGCGGCCTCTGTCATGCCCGACGCAACAGCAGCCGGCGTGACGCAAGCGAATCGCTGAACGTAACCGTCCATCTCAAGAGAGCGTTCCTCGAGGGTCAGAATCATGGAAGCAAGAACGGATGACCGACTCGAAAGCCACTCCGCCATATTGCTCTTTCGCAAGGGTGCGTTGGAAAGCGCGTGTTCCTTGGTGCCGGCTCTCAGGAACTCAATCAGGCTGCTACCGTATATAGGCCGGCGACCGTGACGCTTGGACTCAAAGTACAAACATCGCTCCAATTCAGCCATTCGTCTCTTCCGGCTGGCATTCTCCAAAGACTCTAGGATCGTTTCCATAGTAGAGCCGTTGAATTCCATCTGCCAATTGGTGCGGTTGTATTGCCGCTCACGAAGAGTCTTGAACGGCCCGAACGCCATGAGTCGGATACTGTCATCAGCTAGTCGCCTCGAAATGTCCTCTCGAGACACAGGTGCCAGGTTGAGGAAGTCCAAATCGACCTTAGTGAGAGGATGATCAAAAAGCAGTCGTCGCCGAACAAGACCTTCTTTCATTTGGTAGTCGGTGGCCACAGAACGCGGCATCGCGAAGGAGGTGGAAATTGGTCTTGTCTCAAACAGATCAGGATGGTTACAGACCTTGCGGAGCTGCATGAGACAATGAATGATAGAAAGGAAGTTGCCGGATGCAAGCGTTTCTTTGGTTTGGGCCATCGACATGAAACCATCGTACAGGAATCGCTGGCGCTTTGACAGCCGACAATACATGACATGCTCATACTTTCCAGGCATCTGTTTCTCGACATCCGCCTTCATACGACGCAGAATGTAAGGACGAAGGACGGTATGGAGCTTGGTAACTACCTGCTTGGCTTCGTCATCCATGGTCTCTCTTCCGTGCTCCAAGATCTGTTCCACTGGTCGTCGGAACCACTCGGAGAAGTCCTTCAAGTCGGCGAAGCCTTCAACACCACCAGCGCCATCGCCATCGGAAGGCATCAAGAAGAACAAAAGAGACCAAAGCTCGGTCAAATTGTTCTGAAGCGGTGTACCAGTCAAGAGCAACCGGGCTCGTGTCCTGAATGTGAGAAGAGCCTGCCATCTTTGCGAACGGAAATTCTTGATGTTATGCGCTTCATCGAGAATCATATAATGCCAGGCCCGTCGTTTCAAGGATACCTGATCTTGCAAGATAAGCTGATATGATGTAATCAACACATTCCAAGAGTTGTCGTCAGTCCAGCCTTTGCGTTTCTGTTTGCGCTCTTCTTGGTTTCCGTAGTAGGTCATGATTTTGAAACCTGGACACCATTTTTTGAATTCCATTTCCCAATTGAGCATGACACTGGTAGGCACAACCACAAGATGCGGACCCCAAACTCCATGGTCTACAGCAAGATGGGCAAGTAGAGCAATGGTTTGAATGGTCTTTCCAAGACCCATCTCGTCGGCCAAAATACCGTTAATTCGGTTGTTGTAGAGACCAGCAAGCCAATCCAATCCATAATGCTGGTACTCACGTAGGGTACCGCGCAGCAGATGGGGGATGGGAGTCTTCAAACCTGGTGCAGGTGAATGGCTCTCCTGCAATGCTTTCTCAACGGCAGGTTCATATGAAGAGACAGACTCGGGCTCAGAGGGCTTGGTTGCGAAAGTCCCTGGGGATACTTCACTGGACACCTCTCCATTGGGGCGGCTGTCCTGCAGTGGTTCAATATCAATTGGCTGAACTTGGTCCACTGGTTCACTGTCCCCTGGTACCTCGAGAGCACTAGGCTCGGGAAGCACTGTTTCAGAAAGGTCATCCTCCATACGGGTATCAACCGTGGGAGTATTGACCGTGGAAGTATCAACCATAGAGGCGTCTTCAACATCTGCAGGGGTGGCTATGGAGGCTTCGACGACTTCTGAAGGAGTAGTTTCATCTAGCATCTCTTCATCCTCGTTGGTATCTATCCCGTTAGGAACTAGAGAGACCTCGTCCAGATCCTCTGTGTCGTTATCCAGGGCTTCTTCTCCTGTGGTTTTATACTCCTCGTCATTAGACTCATCTTCATCAACTTCTTCCACAACCGCTCCGACAGAATCCTTATCACTGGCCCGTTGCTTGCGTGAGAAGAATCCGAGCATACCACTAGCATCACTGCCATCGGAATCGTCGCCAGATTCTTCATTTCCGGAGCCGCTCTCGTCTTCACTATCGCTCATCTCCTCACTCATGTCAATTGATTCATCACTATCGTCCATCAAAACTGAATCCACGTCATCCAGCTGAGTGTCGGCAGGGTTGACACTGGCATCTGTCTCATCGGGGACAACTTCGCTGTCAATGACGGACGCAGAGACTACGGACATCTGGTCAGGTGTGTCCTCGTCCGGCAGACTAGCGTACTTCAATCGGAGCTCCTCAGCCGTTAATTTAGCATCATCGTCAATATGGCCTTCGTCGTCGGTTTCAGACTCGGACGTCGACATGTTACTATCGTTGTCGGCCGCTGATGCGTTTGAGGAATAGTCTGTCTCTCCGTCATCTTCGTCGCTTGAAACAGGAGCATCGCTGGGAACCTCTCCTAAGATTTCAGACCGGCGTTTCTCAAAAAGCATGGTTGACTTTCTAATGGCGCGATCGAGGGCTTGCTGATCCTGAACTTTTCGCTCTTCCTCCCAACGTGCGAGGCGCACCCGGTCAATATCGGCACGTGTCAAGTCGAACATCTTCTGAAGGTCCTTCGCCAATTGTTTGCGCTTTCCACGCATTTCTTCTTGCTGTTCCCGCAGAATGTCCTCTGGGTTCTTGTGGCGTTTTCTGTACGCATCGGCACACCATTGGGCAAAAAGCTTGGCTGTTTGTCGATGACGTTTATGCTCTTTTTCAAGGAGCTTCTGGAAATAGAGTGCATGCGCCACTAAGTGATCTTGGTGCGAATACTGGAATGGCGGTTCCTCCTGCGGCTCCGTGATATATGCAGAACAGACCTCCGAGCTCAATGGCCCGCCAGGTTCCGCTGCATTCAACACTTGTTGCCGCCTCTGCGCCTCCTCGATGGCTTCCTCCGAAGATAACAAACTCGGGGCATCCTCGTGATCCATCCATTCTCTGAACGACTCGTATTTCTTGCCGGACACGTGGCCGGGATGTCGGATTGGCAGTATTGGCTTTTTTACCTTGATGCGAATTCGCGGCACCATCTGGGACCCTGATTCCAAATCCTCATTATGCTCATCCACTCCATCCAAGCCATGATCCGGCGCAGGTGATGTGGTTGGAAGGGAGGTTCGCGTACGAGTTTCACGAGGGCTGGCACCATTTGCGGCGGGGCGGGGTTGATTCGTGGTAGCGGAGCTTCGAGATCGAGTGCGCGACTGAGATGACTTTGGTGCGGGAGACTGTGAAGGATGTTGTTGCTTACCGGACGCGCCTTTGGTAGGCACTGTCCTAGGTGAACCATTTGTAATCGGCTTGCCACCGAGCTTCCCGTTGGCACGCGACTGTGTCACAGCAAGTGGGGAGGACGTAACTGGTTTCACCCCGCCTCGTGTGTTTTTTGTCACGTAGCTTTGCTGCGCCGCGCGTGTGTGTCGCTTGTCAGATGCCGGTTGCTGTTCTATTGGGACCGCGTTTTGCCGTGATGATCTGCGCCGGCCTTCCACCAAGAACGACGTTGGTCCTTCCACGCCGACCTTTTTCCACGGCGGAGAAGGAGGCCGGGGAGTTGAGTTGCGCGACGGGGTCGAGTCTGTCAGGCGACGCTTCTTCGATGGTGGCTCTTCAAGCTGATGGCTAGCTTCGTCATTCGGCAAGGTAGGGATCGATTGGCAGGGGGTAGAATCGGATGGATCTTCCACACCGGAAGCTTCCAGGTGGGGAGAGTCAGGCACAGGCGTTACACGTTCATCTTGTGGTGATGGGCCGTTTGGGCTGCCGTTTTGCATGACTTATTGCCGCAGACGACAGGGGCCTTCTTCGCAGGTGACCCCAGTTATCCCAACGATGGCGCGGTCAAAATTGGCGATTTTGGCGTCAACGGGTAGCTATGATCGATTCAAGGTGCCACACAAAGTTTGGCATCCTTATCGGTACGGGGGCGTTGATGGGGACGGAAAAAGTAGTGAGATGGGGGAAATACGTGAGGAAGTGGTTTTTTTGTCGGGAACGAGCACTTACGACTTGTAAGCGCGCCGCGCCGTTGGTGCCCATAATTTCAGGTGTCAATATGCCTAAGGTGTCCACAGCCGCAAACCTCCGTCTCCATCATCGAATCATCCTGCACTTCATCTCCACCAATTTCCCTGACCTTTATCCCCTTCCCCATTGGCCTTCGATCTTTTGGCAGAGCAGTGAGTGTCGGCTTAATATCAGATTTCCCTTCGGATGTGTGAGGCATTACTGACGTTCAATTCCCCGTCCTTCCAGATGCTGTCTCAACGGATCCTAGCCCGGCGTCTGCCCCAGGTGGCTGCCCGCCACGCCATTGCCCCCCGCGCATCATTCTCCCAGGTTGCAGCCCTCCGAGCTGCCGAAGCTGAGGATCCTCTACAGGTATTTTTTGTCTCTCTTGTGGTGGTAGTAGCCAGGTGATCTAATGGCAATGGCAGAACGGTGGCTACCAAAACCCTCCCCGCGTGAAGCGTGCTTTGAGAGACCCCTACGGTGGCTGGTGGGATGCGCAAGAGAAGCGAAACTTTGGCGAGCCCGTCCACGAGGAGAACGAAATTCTCGGTGTCTTCAGTCCCGAGCAATACAACCACGTCTCTGCCGGCAAGGGTTTCTTCCACCTCGGATGCTTCGTTGCGGCCTTCCTCAGCGTGTGCGGCGTTGTTAGCCTCTACTACCCCGACAAGCCCAGCGTCCCCAAGGCTTACGTTGATGGTCTGGAGAAGGAGCTGGGTGGACCGAATGCGTCGCCGGTAAGACTTATGAGCTTCCCTTGAATATACCACTATATGGAATATCCATAACTAACCTCTACGCAGGCTTGCAAGGCTGGCGAGGACAAGTGGTAAATTTGCCTCTGCTCTCTCTTCTATTTCCTTTTTGTTGTGTGTGTAAATACCAAGACGATTTTGTTTCTCTCGATTTGGCGTCACTTGAGTGTCTGATGGTCGATTCGCCGAAAAACGGATTTCCGGCTCCTTGACGCATGTTGGATCAAGACCAGAACTAGATGTTCGACTACTGTGCTCCAACATATTTTCTTTTCCACCTTGCTGTGCCATCTGTGCCACATAGTTTGTATCACCATAGGCCGCATTGGCATGAGCCACAGTCTATTTCAAGGTGGCAGTGCTCAATCATAGAAGGCGCTCTAAGATAGGATGGGATGCTCCACATGCCGACCTGTTTGAATTCACGTTCTCTTCCAATGGAGAAGAACAAGGAACAAAAAATTACCTGTTCTGGCCACTAGCACAGGTTGTATAGACCACCCTTGCATTATGCCAGCATCATTGTTAGCTTGTAGATCAAACCCCTCCAAGGGAGAGGCTAGGGCTCATATCCTAAAGCAAAAAAACAAGAACTCAGATATAAAACAAGTCTTTTCCCTTTGAATATCTACCCAAATGGTACTGAGTCTCCTGTGTTGATATCATATCTTTGTTTTGGTCCGGGCGCCTACGTCAGTTCACGGGAGCTTTTTGTTTCATCCGTTCCCCTCCTCTCCTTTCTTCTCCTAAGGTAAACATTTGAAACCCCATCACCGCCCCCTGCTCGGCCTAAGGTGTTCTCCCCCTCCGAGACATACCCACCTCAAACTCCAAAAAAAGACTCCCCGAAATTTCGCGCAGGGTTTCGTCCACGGATGCTGGCTGGTGGTCTGCGTCCATCTCCATCCATGGTCCCGCACTCCACTGCATTTCCCCGAACCGCATGCGAAGACAGACCTCATGTCGACAGCATCTAGTCAGTCCCGAGGAGTCAACCGACGGATCAACAGCATCCAAAATGAAGGTCGCCATTCGCGCAACTCCTCCGTCTCACGGCGCCGACCACTCAGCGCCAACGTCGCATGCAGCCATGCGCTCCGCGTAGCCTACCTTGCCTATCTCCTACACCCGCGCTCTCGTCGCACTCAGAGCGTACCCGCCGCGCCGGCGCGGCCCAAGCGATCAAATACCTCGATCCATGATTTGATGAGTGACTTTTCGCTGGTCAGGGACTCTAAGAGCACACGGATTCCCCATGGCTTTGTCGCTGAGTTGGAGCAACGGTTGACGGGCGTTTTGATAGGAAAAGAGAAGCGGAAGGAGTACCAGGATCATTTGGTGGTGCGCACATTTGCTGCCTTTCTTAATGTGCTAAAGGAGGATTCCTTCCGCAAGCGCATGGAAAAGGACCGGCGAGCGGAGGACCTGGTGCTCATTTTCTATTCCAATGCAATCAAGGAGTTGAGCAAGGGCAAAGAGCATGATGATGATGGGTGGAAGCTCATGGTGGATCGACACGTTGCGCTGTTTGTCCGACTGCTTGCGCTGGTTCTGAAAGCACATGAAGGGGGCAAGGACCGCCCAGAGCTGGCAAATCGATTGTCTGTACTGGAGAATAAGCTTCTAGTGCAGGATCAGGACTTAATGAACGCGAACAGTACGGCTTCAACCATCGAGGTTGTCGCTCCATTGAGCTACAACGTCAAGGATATGCCCCTGGTGCAACATGTGGCCAAGATCTTCGGAATGACGACTTCCCAAGCTCAAGCCGAGATTGACAAACACAAGAAAACCTGGACGGCGAAAGCCGCATTGCAGGACCTCAAGACCTACCAAACTCATTTGAGTCTTCAAACCCAGAAGACATTGTCGAGGGATGACTTCGAGACGGATGACGCCTATGAGAGCTGGAAGAAGAGCGAGGGTCCTGAACTCTCGCAGATGATGCTTTCCATCATGCAGTCCAATCCAGAATTGGCTAAGAGCACACCTGGCACTCTGCCTCAGCTCAGCTCGCCAGTAGAGGATGACTTATCCAGAATATCCTCTGGTCGTACTGACCGAACATCTTATGGTATTGACTCACCTATTGATATCAGCGGACTCTCGTTGGGTGGCTCTGATGGCGACTCAGAGGAGTCAGATACTTATATATTCATCCCCTCTGATCCTCGGACTTTATACAGATTTATCTTGTCACAAACCTTGGCTCATGACTTGCGAGAACGTGAGATCGAGGGCACCCAAGCCACGTCCGATGCCCCATCCACGAAACTCCTATCCAAGCAATCATCAGAAATGCTCAATGAAATCTGTCTCCGCTGGCGGCTTCCGACTTTCTCTCGCGTTGTGCTATTCTTGGATGTGGTGCAATCCAAGTTTGTGGATAATGAGATCGATCTCAACACCCTAGACTCTGCATTTACCTTTGCGAAAGAGTCGCCTCCTGTTGAAAACCGTAACAAACGCAGCAGTTTCGTGGCTCCATCTGTCTTTGACCGACGGAAATGGACTGTGCATGACATTCAAACGATGCAGCATCTCCTTTCCAAGATTCATGAAGCTTTGCTACGCGAACTTTACGATGTGATGATGGACTGCTTCGAGACAAAACCACGTCCACTTGGACCTGTCATGTACGTGCTTGAGAATCACATCCAAATGGATCCACATTATACAGAGAATCCTGAGGATATTGATCGATTCGGCTCATATGTACAAGACGGTCTTGCCCAAAAAGCGACGGAAAAGTATCAGAGACTTCTAAGCCAGTTGATCTCCGTCAATCAGGAAGATTGGCGGGTTGACGATATCATTCAGTTGGGTGATGCGATTTCAAAGCTTGCACTGAAGATTCAAAAGCGGTACAGGAATAACCCTGAGATTATGGGTGTGAATCCATATACAACACTTTGTCTCAATGTGCTCCCCATGTTTGCTGAAGATGCGCAGGAAATGGTCATCCGAATCATCGAGCAGACCAAGGCTCGGGGTGAAGAGATCGCTATCGAGGAGGGCTTCGAACTCTATAGAGCCCTTGCTACGATCAGGCGTCTGTTCACTAGCACAATTCCGGATGACCCTTTCCCATTCCATATTGAAAGTCTTCTGGAGGAATTCGTCTGGCGTTGGCTGCGTTTGACAGACCAGAGTGTTATGGAATGGGTCAATCAAGCTACCAGACAGGACGCCTTTTCCGTTCGTGCAGATGAAGCGACCGAGGATGTCCCAGAGGACAATCGGCACAGTGTCTCCGTTATCGACGTGTTCCGGTCCTTCAACCAAGTGGTGGAGAACCTGGTACAGCTAGAGTGGGACGATGATCTTCAATATGCGAAATTCATGACTGCCTTATCTAGCTCCATCGGGAAAGGCGTTGCGAAATATTGTGAATTCTTGGAGCAAATGTTTGCCCGAGAGATGGATCGACTCACACCAGAGCAAGAGGCAGCTCTGAACCAAACTACCCAGGAAAAGCTAATGCAATTCGCCAAAGACACGTGGACGAGCAAAGACAAAATTGAGCCGTTCCAGTTCTCCTCAGAGGTATGACAACCGCCTGTAAGCTCAAAAGATGCAGCACTATACTAACATTGTTACAGTCGCTGGTGAAGTTGAATAACATCGAATTTGCTCTTCAGCAATTGGACGCCCTTGAACGTGAGATCAATGTCGATGGTTGCGCCGATGTCATTGCAAAGCACAGTCCTCCGGTGCTTAAGAAGGTCCGCAAGTCGACCACTTATGTCTTCACAATCAAGGTTGTGGAAGCAGAAGACTTGAAAGCCTGTGATATGAATGGTGCCAGCGATCCGTATGTGGTTCTGACGGACGAATATCAAAAACGGATTGCCAAGACTCGTATCATTTACAACAACCTCAATCCCCGCTGGGAAGATTCTGTGGATATCACAACCCAAGGCCCTTTGAACATAATCGCTACAATCTGGGACTGGGATGCAGTTGGTGATCACGACTATGTCGGCCGGACATCCATCAAGCTTGACCCAGTCCATTTCAGTGACTTCTTGCCGAGGGAGTACTGGCTCGATCTGGATACTCAAGGACGGCTTCTGCTCCGTGTCAGCATGGAGGGAGAGCGTGATGATATCCAATTCTACTTTGGTAAAGCCTTCCGTACCCTCAAACGAACAGAGAGGGACATGACTCGAAGGATTACCGAGAAGGTATGTGATCTATCTCAAAATCTACGTTACGACCCTACTGACTTTTCTTTTAGCTTTCTGCGTATATCAGTTACTGTTTATCGCGTCGAACATTGAAGTCATTACTCTCCCGCGGCATCAGCATGTCGACTGTGTCGAATTTCCTAAACCGCAACCGAGCGCCACAGACTTCGGCTGGGCCCACCCCGGCCGACGTCGAGAACGCTCTAACACCTCTGTTCAACTACTTCAATGATAATTTTGCCATCATGAACAAAACACTGACTGGGGAGGCTATGCGAATGGTTATGGCTCGTCTGTGGAAAGAGGTTCTTGCAACCATCGAGAGCTTACTGGTTCCACCTCTATCGGATAAGCCATCCCATCAGAAGCCACTCACAATCCAAGAAGTGGACATCGTATCACGCTGGCTCGTGTTGCTATTGAGTTTCTTCCACGCGGTGGATGAAGAAACCGGAGAAGCTGGTGGTGTTCCCATCGACATTTTGAAATCTCCCAAGTACCATGAGATCCAAAGTTTGAACTTCTTCTACTTTGAACCCACTGAGAACTTGATCCGCACTTCGGAGCGGATGGCCTCGGCAACTGTGAACCGCCAACAGGCCAATCGCAACCGTACCTCTGCTCCCGCTCACCTTGGAGCCACCGGCCCCAGCTACGGTGGTCTAGGTGTTCCCGCTGCACGTCGCGCAAAGAGTATTATGCTTTCGCGCAACCTGGGTACCATGAAGAAGATGAAGGAAGAGAAGCGCCGCGATGCCCAGGCTGATCCGAACGACGACATGATTCTGCGCATCCTTCGCATGCGACCTGAAGCAGCCGGATATCTCCGTGATCGTAGCCGTCAAAAGGAAAGATTGGCTGCGGCTGCTGCCGCTGATGCCATCGTGAAGCAAAGTTTGATGGCCGGGGTCGGCAGCCGAATGAGTGGGACGATTCCCCAGCGCTGAGTGTTATTTATCCTTACATTTTTTGTTTCATTTTGCATTTTCTTTACATGTCTAGCGATTGAAGTGTTCCTTTAGATGCCGTATGATGTCACTCGTAATACTTAACTCATTGTACGAATCTCGCAATCCAATCGACGAATATCTACTTGATCTATAACTCGCGTAGTGTCCATTGGGAGCTGTTATAGATATGACGTCGTCAGTTCTAAGAGTGGTAAACTCATAATATTGGAATTGAAGTTGGTAGATGGCGTGTATAAGCTAAGTATTCATTGGCTTTCTATTAAGATCCCATTCCATATCCCATAGTATGATATCTCGGACTGAGTGGCGAGATGTGGACCGTAGCACATCCACTTTCAACCCAGTACATCGGATTTACCACTTGAGTATAGGTCCACTTAGGAATTGGTGGCACCATAGAAAAATCAATGCAGAATTATTAAAATTATAATCCACTTCTTTGCTTTGTACACGTCGCTAGTATACGTATACCTAGATGATGATATAGTAAGCCTTTACAGAATTTGTAGACTCAGTTCGGTTTAGTTCCATGGTAGCATAATCCGTCAAAATGATGTGATATACTCAGGTACCAAACCATTACGCGTACAGTCCTGAGTACAATCGAAAAATACAAGCTTTACTCCAAATAAAGTTATTTAATGTCTTCCAAGGTTCATTCCTTGAACCAATGTGACTGACTCATCTTAGATAAGCTTAACGTAGTACCTGTTGAACCACTAAATTTTAGAACCAATCTTCCACAAATACCACCTGGCTAGACATATTTCCACCCAAATGCACATCAGCATCAAATACACCCCCGAATCCGAGACAACTCTCCCTGTCTCAGCAACAACATGCCCGCACCCCTCACCCCGCACCGACAAAACAACCAAACCACAATATCTCTACTTCGCCTACGGCTCCAACCTCTCCCCATCACAGATGAACCAGCGCTGCATTATCAATCCCTCTCTATCAGCAAAACCACTCGCCATCGCCATCCTTCCGAAGTGGAGGTGGCTTATCTGTGAAGCGGGGTACGCTAATGTCCTCCCTCCGCAAGGGATGCGGGTCGGGCCACAAAATAGCGAAGCCGCGTCTAAAGTGCCAGTGTCTGGAACCGAGGATGCTGTTTACGGTGTCTTGTATGAAATGGATATTGCGGATGAAGAAATACTAGACGGGTATGAGGGAGTGGATTGCGATGCGGAGGAAGCGGATGGGAGTGGGGAGGTGGGGGTGGATATTCGGCCTAGGGAACAGGGGGAGGGAGACTACAACAAATGGTATCTTTCTGCTACCGTTGTTAAGTGGCTAAATGAAGAGGATGGCGAACATCGGCTCAAGACGGAATGTGGAGGCCAGGTTCCGGTTCTCGTTTATATTGACGAGGAGCGGGTGATGGTGTCGCCGCCAAAGACTGAGTATATTTCTCGGATGAATCGGGGGATTCGGGAGTCGGTGGCGTTGGGAGTTTCCGAGAAATGGGTTGAGGAGGTTATAAGGCGGTTTATTCCGGCGCAGTAAGTTCTGGGGGCTTTACCTGGAGCCCTGTGTATACCGGTGTATGGGTGCTACGATATATGATACCATTAGATAGAACCAATTCCAATGTTGACATGAGCCAAATGATCAATAGCAAATTTACCAAACACGAAGCACATTGAGGTATTTGTCTATATGGGATAAAGCGGTTTTATTATTAAAGTTCAGGGATTGTCGTATGAGCCCGGCTCGACTCCCAGAGAAGCCACGTGCAACAAGAACGGAAATCACAAAAAAAGGAAAAACGCAACACTCGGAAGCGCAGTTCAAATACTCCGGAAGTCGGATCGAATTGGTTGCATGAGCGCGGAGTCGGAAGAGGCGGCTGGTCGGGTGTAGTGTGGGGACACCGCCAGTTCGGTGGACATTTGGGTCATTAACGAGTCAGCGATCTCGGTGGTCGCAATAAATGCACTTTTTGTGATAATTGAATGAGGCGTGGCCTTGGCAACGACACAATTAAGCCTGGCCGGAAAGGAGAGTGTGGGTGGGAGCGGGGAGCTTGTCACGGCCGTGGAGGAACTCGAGCTCGAGGATGAAGAGGAAGCTCAGCAGCTCGCCGCCGAGCTTCTGGATCATCTCACCGGCAGCGTAGGCAGAGCCACCTGGGATTGAAAATGTTAGCGGATCGCGATCTATAAATGTGTTGTTAATCACTTACCGGTAGCGATAATGTCGTCGACAACAATGACCTTCTGGCCGGGCTTGATAGCATCAGACTGCATCTGGAAGAAATCCTGGCCATACTCCTTCTCGTAGCCCTGAGTAATGCAGGGACCGGGAAGCTTGCCCTGCTTGCGAACAGGAACGAAGCTAGCACCGAGGCGCAGAGCCAAGCTGGGGCCGATCAGGAAGCCACGGGCCTCCAGACCAACAATGACATCGGGCTTCTGGCCGCCGTTGTTGGCGAGAACGTGCAGCTCCAGAGAGCGGATCAGAGCCTCGTGAAGCTTGACGTCGGCGAAGATGGGCAGGATATCTTCGAACAGAATTCCCGGAGTAGGGAAGTCCGGGAACTGGCGCAGCGAGGAGCGCAGAGCTACTTTAAGACTGGCGAGTTCGGCGGAGCTGGTGGAATCGGAGGCGGCGTGTCCGGAGACTTGGGCGGAGGCATCAGGAAGAGTAGATTGGGACATGGTGAGAGAGAGAAAGGGAAGAAGGGGAGAGAAGGAGGGGTAGACGATTGAGAAGGTTATAGAGTAAAAAGATAGTACGTAGTAAAAAAAATTTAAAAAAAGAAAATTGGTAAAATTACGGGTCTAGGTTTGATAAGCAGATAAGTTGCCCCTCGCGGGGCCTAGAATTTTGTATGGAGGGGTAACTGTTACCCATGAACCTGAATATCACATCGCTTTTGTTTGGTAGATATCCTCTGGTTGGACCAAGAATTCATTTCTTCGTTATGGTGTGAAGATGATAGGTCCCAAGATCATCAACCAGCGGTCAGATCTTCGTACTTGGAATCTGGAAATTTATACTCTGGAGGTAATCCACAGTAACCTATACTCCCTCCCACCGGGACAAACATACCTATCTTTCCCATCCATCGATGTACCATCTACAGGAACCGGGAATAAGCGGTGACGGGTAATATTACCGTGTCACGCCATGCATTCGCGCTGGTTTCTAGAATCCGCCTATGCAGCAGGAGGAATGTGCTGATGTGTCTGGCTTTGGGGTCCGTCCCGCTGCGGGCCTCGGGCAGAATCTGCGCCCAGTTCGTTCTGATCTGCGGAATCGCCCACTTGTCTAGACATGCATGCTGCCTAGCCTTGGGGCTACGGGTGCCTCCTTTGTTTGGGCCGGACGAATCAACGATCGTGTTCCGCCCATCACACCATCCTCGGTTTGGCTTTGACTGTGAAGGTTCATTCACTGCCGGATAAAGTAATGAAGGAAAATGACTCATGGTCACACCCTTAGAATTTAGTATGTGTCCAGATCAATGTGGCGGAAGATGGTGTGTACCAAAATAGGTTAAATATAATTGAATAGAATCATAGGTGCGGAGAATGGACGAGGTCTTTGTAGTGGTCTAAGACCCTCAGACCATCTCCGAGCGCGACGTCGCCCAGCATGCAGGGTTGATTGACACATCGTACAGACAAATACTACAGTACGAGTGAGCCAATAGTGATCGCCAGGCCACTTACATCACGATCTGAAACTTGTCACAGCCATTCTAGTGGGGTTTTTCTCCTTTTGGTGTACATGCATGCAGCGCTAAGGGATCTAGTGGAGGGGGCCGTTTAGGTGCAGAATCCAGGTCAGGTCTATCTGTTCTGCAGGGGGGTGGTGGGGTGGGTAATCGAGAGTCTCGTCTCATATCTATGCATTCTTTCTAGTCTGACTTGGTGAGGGGCAACTGCATGAATTTTACCCCCGCTAGATTTGTAGAGCAAAAATATAGGAAATTGTAGCGAGTATAACGACAATTTAACAAAAAAGAAACCGAACGCGGGGGTCGAACCCGCAACCTTGAGATTAAGAGTCTCACGCTCTACCGATTGAGCTAGCCCGGCTGGGCTTGTGAAGGGCAGAGAGATTTGTGGTTGTATCAAGGTAAAGTGGAGTAAATGTAACCGAGAAAAAAAATCTCGACTTAATATGGGTGACAATCTTCCAAAAAAGAACCGAACGCGGGGGTCGAACCCGCAACCTTGAGATTAAGAGTCTCACGCTCTACCGATTGAGCTAGCCCGGCGGGCTTGTTGAAGGCAGATCATTTTATGGCTCTATGAGCCAAATTCTATTTTCTCGGATTTACAGGCTGCATTCGGACCCATCTTCCCTACGCTTCAATTTGGTCTACATTTCAGTAGGATTTTTCTTATAGAACATTTATTACACCATCGGGCTTGATCTTTATATTCTTATTTTTCCTTGTCTCTTAAAAATGCTTTGTTGAATGTTGAAAATGTCTTTCATGCGTTCACCCTGGAGGGTGTATATATTTCGGCATGCGCGGGATCAGCAGCCACCGTGGAAAAGACGCAATACGTTGTGGTACGTATGTCCGGACCCCGGAATTGCCCACACCCGTCTAGTAGCCAATAGAAAAATGAGGTTATCAAATTGCATCCAGATCGCTCCAGACCCCCGGGTCCATTACTTTGTGCAACCTATCTCCCCATACATGGTCTGATGGACCAGGTTCATGATATTTCGTGTGACTGTAACCTACATCCACTTATGCGACAGAGCCAGTGGCAAGTTACAAGCGAGTTGTGCACTAGATGAGAATACATCGACACAATTATGCACAGACTATAGTCATAGTCATGGATGTTATCGGGTCTGTATACTTCCCGTTGAGCCTCGGAAGATCTCCAAGCCCGGGACACCACGTGACACGACACGGACCAACTCGCTTATGTTTTTCCGACCTCGTTCCATCCGCTATAAAATGTCTGTCTTGCTTTTTCTCCTTTCATCATCACCTTCCATGTCTCCGGTGTTTGTACCACCCCATGGAGTCCAGCTCTTGGAATGTCAAATGAGCTCTCTCTCCACCCTGTAATATACCTCGCTTTACCACGACATGCCAGCCCCTATTGCTGAGGAGATGCAGCCGGATCTGCATCCCAATCAGCTCGAAGCCGTGGGCAAAGCCTTCGATGCCCTACTACTAACCCTTTACCGGCTTACCAACAGACACAATGAACTCAAGCAATACACAGAGGATGTCTTCAAACAGGTAAATACTCCCTTCTCCTTGCTCTGATTCGCCCCCATTCCCGACCCCCAACCCAACGTCTCAAATGATGAGAAAATTTGATTAGCTCTAGATCAGTAGTCACATATGTGGCGGTGACGGATTAACATGTATTATCTGATTGAGACTGTTGTTTTCTTGACTGCATCACAATTTTATTGAGAGATCGCTGCTAACATGCAACCCTCTAGTACACCAATGTCACCAGGCAGTTGCCTCCTCAAGATAGACCTCATGCAATGGAGGTTCAGCAAAGGTTATTGGATCAACAGAAAGAATTGTGTCTAGGCCTTGTGCACAACAAACCTCGAATCGAAGAGCAGTCGCTGAATTCCATGCATGTAATCAAGACACTCGTTTCACACCAAAATGTAGACGAAAATGCCACTCGAGCCATCGTGGCCGGTGTGAAGGGCTATAAGGCTCTGCTCCGTACTCAGGATGGCCTCTCCCAAATGTCCTCCACCAATTCATGCATGTTTGTGCGTGGTCCAGACCCTGTGTATCTGGAGGAAGACTTCACCACCAACGGTGCACAGGGTAGTCTGCACTGCCCATTCTCCAAACCTAAGGCACCATCAGGAAGTGAGGCGCTGAACGGGACGGGTGACGGTCCCAAAATCCAAGTCGATACATGTGGACACGAGAACCTGGACCCTATCAAGGCCGAACAGGATGAACGGCGGTCCAGTACGACGCCATCTGTCCGTACCTCCGGTAGCCGATGCCCTGTCTCTCGATGCCCAATTCGATACCTGGACAAACATTCACCGGAAGAAATCGCCGAGTATGTGGAGAGACACAAGCATGAAATCCCTCGAAGCCACGCCATCTGTGTGAAGCGATACCAGAGAGACCCCCAGAACATGCGACAGTTGGATGCGAAATATGGTGGGTTGATCAATATGATCAGTGGTCTTTCGGCCAAGCACCAGGCTTTCCTGCCAGGTCGACAGGAAAATGGTGAAGGCGAGGGTCAGACCGGATCTGTGTCCACCGAGAGAATTGAGAAATGGGCAGAGAACCTGGACCCAACCAATCCTGGCCCTCCACCACCACCAAATGAGAATAATCTGAACGAGAACGTGAATGGGAACGAGAATGATGAAGGTCGCCTGGGTCGATTTGACCGTGACCGTCCTCTCCGCGAAGTGCGCTTGGGTGAATCTCCAAGCCGACCCTGGGGTATTCCTATTCCTATCGCCCAGCAAACCAGTGCCTCACTCCCCTTCTCCGGATCGGTACCTGGCCCCATGTCTCCCGGGTCTCACCCCGGACCGTTTGAGAAACCACCTACCGATGCTCCAGCCAAGCCGGCCGGTCGCTGTCCATTTGGACATGGAGCGCCTAAGCCTGAAGTGACTGAAGACGTTCCAGTCGCTCCTCCCGTTGCCTCTGCCCTCGAACCCGAACGCCCTGTATCCCCTCTGTCTAATTGGGCCAAGCATGCCCAGGCTGCTCAAGCGGATGCAGGTGCATTGAAGCTCGAAGAAACCTCTGCGAAGACAGACGCAAATCCCATGCCTTCTCATGTCACGTTCAATGGACCGGTCTTCTTCGGGTACTCTGCCGAACAGACAGCCAGCTTAATGCAACAGCTGCGTAATATGGGGGCACAACTTTAATATGTACCACCTTCTTTTCCCCTTGTTTGAACATTTTGCCATTTGCGAGCCTTTGTCATTGAACACAGCGATATCCCATTAACGAAGAGACGACTAGCTTGTACAATCATCTGAGCGAATTGAACTATCAATATTATTACAATCTATACCCACACCTTCACTGTAATTCGAATCATCTCGAAGCATGCCAAGATAGGTCAATACTTTCCATGTTTCCCGAGTAATTGAGTTCACCGCGGGAAACAGAAGCCAACAACCCCACCAATCTAGGGCGGGGCGCTGCGGCAGTTTCCATCATATAACCCACCTTTTCAACATGCTGCGTACTGTTTCTCGTCTTCAAGCTCTCTCTCGCACTTTCAATCCTAGATTTACTGCCCCTATCTCGACCAAAATCACTCCCAAGATGTCTGCCAACATGACCATCATCACTGCCAAGGATGCTTGCCCTCGTACGTTCACACCCACCCTGCTTACCACAGCTACTACCAGCATCGTGAGATTGGTATCAATTGCTGACAGACATTATCATTATTTAGCTGCCGGCCCCTACGTACGTTGCCCTATCTTTAGCTTCCCCGGTCCCTAGCTTCACACCTCGTCAATTCCTCTCGAACTCCATATACATACCCCGCTTATGACTCAACTCATGAACCCCAATCAACCCCCCGCCAAGCCCAGAACCCCAGTCATACCAAAGAATCGTTGGCATATACATCAATCACGGACAGAACACTCAATTGACATCAATAATTTATAGTCCCAGGCTATCCGCGCCAACGGCCAGCTCTTCGTCTCCGGCCAGATCCCCGCTGATGCCTCCGGCAACCTGGTCGAGGGTGACATCGGTGTCCTGACCCAGGCCTGCTGCGACAACATCCAGGCTATTGTCACTGCTGCCGGATCTAGCGTGTCCAAGATCGTCAAGGTTAACGTAAGCTTTGTCTTATCCCAATTCGATGTTTTCCTATATATGTTTATACATTATGGGGACTATGTTTCATGATTGACTAATATGCAATTCTAGGTCTTCCTCACTGACATGGCCAACTTCGCTCCCATGAACGCTGTCTACGAGAAGTTCTTCACCCACAAGCCTGCTCGCAGCTGTGTTGCTGTTCACCAGCTGCCCAAGGGTGTTCCCGTTGAGATTGAGTGCATTGCTCTGGAGTAAATCTAGATATGCTCAGTAGATATGAAAATGAAATTGAGTTATGATTGATAATTTGGTGCTTGATGTTATTGAGACTTGTAAGGTGCAAAGTGTTAGTTGCAGAAGGGAGGGGGCAGTCCAGATAAACTAAAAAGTTAACGAATGTTCCCTTATACCCTTAAAAAAAAGAGAATAATGTAAACATGAGCCCTGCTGGCCGAGTGGTTTGAGTCCCTGCTAGCGGTACATGACCTGGTTCGCTTTGGACATGTGCGTTGGCTAGTGATGATTTCCGGTCCTAGTTGAACGGCTCATGTTACTGGGGGGTGGGTGGGAAATCGGCCTACGGGCTGGGGCAAAAGGCCGAAACTGGTCTTCTTTTTTACTTTCTTCTTAATTTAACATTTCTTGTAAATTTCTATGATTTTTTATGAGGCTGTAATGTGGGTGTAAAGTACTGGGCACGGAGGAGTTGAGATAAAATGCGGCTGCGAATGATGTTTCTTCGAAACTTGCAGAGGTACCTTGAATATTGCAAGGTTGCGGGTTCAAGACTTGGTTGTGATATTTGTTTTTATTTTTCCTTTTCTTTTGAACCGCGTTGTTTGATGCTCTTGATTCACTTATGTTTCAAAGCTATAGTGTATAATCGGATCCGGATAAGTCGATACCTTGTGTCTTGGCATGACCTACTCTTAATTGATGGTTGATTTGAAAGTGATCAATTTTGCAAAATATCTAAATCTACAAATCCCGAATTCAAATCGAACAAAATACATCTTCAACTCGGGTATATGACAATCAAAGAATATACAGATTGGTGATCGGGACACCCTGAGATCGCATCGTATATCGTCTGCGAACCCCAACGCCAGTGGCAGCTTGCAGCAGGTCATATGTCTCATCACCTCCACCAACCATGACCATGCTAATCAGGTGGTTGCGCGGGATACCGCTGGCAGTCATCTGGTTCTCATCGAGATGAGGACGAATAAGGTATGGCTCTGCGCGCAAAGCGGCGAGAGAGGATAGAGGCTTTGATTCCGAGCTCTCAGAAGATGCTTCTTCTGTCTCGGTATCAGCCTGTGGGGAAGGGACCTCGTCATCGTAGGATACGACAACAACGAGTTTCAGGGATGAGCGCGACTGTCTGTAAGCGGCGATGTTGCGCATTTTCTGAGAGAAAGTGCAGCCGCCCCGTTTCAGGACAAGAACCTCGTGGGTTTGAGCGACGTCGCGGAGAATACGTTCGTCGCAGAGCTCACCGGCGAAATACATCGATGACCATGAGAGTCGCGTTGTGGAGGGGTTGCCATTTAGAGATATGCTGAGGGCATCTTCAACCTCTGGGAGGGGAGCGGCTCCGATGCCAGTGGGAAGTGTAGCCGGGAGACTGAGGCGAAGTGGAGTAGCTTCGACAGGATCGTCACGGAGGAGAGATGACACCGAGTTGACCAGTGATGAGAGCATGGTTTTCATGGGAGATTCGACACTGGGGTTTTCGTCGTCGGCGACGGGTTTATGTCGGCTGACGTGGGACTCTGGGCCTTCTGTATCATCCGAAGGCTCTTCTGCAGGCTCGTCAGATCTTGAATGAGCTGAGCCATTGTTTCGTCGAGGGGGTTCTGGAAGAACGTCAATGACAAGGTCAACAACGGCGTTATCACGGACTCGGGTGAAGTTGGGATCATAGGGGTCGACGAGGTCAAAGGTGATCTGGCGCGAGAGGTATACCTTCTCATCTTTGCCCAGAGGGACATTGTTGATCACCTGTACCCGAAATCCGTCGTCATTTCTGCTTTTGCCACTTGTTCCCAGTGGTACATCTTGAATCATGCTCAATCGAAGCCCTCCAACTGTTTTGATCAAAATGCCGTCGTGGACGCGCTCCAAGGCCCCTGGGCCCATATTGATACCACCAGGGAGCGTCGGGAATGAAATGTCAAGCGTGGGACGGAGGGCCATTGGCGCACTGGTCGCATTGTGAGGCACAAGCTGCGGAGGAAGTGTCCACGGATAGAATGTATAATTGGTTGGTGATGAAAGATCAGATACCGATACACTCGGGTGATTTGGTGAGCCTGCCAGGATGGCACCTTCATCTGCGCTGCGATCAGGTCGAAGATGTAACCGAGCCAAACTGGCAGCGTGGAAGATATCAGACCGCGATGCCGTGGAAGATGCGCCAAAGGTAGAAGGAGCAGGAAGCGCAAGACAAACGTCATCAGCTGTGTGCTGAAACGGCTCAACATCATGCCGGCGATGGGCACGGCGACGGGGCTGACTTGGCCTAGTCTTTTTCGGGATGATCAAAGGATGACCCTCGGTCGAGAATACCCATGGGGCATCGATTTTGTTCAATGGGTGATCGGGTGTGAAGAGAAGGAACATGTACTTGGCAGTTTCTCCGAGAAAGAAACTTTCCATACGATCAATCATTTCGCCGGTTAGAACATTGCGCAAACCAGCCCACCCGCATTTCGTCCAGCAACGTCTCTTAATGTCACGGAGAACCATCTCTCCAACATGCAGATACCAGGGATCTTGAGTTGCCCGGTAAATGTAATATGTGGATTCAATAAACTCAGGTCGACCTCCATACCAGGAAAGACCGTTATCGATATCACCTGTAGCCACGTTCCACCGCTCAGGGAGGGCAGAGAAGCGCGTCCAGATTGCGGTCGTGAGAAGATGAATTTCGATGGCCTCATCTAGCTTTCCATCCAGAGCAAGCAAGCCGGGGTAGTATGCACTCAGACTATCAATCCAGAAGGCCCTCGTAGCTCCGGTGATGACATCTCCCACAACTAAATGGGGATGTTGATATCCCTCGCCTCGGTATAGATGACGATTGATTGAAGAGTGGGAGTCTTCCCAGACCTGAAGGAATGCATCTGGGGAATGCTGATCCTCAGTCAAGGGTAGATAGTAGTCATCCAATAACTTCCAAGGACTCTTAGTATCAAAGGGGGGACGTTCTCCCTCGGAAAGGAGAACGTGGGATTTAAAGGCATATTCAAAGAAGCTATCAATACCGGCACCAATCTGTCACTTATTAGCATTTCGTTTGTTAGTTACCAAATTTATTTTTCTTACCCCGGAGTATGAGCCAACCCATTTCCCTGATTCGGCATCAATGCCAAATCCAACCAATCCGATATCACTTCGGCGGGCCCAAACGGCCCAGAATGCCCTTTTAGCTAATTCCTCGAATCGACCATCTCCAATGAGCCTGCTCAAGACGGTGAATTCGAGGACTAAACTGCCTGCACCTGCGCTGCAGGTCTCGGTAACCTCGGCATTTGAGAGGTACGAATACTTCTTTCGCTTGTTTCCTCCAGATTTGAGATTCAGAGGTGAGTTTTCGTAGAACGGTACCCCGTGCCGCAAGTTGACTCGCGGATAAGGCAGACCAGTTTCCGTATAAAATGCTGGAAGAAGACGATTTGCCAAATCGACAGCTAACCGAAGAAGTTGGCCATCGTAGACAAATCCATTTCTCCATTGGATTCCATGGTCATCTTCCGAGAAAGAGCTCTTATTCCACGCAGCCGCAAAGGCAGCATCCTGCTCTGGTGGTTCGTATCCGGTAATAGGAAGTTCACCTATAGCGAAAAGGTGGGAACTGAGCAATCCACCTACATGTTGACATGTTAGCTGAGCCGGTTCAGCACAGACAAATGCACAGACAAATGTCTAAATAGACCAGGAGACCATACCTAGCCCTCGAATAACCGTCTCAAACACTTGCACCTTGCTATCGATGTCAAACCCCTTGGTGCGCTCTCCCCGACCAGCAGGGCCCCGCGAGCCATCGCCATATAATCTAACGAAGTCTTTCACGCCATCTTGGAAGTATCCCAAAGACCGTTCCCCGCTCTCCGGACTCGAGGATAGAATAGCGAGTGTCGATAAGCTGTCAATCAAAGTTAAGGAATAGTTGCCCAGCACATCGTTATTATCGTTGTATTTTTCGTCGCGGGTTAAGGGACCACAGGTGAGTGGGCGCAATTCGTCTTCGGGAAAGGCATGATCTAGATAGTTTTCAAATCCATGGTAGAACATGTGCTCCGTTTCTTGCCTGTAGGACACAGGGTGTCAGCATTGGGGCTGGATTCGCAGGCGGTAGAGACAAAATGCCGCACCTAAGCTCCTTAATTTGGTAATCTCTCATTCCCTCCGCTAGAGTGAGCCATAGCGAAAACAGGATGGCCCAGGCCAGCATAATCCAGGCGCGACGAGGGCTGAACATTGGCAAGCTGCAACATCGCGTGCGCATCACCAGAGCGGTCGACCGCGGGAATTTTTTGTGGGGGCGGTAGATGGTAGATGGGTACCGATTGGAAGAACTACAGAATCCGTGGCTAGTGCCTGGGCCAGAGTAATCTTCAAATGAATGTAGTGCCCAGTGCTGAAGGGGGAAAGGCGAGGGAGAGTGGATACGGCCAGATAAGCCAATTCGGGAATCTTTTATTGCGCATCCATCATTGCATCACTGGACCCTTCCTAACACATGACATGGAATCAACAGACGGACGACGGACCAATAATATATGGGATAGTTTACTAGGCTTGGTTATTTCGATCTTATAATTCTCATTCCTCAACTTGAATATGAAGATAGTTTACAAGCGGTATAGATCCAAGCAACTGAAGAGCGAGCTGGCTACTTGTGCCAAGACAAAACGAACACCGGCAAACGCCTTATTCAAGTAGGATATAGTGTACAACATTAGGACCGTATCTCTGAAAGTAAGAAAAGAGATAGCAGTAGATGGCCCATTTTGTGGGGAAGCCTTTATGCTGGCTAAACTGTTCCCTAGAACTTATGTGGTTCAAGATGTTAGGATAATCAAGGATTAGATCAATTCAACGCCCGCTTATCCACCATGTTAAAAGATTCTCCAATATGAATTTTGCTCACACTTATTTCCCTAACTCGCCAAGCAAGAGATTGCGATCGGAAGAGCAAGAAACGACTGCAAGAAGGTTAGGGAATTGCGTCATATCAGCCATTTTTCATACGAAACTTACTGATAGGTTCATCATTGGGGGAGAACTGCACGTCGTTGACAGTACCCTTGTGGCCAGGGAGCTTGTAAAGGAGCTTGCCGGTCTTCGCGTCCCAAACGACCGCACTTCGGTCACCACTTCCTGTAGCGATCTTCTCTCCCTTAGGATCCCAGCTAGCGCGGATCAGATTCTTCTCCAGCCCAACGGGTGCACCGTCAAAGGTTCTGATCTGGCGATTTGCGGGAGCAAAAGGTCGAATATCCCATGTTCGAACAGTAGAGTCGTGAGAGTTCGACAGGAGAGTCTGGGAGTCGGGGGAGATCTGAAGAGAGGTGATAGTGTCGGTGTGTCCAGTCATGGAGTAAACCACAGCCTTCTTGCGCAGGTCCCACACGTGGACTGTATTGTCAATGCCACCACTGTAAATCTCGTTTCCTGCTTCCGAAAGGGCCACGGCGGTGATGGGGAGTTCGGTCTCCAGGTACTCCAGCGCATCCTTTTGCCGCGGGTCCCAGATTCCTATGCAGCCGTCGTCACTGCCGCTCACCAGTAACTCCTGTCCACGCTTGCTGATGTCAAGGCAGTTGATAATCTCC
Organism: Penicillium sp. S1602; assembly: GCA_023626355.1. Taxonomy (NCBI): domain Eukaryota; kingdom Fungi; phylum Ascomycota; class Eurotiomycetes; order Eurotiales; family Aspergillaceae; genus Penicillium; species Penicillium sp. S1602. Next base: position 502,958 of record JAMAGW010000016.1, on the reverse strand, counting down.
TCGTGGCCGATGTGGCGGCGCACACGCTGACCAGTCTCCACATCCCAGCTTCCAAGTGTCATATCTGCCGATGCTGAGAAAAGCGCTCGTGAATCGCGCGCCCATTGAAGGTCCAGAACGGCACCTTTGTGGCCTGTCAATTGACCGTAATTCTCGCACTGTCCGTATGTGTTCCAGAGCACTATATTGAAGGTGGCCGTTAGTCAATGGTCCCGAGGCATTATTGAGTAGGACGTACGAATAGACCGGTCCATCGAACCGGATGCAATATGTTGTGCCGTCGGGTCGAACCGAACAGTAAAGACCTCCCCAGAGTGACCTAGGTTGATTCTGTTAGAGCGAATCCATCGATTCAATTTGCGAACGCGTCTCACCAGTAAGTTCCATAATTGGCGCATCGAGGCCGCTGGTACGAGGGATCTATTCATGGGTTAGCTAGTATTCCGCCCGTTCCGTCAGCCCTATTGGGAATGATTTATATCAACTCACAGCTTGAATAAGAGCTCCATTTTGTGAAGAGCCCTTCACGATAGCTGTACCCGGGTTGAGGTCGGCATCGGACTTCTTTCGCTTCACCACGAGCTGGCTGGACGACCCAAAGGCCTCCTGGGCTGGGCGCTTTTCTCCAGACATTATAAGGAAAATCACCCCAGAAATTCCGAACACAAGGAAAGTGTTTATGAATTGCACAAATTGAGAGGCGAGTGTAGGTGCGCAGAGATTCCCTAATGATCTGAAGAAAGCGGGAAGAATGATAATCCCACTCTTTCGGGCGGTGAGCCCAATTGTACAGCGACAGCTCCAGCAACTTGCACTCCCCGCAATCAACCGTCACGAAACACTGCGACTAGTCGCGTCTCTCTGTTATTATACAAAAGACCTTGTTGACTGCCTCAGCTCATTTTGAGAGTGGATAGCGCATATCACCACCCACCATGTCAGCTACAAAGGCCTCCAGAATAGGAGAAGAGTGAGTGAGCTTGACCCGGGATAATAAACACTTTTGCTAATGACTTGCTGGATAGAATATGGAAGTCAGTGTGCCCGAGTACCCCTACGCGACATAGACCAGCTTGATACAACCTATCCCGCAACGTTATTTCCCTTAATGTCCACCGTCTAACTTGGTCTCCCGACTGCAGAACAAGAATCGATAAAGTCAATGCGGAGCTAGTCACATTAACCTACGGTACCATTGTCGCACAATTATGCCAAGACTACGACAGCAACTATCAGGATGTGAACAAGCAATTAGATAAGATGGGTTACAATATCGGCATGCGATTGATCGAGGATTTCCTGGCCAAGTCGGGGGTGGGTCGGTGTGCCAATTTCCGCGAGACCGCCGATATGATTGCCAAAGTGAGTGGGCCAGGATAGTTTAGTGGGAAAGTTGCAGCCGATTGACCTTCTAATCGTAGGTGGGCTTCAAGATCTTTCTGAATGTGGCACCAACAGTCACCAATTGGTCCAGTGATAACAATCAGTTCTCATTGATTTTTGATGAGAACCCTCTGGCAGACTTTGTCGAACTGCCGGATGATGGCCGAGCCCAAGATGAGCTCTGGTTCTCCAACATCCTGTGCGGTGTGCTTCGGGGATCGCTAGAGATGGTAACCTTTCCCCCTTGCCCTTTTATTTCCTTTTCCATCTAAATCTCCGGGAGTCCTTCATGCTGGGTCCGATCACTGACCCGGAATCCAGGTTCAAATGCAGATCGAGGCGCACTTTGTGAGCGATGTGCTGCGCGGTGATGACACTACGGAGATGCGGGTCTCTCTGGTTCGATACATCGAGGACGAGATGCCTCCGGAGGAGGAGTAAGATGGCGCAAGAGCATCCACCGGCGTTTTCGGCAGGTTCTTATGGGTAATGATTTGAGGACTGAAATTCTATTCTTGTTCTTTTTTTTATTTATTTCCTGCGCAGCATTAGGCTTTATGATCTATCAGCAGTAGGAACAAACTCCCCGCCACACGATTTACCACTGGCATCGGACCGGTTCCCAGTGTATCTTTAGTGAATAGACTTTGGACTGAAACTTCTTTTAGCAAGCAAGGAACAAATTTCTGAACCAGATTATTTGGCTATGTAGTTTCTACATAGCACCCATGTTGATATAAGATCTATATCGAAGTGTCGATGCGGGAGTGTAATGTGTAATAATACGGTATCTGGGCAATACATACCTCCGCCACCCCAAGAAAGAAAAAAATCCTACAGATCAATTTTCCTTATTCTTCCCGTTGCCCTTCCATATTTCCTCTCTTCATCTATCTCTATATTCTCCCTGTTGATTGTCTTGATTGGCCCGATCGTCGATCTTATACTCTGCGCGGAGTCTTGAGTTTAGACTTGCGGGATCCATATGGTGTATCAATCGACCCATATTAACTTGCCTCTCGCCTGATCGGACCTTTCCACCTTTCTCAATTTCTTTGCACTTCTTTTTTTTTTCTGTACTTGATTCTTGATTCTCGGATATTTCGGATCATCTACTATACTTGGGGATCTTTTTGATCTCATCTTTCACTGAAATCACTTTTGCTTTCTACGTTGTACTGTTCTGAACCCCAGCCCACTTTTTGCCTTGCATGCCCAGAAATACGCCTGACAGCGCCATCCCCAGCCCCGGGAACATACATTAATCCGATCCGAACAAGCGATTCCTCAGAACAGAGAACAGACTGGAGAGAGAAAGAGCAGTAGCAAGTCGCCGTTACCCCCCGGCTCCTCTTTTCCCCTTCACTGCGAGACTCCACCTTCAACCCTTCTCATTCTTCCCCTCTTGGTGAGATCTTTCCCCTTCCCTGGATGCGCTTGGTATACCCCATTTGTTCTGTCTACCGGCCCGATCGGGCTTCCCCCCCCAAAAGTGCCCGCCCCCATCTTTGCTGGTTTCACTGGTTTCACTACCGCTTTTCCCGCCTCCTGGGTATCTCCGTCATCGCCCAAAACCTTAGTGACTGCGCTTTTCTTCTGTCACTCAAACCTACCTTCACTCGTTGATGCATTGGGGCCTCATCTCTAACGGTCGGATTCCACAGCTGCCGGGGCTTATCTGAGAGTGATTCTCTGCGCCACCCGGATTTAGATCCTTTTTCCCTATCTCGTCGCGTGGCTCCCACCTGGAGAAGACGTCTGTCAACCGCCGCAGGTCTCTATCGCAACCGTTCTTCCGTACCGATAGCGGACTCACTTCATCTGCGCGCACCGTTCCTACGCGTCTATACCCCCTGGAGAGTATTCGTTGGTCGGATTCATTCCGCCGCCCGAAGCGCCCTGACCGCTTCTCCCTATCCCGTTCCCACGCGTCGCTCTCTCCACCCCGCGTTAGGCCTCATCGCCTGAATCGGTGGATGCGCGCTTGGAAGTTCCGATCGCTTTGAGTATTTTGAATCGCACTTATAAAACACCTCGGCAAGGGTGGCTACAGTTCCACCATTCGCCACCATGAACCAGATGAACGTCGGCATGAACCCTGGGATGGCAGGCCCTGTGGGTGGTGTCCCGATGATGAACAACGGCTCCACGGCTCCTCGTAATGACGGCACCATGAATATCCCTGAACACATGATCAACAATCTCAATACTTATATCTACGACTACTTCTTGAAACGTGGTTATCACGACTGCGCCCGCGCGCTCATTCAGGACGAGAACATCAAACTCAACACCGAATCAGGTGTTAAGACGAGCCCCGGTAATCGGCGCGACGATGTGAACGGAATTGATAGCGATGCGATGATGACGGATGGAAAGGATGGGGAAAAGATCAAGATTCCTGATGATCTCCCTCGCCCCAACCTCCACAGTGAAAGTCTGCAGTCCTCATTCCTTCTGGACTGGTTTAGTCTCTTCTGGGACTTTTTCTGGGCCCAGCGGAAGAAGGGCAACAGCCAGGAAGTCAGGCAATACCTTCAACATACTCAGGTTCGTGGGCACTGCACTCGCATGGCCTTTTTCGGAATCTGACATGAGATTACAGAACTTGATGCGCCTCCGTGAACAGCAGCAAACTCACATGATGCGACCGCAGCAACCTATGATGCCCGGCCACATGGGGAATCAGATGAACATGCGTCCCCGCCCTGGCATGGTTCAGCACCCCGGCAACAGCCAATTAAAGACTGCATTGGCGAATAACACTACCGGACTGTATGATATACCTCCTTCTGCATCTTTTCCAAGTAAATTGGAAGTGATGCGATCATTTACTAACAACTTGCCTCCCCTAACTATAGAACCCCACAGCAGGTAGCCTTCCAGAAACAGCAGCAGATGCATATGATGCAGCAGCTGGCTCGCGAACAGTCTATGGAGGACATGAACGGGAACCGACCGCAATCCCCTGCCTCCACGGACAACGCTCCATCGCCGTCGAAAAAGCCTCGCCTCGACGGCCACCCGAACGGACAGCAGTTGGCTCCTGGAGGACGTGGACAAGGACAAGGAATGCAGGGACCAAATCAACAGATGATGATGCCGAACGGAATGCCTCCGCGAATGAACGCGTCGCAGTTCCAGCAGCAGTTTCCCCCGGGACAGGTTGCAGCGCAACAAAAATCCATGCAGGTATTATATGCTCAGAACCTAGCCTCTCATCACTCGCGCTCAGCAATTTCCCAGATTCCGAATGGTGGTATGATGAACCCCGGTGTGATGCCAAACCAGGGGGATCTGATGACGATGCCTGACGGCCAGACAATGTACCAAATGGGTGGAGAGTACTACAATGCCAACGGTCAACTCACTCAGGTCCGCCCCGGGATGGCAGGCACACCGAATGGTCAGCACGGCGGCAACCACGCTCTCCAAGATTATCAGATGCAGCTTATGCTGCTCGAGCAGCAGAATAAGCGCCGCCTGATGATGGCACGCCAGGAGCAGGACACCATGTCTCGTGATGGCCAGCCGATGCCACAAGGAGGCTTGCCACCAGGCACCTCCCCGAACAGTCGGACGGGCGCATCACCAAATCCCAGTGATCAAATGAAACGGGGCACGCCTAAGATGCCTCAAACCGGTCTCCCTGGATCACCCAGCGCCGCTGACCTTGGCCAGAACCGTGGATCACCAGGATCTATGCACCTCAACGGTCAGATGCCTGACATGGCAGCTCAATTCTTCCCTGGACAGGGTGGACCCAATATGCGTCCCCCAAGCTCCAACCCGTCCTTTAGCGGTCCCCAGATGGGCCAGCCCATTCCTGCCAATGCTGCTAACCGCGTTCCTAGTGGTCAGTGGCCGCCAGGACAAATGCCGCCTCAGCATTCTCCTGCGACTCAGCCTCAAGTTGGTACACCGCAGGAACGAGGAAACATGCCTCCACCTCAAGCACCGCCTACCGCTGGTGGTAACGCCGGCCGTGCCCAAGAGTCTCCTGCCGGCAGTAATGCGCCACCTACTCCTCAGCCACCTTCCAAGCCTGCGCCCAAGAAGCGAGACAAGAAGAACCAACCCAAGGGAGGCAATAAGAAGGGCCAGGCTGCCGCTGCTGCCGCATCCGCTGAGGCCGCCGACCCTTCGCAAACGCCGAACCCGCCCACTCCAGTCACACCTCATCCCCCCACTAACACCTTCAAGGGTGGAGCCAACGCAAACGCAAACGCACCACCTCAGCAAACATCGGCTGCTCCCCCTCCTCCGATGGTTCAATCTACTCCAGACCAGACTCAGCCATTCGCCACTGATATGAGCATGACTGATGTACGTCTCCCTGTTTTCCTTTCAGTTGCTTCTGCTGCAGTTTACTAATTCCTGAATAGAACACTCCCTTCAATCTCGACTTCAGCGCTCTGGATAACCCCGATATCTTGGAGAGCTTTGACTTTGATACATTCTTGAATACCGATGCTGCTGGAACTGACTTCGGCTTCGACCCCAGTATGCCCTATAACACCGATGGTGTTGAGACTGGGGCTGGTGACGGTCTCTGAATGATGAAAAAGTCTTGATGGTCCTCTTCAGGTGCTTTAAACCTCTCCGATATACCCTTGTTTTGTACATTTGATTTGATTTGGCAGTTCTTTTACCTTTGCCTACTCTTCGCGGATACTCGTTCCTCTCTCCCTTTGCTCTTTTTTTTTGTTCCACATGGATATGAGATTGGCGTTGGCGTGTTTAGAGGGGTCGCATTATCCCCTCATCCTCTCCCTCCCAAATAAGTTCGGAAGCCATCATTGTTCGGACTGACCCTGGAGCTTTGTTCTGTATTCGAGATTAGTGCACTGTGACCTACGAGTTTTGGCTTCCCTTCTTTCCTTTCTATTACTACTACTGTTTATCTCGTGGTTACTTAATTCCTTGCTCTTTCAACATGGCCATGTTGAGAGCCCTTAGTATTCCCAGCGCTCTGCCAATTTTCCCTTCTTTTTGTCTCGATCTTAACTACTCATCCCAGTTGAGGTTGAATCTGTTTTCTTTTCAATCTTGACATACGCCAGCTCCACGTTATCTAGGTGCACAGGCAATGGACAGTTGCCTTATTATTGGATCATTACTCCGCCTTTCCACTTTTCCTTTCTCATATTCTTTCAATTTCTCAATCCGCTTGCTCTTCTCGGAACGGAATTCTCCTACTTATTTTGGGGAAAGGAGATTCAAAGAACGGCGATCTAAGGGGTGATATCCCATATGAGAGTTTATGGTGGTTTCTTAAGGTTAGGTGCTGGATTTACCAAGTCACTATGGTAGTATTGAGGGAGGAGGCTCTAAACTTGGTCAAAGTGTGATGTATTGTTTCTTTGGATAATGCCCAAGTCTGCTTTTACTGAGGTGTTCGTCTGGGACCGACTTTATATCCATATATTGTTGCCACGCATGTTTCGTTGTGAATGCATCGTAGTATGATGTACGGAGTAGGGCAGAGGGCTACGCTCAAGAAACTCATTTTATTGCGCTGCTCTGGTGAAAGTCATGGCGGACAAGTTGGATATCCGATAATTGTATGCATTTGAGAACATTCGAACCTGGATCTGATCAAGCATGAATCTAAAGGCACATGGAAGCCGTGAGCAGTCAATTGAACAATCTTTCCTCTTACTTTCCTCATAAATCCTGCTGTTAGTACTCGGGACATATTGTTGAGGAAGAATTCCCAAATCCAAGATGAATTGGCACATCAACTTTAGGTGGTTAGATCCAATCCTTGAGAGCTTGGTAACATGTCTGTCTGAACCGGATAAACCCTAAATCTGAAATGCAATTTGTGAAAGGGACCTTGTACACCGGCTATCTCATACTGATAAAACTTCATGGGAAACAAAAGGGGGAAAACAGTAAATCAAAACGAAAAACAAAAGGAGAATAACAGATGGAACGGTGCGTCTCGACCTTCCACATTTTCAAGAGTCACATACTTGAACCTCAAACCTCAGAAACCCATCGATCAGCCTCATTTCGTTTGATCACCATTACAACATGGGACCATGGAACATAAATCATCACAGTTACTTGGACAATTTCACGGCATCTTTCATCAGACGCTGCTCAATCTCCACTTCCAACGCCTTCAAGAACGGAAAGTCCATTGCGTAACCTGGTTCCAACGAGGTAAGACCAACGTCCTCCTGAGTCATGCGGAGAAGGTAAAGCATCAACTTCTTGACACCAAGAGAGTTCGCAGCCTTCTCATCCATCTTGGGGGTTGTTGCCAGTATGATTGGACTGGCGCGGCTCAGGTATGGATCCTTGAGATCAAACCAGGCGCGGATCATCCAACCGGTTGGCGAAGAATCATCCGGATTCTTCTCATAACGAATCTCCGGAATATTGGCTTTCAGGACAGAACACATACCTGTGAAAAAAAATTCAAGATTTAGTCAGTTGCTCAGGACCAGAATAATTAAAGTCATCATGGCACTTACGAGTCAAAAGCGCGTGGTAGGACGAGTCGGTAGCCATCCCTCCAAGCTCCCGTTGCATGTTCCTCAGGCGAGCCAGGGGATCCTCAACAACAGCCGGCTTTATCACAAGAGGAGCCAAGCGACTCTTGGTCAAAGGAATGAGATTCGAGTCTGGGTCAGTCTTGGGAGGGTTCGATCCTTTGCCAGTCTTGGGAGGAGTCGGAGCCTTCACAGGCTTGTTCACCGGCTTGGGACCACGTCTTGCAAGTCTCTTCTGTGCCTTCTTCCCTTTGCCCTTGCCACGCGAGCCACGCGAACCGCGCGAGATGAAGGCTGCTTCCATGCTGTCCATGACAGACGCCGGCATATAGCTGTTCAGGATACGAGCCGGCAACCCCGACATAGGAGTCACAGTGACGGTATCAGCCGAGGTCTCTTCCTTGACTTTGAACCCATTGGCCTTCTTAAATTCGAAAGATGGGTCATCAAATGGTAAGATAAACTCTGGGAGAATATTGGCATGCACCAACACTGTGTGCAATGCAATGTGAGCCGCTGTGTTCTGTGCTTGTTCCGGGCTGTAAGATGGACAACCCGTGCGGAAAACACGGCCATTCACAGAGATATCGCAATGCCACTCAGTGTCAGTGTCAGAGCCATACAAAGTGGGATTGTAAAGAGGAAATAACCAGTTCTCCTTCTCGCAAAACTCTAGAGCCATTCACGGGTTAGTATTCCTTTCAATGGGTTTCCAGATGTTATCAAAAGATCCAATTCTCACCTTGGAGTAGTGCCGGCCAACTCCACTCTGGGCCTGTGGGACAACCAGCATTGGGCTCGGGGGGAACTGGCCACTGCGGGTTATCCTCCCGCAGTTTGGCCAGAGCTCTTCTGCAGCCCAAGACTCTGGCTTCGTTGGCCGAAGCACTGTTGGGCTCCGCAAAGACTGTGTGGCCATACAGGGTAAGCTTCATGCCGACCCTTCCCCCGCCCAGGCCACCATATTTGAACTGATATCGTGGGTTCAGTCTGGCCATGATACCAAATACTCCAAAGAGGAACAGGGCCTCGCTGTCCTGAAGCTGCTCCACGTCGACCGACTCCATCGTAGTCTATCCAGTGGTTAGCCCAAGCTGTCATAGCCACGACAGCTCATCAGCATCATATTTTATGAACTCACTGGCTTTAGAGCAGGCTGGACTGCATCATACACGCCGTACACGGACCGGGGTATCTTCCTTAATTCCGCACTCATGGGAAGATCACCCGGACAATCCTGGATAAAGTTCAGATTATGAAAATTAGACGGAACAATTTCACGTCCTGCGCTCTCCACACGAGAGCCGACACGCGGAGAGTTGGAACCACGAATTGGAGCCACCTCTTCTGTGCCATCTGAAACCTGAGCGTCGGGGTTCAAAGCTTGCAACATGCTCGCTTCAAAAAGTTGCCAAGCCGGGAGCTCAGGCTGAGGCTCCTGATTGCCTTCTATCACAAATGTGAACGAAGGAATTGCAGTTGTGGGGCCATTGTAAGTGTGATTCACACTCTCCAAAGGCGCCAGCTGATATGCCTGCTCCAAAGGACGTGTTGGCATGTGGACAGAAGGATCAGGAGTATTTCCCGAGGCAGAAGTAGCAGAGCCAATTCCAGAACCAGAGAGGACAAGAGTATTGTTGAAGCTTGGTCCCACCAGTGGAGAGATCAGCTCCCGAGATCTGTCTGGCAAGGTGGAATGCATTCCTGATTGCTGAGAAGCCTCAGAGCTTTTCACAGGAAAAATCTCATACAGATGTGGCAGCTCCATAGCCACGAAGCAGTCTGAGAAAAGATGGGAAGGATAGTCAAAGAAGGGACGTTGAGTACGTAAATTGAGTAACGAAAACACGGAGCGTGAAATGTCAACGAAGAAAGAAGAGCGTGGAGGGGAAAGAAATACGAGAGAGTGAGAGGAAAGAAGAAATCATAACGAAAAAATTTAGGAAGGAAGACAATGCAGACTCTCGCTTGACTCAAATGAATCAAACGGTGTAAATGACTAAAACGAGAAATATGATAAAGTACATGGATTTATTTTGTATTAATTGTTGATCTCATTCGTCTCGGATATTAATACATGATAAACAGTATAAAAATAGAGCGTTAACACCGTGATGCCCATCGTTTCACAGTAATACAGTAACAGGTCCTTCGCTCTCTTGCACTTTTTCATTGTCAATCTTCTTCTCCTGAGACGTATCATTCCTTTTTGGGTCCTCGACTATATCCTCCCGGGAACTCTTCTGCGGGAATTCTTTGGAGTTTTCCTTGGTCCGTTCTTTCTTGCCATTGATGTTGCCACTGGGACTATTAGCAAGTTTGGATGGAGTTGTAGTTTTCTCAACTGGTAGAGATATGTTGCTCGACCCGGAAACATCTCGGGTACTGGGCTGCGAGATTTCTCGCAGAGCAGAAGTGCGTGTGCTGCCATGGCTGACTTCGACAACAGCAGAGGGCTTTGCTGCTGCAAGCAAAGTCGACGGGGTATTGGAAGGAGCCCGAGTGCCAGTGGTGGGCGGTACTTTGGTGGGGGTCAGGGCTTGAATTAACTCGTTAATTTGATCGTCATCGATCGGCGTCGACATGCTGGCTTGTTTGCTGTGTTCATAGCTCATTCCAGTCACGCTTGACATAGCACGGCTGCTGCCGATGCTGGAGTAGTCTGGCATGGGGACATCTTCACGAGATGATCGGGCGCCCCGATGGCTCCAGACGTCATCGGTGATCAACGGTTCAATAACTTGTTCAGTTGTAAGTGGTTCAAGGTAACGCTCTGGGTAGAACCCCCATCGATGTTCTGGCCCTTGACGGTCCCACTGAGATATAGGGAAGGGAAACGCACGGTTGGAAACCCATGCATTGGAGGACCATACGTTGGAAGTCCCACTCTGAGTACTGCTGGACTCGCTGCTGGTGGTTTGTAGGAGTCGAGGCTCTGGTCGGGATGGGGAGTGGCCATGAGGAGTATCATCAGCCCCTGCACCGCCAGTCTTTCCAGTAGAGTCGAGTTTAGACCCGGTTCGCAAGGCCTGAGTCCACATGTTAGAGTTGGGCCAGGCAATGTTGGAATATTCCAAGATGCCTGTTATCCTATCAGCAACCTCCTTCCTTGTAGCATGTTTCACAGTTCACTTACTTAGAGGGGCGTGCTGGAAAGACAAAGAGATCACATCTTTGACCCTCTCAAAAGGAGGAGACCGATTTGGACGAGCAAAGCCTTCGGAAAGGATTACCTTGATCCGGCCGAAGGGATCTCCAGCATCCCAGTGTTGTTGGTCCAAGATCTCGGAGTGAAAAGGAGGGAAGCGAAGAACGTCTTGGTTGCCGTCACGGTCAATATCTATAATAAACTAAGCACATGTTCCTGAAGGGGACGAGGGTGATTCCGTACGAGAACTAAAATCTAATCCCAATAATCAGCACATCATCTTCAAGCCGAGCTCGAATATTGCATGAACATACCGATAACATAGGGCCACATGGTTCTCTGACCAAAGATACCGCCACTAGTGTCCGTCAGCCTGTTTGGATTCACAAAAGCCCACCGTGGGGTTCCAAATGGCTGTCATCAAAACAATCTTGAAAGTGCTTACGCAATAAGCTGCCCATCGATGAAGACCCGACCCTCAAACATCAACACATCCTCCGGTTCCATCAACTTCTCCATAAAGCGGCTAGGGCGCGGCTTGTCCCAGCTGTGAATGGAGACCCGAAAGCAACTGTCCTTGGGCATGCTCGGAATGAAGGTCGTCAGAACGGGGACTTGGCCAACGTTTCCTTGAGCTGGATAGTAGGACGGAGGACTCATGGTGGCAGAAATCTGGAGGTAGGGGGACTCGGTATCTTTGGTCACGAAGCATTGCGTTTTGAACTCCTGGATGGGCACCTTGCAACCCTCGGGGAAGAGCAAGACGTCCCAATTTTCGTAACGCATGACATCGGTTGGTGGTTGCTTGTAAGTAGTAGTAAGAATGGGGAGTGGGGAAAAACAACAACAATGGTGAATGATTGTTGAAGTGGTGAGATATGGCAGACGCACCTGCCTTGTTTGGATTAGATGGGATGGGATCAGAAGTAAACAATATCACGGAGAAGGAACACATAGTGACGGCCAAAAGGAAGGCGCAAACGGGCGAACAGTTCCGTCTCAAACCGATATATACTTATCACGGAGTGAGCAAGATCCAATCACTATCATGTACATATAAGTCAGAGATCATGAGATAACTCAGGCCATGCAGAGAGAAGTAAAGAAATTAAGAGATATGACAAGCCTACGCTAAACTTTCTACTGCAACCCTAGTCACCAAGACCGAGTCTCCATGTACCAAGTTAAATACGATCATACTGTATTTCTGTCAAAATCCCTCAAATTCCCAAAGGAATGGCGGAACAAAGATGATATAGCGAAGGGGGAATCATCCAAGCCAAAGACAAGAACGCCAGCAAGAAACCGAGACATAGTCTCCGAATGTTACAAGATACGAAATTGGCTAACCAATGACAAGACTCAGTCAATGCAGAACAGAATCCGGGAAACAAAATAAGACAACGCCTCCACAGGTGCGCCATAACCATGATTCCACAGCTACAGGGAGTCTCGAGTGCCTGGCAAGAATGGACGTCAACTAAGGTTGCTACACTACTCCAGACTTCAACCAACCCTAATGAGCTCGGTTGAAGGAAGAGAGCATTGTAGGAGATCAGTACCAAGACGATTGCCAGATGCACGTGACATCAAAATCAGAAAGAGTGCATGACAATGGTTATAGAACGAAATTCGACAAACGCGGAGACGCACGAAGCAGAGCGTGTTGTACAAGCCGTCATCAGTCTAACAAGGAAAGAAAGACAAGGAAAAGGACGGCGAAACGCAACAGTAGTGGAAGCGAACATAGTTCAATTTGGCTGCTCGATGGAAGGAAAGGAAAGGACAAAGGAAATAAGATTGCGAGGGATGGAAGTGGAACTTTTCGCAGAATGCCTGCCCAAGGAGTATAGAGTAAAAAAGAACCGCATGAAAAATACGCACTTTCGTTACACGCGAACAAGGACCCCAGGGCGGGGAGGAAAAATCGAAAAATAGCAGCATAGACGTAAATAAAGAAAGGGGCATTGAGATAAGGACACGCAACGTTAAAAAAAGGCAGTACGAACGTTGTGTGGGGGATACAAGAGGGGGAAACGAAAAAAAAGACGTCCACGATCCTGGGTAACAAAAAGAGACGTGAAATAAAAATAAAAAACGGGGGGCTCATCTTGCTAGGATAATAAGCGCTCACGGAAATGCGAAGCACAGGGCAGGAAACGAATGCTCATCAAGAGCTATAGAGCGCTGAGTCTCGAAACCAGGGGGAATAGCAAATTTGTTTATCACACAAAGGGGGACCCATCATTGAAATGATGCAAACAACTCCTGCTGGTGCTTTCTTGAATAAAGGAACGCTTACTATGAAGAGAGAATGTAAGAGTCAGCCGACCGAGCCTTTACTCAAGAGTGTTCTGGTGCTGGGCTGCCGGGGTGACTGCTAACCTTCATTGGGGCAAACCCGCCGTAGTGCTGGGCAGCCGGGGGCATGCCCATGGAGGGGTACATGGGGGGAGGAGGGGGAGCGGGGCGGTAGGGGCTGCCGGCGGGGCCGGAGTTGTTCTGGGAGCGACCCCAGCTCAGACGAACGCGGGAGTTACCGATGGGGTAGCCCTGCATCTGGTTGATGGCCATCTCGGCAGCGTGGCGCTGAACGAACTGAACGAAACCACAGCCCTTTCCAGGAGGGATCTTGACGTAGGTGATCTCGCCGAATCCCTGGAAGAAGGAACGGAGCTCATCCTCGGTGACGTAGCCAGACAGACCACCGACGAACACAGTGGTGTTGTTGGGGTCGGTGAACTGGTTCATGGGCTGGGGAGCACCGTAAAAGCCCATGGGGGGACCGTTCATGGGGGGGTACATGCCAGCGGGACCGGGCATGCCGCCCATGTTTGCAGCAACACCGGGACCCTTGTTCTTGGGGGTGGCGGTGGAGATACGCATGGGGCGGTTGCCGCAGTAGACACCCTGCATCTCAGTGAGGGCACGCTGCTGGTCGGTCTCATCCGAGAAGCGAACGAAACCGTAGCCACGGGACATGCCGCTGATGGGGTCGGTCATGATCTTGGCGGACTTGCACGAGGGGAAACGGCTCTGGAAAAGCGAGACAAGAACGTATTCGTTAACCTCGGGGCCGAGGTCACCAACGAAGATGGAGTACTCGGGACCACGGTCATCGCGGCTGGTAAGATTCGAAGAAAATAGGTTAGCCACAATGTATTGATGACGCAATATCTGTACAAGAGATGCGCTTACCTGCGATCAGCAAGGCCACCGCCAGTAGCCCAGTTCAGCTTGAAGACGCGGTTGGTGTTAGGCATGGGAGTGCCGTTCAGAGAGAGGGCCTTGGCAGCGGCGGCTGGGGAGGAGAAGTCAACAAAGCAGTAGCCAGCATTGCTCCTACTACCAACATTAGGACCTCGGGAATCATCAAAAAGTTAAATATGGGGAGGCAATCGTGGTCTTACCCAGAGAACTTGTCACGGATCATCTTGACGTTGACCTGCTCACCCATCTGGAACCAGAGGTTACGGATGAAGTTCTCGTCAATCCAGGGCTCAAGCTCACCCATCCTATTTCCAGATCTGTTAGTCTTATATCAAAAGAGCAGATATCTGAGATAAAATCAGTAGATATCAAACGTACCACAGGGTGGTCTTGCCATCGGCACCCTGCTGGGGAACGGGAGCGGATCCATCGGGAGCAGGGCCCTGGAAACCAGCAGTGGCAGGGTCAGCCTGGCCGGTCATGGTGGTGTCAGCAGGAGCCGGGGCACCAGCGGCGGCGGCGTCAGCCTGGTTGGGGAAGGAATCGAAGTTGTTGAAAGACATTGTGCGATCAAACGTATCCGAAAATTCGACGTAAGAATATAAAACGGTCTGGTCGACTGAAATTTCGTTGAGTCGTTAAGGAAAGACCGTAAGATCAAGAAGCACTTCGTGAACCCAAAAACTAAGAGATGGGCGTTAGGTTTCCTGATCAAAAGGTGTTAAAAAGGTGGAAGTCATAGAATGGTGAGAAAGAGATGGAAGCGCATGCATCAAACGCTCAAAAAAAAGAAAGAAAGAAAAAAGAAGGGCGAATATAAAGAAAAGAATGTGATAGCAAAGATGTGTGGGGAAATTGAAATCAAGATCCACGCCAGGGTCAGGTGAAGCCGAAGTAGGTCCGATATTTTTTTGGGGGCGGAGTGAAAGCGGTCCAGATGATTGTCAAATGGCAAGGCTGACGCAAACTTCAGCCGCGTCGATATGCCGGAAACCGCAGAGAGACCATATATTCTTTCGGGTAGCGCTCCGCTTAAGCGCAATATGATGGTTTGAACGGAAACCGCCGGAGTAGGTAAGACCTTTCGGCAAAGAATCGAATGTTGCAGAGCAAATTATGGATAGCGAGTGCTGAATCACTTGGTCCCGCACCATGCGCCGGCCGTTTCCGTCCAGGTTCCAGCGTTGAATTGCGACCGTCCACCAGGCTCCACTTCTCATCGCCCACTGTCCGTTTAGCCCGTGCGATCAGATTGTGACGTTTCTGCGACGCTGGCGACAAGTGACTGCGATCGTGGAAGAGAAGCGACCGGCGCAGGGTGTAGGGTTCAGCGACGCGATATTCCGAGTAAAGCTGGATCTCAGCCGCGGTGGGCGCGAGCGAGCGAGCGACCGATGAATGTAAAGAATTGCGCAAGTGAGGCGATAGACTCTGACCCCGACATGGATTTCATTTTTGAGGCAGAATAGTGATGTAGTTGTGGCTGGTGAAAGTAGGACGGGGGAGGCGATGATGAAAGAGGCTTTAGAGCGAACACACGACTTACCAAGGGGAGGAAGAACCTGGCAAATTTCAAAACGAAAAAAGGTGATGAAAACCTGAGAAGAACTCCCGAAGCGCAAGACAGAACGAAATCCGCAAACCGAGAGGTGGAACAATAGGAAAGGAGGGATGAAGAAGGTTGGAGGGGAACGAAGAATTGAAATCTCAGATTCTGCGAGTTAGAGGGGAAGTGGGAAAGCCCATTACGCTACTAAGGGAGGGATTTGGTTCGTTTTACGTGAGATTACCAGGTAATCCAGGGTACGGTATGGTCATGTTATTTTCCTTCGTTTTTTACATAATACTGTAGAACTTCTTGTCTTGAATAACTACATAACTGGTATAGTATGGATATAATATCCGTTATTTACCGACTCTCTCAGCAGTACAGACATGTTTGGTATGCAGATGATATCACTGCCGAAACCAGATCCCGGGGTACTAGTTTCTATGCAGAATCGCATAGTAAAATCCACCCCCAGCTCCTCAGCCGATCTCTACCTAAAAGTTCCGTTATACCCGATCACTGCATATTTTCTATGGGGTTTGCCTTCCAAGTGTTAATTAGAGCCAAAACTAAGGATATTTGAATGCAGGGAAGCCATACAAGGGAGTGCATTTTCTGCAAGGACCGCCTGTCGCTACCCTTTGAATGTGACTTGTCGCATCCCCTCAATGCTTATCAAAATATTAGATGGGGTAGCCTAAGATCATAAATACAATATGAATGTATAGCCATGGGCCCCAGATATCCTGTAGCTGTAGATAAATGTACCTCGCTTGCAAAATAAATATTATCGGCATCTATAAAATGCAGGGTCTATAATCCCACTAAACCAGATCCTTCGTCCGCAAACCTGCAGAACAAACGGAAACAGCAGAGCTCCACCGGACGCCACAGAACCGTGGAAATGGGCCTCCGCGGGTAAAACCAAGACAACATACACCAGGGTGTCAGCCCGATACATAAAGGACAAGAAAAAAAAAAAAAAAAAAAAACCTGGAAATCCCGATTTAGAAAACTTGCAGCTTCAAGCTGGAGGAGGGGCATGACCTGATCGGTAATCAAGGTAAGCAGTACAAACAGGGCACCATCTCCGCCAGACAAGTTATTATGCAGCCGTGCGGTACCCTCCAAGTACTGGTCCTCGGCTGTAAACCTTCTCGAAGCAAGGTTCTCAGATCCATGTCGGACCTTCTCCCGCGCTTACAACGCAAGGATGTGCAATACGTCACCTGGTGCACAATACAAGCTGAGCAACATCGACCTGAACCAGAACCATGGGACTCGAGCATGGCTGTTTCTGGCTGGTGATTGGTCGAGAGTCCGCCTCTGGTCGTATTCGAATTACCGAGGAGCTCTAGGGTCAAGCTTGGCGTGGAGGCGAAAGCTCCGCTTGGCAAAACGCGTTTTAATTTGCTCAAGGTTGTCTACGCTTATACAATCAGTGTGCAATTAGTGTTCGATCCAGTAGAATAAAGTGTGCATATCCTAGAATCCTTGTTTCCAGATCGGATTCATATAGAGTTCGATCTCACATCCCTCGGTGAAGCTGGTATGAGCAAGGGGAGAATGGGGGACCCGTTGATCTATGAGATCAGTTCGAAACAGATGATTGATGCCCAAATCTTCGGGAAAAAAACCCTTGCATCTCGTGTTGCTGCCCTAGTTACACAACCTTAGACTACAGAATTAACCTATGTGGATTCAGCCTGTCATACTCCCTGCAGCATTGCCAGGGAAAATACCGGAGTGAAGAATCAAGATAGACTTTATTATGATGCATAGAAATGTACCAAGTACGAGGTGTAGGATGTAATATCAACGCGAACACGACACGACGCGGAAAAACCGCGCATTTCCCAACAAAGTCATATTAATCATTGGGCGCGTGAACCATGGAACCTGAGCTCCTCTCCACCCGGATTTAGGAAATAAGGGCATACCCTATGAATATACATCGGGATGGATTATTGAGAGCCTTAAAACTAAGCAATGAATTCATTACTTTCCAAGGTTTTAATAGGGCAAACGTTGAATCTCCATTACTCCGAATAGAAACTGACTAAACTAAATATGCACACATGGCTCAGGCCCGAGGCTGAGCAATCTCCAAAACGCAAAGAGGCTCCACTTTCAGGGCTCGAATCCACACTAGTTCGCGACGCTCTATCCAAAGAGAAGGCCGGGACTCGCTTCGATCTTTACAAGCGTTTGCTCGAGGTATTGCGTATACGGGTCACTCGACCGGTCATCGCTATTACCTCCCTTGGAGATTTGGGACGCAAGTGTACCTGACGCTGGATCACCCCACTATAAATCTTTTTTTGGTGTTTTTTTTTTCTTGGGGTTATTTCTAGTGTCTTCGAGAAAATTCTTTGTCGTCTATGGCGTGTGTGGTGGGACTAGAGGGTTAGCTTAGGCGATTAGTTTGGTACGTTTAATTAAATCAATGTCGTTGGATAATGCTGCATTCCAATATGTGGAGGATTCAGGCGTGTAAAAATCATGATATACCAATGAGCCACGTTTATAACTTAAGGAATAGACTTTGCCACCCGTCGCTCTACAGAGTATCGTCTTGACCAGTTGTTGAAGATAAATTATTTCTGAAACTACCATTAGAATCGCGTATCCACTCTAACCAAGTAAGCCATACAAAACAGTCAAAACAGTGGACACCGGACACCCTCACCCTACTTAAAAACATTTAATCCGCATAACACCCCCCATCTAGATCATCACCTTCACCCTGATCCGCCAACAACATCAAAGTCTGATCATAAACCTTCGCAGCCTCCATCAACCAAGGCTGCATAGGAGTATCCTCACCCAAAGGCTCATCATCGTAAACCACATTCCCATTTTCATTCAACTCAGAAAAACTGCTCGAACCAGAGCTCTCAAGACAAGAAAAGATCTTGTACCGCGTCGTCTCTGCTAAGCTGCGAATCCGAACCTTCTGCGTCTGCGTCACCAGCGGACGGTCCGCCGCCGCGCCGGGAATGGGACCTTTAGTAACCGGGTGCTGACCGGTGCAGAGGGCAGCGAATATCGAGTCAAATTTATGCAGGATGGTTAGTGTAGCCTCTGGATCAAACTTGTAGGTTGGGAGAGCCATTTCGGTGATCCCGGCAAGAGTGATTAGGCCTTCGACTTGGATTGAGGCTGGATGTTGTTAGTCTTATTCATGACGATGTGGGTTTATTAATACCGGAAAGGGGAGAAGATTTCAACATGGGAGTAAAGAGGGAATCTGAAGATTGGGAAGAAAAGAAACATAAACTCACGAGTTGCCGATGCCCATAGCGTATCAACCAATGACCCCACCTCCCGTGCTAACTGGGCGAAATTCTCGAATCTTTTCTCTGAAGCTCGGGTCTCGCTTCCATCCATGCCCATCTCAGATTTCATGTGACGGTAGTTGATTCTTTCGATGCCTGTACTCAATCGACCGCGCAGTTGAGTTTCCTCCGTCGAGCCGGGACGGAGAGGCTCAGCGCGTTGCTCGGGCAGAGAAAGCATCGGAACCCATAGTGGTGTTTCTGTTTGGAAAGAAACAGAGTGGACTGAGGAGGTGCCGTTGTTGTCAGTTTCTGGTGCTGATCTTGGTGCTGCAGCTAGAGGCACGTCCTCGAATTCCACGTCTGACTCTGTGTCGGTCTCTTCTGGGGTTGCAGTGCTGGACATTTTGATTTGATTTGTGGCGGGAATTGGAGAATGTTTGTTTCAAATCAAAATAAGTGAAGGAGAGAGGGAGATGGTGATGTGAGCTAGCTTGGGTTTGTAGAGTGTCAAATGGGTGAGATATGTCTGCGGGGTACGAACGATCCGTAGCCACGATTTCACATTACAAGTGCCGATGCATTGTTCAGGAAGCACGATCCCACATCCTAGATTTTGGAGTCTGTCTTAACATACAAACCTGGAAGCTGTGCATCAAAGCTAGAAGCTCCGGGTCTTCGGACGTACAAGCTCGAGTGGGATGTGATGCCAAGCCTTGGTCTGTGCTTTGCCGCTAATCGAGCCAACGTACTATTGGACATGGGAACTGTTAATTGAACACCAGTGTTAGTTGAAGATCACATTAACGGTATTAGGCAGGGCGTAATACTCGAAATTCAGAGTAGTGATATCATTGAGTACATAACCAGGCACCTACTTACTCACACTAGGCCACCCTGGAACATGAAGGTGATCATGGAGTGATAACCACTGAGCTGGCGCCTTCTCTTGCATACATCCCGACTCAAATGAAACGTTATATTGTATATCGACTTGCATCAAGCGAGGTAATATGCTCTTTGATGACTAGAAGACAAGGTATTGTATCACAAGGTTTGTCCGGATCACAAATTTACAATTACTGCATGACACCGTATGTGATTAGTGAGGTATCTAATCAACACTTTGTGGTTCAACTGACACCTGGGCAGTGGCTTCCATGCCTCACACACGATTTGTTATTCTAAACATATCTTATAGTGCCACAACTCATAAAGTGCTTGAATTTTCGATGAGAAGGCTTCTGCATATTGATCTCGTTATTATACAAAGCAAAATCCACCCTCTGCCCTCCCCAAGGCTGTGCAGTAGAATTGAGAGACCCCTATTTTCTGCGAGACACGAAGCGCGAGAGGTCTGCTCGTATATTATGTCCGGTATTTTTGGAAACTAGCTCATAAGATTCCATAGAAACAGGTTAGGTTTGTTCTGCCTCTCCAATTCCAGTCAGTGGTTCAGGAGATTGGGTAGACGGAGAGTCACCCACACTCTCCATTCTCCAGTCAATTAACATTGAAGTTGAAGAAATAGTCTGCCAGTGATCAGGGCCTAACTTCAGGCCGCAGAGTCGGACACATTCTGTCATCAGCTGTAAAGCAGCTGTAAGTCGACCAGATGACCTCCAGGTGTGGGCCAAGTTACGCATGCTGATTAGAGTGTCGGGATGCTCTGGCCCGAGTACCTGTTTGCGGGCCCCCATCACCTGCACTTCGAGCTTTTCGGCCTCCTTCCATCGTCCTTGACCTTGGTAGATCAATGCTAGGTTGCCCATGCTAATGAGAGTATCAGGATGATCTAGCTCGAGCACCTGTTTGCGGGTCTCCAACACCTGCACGTTGAGTTCTTCGGCCTCTTTCCATCGTTCTTGACCTTGGTAGATCGATGCTAGGTTGCCCATGCTAATGAGAGTATCAGGATGATCTAGGCCGAGCACCTGTTTGTGGGTCTCCAACACCTGCACGTTGAGTTCTTCGGCCTCTTTCCATCGTTCTTGACCTTGGTAGATCAATGCTAGGTTGCCCATGCTGATTAGAGTATCAGGATGATCTAGCCCGAGTACCTGTTTATGGGCCTCTAACACCTGCACGATAAGTTCTTCGGCCTCTTTCCATCGTCCTTGACCTTGGTAGATCAATGCTAGGTTGCCCATGCTAATGAGAGTATGAGGATGATCTGGCCCAAGCAACTGTTTACGGGTCTCCAACACCTGCACGTTGAGTCCTTCGGCCTCTTCCCATCGTCCTTGACCTTGATAGATCAATGCTAGGTTGCCCATGCTGATTAGAGTATTGGGATGATCTGGCCTGAGTGCCTGTTTATGGGCCTCTAATACCTGCATCGTGAGTTCTTCGGCCTCCTTCCCTCGTCCTTGATATTGGTAGGTCAAAGCTAGATTGCCCATGGTCGTTAGAGTGGTAGGATGATCTGGTCCGAGTACCAGTTTATAGGCCTCTAACACCTGCACGTTAAGTCCTTCGGCCTCCTTCCATCGTCCTTGAGCTTGGTAGGTCGAAGCTAGGTTACCCATGGACTCTAGAGTGCTAGGATGATCTGGTCCAAGTACCTGTTTGCGGGCCTCGTTCACCCGTATAGTAAGTTCTTCGGCCTCTTTCCATCGTCCTTGGTTTTTGTAGGTCCATGATAGGTTGCCCATGCTGATCAGAGTATCAGGATGATCTGGCCCGAGTACCAGTTTACGGGTCTCTATCACTTGCATTGTGAGTTCTTCGGCCTCCTTCCATCGTCCTTGACCTAGGTAGGTCGAAGCTAGGTTACCCATGGACTCTAGAGTGCTAGGATGATCTGGTCCGAGTACCTGTTTGCGGGTCTCCATCACCTGCACGTTGAGTTCTTCGGCCTTTTTCCATCGTTCTTGATTCGAGTAGGTTAATGCTAAGTCATGAATACTATCAAGTGTCTCGGGATGCTCTGGGCCGAGCACCTGCATGCGATATTCGATGACTTGTAGCAGCAAAGTCTTTGCGTCCTTCCATTTACCGCTAAGTGTGTATGCCTGCCCTGCCGTTTCAAGACTATCAATCGTTTGCTTGTCACGTGGACCGAACAACCTTGTTCTTATATTCACAGCAAAGACTGCAAAATTCTCGCCCTCACGGAAATTTCCCTTATTGAGCGCAAACGAAGCTGCTCTAATAAGCACGTCGGCCCATTTTGGTAGAATCCCTTCGTCATCCGGTGATTGCGTGACAGCGAATTGTATATGTGAAAAGAGCGGTTGGCAAACCGCCCAGTTCTCGAATTCTCCGTCGGGAAATTCACACCAAAGTATCTCGATGAACTGCTGCTTCCACTGTTGGAGTTGTCCGTGGGCCTCGAGCCACTTCCGCATAGCCAGTTGTACTAGCCGATGCATTTCGAATGTCGTTCCATCAACACTGATAGAGATCATCGAGTAATCTCTTAAAACCAGTATATTATCTTCAAACCCATCGTCTATGTCGGAGTCTGTTCCACTTTCCTCGTTGTCGTCGTTTGGCTTGGCTAGGTGACGCTGAAGTAAAGCTGCAGGAATGCCTTGGCGGTCGAAGAAACTCATAAGTGATAGAAGGCCCGCTGCCGCCGGTTGGGATTGCTGTATATAGTCAAATGATAGTTGCCAGGTAATCAGAATGGAGTTTTTAGCATCTCTATCTCGACGCAGCTGTCCCCCGTTACGGTTCAATAGACTTGTTTTCTTGCGATCACTCCTCTGAAAGTCCTTTAGATACTGTAGTACCGAAAGACGAGGTGTTCTCTCCTTGACATAGGATGCGGCTTGCACGATTGCAAGTGGAATGCAGTCAAGGGTATTGACGAGTTCAATGATGCTTTCCTTCTCTACTTGCGCTCCTAGCTTCTTCTCAAAGAGCATCGTTGCGTGTGACGAATCCATCGGTTCTATCGAAACGATATCGGCGTCTTCAACTATGCTAGAGACAGCACCTCTGCTTCGAGATGTGATGATCGTTGACCCATTATCGGTAACCGGGAGGTATTCCACAAGTGGTCGCCCTGACGGCGGAACTTCGTGGAGGAACCGGCTATCGTCCACATTATCAAGAATCAGAACCCACTTTCCATTCCTCTCGTCGGCAAGCCAGTCGTGAATAAGCTTAAATATATTCGCCGAGGGGTCTTTCCGCCCAGGGATCTTGACTCGGTCTGCGATATCCCCGCAATTCTGCTCAAACCGAGCCGCACTACCTGCGTGAATCCAGAAAACCCATGTCTTGGGTGATTGTTCCCGGATTCGGTAGGACAATTCGATCGCAAGTTGAGATTTCCTTCAAATATTTTAGTAGTAATCAATATGCTGTCCTTCTTCACTTACCCCACACCGCCGAGCCCAACAAGCGCTATCCTAGCGCTTGGTGTAGTCCCCTTTTCATATATCTGATCGAGCAGCGTTCCACGATCGACATAGTCAGGATCACGACGGAACGGCACCGTCGATAGAGGAGCGGGTGGAGTTTCTGGTCGCTCTCGTTCTGAACCCAGAAATGGTTAGGTGATTCCGAGGTTTGACCTGGCTTAATCATGACTTTGTGAACCTACCTGGGGGCATATGGATCGTTCCATGATTTATTCCCACCTGGTTACCCGAGTTTGTGCCGCCAAAAGATACGGAGGCCATCGTCAATATGGCGATGCGCTTTATGTTGTGTTACTCCGCAGATAACTGTCCAACTTCTCATAAAATGGACAATTACCCTCAGCCTATCATGTGACCTTCCCTCAGCGCTAAAATATACCAAGTAGCATCTAGCCATTTTCTATCTTTAGAACAAGGCACGGAGAGCTTCTTGTACTTCAACTACAACCGCCGAAGTGGGGAAAACGCGACCTATGATGGGCAAGTGGGCCATTGGTGGAAGCCAATTTCCAAAATTAATTGAATGCTTGATTCAAGACAGGAATATATTGATGTCTTAAAATTCTTTTGTATTCACATGGGCACATAACCAATGCACTAAATGACTGATAAACTAATATATCGATCAGCAAATGCCACATAGAAACCGTTATCAGACTCCGTGGCATCGAACTCTTTTCAGAAGGTGAGAAGATTGTTATAATGCTGGTTTTTGATGGCATGGCAGACAGCGGCGAAGCGCGTCTTGCTACACTGGCCCCAGCGAATTCATCATTGGAGTATGCATGGAATAGGAACAGGCAAAAACAAGAAATTCGAAAAAAAAAACTCACTCCCTATGTACCTGGACGCTTGGTTTTTGTCCATGGAAACTCCCAGAACGCCTTGCCATGCTATAGACACCTCACTCAGGCTAGAAAATTAGTTAGCATGGAATTCACCAAGTCAGTCAAAGCAAGGAAACTCACCCGAATCTTTCCCTTCCGCATCTTAATATCCGCCAACTTCCTCTTATCCTCATCGAACTTCTTAAGCAACTCCTGTTGTCTCTCCTTTCTCTTCTCTCTAGACTGGAACCGGTAGAAGTCCTCCAATCCTTCGGCCTTCTTCTTCTCCTTCGCAATCAACTCCTTCATCTCCTCCTCCCTCGCAACAGAATTCAACTTAGGTCCATGCGTAACAGTAACGAATCCATCCTCGTCCGGCTCCGCATTCTTCCTCGACTCCTCGCGCTTCCGTGCCTCGGAGACTTGCGCGAAAACAGTCATGAAGTCGTTGACGGCCGTTAACAACTCCCTACGGGCGGGGTATCGGCGACGTTCGTGGGAGAGATAGCGCTGCACGCCTAGTGCGGGGACACGTTCTGTAGAGATACCTTCGCCCCAGACGATGGTTGTTCCCTTTCTTGCCGCCTTGGCGGCGGCTTTGAGGCTTGCTTCCATGCTAGCGCGATCGGCGAAGACGACGATGGCGTGGGCGCCGCTCTTTTGGAGCTGGCGGTCCCAGGTTGATGGGAGGGTGATCTCGTCTAGCTGGGACTGGAGATCGTCGGCTGTGACACGCTTGCGCTTCTTGCTGCGGTGGGAGAGGTTGTTTTCTGTTGCGGGTGCAACGTTGGTCTTCTTGGCGGGTACATCTTCGAATTGGACACTTGAGACACGACCGGCGGCGAGTTGCTTGCCAAAGAGGTGGGCTATGTGGGTTTCTGTTGTGTCGATGGGGGTATTGACGATGAAAAGAGAGCGAGAGGAGTCGGGGTCTGGAATGCGAGGTTCGTGAGGGCGAATGTAGAGGTAGTGGGTGGCTGGTTTGGGAAAGATTGGGAGTGTTGGGAGCTGGAGTGGGAGGGTGGTGTACCCTTCCACTTCTGGGGCGTCTCTCTTCATTTTGGTGATGAGGTTCAGTGTTAATTGTTCGCCGGCTCAGTTGGTGACTTTTTCGCAGTTTTTTTAATTCTGCCGTATTGTCGGGGCGGGTCCAGGGGCGGTGAAAGAGAGCAAGTATAAGCTGTGAGGAACTATGTGTATGATGTAGTCATAGAAAATTAGATAAGTGGAATGTCGATTACGTTAATATGGAATAAACATTATAATATAATACATATCCTCCTATGAGAGACAAGTATTTTCCCCATATTGCTGTTTTCCGAGATCCTTATCCCATATCATTCAAATCTGGTCTGGATCGTTGATACCTCCATTCGTGATCACATAAGTGGCTTCTCTTTCAGGGCAATCTATGAGACATCAGAATACACTGTGAATTTGCATGCTTGTTTGGGTTGGAACTTACCAGGTGAATCTTGAATCTTAGCCACTCGTTCCTCACCACGGCCCTTGCGAAGCAGCACTCGAGTAGTAGACGCATGAGCAAGTACATGTCCACCAACAGGCTTGCGACCATCAGCGCCGGCAAAGAGGGCACTTGCACCGGGGTCACTCTGAACCTGATTTGTCTAGACAAGTTAGATGCTAGCACAGAAATCATCGAAAGACATGGGTATACTGACCATCAGGACACAGACATTAAACTCTGCAGAAAAATGAGCACCAAACTTCCAAAAGAACAAACAACGGGCATGGAGATTTAAAAAAGCAAGATAGAGATAAAGGACTTGCCTTCAGCCAAGTGCGCCAGCTTCATCAAAAATTGATTTAATTTTTGCTGACGCTCCGCCAACTCTCCGCGCCCACAATAGTCGACCCGGAAACAGTTCATAATGCTATCAATCACAAGCAATCGATAAGATCCATCCGCAAATTCTCGACTCAGTGTATTCAGTAGCTCCAGCTGATGCTCACTGTTCAGAGCACGCGCATACGAGATATTCTCCTGAGCCATGCCCGGATCAACGCCGAAGCGTTCGGCGATCTGCGCGATACGCTCAGGTCGGAATGTGCCTTCTGTGTCGATGTATGCGACTTTACCATCAGCGCCGCCCATCGACTTCGGGAGCTGGGCAATGATGGACATTGTGTGTGAGAGTTGGGTTTTGCCGCAGCGGAACTCGCCGAAGACCTCGCTGATGCTCATGCTTTGGAAGCCGCTACATATGAGATGGTTAATTTAGACTAAATCAGATGGGATTGCGGTGTACTACGTCGTTGAATTGGGTCGTGTATCTGTGAAGAAGTCAACTTACCCTCCGAGAATAGAGTCAAATTGTTTGCTTCCTGTTGAGATTCGGACGACCTTTTTGCGCTGATGGAATAGCTCCATGGCTGTGATGAATCCCGTCGAGGGCTGATGCATCTTGTATTAGAAGGTGTTCCAGCATTCTCATCAAAAGCGCTTAGAGTGTTGAACTGACAAGACATTTCTGGACAGCTTCCTTTATTTTCTCTACCTTGACTTCGCTGAAGCCTTTGACTTTGAGGAGTGTTCTGCGGGTGGCACCATGTACAGACTGATATCTGTGTTAACAGGGGACTTTGAATATATTAAGCAGCAATTGAAGAGCTGTGCTTACAGCAACAGTGTAGTACCCATTGGCCTTGAGCTTGGTTATGTCTGCAGCTCCAATGCCGTGGGATTGAATCCCATCGATATCAACGATGAAGTCCTGATGAAAGTCAACTGTCCGAAGGCATCAACTGGATTATTTTGAGATGAGACAAACCTCGACATCAAATTCATCGCCCACATCGGAGCCAGGCATTTTGGCGATGGTGATGGAAAGTGAGAGATCGAAGAGTGAACCTTGGATGGGAGGGAGAGTCACGAGTCTACTACAGAACAGGTGATTGACCTTTGAGGTATACCATGTTCTTCTACAAGATTACTGAGTCTACTAGACAACAATTTACACTGAAAAAGGTCGAAAGAATTGCGTTTTCATATTCTCAGCACCAAGGAATCTTCTCACCGGGAAAGGCCCCATTCCAAATACACTGCGATCAGCTTTTCTCTTTCTCTTTCTCTGCATCCACCACTCCTCATCCTCTCATCCTCTCTCGCTCTCTCTCCGGGCCCATCCGGGAAAACCGCAATCAAGAGTAGATTTCATCGAATCGAAGATTCGACTGTGGGAGTAACAAATAGACAAGACGCCAACCATGAGACTTGACCAAGATCAAGTCAGCTTGAGGAAAACCGGGGTTCGTGATTTCAAAAGAAAAAGGGAAAGAACTTTTTCTGTTTGATCGTCGTATACATAACAAGTGGGAAGGTGAAAAGAAAAGACAAAGACGATAAACAAACAGATTCAAACCAATACCCAATTCAAAGGGAGCATGGCCAATATATGCAAAGGAAGACTCCGGAGAGACAAAAAAAAAGGATCGTTCGGGGTTGAAAGTGACCGTAATACAGGGTTGAAAGAAGAAATGGGGGTAAATAAGTCCGGGCATGGCACGGTGGTGAGAAATCAGGTTAAATCAAAAAGTCGCTTATGCAGCAGCGGTGGTAGGAGCAGCCGCAGCGGGAGCGGCAGCAGGGGCCACAGCGGAGGCCTCGGTCTCACCAGCCTCAACGGCCTCGACAGTGGCGACAGAAGAGATGACAGGGGCAATAGGAGCCGAGGCAGTGGCATCCACAGCAACGGTAGCGGCGGCAGCATCAGAGGCAGCAGGAGCAGCAGCCTCAGTGGTGGGGCAGTCGCGGGAAATGTGACCGGGCTGGCCACACTTGTAGCAGACCTTGCCGGTCTGGCTCAGAGGGCCACCGTTGGGGGAGGTGCAGTCACGGGAGATGTGACCAAGCTTGCCGCAGGCGTAGCACTTCATGGCCTGGGCCTGGCAGTCACGGGCGAAGTGGTTGGGACCACCACACTTGTAGCACATGGCAGTGCGAGGGAAGCCACCAAAGTTACCACGGAAACCACCCTGGCCCTGGAAGCCACCACGAGCAGCTCCAGCGGGGCGGCGGCCAGCGTTGGAGACGGCAGGGCTAGTGCAGTTGCGCTATGTGAATTGTAAGTATACCTGCCAAAATCACACAACGAGTTCAACATACGGCAAGGTGGCCGGCCTGGCCGCAGTTGTAGCAGCGGCCGTTGGCACCACCGTTCAGGCGCAGAGTGGGGCAGTCAGCCTGGACATGTCCAAGGCCCTGGCAGTTGTAGCACTGCTTGGCTATTGAAGGTTAGCCTATGGCTAACATAGAATGATCGACTGGAGTGGTTTCTTACTCTCAGTGGTACGAGGAAGGGGGCAGCTGCTGGACTCGTGACCTATTTAAAATGAATGAGACTTTGTAGATCGAGGGACGGTCACACGAGATGCCTACCAGGCTGCTTGCCTATGATATCATTGTTAGCTTTAGATCAAGACGAATGATGGTAGAGAGTATGGATATACATACAGTTGTAGCACAAGCGCTCAGTGGAAGAGCAGACCTCTACGCCAATTAGTGAAAGGTTCTAGACAAACCAAATGTTCTCAACTGACCGGCGTAGTGGCCAATGTTGCCACACTTGTAGCACGCACGACGAGACAACATCATTACTGATTTCTACCAACGAGCGTCAGCCCAATTCGACTTCGACAGGTCGTTCCCCGCCCGCAAGCCTCCGGTCGCCAATCGTCCCTCCACGGCCATATTTTGTCGATCTGAATGCATTGAAAAACGGAGGACCAAAGCTGCAGCGACATCATGTGCGTATCATCCAACACGGAACCCAAAGAGCGGAGTGGATATTTCGATTTTGTCGCATGTTCAAAAATTGCATCGTGCGGGATAGAGGGGAGACCGACGATCCGCGCGGGGAATGGAAAACGACGGGCAGAACAAAGGCGCAGACTCACCAAAGAACAATATCCTTGCCAATTTCAAAGTCTATTGAGTTTCAGGGACCCTGTTAGCTTTGAGAACCTTGTGGAGGAGAAGCGCAAAATCAACCAACAACGGGGAAGAACACCACGTTCATGACAGCCCACCAAGAAAAAAAAAACACGAGAAAAAAGTGGGGGGAGCAGCATTAGCCCCCAAGCGCACAATGACTTCACTTACCACAACACCGGGAAAATGAAACCCTTCAAACAGCGATATAACTTATAATTTAATGAGGAATGAAGGAGAGAATCACAAAAAAGGTCGTGGGGTGCAAACTCGTCAAAACTTTAGCTCCCGCGCTTTCCGTAGTAAGGGTTGCTGATTCACCTGCGCTGTCATTCGATGACCACTGTCTTGATTTCATTGATATATAATAAGATTGATCAAATTCTAGAATTCATCAGTTGTCTTGAACCAAGGCTACGGGATATATAGGCTCTTCGAATGAGTTATTTGGGAAGATGTATTGATATGACGTAACCGACGCAATAGGCTCAAGCTTACCAACGGTCATAGTTCAAGCTATAGCTTAGTACTACTGACATGGCAAGCACTACAGAGTAAAGCTTCCCACGAGCTCAATGCACGATATGAAACTGCACTATAGAGCCCCTGCATTCCAGAAAATCATTCATTCATGACCAATGCAACCAAGTCCATTCTCTGATCAACAGGAGATAAAAAATACTATGCAATTTTTTGAATTGTTTCAACATCCCTGCAGAAAGAGAGAAAAAGGGAAAGTAAACCGTAAAACAATAATACAGTCCGAGAGGTTGCATCTGCACTAGGTGCTCTCGATAGATTATAGTACCTAGAGAATGTTGCAGCATCTACTCTTCCCGCTCCATTGTTGCCGGGACTTCCATGCTGCTGTACATGATTCCTAGGTGTCAAAACGCATATGACTCGCTCAGTTGAGGTCAACATATAAGATTTATCCCGCATGTGTCGCGTCTCAAAATTCTCCAATCATCGCCTTTGACATCGCAAAGCTACCTAAAGCCCGCGCACAGCTTTCACGAGACACTGTAAAGTGGCACGTTGACTCGCAGGACGACCTCGGGAGGTCTCATCGGTAAATCAAGACCTTGAAATTTGTCTATACTCACTGCTGATTTCCTAACTGATCAAATGACATAGTCCGTGAAAACCCGCAGTCAAATCCAACCGCGGTGTATAATTCGAATATGTCGTGTCGATCATTGGCGCCTCAGGCGCCGATCCAGCCCAAAACGGCTAGCGCATCTCCAGATATGGACTACTGTAGGCAGGTAGGAACTTGGGTATGTACTCGATAATATTATTACTGTCGGTGGTTGATCAAAGGTGCAGAAAATGAGGCCATTACCAGGTGTATATACGAATAATTCAGCCCTGAAATGGCTGTTGGGTTCAAGTCAAATCCCGTCACGATTACGCCCGAGAGTCCATGACCGAAGACGCGGTGCAATGTGGTCATCGATCCGGGGACTGCCATAAAAAGGATCCTTCTGAACGAACGTACGTCTCCTCCAAACAGACGTCCATTAAAGCTTGATATGAAAATGCCTCAATGGTTTGGCTGTTGGGCGCAATGGGTCTCAGGCCTGGACTCAAAAGATCCTAATCTTGACGACAGTGTTCCTGGTCTCGATGTCAATAGCCTCCTCTCTTGCTTCCATGTTCTTAGGCTTACACTCGGCACCAATACTCTCATTCTTGGCGTCAATACTCTCATTCTCGCTATCATTACTCGCAGCCTTGGTGGTAACTCTCGGTTTCGGTAGCAAAGGGTTGGCTGTCAGACATGTGTCGGCATCAGCATAAATACTCTTTTTTCAGCCTTGGTAAGGCTTTTTACCAGCCGGGAGATCTCCTGAAGCAGCAAGGCTTGAAAAATGGAGTAAGACCCTATCCCCTTACCGAGTCATACTCTATTCGGTCATATTACGACTAGACGGATACTGATGGTTAATATAGTTATCGCTCTTGTCCCAAATGTGGACATCAACCCAGGGATCCCTATGCAAGTCATTCCTTCGTTCAAATGTCTCTATAAAACGAGAAAAAAAAGGGAAAGTCACCGTGAAGCCAAAATACAGACGCAGTTGAACACTACATTTCCTAACGGTTAGGTAAGGGTTAGTATTCATAGTAATGTTCTCGAGTACATACCAAAGTGCCCACTTGATCACAATAGGCTACTCCAGGGTGAAGGTGATTAAAAGTGACCTTGAGTCGGCTATATGACATTGCTTGGTTGAAGTCTTCATATGATGTTTCATTAGAGCCGAGATATATGTAGACACAGCCTTAATGTAAATTGTAAGAACATAACGATGTAAAAATACCATGCATTCATTTCTTCGTTTCAATATCCCTACAAAAAGAGAAAGGAAAAATAAACAATAACGACCAAAATGCAGCCCGAGAAGTTACACCTACACTAGGTGCTCTCAATATTTTCTAGCAGGGAATGTGCATCTACTCTTCCCGCTCCAGGATTGCCGGGGCCTTGATTTCCCGACCAGAAAGGAACTCCAGGTTCTCACCAGCCTACGAAAGCAGTTAGCATTGTTCGAGTAATAGGGGAAATAGATAGAAGAAACATACGTAGCTGATCAGAGGAGAGACCTCCACTCCAAATGCCTCACCGTCAGTAATGACAATACCACCGGCAGCCTCGATCCACCGCTGGCCCTGCTTCAAGATATCGGCCCGGCTGGTATCCGGATCATCCTCACCGGTGCCACGGGCGTTCTTCAAGGGCGAGAACTCGTCCTCGCGACGCACCTCAATGCTAGCGAACTTGTCAAGCGGGGTCATGGGGAAGACATCGAAGATGAATTGCTCCAGCTTGATGCCGTTAGGCTTGGTAGGCTTCACAGCCTCACCGTCCTCGGGGTTAACAAAAGGAATCTTCTTGCGGGCCACGTGGTGGGGCAGCTTGTGCACCCAGTTCTCGATGGACTCGAGGAAGCGGAAGGAGTAGTAGTGGTTGACAATGTTGGCGGCACGGAACTTGAGCAGCTCAGGCTGCTTGGGGTCCTTGGCTTCACGGGTCTCCTGGTCGATCTCGGAGTACTCGACGACGTCGGGCTTGCCGTTCTTCTGGACGATCAGACCGACAGACTCGGCAGCGTCGCGCTTGCGCACAACCTTGGTAGCGATATCGACGTCCTTGTCGGCGGAGAAACCGATGAGAATGGGGTCGGCCACCTTGACCAAGCAGTTGTCGACACCGAAGATGTGAATGTGCTTGATGCCACGCTTGCGCATGTCCTCACGGGCTCCAGAGGTCACCAGACCCTGGTAGATTCCACCGTTTCCATCGGGAGCAACAGCAACCTATAGTGGTGCATTAGCAATCCATGCTGCTCAAGTAGACATAAGTAGAAAAAGAATAAACGAATCGTACCTTGCCCTTGCCCTCGAGCAAGATCTTGCCATCGTTGGAGATGCAAGGCAGCACGCCCTGCTCGAAAATGAAAACATTGCTCTTGTCAAGTCCAAAGTACTTGCTCTTCTCGAAGAACTCCTCTGTCGGCTTGCGGGTCGGGCCACTGGTCATAACGTACCAGGGGATAATCGCCGACTGGACGCCGTAAGTCTTCTGTGCGACCTCCTGCAGCTTCAGAATACGCTCCGCCTGCAGCTGGAACAGCGACTTCTGGCTCAGCAGACCGATATCAAAGCAACCCTTGGGCGCCGAGCTACCCAGACGGGTACCCTGGCCACCGGCCATCAGCACCACTGCGATGTTGTTCTCGGCAACCTGCTTCAGACCAGCGTCGAACCATTTCTGGAGATCGGCAGGGTCGGAATCGATGATCGAGGCCGTAGCAGAGGCGGGGAGGGGCTCGACCGTGGCGGTGGTCTGCTCGGTCTTGGGCGGGTTCAGGGCAACGTTGGCCAGCTCATTGATGCGGGTGGGATCAAAGTTGGATAGTTGGTGGAAGAGCTTGGACTTCTCGGCGGTTTCGAGCTCATCAACAAAGGCAAAGACCTGTCCTTGGCCGGCCTGGGTGTACTTCTCCTGCAAGGACTGGAACTCTTCAGTCGAGGGCTCCCGGGGCACTTCCTCGGTAGCACCTGAGAATTTGCCAATCAGGTTGGAGACAGTCTCCTTGATTGCCGCAGCCATTGTGATTAAGTAGTTTGTGTGTGTGTAAAGGAGGTTATGTGGGAAATAAAGGAGAAGTTGTGAAAGAAGGAAGAGTGGAAGGGGGGAAAGTGGCGGGAAGAAAAGTAAATAAATTCCAGTTCGCGGGGTGAAGCTGTAGCTTCGTCCACACCGTAACTAGGGATACACTTCAACTAAACCCACATTTGGTTTAGGCTACGAATTATTTTTAGTGTCTCAGACGAATCGGAGCCACGGACAGAAGAACCTGAGTGAGTCTCCGGGTGAGACCTGGCCATTGGATTGCCATTCCCGAATGTGCCCCGCCAGCGGGGCAAGCTACCGATCCGGTTTTCTACTATTGATGTCTGAAATTGATGGCTTTGAGAGGCGCAGGCTGATGTTACTATATTGATTCGATATGTAGTCCATTGGTATACCTGGCATATCATTTTTTGGTTAAGATTGTTACATTCATCGTCGACGATCATATCGATCATCTCGCCGACGATTGTCACGGTGGCGATCGCGGTCTCGGCGGTCTCTTGGCCCAGGGCTTCGACTTGGAGAGCGTCGACGAGGTCGATCTTGATCTCGTCGATCCCGGTATGTATCTCTTGGAGGACTGCGACGACGCTCCTCACGAGCGTCAGGCGGTCCAGACGGTCGATCTCGGCGCTTGTTCTTATCAAAGACCATATTGTAGCTATCATCAGGCTCGTCCGCTCGAACGTCGTCAGGCACTCGGTACTGGCGTTTCTTTTCAAGATCGGCGACACCACCAAATCCGCCTCGCTGCCTGCGCTTGGTGACGGTGGCATTGCGCCAGCTCTCGGACAATTTGGAGACCTGCAGCTTCATGTCAGCATATTTTCATAGAAATGGGGACCAACGCGGCGCATATCTGAGGACATACACTTTGAGAGAAATCGACATGGATTCGATGGTCGTCAATAAGCACACCCTGCATTTTAAAGTAGGCTTGTTCACAGTCTTTCTGGTTGTCGAACTCAATAAAGGCGTATTGCAGACTATCTCCAGTACGCTTGTCCCGGATTACCTCGCAGGATAGAATGACGCCAAATCGACTAAAGATCAATTGTAGATCCTCATCTGGTAAGATATGGTTAGCGCGGCATTCAACCAAGGCGAAAGTCTGGACAAACCTTGAGTCACCGGATTCAATTTGCACACAAAAAGAATATTCTCCGGGGGCTTGACGTCGGCGAACGGCAGATCTCCCACCATCTCCAAGGTCAAGGCCTGGGCACGAGCGTCGCGCTCCCGGCGCAACTTCTCCATAGCATCCTCGTCCATCTCATCATCCAACTCCTCATCGTCCGCGATTCGCACCGTCGCCAATTGTGCTTGAGATGGCAACGGACTCTCGGGCGGTTCGATGAGTCCCGAGGGATCGTCAAAGGGATCATCTAGAACGACGGTGTGACGGATACGAATATCTTTCAAGGGTCGACCTCGATCATCGATAAATGAGTCATTAATTTTTTCCAACACATCAAATCCCTCAACGACTCTGCCAAAAATAGCCGCCTTCCCATCCAAGTAGTCCAGATTGTCACCCAAGGTAATTAAGAATTGGCTGGCGGCGAGGCGTTGGTCGGGATCGTTGGTGGCTGGAACGGTTGCCATGCTCACCATTCCGCGCTCGGTATGCTTGAGCTTCGGCAGGTCGATTGGAAAGGTGCGCTTAGAGGGGCCGTCCAGCAAGCCCCAAATCGAAGATCCGCCATCGCTCTCGGGGGCGTCAGGGCCAAGCGGGTCCCCAGTCTGGAAGGAGAAGTTCTTTTGGACGCTGTGGACGGGCGAGAAATTGTAATACTTGATTTTGCACAGCTTCAGGA
The DNA here is from genome assembly GCA_023626355.1 of Penicillium sp. S1602. Lineage (NCBI taxonomy): Eukaryota > Fungi > Ascomycota > Eurotiomycetes > Eurotiales > Aspergillaceae > Penicillium > Penicillium sp. S1602. Next base: position 467,775 of record JAMAGW010000016.1, on the reverse strand, counting down.
AGCTATGACGAAGAAAAGCTTAGTTTCTTGTTCAGCACAGTTGGATGCGGCACGACATTGGACAGGGGGAAACAGGGCGCTTACTTCTCACAAGCCTTGGGCGACTCGTCAACCAAGAGGTCAATGACGATATCGCCCAGGGAAGTCTCCAGCAAGGCGCTCATTTGGGAAGCAGGGTTGTGTGTTTCTTGCTCCAGATTGATGTCGCAGAAAGAGAGAAGTCGGAAAGAAAGATCGACGCGGAGCTCGGACCAATCAGAAGCTGTTGATACAACGGGGAACTAAAGATGCATCACCATTTTTCATTTTTGTACAACTTGACTTTAGGAGGATTTTTGATAAGTCCACATGCAGGCCACAACTCATAGCTTCTCCGGATGGTCGACCCGCCTTCCTTCGTGCAACTTCACATTCTGTCCCTTCACAATCGACCGGCATATCTTCCGAGTGTCCCAGTTGGGCAAGCTTCCCTAACCCTTTTTTTCAGATCCAGATGCAGATCTGAAGCTGTTTGCTGCAGATCCCCTCACCGATTGCTCGGAATAGGTCATGCACCCAGTCAGTCCGAACTGCAAGAACTGAAGGGGTTCTTCTATTCTAACCCATTTCCTCATGTTCTTCTCCCCGAGTCTGACTTCAGGATGACTTACACAGTACCACGACCTGTCAGCGCAGTGACCTCTCTGGATAACCCTCGGATGACTTGTTCCACGACAGAAAACGGTGGGAGGGGGCCAAAACGGGCGGCCTCCTGCAGGCATGAAAAAGAAGACTCATCTGTTATTCTCAACCCCATACCTACACGTGGGGGACGAAGATCATGAACGAGGCCTTTCCCTTTCTAGTCCTGACACCGAAGAAAAAAAAAGAAAGTCTCCAGAAAGTTAAAGCTAAACCAACTCGAAACAGGAGTGTCTCCGAGAGGCTTCGGCAAACAGGGGATAGTTGCCCCAGGTGCAAGGTATCCCTCCTAGTGCAAAGACTAGTTTCAATTTCAACGTTCCTGGCGAGTCAAGTCAGAGTCAGCTGGCTAAGCCCGATTTGTCTCTCCTGACTCTGCCCCATGTTGTGCAATGTCAGACCCGGAGTTGCTGAGAGACTCCGCCTATTGACTCTTCATCTCTGCGGGCTCCGGGTATTTGAAACTCAGTAGAATGGGAAGAGTTCTTTTTCCCCTTCTTCTAGCTTCAGCTTCGATTCTTCCAGATACACGGAAAATCCCAGAGGAACGGGGAGCCAATGACCCTTTCCGAAGGACAGCTATCTTTCCCTGTGAAGGGACTTGGACCTCATTACCCTAGTACATCCCAGTATCCCGGAATCTCCTGCATTATAGGCGCGGCTTTTCAATCTTCCCCTTTTCCATTTTGAGCTTGGGACATTCGGATTTTGTTGCCCCAACGGTTCCAGGCCCTATGAGTCTGGCACATTCTCAATTTCTTGCTGGGTTGCTTTTTGTCCTTGCCATTTCGATCTAGGTGCGGCGCGCGGAAGCGCTAACAGCTACCAAGCGGATCCGCCAATCCATGTCGGCGATCAAGACGCAACCTTAAGGCCATAGATCCCGGTACTTGTTCTTAACAGCGCGTGCTTTACTGGATCTACCTAACCCTAGTGCATGCTAGCGCCGGCTGATCAAAATGATAGGTGTCAAGCCTTTTTTTTTTTTCTTTTTCTTTTTTCTAGCCTCTTATCTTGTGCGAGACATTTACTGCGTCTCTGAGTCTGAGACATGGGGCAACCGGAAAGAATGAAATTTTTGACTGTGTGCGCGTTTGTCGCCAGATGTATTCTTGAGAGGCTTTAGGGGGGGAGGGGGAGACTTCCAATCATCTTGTGGCTCGGCTCAACGCCCCGGATCCCCCAGTTCGGGCTGTTTAACGCCCTGTTTGATGCATCTGAAAAGACCCTAACCCTCTCCATTTAGCACGGGGCGCCACGCCAATCAGCGTTTCGACCAGATCTTGAGCAAACATCTCATGTTGAATTTTCATGATCGATCCCACCGGATGATGTCCCCCGGATCGACGCCAGGAAGTTCGGCAAACGTTGTCGGTCGTCTGCTTGTGAGTTTTCTTTTCTTTTTTCTCTATTCTGTTGGTTTTTTATATTCTCCAGCCCTCAAGCCCCCAAGCCCTCAAGCCTCTAGACTAGGGGAACGTGGAGGAGAAACAGGTACCCCTGACTGATTGGTTGAAATCTGCTGTGGCGGATGAAAGGGCTTTTCTAATCTCCTTGTCTGGACTTGTTCTTGTCATGGCTATCAGGTCATGACCCGTGTGACGTTACTTTGTGAAACCAAGTCTCTAAAACGCCGGGGCAGTCCTGCTGGCTGGTCTTTCGCATCGACTGGGGAATCTGGATTGGATGCATACGGAACTCTGCATATCATTTCCCCTGGGTACAACAATTAGAGAAAAAGAGAGAGAACATAAAAAGAAAAGAAAAATGTAGGAATAAGGATTAAGAAACACCCTGGTACTTTTGTTTTTGTTTTCCCCACTCCACTTCATGCAATACCCAGATCCCAACTTATCCTAGGAGATCGTAGATAGAAAAAATAAATCAATAAATCAAAAATCTCTAGTCTAGATCGATCAATTCGACTAAATTCTCTAAATTTGTCTAAATCAACCAGGGGTTCTAATTCAATCAAAGAGACCTAAACCATCACACCGATTGTTACCCAAACATAGGCTTAAATCTAGCCCTACCTCCAGAGACATCTTCTCTTTCTCATTTCCCCTTCTTCTGCTCTTCATGACTAGACATGAACTTTGACATCTAGTAACAACAGCTTGTTTATGTTTTTAAACCTTTTCTCCTTCTCATTTTTGTGCCTTTTTGGTATGCATAGCACAACACTTTCCCCAATGACTTAATCTAACTAACAACCTCCAGCAATGAGCTCCTTTTATGAGGATAAAACTGGCTTTGACCAGTCCCATCATGATGTCCTTTCAATGTCTCGTTCTATGAGAAGCATGAACCAGCACGATCTAGGGGATCATTCTTGTATGAGTCCGACTACAGAGGTGGATGGCAAAATGCGCAGCTCCCAAAGACGTCGTGTTCCAGTGGCGGTAGGTACTCAGATACTTTCCTGGATTCCTCATAGTCTAATCCTGCTATCAAGTGTCGACGGTGTCGAAAGAGAAAAATTAAATGCAGTGGTGATTCTGGTGATGGCCAAGGATGCTCCAACTGCCGCAGTGCTGGCAGTAATGACTGCCAATTCTTCAGAGTAAGTCCAGCCCTGACAACTGAATCGGATGGAGCACTCCCACATACGTTCAGAGCTCACACTGTATATGTTAGGTTAATTCACATGCGGTGAATTCACATGTGGTGACTTCCCATGCCGTGAACTCTCAAAAGACCAGCACCGTGTGGCAGCCCTACCCACATGTGGGAGCCGCGATTGCACCGTCTACCCCGCTGGGGATGCTCCCTCAGCAGCCCTCATACAAGTCAAACCATCTCTCTATGGGTTCACCACAGACGCGTATGGCTGCGTTTCCATATCAGCTTCAACGAAGTCCAGACTTTGACATGAGTGCTGCCGATGCTCATATCTTTGAGCAACCGATAAGCTACACCCAGTCTTCCTCATACGCTCCATCCGGGGCTCTTATGGAGTATAATTCACCTGTCTGGAGCCCTAAAGGGTGGGACTCGATGTTCAACACCGACCGCGCTCAAAATGGCAATCTCTACCCTGATCCAGAGGCCAGCTTAAATCAGGCTCAATTTGCCTACATGCTCCCCAGTCAAGGAATCTCCTCAGACTTGCCCCAATCGGCCAACGCAGCTACCACCACTGTGTCCTCACCGGACACTACCTCAGGGCCAGATCGGACCCTGCCGACACCCACATCCAGGGGACCAGCTCCCAGTCCAGGCTTCCTACCAGACGGAACATGGGCCCCAGACTTCAAAACTTCATTCTGGAATCCACGCCAAACAGACTCAGACCAACGACCCAACTCAACTCACACAGTCCCAAGCAACGCCACATTCACCAGCAGCCCGATCCACCAAAGCAAATACGTCAGCATAAAAAACAACACCCCGGATATGCTCTTCCCCTATCTCCCCGTCACAAACACAACCAAGGAAACAAACACAACATCAGCACCAACAATAAGCGGGAACACCGCCTACCCCGTGCTAGAAACATTGGACTCAGAATACCCACAAGTCCCCACAAGACTGGGCCGCAACCCCCGAGACCACAGCGCCGGACAGCAGCTACTAGCCCTGACCAATGAATGCTCTCCCGATATGTACGGATACAGCACCGGCGAAAAGAGCAAGCGCGGGAGCAGAGATGATTCCCGTACCCTTGTCAGTGGACTCCCGTATACTCGTGTGCAGCACCGGGATACACCTGGTACTGCATTCTCGTTCAATTTGGGTCCGGACCCTTTGCCTGAGTATCACCGTGTGGTCGAGAACGTGCACCGCCCGCCTGTTGAGCCGTTGGGTAACCAGGGTTACTAGAAGTGTCCGTACCCTCCTTTGGGCATGCTCATATTTTTGATTATTTTTGATTTGCCTTTTTTTTTTTTTTGGTTGTTTCTTTGCTTTTTGCTGGGATCGGATCTGTGTGATGATGGATCCAAAAGTGATGTGCATGAAGGCCAAAAGGGACCGGCTCGGAGTATATACCCGATCCAAGATCTATCTCTTCTTTTCTGATCAGGGAAATATTGCTTGGCGTACAACGGACTCGGCCGACTCATGCGATTGGGAGATCGGTCTCAAGGCCTGGATCGCCGGAGGGCCCCTTGTTAACCATGTCGGCGTTGGTGTTGCATGTGTTTTCAAATAGCTGTTTTTCTGGTGCGTTTGTATTTGTTTTGGCTTTTGACTCGCGTTTGTTCTCTTTGTGTATTTGCATGTGTTTTGATAACCCTTATTTCCGTCCTTCTTGGCTCCCTGAAAGTTTTGTTTGTCAGTGTGATTCTGTTATTAAAATACTTGGTGATTGGAAGCGGCAAATATCTAATTGTTGAATGCGTGGAGGCTACTATTCAATACTTGTTGACCTGTGTCCTTTACATGGTCTTACTCTCATTCTTTTTAAGATTCTCAGGTTCAATGGTTGGCACTTTGTTTATCCCATTTACCCTGTTTCATTACCCTATGTTTCCCAAAACACAGAGATTTGTTACCAACTCAGGTCCGGCCATTGTCGATTTTTCTCTTCTTTACCGGTCTAATACTGCTCTTACGGGAGGAAAGCTGTTTCTTTTTGGTGCTTGATTTTCTCAAGTAGCGGAGGCGATCTGGTTGACATCTCATCTCGTAAGAGTTGTGAGAATGGTTTTTTTATTACCTAGTATTATGGTACAAATAATCAAGTTACTTTAATGATGACCTTATCTCGTGAGATAATGAAATATCTGTACCTGCATGTCCTATTTCCTAAGTAGATGTCAGACTCTCTTAGCTACGCACATGTATCATGTATCTACTCGACTCGGGACTGGTAGCACACTCAAGTCTATGAATGACCGGTATCTGCAGCATGATACTCGAGTGACACACATTCCTTGTACCATTATGATGACCTAGAGAGCAGCTATACTGCCTAGCGGCCCCGGAAGAAGCTCAGAGCCGTCGTAAATACTAAACTTAGTATGAACATGTTTAGGCTTTTCTAGGTATTGGTCACTGCTTTGTGGGATTGGTTCATTTTGTGCAGCATTAGCATAGTAGACGTAGGAGAAGAAAAAAGTTAAAGGTGAAAAACACCACCCTGTGTATGGCAAGTAGGGCGTTTGACCAATTAAAGGAATACATAGTCTCAGGAGGTAATATTTTATAGGCCCTCCCTACTTGATACTAAGAAAAGCTCTTCAGGTAGAATAATCGATTGATAGTACCTTCTAGGTAGCAGATTATGTTCCGAAGCGTATCATTCAGTACACGGGCTGGCCCTGAGGTTCACTCCCTAGTATGATCTACACTAGTTATATTGCTCATCAAATATGTACGTCATCAATGTAAAAGCCGTACTACATGATGTTTACATGGATCGATCGCGATACGGCTACGATTCTCAAAGGATCGCGGATCCACTTAGCTGCGTTAAGGGTTACGTCAACCCTTAAATTGGGCAAGTAATTTTTGATACAATAGACACATTCAACGAAAGTACTATTTGCGTATTTCAGATCTTGCCTTGATCGCAATAGTCTTTTTCTCCAAAATCCAAGAGGATTTGCTTCAGAGCCTTGATTCTTCGCCCGCCCTGGAGTATATCATTTACGGAATGACAATGCCAATTGTAGAAAGAATAGCCACGGTATCTCATTTAAAGTGGCATAGGTCAGAATCAATCTTGTCATAGTGTCTATCATTTTTTTCGAGGTCATTGTTTAGATTGTTAAGCTGCGCGACAGAAATGAGGCTGGAGAGCCTTGGAGGCCTGAGTAGACGAAGAGATTCCTATCTCATGGAGCTGTTTAGTAGATTCCCTTACAGAATTGAGCAAGTCAGGCCTCAAGTTCCAAGTACACACATGTACCCTGCATGTTTCAAGGTTACAAAGTCTGTACAACTAAGACCCGTCTACTCAAGCCCTGTGTAATACCCTGCACAACCCTCATCTCTGCATACATGACCATGACCTGGAATGACCTAGGTGGCAAGGCCTTTGGACCCTACATCGCTCGTGTAAGGTGGCCTGATAAACCGCATGATATCGTTAACTTTGATAACTTTGATAACTTTATCCAAATAGCGCTTTCAAGGTTACCTGTCTTCCCGTCCCTTTACCCACCATCCCCCTTCCTAAATTAGGTTTCTCGTTGTATACTGTTGTGCTTGTACTGTGTACTGTACCGCATAATCCATCAATCCAAACCTCATCCGGACTTGGGATATACGCTATGTCTGTGCATGTGTATGGGGATGGATTGAGTTTGGGGGAAGCTTTCGGCTGTCCGCCCCGTCTGCCCCGGTTTTCTGGAATGAGCTAACCTAGTCTGTGTATTCGCTAGGTTGAGGATGAGGGTTTTCCGGGGTGGGTTGTGTGACTCTTTTGACATTGTACGTGTCAGGGGCAGGGACATGGACATGGGTGGTAGGTAGACATCTAGGGAGTAGAGTAGAGCGGGTATTGACCAGTTGATGCTCACGGCATAGACTTGCCCCGGACTTAGTGTCATATGCAACGAGGGCGGAGATGGTCTAGATCTACGTCTACATTATGCTGAACAGTCGAGCTGAACAGAAATAGAAAATATGTAATTCATGCCGGGGGCAGCAGCCAAAACCCGGATTCTCATATCCCTCGTTTTTTATTTGAACTGATGACCCAAACCACAAAAGAAAACCAACATTGACGCCTTTTGAAACAGGGATCATCAGATCTTGAGAACCGGTATCTACAGGGTATAGTAGACCCGGCTCCCATAGGGCAAAACCACGACAACAATTCTTCTGGGAGTCGGGAGATAGTCCACAGATCACAATAAAAGTTCTTTTTTGTATCTTAATGCCTCCGTGTCATCCACCATCGACCACGACTGCTTACATTTCAAAAAAAAAAAATGTGAAACAGGAGATTCCCAGAACCACCAGGCCACCAAACAATGTATCCATCGAGTCAAGGAGGGCGAGACGCTTAGTCCTTGGACTTCTTGGGGCCCTTGGTCTTGGCAGTACCGCGGAACTTCTTGGAGCGGTTCTTGCGTTGCTTGCCTGTGAGCAAGTGGTGTCAGTGGGGGTGACCAATATAAAGGGTCGGCCTCAAGGAGGCAACCTCACGAGGAGGTAGATAATTTCCCGAGGGAAAAAATCCTTTTTTGAGGGGAGTTTTAGGGGAGACATACGCTGCTGGCGAGAAGGCTTCTCGATCTTGTCGGCGAAGCCGATGCGAACCAGACGGTAGTGGGGCTCGAACTTCTTCAGGGCCTCGGCGGAGTCGTAGACCAGAGCGAAGCCAGTGGACTTGCCACCACCGTACTGTGTGCGGAACCCGAACACGGAGACCTGGTCCTTGTTGGCCTTGTACAGGTCGGCCAACTTCTCGCGGAGCTCATCCTTGGAGACGTTGGGGCGGTTGGGGTGGAGGACATCCCTAAACGAGATAAAGTCAGTCGCCGGTTTCAAAATTGAATATCGGCCTGTGCAGCGAAATTGGCGAAATTCATGGCGATCGGGAATCCCATCCTGTCCTTGCTCTCCAGTTGTGGGTGTGTGTATGTCGATGGAGCGCGAGTGGTGACTTTTCGATGGTCCTTGCTCGTTCTGAATTGCCATTTCGCGCCAGACCGAAGATAAAGAGGAAAAAGGGGAGCGCTTACACGACCATCTGCTTGCGACCGAGCAGAGGGTTGCGAATGAACTTGCGAGTCCGCAGAGTAACGGGAGTGTCGGCCATTTTGGTGGTGAGTGGTGATGCAGGGAGTCGAATGAGTGTGAATGCACTTTCAATTTTCGTGTGCGTTTCTCGGCTACGGACAGGCTAGTCTGTTTTGGGAAGTGCTTAGGTCAGGTGGATCACGGGGCTGCTGACTTATCAGCAGATAAGTGATTATCTATCTTATCGCTGGTATCGGTATCCGCTTATCAATATCTAACAACTTTATTGCATCTATATTACAGCGTGCCTTTTCTCTTTTTAAACCCCTAGAATTGGGATTGGAAAAGGAACTTGAACTGGAACTACGAAAATTGATATCTGGAGAAAAGCTTTTTCTTCTGGAAGTCACGGGTGTTTTGCACCAAATCGTGTTAGAAGTGACAAAAAATCCAGATTCATGGAATGAATAGCTTCAAGTTCCACATCAACAAGACTTAAAGAAGAAACTCATTTAACGAAAATGGCTGAGGAGGCTGTGAAAAAAATTATTATGGAAGAAAAAAAACATTGTTTTATGGGGATCTGGTTCAAGCTCCAAATCAACCTTAGAACCTCGGTATAAAAAAGAAATTAACCCCCTGTTTGTACTCCGTCGCCGCTTAACAGAATCCTATTCTATGCCCCCCTTCAATTGAACGAAGTAGTTTGGAATGGACACGCTACAGATCGAACCGGCGCACTCTCATCAGAGGTGGCCCACGCACCTTCGTTGGGGATCAAATCCAACTGAAGGTTTCATGCGGTGCTCGTGCCACTAGGACACGATGGTATAGGGGTTAACATCTGATCCTTAATCTTCCCTTTTATGTTCGCTTTGCTAACGTTTTAGTGAAGCTATTTGCATGGCCCTTTTTCACACCCCCTGTGTGTTTACTCCCCTTCCCTTTTAGTCATGATGCTATTCCCAGCTCCCTTTTCACCCATAAAGCTCTTCCTACCCTCTCTTTAAGCTCGATGCTATTCCCACTTTTTCTTTTCACCAACCAAGTTATTTTTGCTTCCTTTGTACCTTTGAGGTTATTCCCATTCCCATTCCCTGTACCATTTAACACCCACCTTATACTTATTATTCGTTAACTGATAAAGCAACCTTGGAACACAAGAGTATAGCCTCAATAAGCCTCAATGCAGAATTCATCTTCATTAAACAAAAGCATTTTTCCAAATAGACCGTTACTAGTAGTCCATTTAACATTGCCCTAAATCTATAGTTCCCCGATGTCAAGGCGCACGCTAAACCCAATCCAGTAATGCGCGTCACGGCTATCGATTTCAGCCGCTAAATTATCTCCTCTCTAAAACAACCATGGCCGACTCAATTCATATTCTAGTCGCCCAATATTTCCAACTGGTTGATCCCCAAAATCTAGATATCCCACCAGACAATGTCCTCATTCGCCCCGAGGTCCAGGAAGCATTATACAAGCACATGTTTGACGAATTCTTGACCCCACTACCACCAGCGACATATCGGGCCCGCGTTTTGAAATTGCTTGTTGCGCGCATTGAAGGCGCGATCGCGGATCCTGAGGAAGATGTATGATCCCTGTTAAATTGAACTTGCACCGTTTTCAATGGCTTTGAGCCCCGTGCGGAGATGTATTACGAACATCTTTTTTTTTCGCTACCCCACACTCGTCATACCTGCTTTGCGCAGGAACAGATTGAATACTAACTAACATGATAACAGGAAATCCTCGATGATTTAATGGAAGCATGGGGAAATCTCCTCGCCCAACCGAAACCCAGTGCTCTGGAAATAGCAAAGGAACTATCCCATGTCAAATACACCGCTCCACTCCAACCACAGTCCCCCTCAGATCGAACGGTCATAGTCGTCGAATCGCGCGGACTGATCCTCGCGGGCGGAACAACCGGTAACAGGACATGGGAAGCAGCGCTCCACCTAGGTTCCTTCCTCGCGTCCCCAGCAGGCCAAGACATCGTGCAGGGACAAAGGGTTATCGAGCTCGGCGCTGGGACAGGGTTCCTGTCGCTGTTATGCGCGCGCCATCTTGGTGTTAAGGGCGTTGTTGCGACGGATCGAGAGCCCTTTTTGATTGACAATATGAAGGAGTGTGTGCGGTTGAATTCCGGTGCTGAGGGTAAGGCGATTCCCATGTACCCTGCCATTTGGGACTGGGGGACGCCTTTGGAGGGGATCGAAGGGGTGAGCGAGGAGATGGTTGAGGGTGGTAAGCCGAGGTTTGATGTTGCTCTTGGTGCGGATTTGGTATGGCTTTCTTCTTCTGCTCATTTAGTTGGGACTATGTGCTGATTTACGCAGACCTACGATGTGGATATTATCCCACTGCTTTTATCGACCGCGCGGGATCTCTTTGAGAATTATCATGTTAAGAAGTTTATTCTTTCTGCGACTTTGCGGAATGAGGCTACGTTTCAGGCTTTCTTGACTGAGTGTGGTAAGTTGGACTGCTTCGGAGGCAAAGGACAGGAGCTCACATGAGGACAGATTCATTTGGTTTCAATGCCGAACGTCTGCCGTTCGAGTCTACACCGGCTGATCAACAGACTGGCTTCTTTCATGCTACTGATATCCCGATTCGAACATACGTAATTTCACCGGTATAAGAGCCACGTTCACGAGGCTACGAACTTGCATTGTTAAATACCCATGTCTAGTTGGTTTCGGGGTTATAAAGATTAGAAATACTGTATTGACTATTTCCTATCTTGAATATAAACAAAGAGTAGCCACAAGCTCTCTAATCACAAATGTACAAGACTGTGGCCTCATCCCAGAAGGGGACAAAGTCCCAGCCAGACAAAAGCATAAAAAGGAACATCTTCAGGGTATAGTCGACGGCGCCAACACGGTTTAGGTGCTGTGAAAACATCAAAATCAAAGTCCAAGACTGGATTCACCACGCAATGCAAAACTAGCAGACAGCGCACCCAATGCAATGCTAAAAAAACCATGAGGAAAGTAGAAGGGAAAGGCAGGTTGGAGGTAGGAGTTAGTAAAGGAGAGGTGAAGGAAGAGATGCAAAACGGAAAGGAAAATATATGAGGGAAAGAATCATCTGTCATCGCTTCTCTCAGCAAGACTCTCTTGCAAGAGATTCTCATCAATTCCCTCTACTTGAACGACGATTGGCGCCGGGGGTGGAGGGCGGAGACCCATGATTGGACCCTTTTGGTTTACACCTGGGAACCTGAAGCGCAGTGATGGTGTAAGATCTGGAGCTGGCGCCTTGGGAGGTTGGGGCATAGGCGTTGACTCTGGTGTTGGAGGGTCTGGGACCAAGGCCGATTCAATCGCAGCAATACGGTCTTCGCACTCGGGATCCCTAGTATCAGGGACAGCAGCCGTGCCCCAGCGGCCTAAGACCCAGCGGCCCAATGCGGAAGGCTTGCGAGAGCCGGGTGTTGCGGTGGAGGCAGTGCTGGAACTTTCTGCTGAGACGACTGATGCAGAGTCCGACGGAAGGCTGTTCCCTGCACTTGCGGCCACAGAGGCAAGAAGAGAGCGGGATGATGTCCCGCGAACCTTGGCTCGATCGGCTGTGATGGTGGGGGCCGATATGATCGGGGGTGTGGATACTAGCTCAACGCTAGGAGACATGAGACGTTGAGGAATCCGAATGCCCGAATGCCAAACACCCATGCGGGCTTGACGATTGATTGGAGTGTGGATGTCCATACCAGCCACAGAAAGGAGGCTGTCGTGGGACGCCGACTTCCGGAGGGACGGTGTATATGGCATATGCAGGCCCGTAATATCCTCTGAGGTGGCCGAAGGGTCATTTGTGATAGACTGAGAGTATAGTATAGATGATGAGGGTTCTGATTCTTCTGGAATAGCGGGATGAGCTTTGACACCATCGCATAGGTCCAAGAAGCCGGGTCGGTCGTAGGGGTCGTCGTTGAAGAAGCCAGAAGAGTCGTTCGTGGGCGGTTGATCAAAATCGTCGAACCCACCCATAGACCTGATGGGTAAATCAAAGCCCTTGGTATGGTGCTCCATGAGAGGAGAGGAAAATACGGTGCTATCGGGGCTGGTCGGTTGAGAGAAATCGTAGCCTCGCTCAGGTCGATCAAAGATGGAGGAGGTACGGAACGCAGACCGCGGAGAGCTAGCCAATGAATCTGCTGGAGGTGATTGGAGTGACCATCGACGTGAGGAGGGCGGTGGAATGGAGACGGAAGTGTGTGATAGAATAGTATTCATAGACGATCCTGATGACTGAGAGCGATGGATAGACCGCCGAGGGGAGTGAGTTCCAATGGCAGAGTGCATTGCGACAGGACTTCCCAGGGCAGGCCGTTTCTTTTTGACACGACGATTGAGAGAGCCCTTGTCCTTGCGCGATGATGTTGGGGTGTGGTAATGGTGGTGGATGTGGAATTCTTGCGAGACACGACGTTCTTTTGCCTCAAGTTCTTCGGACAGTGTCGCAGTTGTAGTAGATTCACCATTTCCTTCTTCATCCACGCCGTCCAGCGGCTGGTCATAGAGGATCTGATCTCGCAGGCTCTGCACTTCCTGGTTGGAGCTCTCGAGCATCTCACGCAGCTCCGTGATACCGACCTGTAGGTGCGCGTTGTCCTCCAGTATATCCTTGACAAAGCGTGAAACCACATTCGTACCAGAGTGACGGCTAAGTTCGGAGGCTGCGGCGGCACCTTTCAGTCGAATAGCAGCATTATCAAGCTCCCGTTCCACGTTCCGCTTGCGCTCCATTCGCTGAATGATTTCCTCGTGCCGTTCACGTTCCTGCCGAGCCTCGGTTTCGATGCGCTCAACCTGGTCGTTAAGACCACGCAATGTATTCTCGGCATTGCGCCAACGCTGCACGGCGGACTTCTCATCTTCCTGAGCAGATATGAGGCTTTCCTGTAGTTTCGACTGTTCGCTTTCAATAATAGCCAACTGGATCTCAAGCTCTCCAGCACGCGATGCAGCAACAGTCAACCTGCGCAGCTCCGCCTGCGTCCTTTCCAAGGTGAGAGTCAGCGATTGAATATGATCGTCTGACTCGGCGACATTCTTATTCAATCCCTCAAGCTGTTCAAGAAGACTGCGGTTTTCCTCCACGATACGCGCATTTTCAGCTTGGACTTCGCGCTTTTCGCGCTCAAGTGAATCGACATTGTCAATCAAGCGCTGGCGGTCTTCTTCCGCCTCAGCCATATAACTTTCATGGCGATGGAGCAGGGCCTGTAAAGCAAAGGTCAGCGATGACGAGGCATGACAGTCTGCCGGAGCAGATTGATCGTGGAAAAGTAAGGTCATGACGGACGCCAACGCAACGAGAAAGCACAGGAGAGCCCAATACTAGGGAGTCCATAGAAACGAAAATAGAGTGTGAAGAGGTGTGGAACCTTTCTCCTTAGTGTAAATAGAGCTGAGGGGGGTGCAGATGAAATAGGAACAGGAATTCTCCTTCGAAAAAGCAAGCGAACCACAAACACTCAGGAATGATGAAATCGAAATGATGTGTCAATCATGCATGGCTCAGCTCGCCATGTAAGCCCAACCCAAGCCCCACAGGTGCAGCGGTGTGACTGACGATCGTAGCGAACGTATAAAAAAAAATAAGATGCAACGTACCTGACCTAACTTTGCGGCTGTTTCAAGGTCCTTTTCGAGTCCCTCGAGAGCGATATTATTGTGTTCGAGCAGGGCACAGTCATCCCGACCACAGCAGCAGCGCAGGGAAGTTGGCGCGCGGGAATGAGTCGGAATGCTGGGATAATGGTTCCCGCCCGAGCTATGCGGGAGGGGATCCATGGATGGCATGGGAATGTTACCCCTTGACGGAGCAACAGTTGGACGAGCTGATCATCCGTTCCCTGTGGTTCTCTGGATGAGAGCTATCACAGAGCACAGCGTTCTCTGCGCAGTGATGCAGGGTACACAGATATCACAGCTGCTGGCGCAAGAAAGCGGAGAAATCAGCTGGGCCGCTGATGTAAGTTAATGGGGTGCTTAGGTAATGGGGATAAGGCCAGATTAGGGAACAATGTCCCTTTGAGTGCAAGCATGATAACCTCGAGGATCTTTTTAGTTATATATGTGAGGAAGGGATAATCAGGGGTCTCCTAAGGTTTAGGAAGTCATTGCAGTGGGAGGTGTCCGTTTTTCTATGTGTGGTGCCTGCATTCTCCAGGCTCGATGACACATCCAGCCCTTGCATAGTTAACCATACACCTAGGGTTGACATTTGATAAAAAGTCCTGTGCATAACAAAGATCATTCATTTCCAATATTTTGCCTGCAGATCTCATCAATATCTGTTACAAGTACCAGGCAGATCATTGAAGTTTGTTAACAGTTACGGTAAATGTCAGACATACATGGGAGTGGACAAGCCTTTGGAAACTGTGTAGGTAATAAGACCTTACTTGATTATGTGTCAGGTGTTTTGGTCCCAGATTGGAAGTTATCAGTGGTATACCCTACAGTCACAAGAACGATCTAATGTCTGCAGGTCAATTGGTTCAAATGGAAAATAAGGACCGTCCCAACCACTACCAAATAAATCACTAGAAGCCACGACTAGATTTCGATCAGCGCACCATACCACCCACCCATTCAGTTCCACATCGATCCCATCTCGAGGATATGCATCGCTCCACAGATTGTGCAGTAGCTAACACTGCATAGGATAAATGACCGGGAAGTGCATCAAAGCGAAGCATGAAGCGGAGTCTGAATAGGAAAAGAAAGGAAAGAAGAGACGAACAGGCTCTCGAGCGAGTGACATCAAACATTCTGACTAGTATGATAAACGAAGAAAGAATAACACCCGAATGGAATCCAGACCGATCGGGCCCAAATCAGAGTGGAGAAACTAAAGCAGACCAGAAGGCCTGATCTTGAACGTGGTCTAGGGACGCGAAGACATGAAGTGAAAGAAGAAATGAAAAAGAAAAAGATAGGAAACCCTCGGCGCCGATTCAAAGCAAACTGTCATTCCGATCGTTGATGTAATCCCGAACATTGATGAACGCCCCAGCGCCGCCGTCTTCACTGATCTCGTTAACCAGGACCTCTGTTTGCTGGTACAACCGCTCTAGGGCAGCGGAAGAGGATTTCCCCAGGGAGACTGGACATGTCAGTACAGTTCACGAATATTATGTTGTAACGAAAAAGCTTACCTAAAATGGCTGAGTTCAATTCCTCTGCCACAACCGCTCGCCCAGCAGGGTCTAGTAAATGGCCGTTTAGAGAGTTGGAGGTCGTATACGCCAGTAGCGAAGCAATATCATCAAGCATCTTCAGGTCCCCACCACCCTCATCAGATGGGTAATCCATGCGTAGTTGCCGGCCATACAGGAGGGCCTCAGTCGAATGCTCAACCTTGAATTTTGACAAAGACTCAATCTCGGGCTCGGACTCAGGTTCTTCAGTATCCATCCCATCTGCATCCCAGCTTCCATCATCGAGTTCCATGTCTTGATCAAAGATGGCACTCTCATCTGCGATCCCTGGGGATACAGAGCGGCGGTGTTTTGCTTCTTCGAGTTCCGCAGCAGCACACATCTCGTTACCTCGGCGGATCATCTCCAGTAGCTTTTGGCACCGGAGTTTGAAAAGGATATGTGGATGGTCTTCTAGAACAGCGGAATAGTAGGCTTTCGTGTGTTTAAGGGCTTTGTCGATATCGCCATCGAGGATCGCAGCGCGAATTCCTACAGCTGTTAGTCAATTGTTTGAGCATCTTGTCCACATCCAATATCCACTTACGGTTCCTATTAATCGCTTCATGATCCTCCTCCACTTCATATTTCTTCAGAGGCTCATCGTGTCCACTCTGCAGAGCTGCTGTTTCAGTCGCAACCTCTTCAGCGAAAGCTCGTGCAGTCTCTACGTAGCCATCATGAGCCAAAAACTGAGCAACCAACTCCTGAAGCAATGATGATTCGTCTAGTGGCGGTTGTAAGCTGTCCGTGCTTGTCATGCTAATCTGGGATTCGATGACGGCTTTCTCGTGCTGCGAGACGTTAGTGGATTGAAATATCCAGGAAATAACAGGACTCCCATACCCGAACCATGCCGTCGATATCGTAAACGAACGGGTCCTGGCCAAAATTCGCCTTTAAATGCACTGGGGGTTGTTTCTTCATTCCGACAGATGGGTATAGCTTGACATTGCGCAATTCACGAAATGCATATCCTAGAGCCCGTCGTTAGCTCTTGTCACCGAAAGAAGACCCACAATCTCATATACCTAGAAATACGCCGTTCCTGGTGAAGAAGCCCTGGCCGGTCGAGAAGTTGACCCCACACCCGACAATGTCTCCAACACCAAAGGTAGGTCCATACGGCTTGCCTTGTCCTTGGCTTTCACCATAGAAAGACTTTCCGTCATCGCCGTGGTATGCCCATGATTCCTGCTCCCAACCTGGGAGCCTCTCAACGGAAGCCTTTGTACTGGAGAAACCAATTCCGATCATGCTGTAGTGAACGAGGACCATTAGCATTCATCCCAAAATAGCATGTATAAACCTCAGTTCAGTTCAAATCACCTACCCTTCCTTAGGCTTGGATTCAATCTTGATCTCAAAATAGTAGATCCCGCACTCCGGTGGCATGGGGTTGTCGGTCCGCAAGGCCGCGGCCTCGTGATCATGTTTGTGCACAGGACCGGTATACCGCACATCGAAGCCACCGTTTGATATCTCCAGACCGGTATACTTGTCGACGGAACTCCACTGGGTAGGAAGAGGGCTGATGCTGGGCTCGGTCACCGTGGGGGGTTCTTTCTCGATGAGATCATACGTCATACCGCGGTGGGACGGAGCCATGCGGGGGAGGTGGACATGGCTGGATGAAGTTGAAAGAGGAGGATTTGAGGCAGTGTTCGATGAAGATATATCGCGTTGTTGAGCGGCCAGTTTGGCTCGATGGGCAGCATCGAGGCGGGAGATGTATGGAGAATGACGAAGGTAGGAAGGAGTCAAAAATGGCGGGCTATCGGTCAACGCTAAATTGTGCGGGAAGTCTGTCGAGCGCGTGATCCCAGTATATCTGCGGGAGTAGCTTGGGAGAGAGTCCGGGGAAGTAGTGGACCTTGAGGCCGGGTTGGGATGCATCTCTGCGGCACTCAAGCCGGACAAGGCCCGGTGGAGATGACCCTCAGACGGGGAAGGTGGCGGGTAAGAGGAGACGGGGTTAGAGTTGAGCAGGTGGGAAAATGAGCTGGAAATTGGGGGAGAGAAGGCGTTGCCGGACACAACGGAGGCGTAGGAAGAACGACGTTGACCGATGCCGTATGCTGGAGCTCCTCGAGCTCCACCGGGGAAAGGGACATCAGCCATGGTGGGCGTGCGGGTCACCCCGAATGGATGACGGGGCGGCGCTATAATTCTCTGTCTGTCTTTTCTCTACCGACTGCGAATAGTTTCTTTTTCACCCGTGCTGATTTGTGAATCCTATGTTTTCCTTACGCTGCCCCTCTATCTCTCTTTCACGAGCGTCACGCTAAGAGATGCTGACTGTTGCGTGACCAGCGGGTCATTTGGGTGACCGGAAGCAGCGACGAGGCCGCAACACAGCAATGTGGAATCAAACCAGTCCACGAGAAAGGAACTAGTCTGAAATCATAAGTTTAGATCAGATCATGAAAGAACAAAGGCATCAATCAACTCATCGGGAATTGCGGGGAAGATTCCGGGATGTTTTAAAACAGGAAAAGAGGGGAGCGACTGGTGATTGGAAAGGAACAACTGTCACGAGGCCAATTTTTCCATACAGTATACACATTAGTTTGATTTGCTAAACTGATATATCTTTCTAGACTAGTTTCTGCCTAGATTGTTTTCTATCGTACAACCTATATACCTCTCCAGCCAAACCAGGCCATAATAATGAGTGGAACTATACACATTATCTACCCCCGCCATGGACCCGAGAACCCGTAAAGAGGTGGATGCACTGGTAACATTTAGAACATTTAGATAAGGAGACTCAGGACATCAGATATAAGCCAATAGTGCGGAGTCAGACTTGGACTTTTATTTGGAAGAAACCTAGCGGCGCTATGGTCCCATTTCCCAAAGGATCAACACCCATAATTAGCACTTGTCCTACCCAGTCAGAAAGTCAGAAACTAAGAGACAAGAAAGGAAAAATCACCCTAAAAACCCTATAATACAAAATAGAAGCCAGAAAACCCCAGTGAAGACCCGATCCTAGTAGTTCCCAGGGCAACGCAATATGCGACCCTTGCCCATAAAGTAAGAAAGCAAAACCCGATAACCCACTCAAGACGCCGAACCGAACAAAAAACCCAACCGAAACATGATCGTAGAGGAAACAAATGGAGATAGAAAGATAAGAGGAAAGAAGAGAAGTCAGAATCTAATGTACAGCCCGGGCTCATGCCGCCATGGCAATGGCCGGCGACGAGGGCTCAACCAGGTTGGACGGGGCAGGGGTGACATCGCCATCACCAGTACTCTTCTCACTGGGAACGGCACTACTGCCATTGAGGGTATCAGGGCCTGGTACAGCCAAGGAGGTTTTGGTGTCACTATCGCCGCTCTCGAGAATACCGTCTTTGTTCGACTGAGAATCCAAGTGAACGGACTTGAAAGTGTGCCAGGCAGGCAACTGCCAGGCAACTCCGGTGAAACTGCGCAATTTCAAAGGCTTTCGGTCCCACTTGCGGCATGGAGTGCCGGAACGGTCAAGGGCACGCAGGCCAGCGTTGATAGCACCAGTGTTCGCCTTCGGTCCGATACGGTGGTTGGCTGCTGGCTTGGTAGCTTCGGCGCCGCCTTCCTCACTATAAGAACAATGGATTAGTATTTTGATCGTCATAAATCACTCGTGAGTTCGAACGTACAGGCGGGGCTTCTTCTTCGGTCCAGGTCTGCCTCGTGCACGCGACGCGGCGTCGGTCTGTCCATTCGTCCGCTTGTTGCCCGGCTTGGGACCCGGGACTCCCTTTCGGCGCGGAGTGTCTCCTGGGGTAGCCCCAGCGGCAGGTGTTGAAGCTGCCTCGGCATCGGATCCATTGTCGGCAGAAGAGGGACGGACAGCAGCGACTTCGGCGGTTGAAGCCGGCGAGGAGTGTTCAACACCCTTGTCGAGGTTGGCTTTCGGGGAGTGGTCGGAGGCCTCCCCTAGAACCTGCTGTAGCGCCTCTGGAGAGAGTTTCAGAGTCACCACTAAGGAGTTAGGGGTGACCTTGGAGGTGCTGGCGCGATTGGAGCGACCGTTGGTAGTAGAGCCGGCGGGAGGCATGACGGTGATGAGAGGTCGGGTAGGTGAACCTCGTGTGGTAGTATTTGAATAGATTGGGGGTGGTGAGGAGATTGCCAGGGGCGGTGATCGTGACGTGGATGTTTCCACCGCCCGGAAGATGGGGGTTTGGGGAAATAAATTATTCCTTCAATATGAGGCAAAAGTGTCGACAGTGAATAGAGATGGGATCATAGTATGGGGAGGGAGGGGAAGTGAATGAGGAGGGGATAAGACGAGAGTGGCGGGGAGGGAAAAGAAGGGATGTTGAGGCGAGTGGATTTCATCTCGTTTAATTTCTCTTCTAAGGCCCAAATCAAAAAAAGGTTCGTCGCAGCCGTAGAGAGACACAGGGGGGAAAAGAGGTGAGGGCCTCGCGTCCAAATGGTACACCGTGTGACCGGATTACACATGGATCAGTGGGAGCGGCATCACTTGATTCAAGGCCTTGTGACAATACCTTACCAATATTACCACTTTTGGACCCGATCTGCATCAAAGAATCTGTACAGACTTACACTTCGTATGATATTCAAGACTCGAATTTCTACATATTTACATGGTTACTTATAATTATCTCCTAAGGAATAAAGAAATATCCATCAACTCTCTTCCAATCTATTCTTTGTTTTGGGGCGTACAATCCCGGCCCAGAGCATTCCGAATCCAGTTCGCCAACCCTAACTCCGTCGATGGATCTCATTCCAGTCTAAAAGTCGATTGTACCCGCTGCGTCCCGAAAATGGCACACGGGGATCAAACCAAGTGGTCAGATCCATTGTTCTGTACTTTTGTCTTCGCGACGTTTTAAAGTCCACAGCCCGTGAGAATTTAGATTGTTTTTTCCCTATCACGAGTTCTGGTCATCATCATCTATACATAGATCGATAAAGTCTAGATGCAGAATCACATCCATGGCCTGTCTACCTCACATTCACTTCCCTTTCATCCCCAAGGCATTATTCTCTCATCTTTACTGCCATCCCTGATCTATTTCGGAATTAATCTCCCATATCGTGAATCCAATGTGTAACCTACAAACTCGATCCTCATGTTCTATACTTCGAGTTCTGGGAACTTGACTCAACGGCTGCACGTGATCGCCCAACTAGGTTTAGCGCATCGATTTTCACCGCGGCGCAAATCTCCATTTTCTTTCTGATTTTCTGTCGTGTCGCTCATTTCTTCGCGCACTGGTCCATTCTACTTTTCCTGTGCTTGCCGGCAAGATGAAGTACGTTTTGGTTTCTGGAGGTAAGACTGTTCTGTCCCAATCATTTAAGCAAGAAGCAAAATCTGTCACCATTGGGAGGAAACCGAAAGCTAATTTCAATATTCGTCGTACGCAGGTGTTATCTCCGGCGTGGGCAAAGGCATTATTGCCTCCAGCACTGGCCTGCTCCTTAAGACGACTGGTTTGGCGGTCACCAGTATCAAGATCGACCCTTACATCAACATCGATGCGGGCACTATGGCCCCCACCGAGTCAGTATCTGCGATTCCACGTCTCGATTGATCCCGTTGACTCACCGGTGTAATTCTATAGACACGGTGAGGTCTATGTCACAGATGACGGCGGCGAAATGGACCTCGACCTGGGCAACTACGAGCGTTACCTCCTCACTACCCTGAGCCGCGATCACAACATCACCACCGGTAAAATTTACCAGCACGTTATCAACCGGGAGCGTATTGGCCACTACCTGGGTAAGACCGTGCAGGTCGTGCCCCACGTTACCGATGCCATTCAGGACTGGATTGAGCGGGTGGCCCGCATCCCCGTTGACGAGTCCGGGGTGGAGCCAGATGTCTGCATCATCGAGCTCGGTGGTACTGTTGGAGATATCGAGAGTGCTCCCTTCATCCACGCTCTGAGTCAGCTTCAGCGCCGCGCGGGCAAGGGAAACTTTGTTCAGATCCACGTTTCCTACGTGCCCGTGATTCCTCCTGGCCCTGGTGGTGAGCAGAAGACCAAGCCCACCCAGCGTGCCATGAGTGATGTGCGCAGTGCTGGCTTGAACCCCGATCTGATTGCCTGCCGTTGTGAATTGCCGCTCGAGGCTGCCACCATCCAGAAAATCGCCAACATGTGCTCTATGGAGCCCCATCAGGTTCTGGGTGTGCACAACGTCACCACCACATACCACGTGCCCATGCTTCTCGAGAAGCAGAACCTGATTGGCACCATCAGCAACCTCCTTAGCCTCCAAACCTCTCTTCCCCCGCAACCTGCCGACCGCATTGAGTCCGGCAAGCGCATGTGGGATGACTGGTGCGAGCTTGCTCGTGGCCAGGAATTCGTCCACGACACTGTCTCTATTGCTCTGGTTGGTAAATACATCACGCTTCACGACGCCTACATCAGTGTCTCCAAGGCGCTCGAGCACGCCGCCATGTACTGCCACAAGAAGGTCCAGATCGTCTGGGTCGACGCCTCGCACCTTGAGGAGGAAACCAACTCGCCGGCCGAGTACCACAAGGCGTGGCACTCCGTCTGCACCGCGGACGGTGTCCTCGTGACAGGCGGATTCGGTAACCGAGCCACCGAGGGTAAGATCAAGGCGATCACTTGGGCTCGTACCCAGAAGAAGCCCTTCCTCGGTGTTTGTCTCGGTATGCAGCTGGCTGTTCTCGAGTACTGCCGCAACGTTGCGGGCATTGAGGATGTTGGCAGTGAGGAGCTCCACCCCAACGCTAAGAACCACGCTATTGTCTACATGCCCGAGGTTGACAAGGACAAGCTCGGTGGTACCATGCGTCTGGGTAAGCACCCCTGTATCTTCCAGGAGGGTACCGAGTGGTCCCGTCTGCGGGCCATGTATGGTCCCGCCACCACCCAAGTGGAGGAGCGTCACCGTCACCGTTACGAGGTGAACCCGGCCATGATCGATCAGATCGAGAAGGCCGGTCTTTCCTTCATTGGAAAGGATATTATGGGTGAGCGTATGGAGATTGTCGAGATCAAGGACCACCCCTGGTTCGTCGGTGTGCAGTTCCACCCCGAGTACCTGAGTCGTGTGTTGAGCCCCAGTAAGGCTTTCCTTGGTTTCTTCGCTGCTGCTGCTGGATGTCTGGATGAGGTTATTACGGCTGTGAACGCCGGCCAACGAAGCATTGGAAAGCGCCAATAGGCACTTCCAACTGGAGGTTGAATATTTATTAAATTGGAGTTTAATGGAAAAAAATAAGGTTATAGAGTACAAACGAATCCAATGAATTTTTTAATCCTAGCTTTTTATTCTTTACCGTACCTACCCACGCACTCGCTCAAACATTCACCTCCAGGGGTATGCTTAATTCCACGCTCGGGTTTGGGAATATATATTGGCGATTTGATTCCTCACCTGAGCATCCATCCTTGGCACACGTGGGCACCTTAATCTTAGACCTCGGCATATGCTTTGGAATATTGGTACATATATATATCTTATGGGCAAAACCCACACATGACATATATTTAATACATACTGGCAGCCCTGGGAACCTTGGAATGTACTATAGCGCTATACAAAGATGAAGGTCAGAGCGAATGTGCACGAGTGTTGATAGAATGGAGGTACTGGGATAAGTAATATAGGATTGAACAAGAACTCGGCATAGTATACCTGGGCATGTTCCATCATTTGAACCTTGGTTGTTTGATTTCATGTTAGTTCCCAATGCCTCTAATGAGTCTGGAGTAGACATAGGACATTTAATACCTCTGCAAAGCCTTGTCCAAAAATGTACAATTCTAGCATAAAAATACAAAATGTTTACTCGATCTTTCCTTCCGCTTTCCGCCGTTCAACGACCTGCGCAACAGCACGCTGGACCTCAGGACTAGACCTTACGCCACCAAGAATCAACCCCTCCTTCATGCCCCTCCTTAACGCAGAAACGCTCTCCCGATCCCCGCGATACGGCGCCATTCCAAGCTGCAGCATGCGCGTGGCCTCGGTATCCGCCACCCGAGTCGCTGTTACCAGCTGGCCCATTCGCTGCATAGTTTGCGGGGAGATCTTGTCACCACCACTTTCGGCATTCTTGCTACCTGGCGGGGCAACCTGGGAAATAAAGATGTGAAGTGTGATAGACGCGCGTCGGGCGAGTGTGAGGATCTGAAATGGGAGGAGATAGAAGGAGTTATCGGGAAGGAAAGATTGAATTGCATCGGGCAGGTAAGTTGTTGGCATGAAGACGGCCTGGGGTTGTGTGATCATGGTAAGTTCGAGGGTGAGCAATGCGGCAAAGGTGTAGAAACGCCACTAAAGACACGGTCAGAAAATTGTACCCATCCAGGGTATTTGTCCCGGGTTTACATACGTATCGACCCCAGTTGGGCCACCACAGCCAATTCAATACCAGCATTGTCACAAATCCACCCACATATTGGGGTAAGACAGATTTGAGCAATGAGTGCATCACGAAGTCGCGCATAGTCTTCTGGTCACCCCAGTTGTGCATATCAGGACCAAAGCGGTCGTATGCGAAGCGCTTCATGGGATCCACGAGGGTCTCCTGAGCTCGGCGCAGGAACATGAAGTAGGCGTCTGATCCACTATCCATTCCGGATTTATCTGGGTGGTGCTGGGCTGCCAGCCGGCGGAATCGGGACTTGATAGCGCGCTCATCGGAGAATGGAGATACACCGAGGACCTGATAGTAATCCCCCGCTAATTGCACTTGGTGGAAGGTTTCGTAAAGGGTGTAGAGAAGGTAGGCGACGATCACGAAGATGAAGATTCGGCGGCGATGACGCTCATACCGCGGGGTTTGGGGCATGGGGCGAGATTCGCCTGCTCGGATGGTGATGCCATAATAGACACTCTGGAGAATATTTGTCGCGTACTAGATTGTATCGCTATTAGAGGGGCTTGATCAAACAAAGGAAGCGGATGTGGTGTATTCTCCGCATTTATGCAGTCTGAGAGTATCTACATACATTTGGGAGAACTGCCCACCCAATAAAGGGTAGTAATGATGCCATGGTGATCGGATTGAATCAAAATTGCAATCCAAAACCCAGCACCTTCCAACAAATCCTCCAAGACCAAAGTTGACTGTGGAGTTGGAGTTCCACTTCCTGTTCTCCAAAGCGCGTAACTTGTCTACTTCTCCGTCACCGCCCAGATCCACCGCCTTCCTCTCTCATCACCAAAATGCAAGATGAAAAAAAAGTTTCTTATATCAAAAAAAAAGAAAAAAGACCGACCCCGATTATTCTCCACAGCTCGGAGCAGCTCAATTGCGCCCACAATGGCCTCCGACGCAATGGATATCGACAGCTCCCCCATTACTGCCAAAGAGGTTGAGCGCAAACGCAAACACAAGAAGCAGGACGCTTCGTCTCCGACGAAAAAGCGCAAGCAAACCGACTCCAAATCTAAGAGCAAGAAGGCCGCCACAGAAAACTCCAATCCCCACCCCGAGTCCCCCTTCTCGCTCACAAAGGCTACCCTCTACCTGCCTCTGGCTCCCATCTCCATCTCGCCTACTCATGCATTGGCCTCGCTGCAGGCGGAGCACCTCGCCCCGCTGCTCTTGACCTACTACCCACCACTTAAAGGTGTGGTGATGGCCTACTCGAACGTCTCGATCTCCAGCTTCCCGCCTTCATCTCAACCGAAGCAGTCCAGCGACCAGAACCCTGCGCCACTGACGCTCGCCAAGACCGCCGACGAATACGGCGTTCTTTACGTCTACCTAACAGCTACTTTCCTCGTCTTCCGTCCCAAGCGTGGCCAGACCCTGGAAGGTTGGGTGAACGTTCAATCCGAGGGCTTCCTCGGCGCTGTCGTGTTCAATCTGTTCTCCGTCGGAATCGAGCGCAAGCGACTCCCCACAAGCTGGACATGGGTGGCACCGGGCGAGGAAGGCGAGAACACCGAGGAAAGCACCGGAACAGCCCACGATGCGACTACAGATGAGGAATCAGGCGCAAACGAGAAGGCCTTTTTCGATGCGGAGAAGGAGCACTTCCAGCCCGCCGCGCTGGCTGCGGACGAGCTTGGTATGGGTGCCGATGAAGAGGAGGATGAGGCTTCATCTGGCCACTTCCAGTCTGTATCTGGGCATCGTGTGCGTGGTAACGTGCGATTCCGTGTCGTCGATGTCGATGTCATCCCAGGTTCGGAGCGGGATCGTGGGTTCTTGAGTATCGAGGGTACGATGCTCGAGCCCGTGGATGAGGACAAGCTCGTTCAGGCGGAGCATCAGGGCCAATCTTTGCCTACTTCTTTCTTCGGGGAATCCTCGGACAAGAAGTCGAAGAACCGGGTGATTCCTATCTCGATGTCCCCGCCGGCTGAGGCGGTGCAGGTGGTTGACGTTGAGCTGGAGCCGACGAAGGCTGAGAAGGTGGAGAAGAAGGATAAAAAGGAGAAGAAGGAGAAGAAGGAGAAGAAAGAAAAGAAGGAGAAGAAGGAGAAGACAGAGAAGAAGGAAAAGAAGGAGAAGAAGCCCAAGAAGGAGAAATAGGGACTGTATACCTGAGCCGGCAGAGTCTCTCTGTTGGATGTTTTTGATATTCTACTACATTTTGACTTTTACATTCGCGGTGGGCGTTCCGGTCAAAAGAATTATAGCTATGCAATGTGTACATGTGATGAAAATCAACTGAGATTATCTAAATTTTTGAATAATGTACGTCAAAAGTAAAACCTAACCTGTAGTAGATACTGACAGCTATCCAAGGCCAGTATAATCTGTGCACAGATTCCCTCAAAAATGATGAGAAGCTGATTGCTAGATATAATGCATGGACATAAACTGATGCTTATTGGTCCTAGACGGAGGATCTCTCTATCGGCTGAGGACATTGTTAATTGAAAATATCAATCAAAGCGCAGTATTCGAAATTTAGAGTAATATTACCGAGTACATACCCAGGTACCTACTTGCCCACAGTATTTTTCTGTACCTAATGTGAAGGTGATCAAAAGGTGATACCCACCCTTTTTCTTACCTATATCCAGGCTCGAATGAAGCATTATGTTGCATACTGACTTGAAACAAGCGACCTCATATGTTATTCAATATTTGAGAAGTCATATGCAATATTTCTGGATTGAAATTACTGTGTGACATCTAATATGACCAGTGAATCCTCCGACCCCTTTTTGAGGTGATTAATTGAAGACACTCTGGTTGATCCATGGATGGAGATAGAACCTTTCTGTCATAAACCAGAAGAAATCTTATGTGTCTTTCAAAACGTCCTCCAAATAATAGGAATATTATGCTTCTAAAATGGGCTTGAAGAATGACCATAAATGTGGAACGACTCAAAGAGGTGTTTGACTATCAATTTGTGATGCGGCTCTCCGTTGGTTAAGGCTGCAACTCCAGGCAGCGGCTCTACATAGTTATGTTACATATATGGGGTTGGACTGGTCATTCTGTCGTACCGATCCCAGATCTCTATCTCCCCGCCTCTGGCGTCATATTATTTTTTCTTCCATAACCTTCATCCTTACCGGTCAATTGACAGCATCATCATGCCTAAGCGAAAGAGTACCACCGAGCCATCTGGGTCCAATAAAGAGGCAAAGTCATTCTTATCCAATGACGAGTTTCACAAAGTTTGCAGTCAACTCGAGAAAACCATCGTGGATGAGAAGAATTCTTCAGCATTTGTCTGCGGTGGTACCATTCCAATCAAAGACGAAGCAGCGAAGCCCAAGAACCAAGCCCCAAAGCTGTCCAATCCGGTTACCATTTTCTGGGAATCAAAAGATGGCTCTCATGCAAAGAAGCTTGTTCTTCCCCTCAAGGACTCAAACGATGACAGTCTTCGCCAACTAGTTGCCGACTGTGAGCCCGCCAGTTTTGGGAGAGGACAGGAAGATGTGATGGATCCCGAATATCGTAAGGCAGGGAAGCTTGAGCCTAGTCAATTTGCGACTAGCTTCCATTTCATGGATTTTGGTCTCCAGGAGATCATCGAGAATATTCTTGCACCCCCGTTGGATTTGGAAAAGAACGTCGCATCTCGACGCATTGAAGCAGAGCTATACAAGCTCAATGTGTACTCGGGTCCGTCTGGCCTCTTCCAGAAACATGTTGATACTCCGCGATCGAAAAGCCAAATCGGATCCTTGGTTGTGTGTTTTCCATCGGCTTTCAAGGGTGGAAACTTGATTGTGCGGCACAATGGCAAAGAGATCGATTTCGATTGGGAGCACCAGAGTGCAGATGTGATCCAATGGGCTGCTTTTTACAGTGACTGTGAGCATGAGATTAAGACCATCACTGAGGGTGATCGCGTCACTTTGACCTACAATCTATACATCGCTGAGCCCCTCGAGGCAGATGCCCCTACATCACTCATTGATGCAAAGAGATTAGCCTTGTATGAGGAGTTGAAAAATACTCTACAGAACCCCGGATTTATGCCGAAAGGTAACGCGATACCAAGATATCAGACATGAAATCCTTGAAATAGTGACTGACTACTACAGGTGGTGTTCTCGGAATATTCTGTTCTCATGCCTATCCACACACCGCATCCAACGTCGAAACCTTACTTCCACGGGGTCTGAAAGGCGGAGACATGACTGTATATGTTGCCTTGCGTTCGCTTGGAGTCAAGGTGGACGTGCTCCCCGTGGTCATCGATGACGAGGAAAGTTTCACGGACGAAATGCTTGAAGAAGACGAGGAATCGGAAGGGTCTCTTGCGGTGATGAACGAGAAGTATAAAAAGGAGAAGGCAGAAAAGAAAGCAAGAAAGGAAGCAGAGAAAAGAGAAGCAGAGAGGAGCCCAGAGAGGAGTGCAGAGTACCTTGAATACAAGCATCTTGGTATGCGTTTACACGTTGGAGCCAAGCTGCAGCCTCACATAGTTGCTGACTCTAACGATGTCGAAGAAGAAGGGGGACTGCTCGCAGTGAGTAAAGTTTGTCATTTTTGAACTAATCTTGACCTTTCCCCATCTCCAGTTCCATGCAGCTGGCTCATTGAAATATGTCAAGATCCAATACTGATTTGAAGTTAGACTATCAAAACAAGCTGGCCAAGAAGCGAGTACTCACGGCCTATAACATGGATTGCCAATCCACATCACGGAGAACTTGCCATGTCTTATATGGCTTATGGAAACGAGTATAGCCAGCAAACGATCTACTCGTATGCTGCGGTTATGGCAGTCATACCTCCATGTACTGAACGCCAAATATCCAACTAGGCCAATACAAGCTGTGGATTTCTTGCTTCTTCAGTCGCTTGTGAGACAAATCGTTCCTGCTCACTGTTTATTTTTACCAGTGTCTTTTACTGTGGATACCGTGTCCATCTTTTAGTATTTTTACTAAGTATGAAGTCAAATGCAATAGCTTGCCCATTGAACACAGTATATTTCAAAATCCATCGGAGGTGTGCGTCTGACACTTGGTAGCGACCCTAGATGAACCATTAGCATGGAATATGTCCTTATGGTTTTAGACAACTTGAGAAATAATACCACAAGGATCGTGGCGTGAAATGTCGATGCCTAGTGCTAGTAGGTAAGTTATCCAGCCTCGCGTAACGGTACTATTACAACAACACCATATATGAATGTCTCGTATTCCTCATATTCTTTATGCAACCCCACTATTACTTGGCAGTCCCCTTTCTCCCCTTTCTTTTATAGCTGAGCAAGAAAATCAGACCTTTCTAAAATAGTATGTTCTCCTCTAAGCACCCTGGAAGACCCTGGACTATGTAATAACCACGGCATTTCGTTCAACAACTTCATTCCCCATATTCCATAGCATTATGCATTCAGCCGAGCGAGACAAATTCCGTACAGACGAAATTGCTGACTCGTTCTCATCTTCGGTGCAAGCCCGACATACTCACCCAACACGACTCCTTTGGCGTCTACATAGCCTTGTTGACCAAATTCTATTCGGGTGAGTCCTATTCCAGTCCTGATTCATCTATCATCGCGAAAGAGACCAAAGTAACAATGGGTCAGGTCTGGTATCTGTGCAGCGTCTCTTCCGCTGGTGTACTACATCTTTTGCTATTACTACCAGGGAACTGAGAAAGAAACATGTCGGGAGCGGAATAGTGATCTAACCATTGTTCTGGGTGGTACTTTTCTTCTTACGTTTTTGGTCAAGTGTTTCCTGCAGTCTCTTATGGCCCGCCAAACTCGACAAGCGGGTGAATGATGAAAGTTTGACTCGGCCTTTCAACCGCGCTGGATGGTGTTCCAAAATAATTCTTGGCAAAGGGAGGCTGGGAAAGAAGCACAAGATGAATCCGAGTTTATCTATTGACCTACGCGAACCAATCAGCTTATTTCAACATGGAACTATGGGATCATATGCAAATACCTCAACAGCAAGTCAAGATATCTGATCTATTTTCTTGGATATCAGTGATATCGTATGATTAAAAATCGTATGGCCTATCAAATAGTTCTAGAACCTTACGGGCTAAGGCCAATGTTGGACCCTGAAATTGGGAGATATTCATCACATGCTCTGACCAATAGTGATGGGGAGAGATTTAGACAGTAAGGTAAAGGTGATCGAGAAATTACAGAAGAAGCTAATAATCCTGAAGAACAATCATTCTGAGTTTACTTAATTTCCGAAAATTGATTTAATATCAAAGCTAGGATATATCTGGTGTCGACTATGTCCGACTAGCAATAGGGATATCAATCTACCTATTCACATATTAAGTGTAGACCTCACTTGATCTGCAACACATCCACTCCATCAACAATCTCCTTTTTCCCGGGCATCTTTCCCCTTCTCATCAAATCCGCCGACTTAGACATAACAGGATCAACCCCCATAGTAGCAACAGCAACAACTACATCCCCACTGGTATAATAAGCCACAAACTTCCCATTCTCCGGCTCGCCCTTCAAAACCACATCATCGTACCCATTAACCGTATTTCCACAGTACCGCAGCTGAGCACCAAGCGCAGACCAGAAAACCGGGATAAACGGCTTAGGCGGGAGAGAAGACAAAGGCGAATGTCTCGCATGGACAATCGCGCGTCCAACGGCTCGTCCGGCGTTTTGTGCTACATTCCAGTGTTCGATGCGGACGGGGGTTCCATTTCCGCCTGGACCGTGGTAGGGGTATGTTGCGATATCACCAATAGCGAAGACGGAGTTGTGACCCTCAACGACGAAGTTGGCATCTGTAGCGAGGGACCCGTCTTCCTGGAGTGAAAGGGAGACGCTGTTCTGGAGGAAGTCTGTTGCGGGACGGACGCCGACGCCCAGAATGACTAGATCGGCTGGGAGGACGGTTCCATCTTTTAGATGAACTGCGCCGACGGTGTTGGGCTTTGCCTCGGAGGGTGTGGCTTTTTCCACGCCCGCAGAGAGCTTGAACGAGACGCCGTTCTTCTCGAGGTTGCGTTGGAAGATCTGGCCGACTTTTGCGCCCATTACGCGCTCCATCGGGGCGCTTTCCATTCCAACGATCGTGACGTTGTGCTCTTTGCCGGCCAGTGCGTTTCCGACTTCCATGCCGATGAATGAGGAACCGATTACCACTATCTGCTTCTTTTGGTCACCTGCTGCTTCGAGGATAGACTGTACATCTGCGACAGTGCGCAGTTGGAAGATGTTCTGCAGTTCATTATCCTTGAATCCGGGGAGTGGAAGCGAGCGTGGCGTTCCTCCTGTTGCCAGCACGAGTTTAGTATAGGTAATGCTCTTGCCCGAAGCAGTGGACAGAAGTCTCGCTGAAAAGTCCACGGCCTTGACTTCGTCGACGAGCTTTTCGATCCCTGCCTCGGCGTACCATTCATCCGAACGCCAGAGGATCTGGGATGCGTCTGGGATAAGTGCCTTGGACAATTTTGTGCGATCAATCACGTATTCTGGTTCTCTGGAAATGATAGTGATATGACCAGGGTATTTAAGTTCGCGAAGTGCTTGGACTAAGCCGATGGTTCCGCTTCCACTGTGGGGAGTTAGTATACATCCATCTGTTGTCGGGTTTTGTTCGAAAAACTCACCCTCCAATGATGACAACTTTCTCGTCAGACTTGGAGACGCTGCACTGGCCAACGGGGTTCCTTTGTCCAGACTTGATATCGGCCTCTGTAGCGCGGATGTAGACTGCGCCGTCTTTCTCAAAGGCGTCAAACTTGTGCAAGGCGTTTAGAGCGGGTGCATCCTCGACATCTCCAGTTCCGACGTTATAGCAGGCTGTTTAGCGTTAGAATTGATTTGAATGTACGATTCGCAATAAACATGCAAAAAAAAAAAAACAAAATAAAACAAAAAACAAAAAACTATTGATGAAAAGACATACCTCCATGCCAAGGACAAGTAAGGTGTCCATCCGGCGATACAACACCATTTTTCAACGGTGCACCATAATGCGTACAGCGCGGACTCATCGCATGAACCTTGCCATCCAAATTGACAAGCAGCACTTTTCCATCGGGCACACCTTCCACTTCAGCTTCAATTTTGTCGGTGGTGTTTGCCAAGTCTCCAAAGGAGCTTAGGCCTTTCAATTTGTATTCTTGGGCCATGTTGGCGGTGATTGAAAAGGGGCGAGCGTGGATTTGGTGAGAATGACGTCGAAGGGGGGGAAATGTTCGAGATTGAATTAAAGATAGAGATGTGGGATGAGTAGATAGAGGTTGATATGAATTTGATTGGGTATTTTGGGATAAGTGTCTCTTGGAGGAGATTGAAGGTGGAATGTAGGATTGAAAAGAGGAAGAAGTATAGGATCGACGACTATTAGAAATTGCTCGAGTGCTGACAATTAAATGCGCACAGGAACACAATCCGCTTATAAGACCGCTGGCACGACAGGTGCGTTGGCGAAGAAATACCGAGCTGATTGGCGAAGGGCGGAGATGCGAGGAGCGGGGGAGGGGAAGAGGGGGAGACATGGTAATGAATTCAATTGAATTTCGAGTAATGATTGCGAATAAATACCTCTGGTACTTACTTTACCCAAGGATGAGCTAGCTATAGTTATGGTGATGCAGTAGACGCGGAGTGACATCACACTGAGCCAATCACCGAGCAGGTTTGGTCAACATTTCCTGTATTGTGCTTGGTTGCGTATACGACATTCCTGCTTCCCACTTGGGCATCTAAATCACTTCCTTGTTTCCTAAAATGAAATCCTAGATTTGTCCGTGGCGTGATGCCAGCTAATAGATAAGATACAATGAAGGGATATCTCGTAAACATGATAAGAAATAAGTGTGTACATCAGTTAAGAACGTAACAGGAAGCAAAGGGGAAGAGATCTCAGAACTTGCGCGACAAGCGCTTCTTGCTCTTCTTGTGGCCGGCCTTGGGACTAACGCTAACTTCGGTCATGCGCTGCATTTTACTCTGCCGCGCGGGACCGGAATCGTCACCTGTACCTGGCTTCTGAGGGGCATCCTGTTGCGACTTCCCCGTGGGGTCGCTGGTGGGAGCGGGGCTAGACGTAAGATCCATAACCTCAGATGTCTGCGATGAGTTGATTTGCGAGGTGGACGCACGAGCAGCACGACGCTTGGTGCGGACGGATCCGGCGGGAGATTCGGTCTTAGACCTGACAGATGCCTTTGCTTTGTAAGATTTCTCGGGAAGGGGCTCTGGTTGAGCACTTGGAGGAGGCTTGTTCGAGGAACGCGAGCTGGGCGGAGGTGGGGATGGGTGAGGGGAGAGATCAACACTTTGGTTGCTATGGAGAAGACTGTCTTTATCCTCTTCCTGGTCATCATTGTAGCCTACTTCGTCCTTTTCATGATCGGAATTCTCGTGAGAAGGCGTGCTCACGATGTCCTTCCACGGCTCAGATGGCTCTGCTCGGGGATCAGGACTTTCTTCAACCGTACTCCGGGCAGGTGCAGGTGAGAGCTTTGATTGGTCAGAGTTGGCACTGGCTGCGTTCTGGACCTGGGATAAAAGAGAATCAGGACCGGAACCATTAGCCCCAGGCGCAATTTGGGGCTCCTCAACGACCTGGCGATCATGTTGCTCCTGGATCTGAGATACATCGTTGGGAATAGATTCATTGGCGGATAAAAAGGACAGTGCGGAGATATCCTGGTTGGACACGTCACGAGGAGTCGATGAGGCCTCGCCGACAAGAGTGTGACCGTCGAGATTGCCCTCTTCAGCTTCAATATTGAAACGCAATCTCATTCCCGGAGATGACAGTGCGGAATGGAATCCAGAGAAAGATGGCGAGGGCACTACAGGGGTGTCACTATGTTCATCATCGGCATCCTGGCCTTGAGTCACAAGAAGCATCGTACCGCCGGGCGTTCGGATAGATGGAACATCGGAGAGCCGTTGTGGAGATTCATTGGCAGTGACCAAAGTGACAAATGTCGTTTCATCGAGGTCCATGCTGTCTAATGGAGGAACCAGCTGGGCGTTCGGTATCGAATCGGCGATTACGGAGATACTTGAAGAGAGTGAGCATAGGAAACGAAAAGTAAGGTCAATTCACTGACATGCTATCCTCTTGAGCAACACCCGTATCCTTCTCCTTGTCCGAGGAATCGTCCACAGTGCATGGCGCAGGCTTGAGAAGCTTTGGATCGCTGAGTTCTGCATAGGCGAGCTCGCGAAGGCCATCGTCCTCGCCTTCCTCATCATCAAATCCAGGCATCTCAAAGCCGCTGTACTGACGGGGCTCATCGTCTTCTGGATCCACAGCGTCTTGCTTGGGCTTCCAATCGCGTACCGCCAATCGAACATGAATAGTGCCCTTGTCAACCATCTGCACCTCGGCCACTTTGTATTCAGACATGCGGGGCTGCCAATTTGTCTCCTTGGACATGTCTAATTGGCGAAAAGCAATGATGGCTCCAGGCTTTGCTTCACACTCCTGCAAGTCCGCAACAGAGTTCGGGTCATTGGGGAAGACAGGAAGGTCATCGACAACAGCAATTTGTGTTTGCTCGGCATGGTCGGTTTCCGGCTCGTTTCCTTCTTCGTCGTAGTGAAGCACGTTCCCGTTCTCGTCGTAGTGGATCACGTTGCCGTTCTCGTCATAGTCGAAGGCCGCCTCTCCATATTCGTAGTCGTCATACCCTTGGTATGCATTGCCATCTCCATACTGGCCCTCATCGTATTCTTCTTCGGCTCCGTCGTAGACCTGGATTCTTTGTTTCCGCTTGCGCTTTTTGTTCCAGCCCAGTCGCTCTCGAATCTCGGCATTCGCAACGGGATCCCAACGATTTTTAAATGGGAATGGTGGGGCTGTCAGCGTGATACCTTCAACGACACATTCTGTAGCCCTAATAATGAGTTTGTCTTGCCAGTTAGGAACGACATCATTGTCATCACTATCTTCTTCAACGGGCAACTCTTTTTCAATCGGCGCTTTCTTGGATGGCTTTTTGGAGACTTTGCTGGCCTGGGCTGCTAGTTTTCTGATGGTCGCCTCTTCATCTTCTTTGGTCTTTGGCGTGCGCACCCCAAGAGACCCGAAAAGGAGTCGTCGTGAACTTTCGACATCCAAGGTCCGTCGATTTGGGCGTTCAGTTTCGGCCTCTCTAGGGACAGCAGTTTCAGGAACGGCAGGCGCGGAGACGGTAGAAGTGCGCGGAGGAACATTTTCCTTTTCAGATGTCCCTTCCACATCAATTCCGCAAGCCGCTAGATCACGTAGAAGTTGCTGCCGTTTGGCTTCGAATTCCTTCTGATCTTGTTTCTTTTTATCATCCTTGCTTGCTTGCGCAGACATAATGCTTGACCCTTCGGGGAAATGCCAGCCTCCGTTTTCCTCTTCCCAAGTTCGCAGAGAATTAAAATCCGCATCGTCAGGGAGCACGCCAATCTCTTTCAGCTTGGAGAGGCGGCGCCGAAGCTTATATCTATTATTGCTTTTCTTGGTTCGGATGGTACCCTGGCCAGGAGGAGCCATGAGAGAGCGCCGCGCTTTCTTCGGGGCGGGCTGTTCTTCCTCGGACGAGGAATCGTCGGAGCTTGAATCAGACGAAGATGAACTCGATGAATTTGATTGTTCATCATCAGATTCCTCTTCAGATGAAGACGCGGATTTGGATCCAGTAGAGCCATCGTCCGATGAACCAGAGCCGGAATTAGAGCCAGAATGAGCTTGGGAGTCAGAGTCGGAATCAAACTCAGAATCAGAATCGGAGTCGGAGTCGGATGATTCTGGTGAATTAGTTTCAGCTCCAGGTTTGACAAGTTGGGCAGACTGAGGTTTCTCTGGAACAGTTTCTCCTCGGTTGAACCTCACAGCCTTGGAAGCTCTGGGTGAGGAGTCCTCCCCACGCGACCGTTTGCTCGACAAAGATGAGGCGCCAACTAGCGATCCTCCAGGTAGCGTACTGGCAGAGCCAGGTCTGTTACCCGCAGAACTGGGCCGTCCCATTGAAAGGTTGCCAGTTTGTGGGTTTTGGTTCCGAATGTCGATGAACTGGGATGCTGGCTCTTCAAAATCCTCCTTTAGGACCTTGAGCTCACTCTCGAGCTCGTCGTCTTCAGGCTCATAATCATCACCATCGTCGCTATCATCCTCCGCGGAATGATCAACAGGGTGCCTGATCACTGTTCCCATAGACATGTCATGCTCTACAGGCAGAATAGAGAGCTCTTTTCCGAATCCAGTGTCAGTCGGTGGCAGCCACTCCCCGTCGCCTTCTTCATCGACATTTGAGCCTTCATACGCACGCCCTGCGTCTTGGTCCCAGCCAGAAGAGAATACTGTTCGACGTTTCTTCCTTGGAGGAATTGTTATGGCCGGACGACTATTGGTGGCACGCTGAATGAACGGTGCTCCAAAAGGGACACCGTCAATGAGATGTTTTCCATCTGTAGAAATCTGGAAACGACCGCACAGACGCCTTGCGCGTAAATCTGCGAGTTGTAAAGCACGAATACTGTGAAAATATTGTCAGTAAACAATCGCAACCAGCGAGACATGCAAGGGCCAATCCAACATACACAACTTCATCGCCTTCCCGAAGTAATCCCTCCACTTCCATGAAATGAAGACACTCCGATCCACCGACCTCCACCACATAATCTTCCAGGCCCCACTGGCCACTGAATTCGGGATCAAAAACATTGGGTTCCGTCTCGAGTGGAACAACTTCGTTTACATCCTCCAGTAACTGAGCAATCGTGTATCCACCATTAGAGAACGCAACATTGGGGTTCCGAGACGAGGCAATAGCGGAAGTGGGAGCTGCGCCGCGGGTTCCATATTCGCCCAGCGAAGCGGCAGTAGTAGTCGTCCACAAAATTCGGGTCGCAGGCAATCCATGCCGCGAAATAATAAGGTGAAGCCGCATAAATGCGAGGTCTTGGACTAGATCATTGAACCATGAGGGTGAGGGGGGGTCAGGGGAGGTGTACAATGACAGGCCGAGTTTGCGCTTCCTTCGCGCCCCGTAACAGTAGAGCGCCCGGGTTGAGGTATTTCCTTGAGGAACTTGGAGGGTGGTAATAACCCGGGAGGGCTTTGGTTGACTTGGGGGAGGAGGGACGGAGATCGAGAACGCAGCGAAAATGGTGCTGATCAGAGAGAGCTGGTCAATAAAAGACGCCTCGTGCAGCTCCAAACCTGGAGACGCGCTAGCTGTTTTGGGCTGAATTGGCGCCTCAGGCGCCAATGATCGACACCACGTATTCGATCTATACGCAGACATCTTGGTTGGATTTGACTGCGAATTTTTCGCGAACAGAATTATGTGAAAGGCTTAGCCGTACTAGGCTATGAGAGATTGAGAAACGTGCAAGATTTTATCAGGATGGGTTTTTTTCTGTGAATGGGAAAATAGTAAACGATGGTAAGATGGGCAGCGGTTGAGGAGAACTTTTAGCCATCGCAGCGTGCTTTTATGCCGTGTGTTTTCACATAAGAATCGCATCATTTGAGGTAAGAGAATAGATACAGTGTCATTCTGGTTCAGTTTTCATTGGCCAGTCGCCTTTGGTGCCTGCATGAACCCCTATAATGTTGGAATTTGCCAGCGGGGATCGAGGACCAATATCAAGTTCAGGGTCCATTCATTTCGGTGCTTTTGAACTCCGCATTTATATACCTAGGTATGACCGTACGTAGTTTGGGTTGGTAGAAACATCGGCTTGAATGGTATCTCGGCCAAGAGAAAATTACAATAATATTATGTAACTGTAGCTTGAACGCGGTAGTCCAACTCCGCATGTATGCAAATAATGCCAAAAAAAACCCCATTAAGACGGCTACAACAGCCTCAAGGATATCAGGAAAGGGTATCAGAGATGCAGCTCACAAGGAGTTGTTGGAATGTGTGTACGAATGTATGTAATTGAAGTGATGAGTCAAGGCTCAGATCTCCCAGCTTAGGTTGTAGGTCGTCTGCTCGGGCCCGGCACTGGTTTTCGGGACGGTACGCCAAGGTTCATCGGGCGCAGACTATTTTGCGAAGGCCGTTCCCGAACGGTATTACTGGGAGCCTGGAGCTGACCATCCGCTACAGGTTGATACTGGGGTGGACTTTCGTCGTCCATTGGGTTCCGATGGACCTTCATCATGCTTTGGGAGCGTCTCACGGGGGAACCAGGGGGGGAACCAGATATAGATTCGGGGGGCGTCGTGGGCAGCATATCGAAGGATTCGGAGGAAGAGCGTCCTTGGTGCTCGTATGCCGAAGGCGTAAGACTGCTTTGCGGGGCGGGGACAGGTCCTTCACGTGTCCGGCCAGTTTCGACTGGGGATTTGGCATCAGTTCCAGATTCCATGCTCCGGGAGGAAGAGGCGTCTGGTGGGTGATACTCGCGGCGTGGTCCATCGACAGGGCTTAGATTCTCTGCCATTGCGTCCTCATAGCTTGGTGGTGCTTCATCATAGGCTTCACATGAATCCGCTGGTACGGGTACAGGTCCGGCAGGCCGAGGTGGCATTGGAGGCGGGTTATTAGAATCGCTACTCGTGGGCCAGGTGGGTTGATGTGTCGGTTTGGATTGTGATGGTTGTAGCGCTGCTGCTGCCATAGCATCCAGGAGGGCCTGAGGAGGAGCGATGCCAGAATAAATCTTGACTGGCATTCGCAGTGGAAGAACAATGAGTTGCGGCTATATAGAATGTTAACGCGCGGGGCCATTCACGAGTAGGGCGTAGGACAGAAAGAACAAGATTGCAAAATTACCTTCATATTTCCCGGGGTGCCATGAGTAAGCCCAATCCGTATCTCCAACTCATATCTTCGCTCAATGTTACATGTTTCGAACGAAGGTGCCACTGAGTTGGGTAGAGGCACAGCGTTCCACAGATTGGGATCGATGGCCCAGTCAGTGCCGGCTTTGTCATCTGGTTTTCCCAATGCAAGGCCCATGTTGCTGCGACTCACAACAACCCAGGTACTGGTTTCTGTATGCGTGAGATCATGGGCAAGAATCTTGGTATAGGAAACCAGTTCAATCTGTAGCATTTGCAGGTAAATCAAATCCGGCGAATCAGTCAGCTTTCTGGTAATTAAGCGAAGTGGGACAGGCTCGTTGCATGTGAGAATAGAAGGATTTGGGAGTCGAGCATCCAGGGACACGCGCGGGGGCTCGGAATAAGCATCCTTTAAAGACGTCCGGGAAAAGATATTCTTCTTCTGTTTTCCACCCTGGGTTTTAGAGAACTCGTGCTGTCGTCGGGCGTATGTCTCCTCGTTTGGATTCCCGGTTCTTGGAGGTTCGATGGGGAGAAACATCATAGGCACAATCTACAAAGACCATTAGCTAGGGTGGCATGAAGCCGCAAAAGAAGGAAATACGTACCGCCCGAATGTTTTCTTTGTAGAATTGAGGCCTGATGACGGTAACTTTGACAAAGTAGCGGATGTCTGCCATGCCCGGGAATCCACTCAAAGAGGGAGGAAGCGTCTTTTTGACATGCCGATTGGTATCGCGGGCCATCTCAACCCTCAGGCCAGTGAAATTGAGATTTGTGAGCATGCTATTATGGGTACTGCAAGCATTGTTGAACGGAAACTAGACGGATATTAGGGCGAATGCCATAGCTATAGGTAGGGTATGTTGACCTTGAACTGGAAGGGATATTCGTAGGAACCGGCTGCGAATGTGTAAGACGTTGCTGCAGGCCCGGTTTGAACGACAGCTGGTGTCGGGAAGACGGTAGCAACCTTATATAGAATCTACAAATATGAGCCATTTGTTCAATCCATAGTCCTTATCAGAAACCGTGCCATACCTTGTGAACCTCCAGCTCCGTTCGCTTTTTCTCAGAGTGCACATTTTGCGGATTGCGAGGTCCCGACAGCCTTGTGCGGCTCTCTCCTTCCAATTTGACTTGAATGCCTGCAATAGCTGCCTCTGTCGGGAGACGGAGCACCACGCGACCGGACAACGTGTCAAGGTTGGTGAAATGCGAGAGCTGGTTGTCCAGCAAGACCGTGGCGGAGGCGGACATCGCGGCGAGCGCCCGGGCCGTAGCGGTTCGGCCTCCTTCGGGTGTGGCTTGTCTGGATTCGCAGCTAGTTGAATGGGCCCCTATTTTATTTGTAACAGGAGTAATTCCGCCGCTTCCCCGGGAGTAGTGGGTGGAAAGAGAGTAGAGTGGATGTTTCGAGGGGAATGCAGATTGTAATGCGAGGGGAGTGGAGATGACGTTCGGGGGCCGCAGATCAGATCAACTGATGGGGCAGCTTTTATTCTGCCCTATAGTCCCACCCTCGTCATGATATGCGTGCTTTCAGAGGCAATGCCAAAGCTGCGCCTCACTGATACTCAGCCACGTTGGCCCACTGGATAAGAAAAGCGTGTCCTTGCCCAAAAATGTATCCCTTCCATGAGTATGATCGGAGTTCGGCACGATCTACAGCAAACCTTTCCTGGTCCAAGACTAAACCTACTACAATATCACCCGGAAATTTTTCGACGATTCTGATCAATTCAGAATTCGAATTGAATAGTCGACATTTTATCCGTAACAAGGCATCAAAATCCCAATCTACACTTATCTGTTAGTCATGCCAAACTTGGAAGTGGATTATGTATACAGTGGCCGCGGCACCAGGCACCAGAATTTCCACAGCCACAAAGAACCGGTTCTTCAACCTGCAGTCAGACTTTGGGTTGAAAGATGCCTGTTTTAAAAATATACGAGACAAGCTACAGGCCGTCGGGCAATCGAGCAACTGTCAATTGTTAATTCAATTTCTGTCGCTTGCCCCGGATCTTGAAGAATATCTGGTCTGTGCATCTGGCCGATCTTCACCCGATGTTGTCACTATACAACCTTCTAAAGACCTTCTTTCGCCAACATATCTTGAATAAAATGTTAGCATTGGTAATTTCACCTCGAAAGCATTCCGTACCTGCAATATCCAGATATAAAGCAATAGCGTTGAACTTCCGCCGTTGCCCCATTACCTCTCCAGCCAGCCATTTCAATCGATTGCTCCAGTTGATAAGATCCAGATGGTTGACTCCCATTAATGTCCCTTTGTAACCCTTTCTACCTCCCCAGTAACTACTCGCCACGCTGACCAGACCGTCGTTGGGCCCTTCCACCTCGGCGAGAATCTTGTGAGACAGGCGGAACACAGACCAGATTCTAGGCTCAAAAACCGCACCGTAAGAAAAATATCTATAATTGATTAGCAATGTGTATAGTCCTTTAGCGTCAGGGACGTGCACACACCGAACATCTTCAACGTCGGGTGTATTTGGGTTGAAAGTCTCGGACATGTATCTCCTCGTTAGCTGGCTGAAAGCTCCTGTTTCGACGGAGAGTCGATTCAAAGCGTAATAAATCTGGGGAAGACGTTCGACTGAATGATTGGACGGGCAAATATTAGCTTCTTCCTGGATGTAGGATTTGATCAGTTTACCTCCAATCTGGTCTAAGACATAGTCTGCCACCGCAGAACCTGAAACAATCATTTAGCACATTTGGCAGCGACGCCCAAGGATTAAGGCGCACGCACCTCGATGTGGAGTGGCAATGGTTGTTAGTGATAGCACCTTGAACTTCTCTAGTCGAAGCCGACTTATCATGTATCGGGAGTCGAGGCCGCTATGTATGTTAGTTTTAGAATGGTGTACTTGTGTTTGACAGCTCACCCCTATTCCTGAATCAGTACGAATTCCAGATCAAGCACAGAAGGATTCTCACCATGCTATGACTAGAAAGGCCAGGAAATGTTAACACGAGTGCGCCCAGACAAGTCACGATACTTCACGTACGCAATGATATTGACATCTTTCCCTCGCGCCCCGGCTTCAATTTCACGGGCTAATGCCTCGGCACGTTCCTCAATAGAAGCGGACGGAGGAACAGTAGCAGTGATGACTTCAATTCCTTTCGCAGAAAGTGCCTCCTTAATCCCACGCCAGTACTGAACACCTGGAAGATAGGGGCCAGCTAGGCGCAGTTCATCGAAGCCAAGCAGCCCATGGGCAAGAACGACTGGATGTTTCGGAGCATCTATTAAAATTAATATTTGTAACATGTAGTCACTCGGATAATAAGCACCGTATTTATCTCGAATCTCCGAGTATTTATCATGGATAATATGGCCATGGTCTTCTAGGCGTGGCTCAAGGATGGGCTTGGGTCTGCACGAGGATGCGTGGAATGCGCGCTTTGTTGAAATGCAAGTTGCTTGTGGAAGACGACTGCTTATCATTAGTTTGGTAGGGAGCTTTGTACAAACCGCATATCCCATTATCTCCAGTTGCGCGACACGATTGTATCAGAGATGGAATGACGCAACGCCGCGGAAACATTGCGGTTGGTGCCTGAGGCTTTGAAGCGCGGGGAGACAAACCACGACGAGCCGATAGGATCTATGAAATACACAACGTACACGCATATCAATTCATCATCTCCAACTGAAATCAATTACTTTGTCATGAAAAAGAGGTAAATCAATCATCTGCAAATATGATCTTCATAATCAAGAAACAATGTTACTTACGCTTGTTACGAGGTCGTGTACTTCTTGAGAACAGTCAGACCTTGATCAAGCGGGCAATTGTGTTGTTCTCGATGGAGGCGAGTATACTACATCTCTAGGGGGCGAGGACTGATATTCATAAGACCTTAGATCCACATAAAGCTTGCTCTGTAGATAGATGTCCACAACAGATATACCAGGGACATGAAAAAGACAACCTTGGTATTTATTCGATCCTACAATGCATACACATACTTCTGTAGCCACTTTCACAAAGTCACGTAGCGACATAGCCTAGTAAAGATAATGACCAGTAAAAAAAACTCATATATCTCGAACGTTGGATATCGATGAACAGCCGAAATCGCATCATCTAGCGACAACCAAAGAAAAGCAAAAAGCCCTGAAATTCTCAAATCTATGCCTTCACAATCTTCTCCGGTACCACAGGCTTGACAGAGGTCGTGGCCTTGATCAGGTCCTCCACGACCTTGTCGCCCTGCGCCTTGCCAGCGGCCTGGATCTCCTTCAGCTTCTCCTCGGCCTCCTTGCTGGCATCTTCTTCGGCCTTCTTGAATCCACTGGAGTGCTGAGGAGTGCCAAATAATGTCAGCAAGAACCATTGATAAAGGAACGATG
This sequence comes from Penicillium sp. S1602, assembly GCA_023626355.1. Taxonomy (NCBI): domain Eukaryota; kingdom Fungi; phylum Ascomycota; class Eurotiomycetes; order Eurotiales; family Aspergillaceae; genus Penicillium; species Penicillium sp. S1602. The sequence continues at coordinate 424,708 of JAMAGW010000016.1, read as the reverse complement.
CTCCGTCCAGGGATTGATCTCACCTCAGCCTCGAACTTCTTGTATTCCTCCTCCTTCTGGCTGCGGTATTCCTCGATCTCCTTCTGAGCCTCGGCCTTGGCGTCTCTTATCCGCTTAGTACGGTCTATCGAAAATTATGTTAGGGGACCAGCGCATGCCGATCGGGGTTATCGGGTCTCGTACATTCTCGGGCTAGACGAATCGGATACATTAGCATCTAGAGTCCATGACCCCACAGATCAGTCACCATACCTTGCTGCACAATCTTCTGAGCCTCTCTCTCGGCCTGTATATCTCATCAGCATGGTCGATCTGGCGCTTGAGTCCGGTCGGAACGTACATCGAGGAGGGTCTGAATACCCGCGGAGTTCTGAGCCGACTGATTTCCGACCACCTAATGATTAGCATCTGCACACAATATGATTGAGTTGGGGGTAGAAGAACTCACCATATTTGCTCCTGGAACCCTCGTTTAAATGAAGTGGAAACCGGCGCACGTGAGTCGACCTTCTTCTTCTTCCGAAATTTTGGGGAAAGAAGCGTTAACTGCTGGAGGTCGGAGCTTCGTAGCTCGATCAGCCACGCATGACCCCCCAAAGCGGTGGGGAGTGGCAGTACGTTCCCCACCGCCCCGTCGCGATAAACTGATAATTAAGCCGGCATTTTTGGCATCTGTCATTACCTCCAATTGTCCAGGGTTAACTGTTTACGGTTTCATCGGTAAAACTGACAATGTCTCGCGCAGCAAAGTTTACTCTGGCAGCCACTGGCCTGGGCACTGCGGGCATTGTTTGGTTTGTGCACTGGTCGCAAGAGGCGGACCGAGCGGTAAGTCTTCATGCTCCTGGACAGGAGATAAAAATACTGAACTTGGGTGATTTATAGGCAATGCACAGGGGCGTGGAGCGAGATATGGAAAAGCAGCGAATTCGACAAGAACGGCAGGCCGAGTTTGAATTGCAGAAGCGATTGCAAGAGGAATACCTGAAGCTGCAGACCGTGACCAGCACAACCGACAACCAAAGCTCAGCAAACCAACCTCCGAATACAGGAACATGAGCGGAACTTCAAATAAGAGGGGTTTTACCTCTTTCTGCGCTTTGAGACAGCGCGATGCATATCCGGTGGGTTCTGTCCGGAACCCGGTGCTGTTTTCGTGATGATCTCGTGCTAATTCTGCCCAGGGAGTTCTACTTTTTGGCGACTTGTTCAATCTTGTACAAAGTGAATGTCGTGTACGATATTATTTGATGTATTATACCATAGACTCTCCCATTCGATCAGCGACGATTATTGTCGAGTCAAAATCATACGATACATTATCGGTTCAACATACCATACGATCCCATACACCTAACCTTACACCCTCAGCCAGTTAATTTTTTTCCCTTACAGTATGCCTAGCATGGATATATGGGTGGTTCTATATCTTCTATTTCCATATATCGGGAAAGGAATGCATGGCAGTCTACCTCAAATGCCCCACAACCCGATGAAGTGCATTTTAGACTTTGAAGATACTGAGAACACTGGATATCATATCCATTTTGGCTCATGCAGCCCTAGAGAAGGCGAAGATATAAACAGAAACTTAGCCATGGTCTTGGAGCCAGACGGTGTCATTGATGATGAAGGATTCCGCCTGGGCTAGTGCTGGTCGTCATTCGAGCCGTAATATAAGTACTACGCTAACATTGCAATCAGGTAGGAACAGGCGCCCATTTAGTGGATATCACCCAGGTGCCCTTAATGACCTTCACATTCCAAGATAGCCTAGTCCAGTAAATAAGTAGGGACCTGGGTATATACTCGATAACATTACTATTCCGAGTCCCGAACACTGCGCCTCGCCTAATACCGCTGATGTGGCGTTCAATTAACAATCTCCTAATAGTCGACACCGTCCGACTTGGGCCAGTAGCTAGACTACAATAATTCGTAAGTGCTTGCTGGAAGTGGTTTCTAACTAGACCATGCCGTTGTCGGACTATATGGCGGCCTCCGATTTACACAAAATATATCATTAAAGCTATAGATCCGCGAGCGCTTATTGTATTTGTTATTTTCTCTCAGGCTTTCTCCTGTACTATTAATTACTCTTGTTGCTGTTCTTCTTGGAGGTTGGTAATTAACAATACTAAGATCTCGGAACCACCCGATCACGCTGTCTCCTTAGGCCGGAGTATATCAAATCGGCCGGTTATTATCGGAGGCCGGCTGAATTCCGGCCTCCTGACACTAGTAAAGTCTAAATGTACCTTATCGGCCAATCAAAATAGCGGATCTCAGATGGCAGCCTTGGCACCGGATCATATATAGAGCCTACATCATGACATCGACGGCGAAATCATGACTGGTTCACCATATCTTCTAGGACTTAGGGATTAAATAGCCCAAGACGACTTTAAATATACCAACGATGATATCAATGACTTGACCACAGGGCATATTGACCCAGGTTATCGACTTTGTGGTCATATTCCACATTACTAGAACGGGCTTAGCGCCTTCCCCGTGACCGTTGTGCCCTTCATCCCAGCGCATCTGTATAGAGCATCTGAATACCCTCATCGATGTTTGTTTACCTTATTTTGACGTTGGGTACTCATATAAACCCCATATTAGACCTTACATATACTATCGGCACTTATTGACCCCACTCCATGCCCGATGTCACTAGATTATCGTCATGTTGCTTTCTCTTTCGTAATGTGGGCTTGAGGCCGGAATTGATACCGGCCTCTTAGTATTATAAGAATCGCCTCTTCACCCGCCCGAAGAAGTGAAATTTCTTCTTCCTCTTTCATCTTTCAAGATTCCCCAAATCTTTTCTCCTCTTTTTTAGCTCATTTCTCCTGCTCTCCTGGGTCCTGACTTGGTCTTTTACCTTGGTGTTTACCCTTCTTACACTTTATACCCCTGACACCTTTCTATCTCAAGTCTTCTCTGCTTGTGATACATTTCTTATCTCTTCATCTCTCTTACTCTACTTTATATTGATCTTATCACACTTGGTCAACGTCTTCCACCTTCACGATGACTATCTCCCAAGTGCCCTACCCGTCCCCTGCCACCCTCAAGAAGTTCCCCCATGTGCATGATGACCCTTCCAAGTTGTCTCATGCCTTGGACCCCTTCACTATCACTACATCCACAGGCTTCTTGCCTTATGCCACTGGCCCTGTTGACCTTCCTGATGCCTTCCAACCCCTAAAGTCCCTTGTGGAGCGTATGCCCGTCGTTAAGCTTGATGGCACGCCGGGACTCTTGGCGACCTATGACTTTGGTCCCGCTGTCGAGGCAGAGATGCCTGACCTTACTGATGAGGTTGAGAAGCTTGTCCTTCCTGACGGTTCGCCGGACCGCTTCACTTTGACTGCTGTCTTCCGGGACTACACCTTCGTCGCCTCGTCGTACTTGCTCGAGCCCTGCTGGGAGAACTGGTGCAAGAACCCAGATGGAGGATATGGTCTTGGTCGGGAAGTTCTGCCCAAGACTGTTGCTCGCCCGATGTACCTCTGTGCTCAGATGTATGTATCCTTCCTTATATGTTCATGTCTTCATGTCCTCTCATGAGAGATATATACACCCTCTCATGTTACATCTTATCTAACCTGTTTATAGCTTGGACCTTCCTCCTTTCATGTCCTATGCTGCCTCATATGCTCTCTTCAATTATACCTTTGCCGATCATTCTAAGGGTCTATCTGACTACTCCAACCTGCGTCTGATCCGCGGCTTCGAGCGTGGTCTGGATCCCAAGAGCTCCGAGGCAGGCTTTATCCTGACCCACGTTGACATGGTCAAAGAGACTGGTGCACTTATTGGTGGTGTCCTCCGAGTGGTCGATAATATCGAGCAGCATGGCCCGCGAAATGAGATCAACAATGGTTTCCGTGAGATTCTGACAGCCATGGAGAAGATCGAAGCATCGATGGAAGGTATGTTCCCAATTCTACCAACTTATCAAGCGCGAATCAACTTCAACGTTTTGAATCAATACTAACTAAATCAAAGATATGTGGGGAAACTCCAAGCCGTCAGAGTATCTCTCCTTCCGTGTCTTCATCTTCGGCATCACCAATCAATCCATGTTCCCGAACGGCGTAATCTACGACGGCGTCGAAGATAACAAGCCCCTCGCCTTCCGTGGCGAGAGCGGCGCTAACGACAGCATCGTACGCAATCCTCTCCTTCCTCAAGAAGCCTCAACATACTAATAACAGTCCCAGATCCCTCTTCTCGACCATCTCTGCCAAATCCCCATGCCCTCAACTCCTCTGACCAAAATCCTCCACGAATTCCGCGCATACCGACCCGCCCCTCACAGGGAATTCCTAACCTACATCCGCGAGAAATCTGAGGAAGTTGGCGTTCAAGACTACTCTGTCCAGGATTCCGAGACAGCAGTCCTATTCCTGAAGGTTCTCAACCACGTTCGCAGCTTCCGCTGGCGCCACTGGCTCTTCGCGCGCGAATATATTATCCGTCGGACTCCGCACCCGACTGCTACCGGTGGTAGTCCTATTGTGACTGTAAGTCTTCAAGCCTCGTACTTCTTATCTTTGTTTTTTAGTCGTCTTAATACTGATTTTTGATGTAGTGGCTACCCAACCAGTTGTCCGCGGTTATGGATCTTATGGTTAAGATCTATGATTCCCATCTCGCTCCCAAAGAGGGTGTGGCAATTGTGAATGGGAACCAGGACCGCATTGCTGGACACCGCAAGCAGGTTGAGCCTATGATGGAGCTTGTGCGTGACCAAAGGGAGAAGTTGGCGAAGGAGGTGGAGAAGTGGTGCCAGGAGCGGGGGGTTTGAAATGGTTTCGGTTTCTCTAAGTTTTTTTTCTATTGGTTGCGTGTCCTTGATCATAATTGGGATCTCATGGTTCTGGTAGATCGGACAGATTAGTCCTTTCGTATGACTTTTGGTTAGACAAAGTGTTGAGCGTCAAATTTACATCTAAATCCTCTTTCCACGGTCTCCCATTATGCGCTGGAACATGCAATTATGAATCAAGAGCTTGAATTCAAGTCACTTGACATGTGTAGATGATAACGTAATATCCGACAAGACGAGGCCAGCAAGTCGGTGTTGGACAAGAGTTAGACCGGCCCGGTTTCTTCCCCCACTTTTGCGGTGTAGTGTCAACGTCAACCCCCCTCATGTCATAGGATGTGCGCATGGACCTGGATGTTCCAACCCTTTTTAGGTCTTTGTTTCCGTCACCTGAGGTGTAGATGAGGTCCATGCTAGAGGTTTAGTGCAGTAGTGTAGCCCCATAGGGAAATTCCGACTAAAGAGGGCTTGACAGGTATGCACTGGCCGCTTTGAACCAGGTTGGAAAGGAGCAAGGCGTGATTCTCATGGCGGGAGCGGCGAGATCTTTTGGTGTAAAATGATAGACACTGGCGTGGAAATTCAGAACAGCACATCAAGCCCTTTCTCTCGACCGTACGCCACAGCATCCGAAGAAATACCTTCGCAGCCTCGCACAATCAGACGATCAATCTTTGGACCCTTGGCTGAATCGGACTTTCGCAAATCGGCGATTGTCCGGATCGTGCAGCCCGTAATACCCGTATAGGATAAATCGAGAAACGTAAGATTGGGGAACGCATCCAGAAGTACATTCGTGTACACATCATCTATCGTTCGCACATGAGTAATGGTGAGCTCTTCCAATTTCGCCAAGTTGGGGTTGCGGGCCCTTTCATCGATAATATTGATGAGAGCATGCCAGGGAAGATTGAAGCATTGATCCAAGCATAGCTTGCGGACTGGAGGCTGTAGCTCTATAATGAGCGTCCAAAGGCTCAAGGCACTGAGCCACCCGGTGTCACTGAAGATAAGCGTGTGTAGGTTTGGAAATGTTTTTGGAACTCGTGTGATGGGACTTGGCCGAGATGGTCCACCTGATAAAATAAGGGATTCAAGACTGGTGGGCAGATAGGCAAGAAGGAAGGTATCTGGAGAGATGCCTCGAAGCTCGAGGTGGCGGAGCGGCGGAAGGGAGAAGTTCCCAATATCGTCACCACGTCCAGGGCCAGTATCAGCTTCGGAGGGGAAATACACTGGGACAATCCTTGATAGGTTTGCTTCTAGTCGCAATTCCTTCAAATTTTGATAAGGGTGAGGAGTCATATCCTATAGATATTAGTTTAAAAACGAACGACATAGGGAAACGGCACTCACAGATAGAATGTGAGGGAGATGGAGAGCAGGTATGATTTGAGTCAATGGCGCGGTTGGTGGCTGTTGAAGAGTGGATAAAGTGATGCTTTTTAGATTTGGAAGAGTGGCGGGCCAAGAGCCAGAACTGAGAAACTCAGCAGATGAATTCCGAGAATTCCATAGCGAGATTTCTTCCAGTTTTGGTAGCTCGATTAGGAGTCGCCCGAAATAATCATGTGGAATTGTCATGTCTGCCGAGAGGACCAGGCTTTTTAGCTTCTTGGAACCCTTGAACTTACTGAAGAAGACTTTATGATCATGTGTTACCCATAGCTGCAGGTGCTCGATATGGGGACATCTGCTCAGAAATTCCAAGGTTCTGGGTGTTTGCGATGGTGGCAGATTCTTGATGGTGGCTTGGGTGAGCAACCCTTTGGACCGTCGGATGCATGATCGGACGGCGGGAAAAGAAAGGGTTCCTCGAGCCGCGCTGAAGTCAATATTCATCCATAAGTGCGATATGGAGCCGAAGAATCGTTCCCATCCTTTGCAGACACGCAAAATGCCCACAATCTGCTTGAACGACAAGTGCTGGACTACCATCATTGCCATCTCGAACGGTAACATTGTAAAAGGATCTCGCCTATTGAGAAGCATCCGATCTTGGAGTTTATCGTGCAATTGTTTCAGTAGCTGCGAATGTGTTTTAAGCTTAACATTGTTCAATCGTGTCAGGAAGGCTAGAAACGTACTTCACGACGTGGATGTTTGCTAGCAAGCGTCTTCAGACCATAAGCGTAGATTTCCATGGCCTTGTCAGGCTTCCCTTCAAGGAGGAGAACCTTCGCACATCGTAGATATCCCTAAGGTCCGGTCAAAACGCGTTCCTCCATAGATACGAAGTACTTACGCGCTCATCTTGATTGGCCTTTTTGATCATATGTCTTGAATCTCGGCGCGCCTTGTCAAAATCCTCAAGTTTGCAGTAAGTAGCGGCACGGTTATCTAAAATACCAATGGTATCTGCATCTTTCTGGTTCAATGCCTGATGGACGATTAGTGGACTGCCTTTTTGGGTTAGAGTGGATGGGCCTACCTCGCCGAAGGCTTCGGCGGCTGCTTTGAAGTCTCCTCTTTGGTAGAGTTTTTGGCCTTGTTTATGGAGGGCCGAGACTTTTGACGCCATGTCTGACTTGATCCATCAAGACTCCATGTATCTTGAACAGTAGAAGGAAAGACGTCGCGGAATAAATGAGATACCTCGCGTCTCTGGGATGGCACGTGCTTTGCGCGACTGGCTTCTCCGGATACCCGGAGTCCGATCACATAGTTTGTTTACACTGTTTACTTTCTTCCGCTTCGGATCTTCCGTTAGCTCCACCATCGCAACGTCATGGATGCGCACAACTTGCAGGCCGCATCGACGTATGTCAACAATATTCTACTGGCGCGCGGGCTGCTGAATGATGGTGCATCGATTGACTTTGCCCATCCCGAAAATGATGAGGGGGGAACAGAGGCCACTATGGCGCGGATCATTAACCTGGTCAACGACTTGGTTTTAAGGAGAGACGTCAGTACTGCTGCCCAACAGTGTCGCATTGTATCTGACAACATCTAGCGAGAATCTGAGCACCGCGAAAACTTGGCGACAACAATTCGGACCTTGCGGGGTAGCGAGTCGGAGCAGACTTTGGAGATCGTATGTGAAAATTCCATATGCTTAAAGCACATAAACTAACGCGCAATTTGTTATCGCTTTGCTAGGGAAAACTCAAAACCAAAGCATCCGAACTGACTCGATCGCTAGCCCTCGCCCAGGCCTCGGAGAATGCGCTCCGCGCTAATATGTCAAGCGCCGAAGCGTCCATCCGAGGATTGAAAGAGCAAGTCCAGCGCATGAAAGCAACGGTCCAACAAGTGCGCGCGCAATGCGCCAATGATATTCGAAAGCGCGATCTCGAAATGCAGAAATTAAAATCCCACCTGGCTGATCGGCAGCGAGGAAAACGCGAGGGATTGAGCGTCACTACCATCAACATCAACCCTGCGTCAACACGTTCTCGACTGAGATCTAGTGGTGGTGAGCGAGTCAATGACCCCGGATACAGCCTCAAGCAGGAGACAACAGACTTCTTGACGGAGCTGTGCCAAACCCTCAGTGATGAGAATGACACATTAATCGAACTTGCGCGTAACACCGTCGAGACGCTGAAGGAGGTACAAGGACTCCCCCAGGGCGAAGAAGGAAGCCAGGGTGACGATATATCTGGATTGGCTGCCAGTGTTGGCCCACAAAAACCGGCTAGTGCTGTGACTACACTTCCTACGTCGACCGAGGAACTGTCTATGCGGATGGATGCGGTGCTGGATCACTTGCGAACATTACTCACAAATCCCTCTTTTGTGCCGCTGGAAGAGGTCGAAATCCGGGACGAAGAAATTAAGCGACTACGCGGAAGCTGGGAGAAGATGGAAAATCGTTGGAAGCAAGCTGTCACTATGATGGATGGATGGCAGCGTCGCCTTGCGGATGGTGGTGACTCGGTTCGGGCAGAAGAGCTGAAACTGGGCATGAACCTCGATATGAGTTTCAACTCCACCGAAGATTTGAGCTTCCAGGGCCAGGCAGAGAACAAGCCTATCTCTCCGATTCTGGAGGACCAGGAAGAGATGAGCGAAACCGAAGACCAGCCTGATGCTACTGCAGACGCCCCTCTGACTCGATCCAAGATTCGCAAGGTCCCCGAGCGCGCAGAGCGGGCTCTACGAGAACGCAGTGACAATGCAGCTGCCAGACCTAGAAGACTTCGAAAAGTTTCGTTTACACCTGGCCTGCAAGGATCGCCATGTGAGCCTAGTGCCGACGATGAAACTCTGCAGGTCAAGGCTCACAGATCGGGAGCTGTGACTCGCCGGCCATCACGCCGCAAGACCGATCTCGGGGCAAGTCAGTTGGTAAGATCGACACTCCACTCATGAACTAGACCATGTATTAACGAATTCCTCCAGTCCAATGGCACCGAATCTATGAGTATCCACCAAAAGTTAGCCGCAGCCGAAGATGAAGCTCGTGAGGCGGCAAGCTCTCGCAAAGAGCGAGAGACACGAAAAAGAAGTCGACCAGAGAAAACATCAGGCCGGCCTGGCAACCGACGCCGAAGTACTCTCACCAGTGATGAGCTGGATGATCTTATGGGTGTTCCCTCACGATGAAAGATATGACTGCGCACTTGCTACCATTTTCATTGAACTGTACATATACCTTGATGAGCGAGCATGTAATGGCGTGTCGTTGTATATCATTACCATAATATATTTCTGTGCTCTAGCTTCAGATTGGCCCTGCTTTTGTCCTAATGTAATCTTGGAACTTCTACGGACGTACGAGTGCAAGTGTACAGAACGTATGTGGTAGGTAGTAACATGTGGTATGGAGAAGGAAGAAGTCCAAGCTGCTCTCAGTGTAGGGATATAGTGGCATAAAGGTCTGGTAACCTAATAGAACTGCTTAAAGAAGAGAAACAACACAACATAGTCACCCCTGCAAGCCAAGGACGCGCTACAGTCCATGCCTCAGGCATTTCATATTTCAAATCTATGGACATTTTTGATGGCCTTGCCATCTTTTGAACAAACAACTAAGACCAGGCTCAGTTACCCGTCCACCAGGTATAATTGCCCGTCTCGGCAGCAGTATCCCAAATCAGAAGGGAGCTGCTATTCTGAGGTCTATCCGGCCAAACATTCAACAGACCATCCCAAATCTCAACGTTGGAGTACTTGACATTAACACCCTTGGCAGCGAACAACTTGGCACCTGTGCTATCCTCCCGACTGGGATAGATACGACTTGTAAGAGCGAATCGATCATTGGCGTATACTTCCACGAGTGAGCCATCGACGAAAACATTCACTTGAATAGGCTCCATGGTGGAATTGCCGCTTTTTTGTTGCAGTTGATAGGGCTCAAAGAATCCAATATGAGGCGTCTTGGTAAATTCGTCGATGAGGGAAGAGTGAGCCCGATCAACGACGATGTTTTTGCTCGACGGATCGAAGTAGATGTTTGTATACTCCTCACCGTCAGGTGAAGCGCCCACGGTCACGCCAGCCATGCCAGTGGTGCGCTCGATGGTGAAGCTGATTTGGTAGGATGAGGTAAGGTTGCTTGGTAGGTTGATCTTTGTGTCACACTTTCTCTGGTTGCATGGGTACTTGATATGGTGGGCACCACGATGAAGACCCTCGACGACATCTGGAGCTGGGCGGACACCAAGGGTACTCGCTGTCCAACTTCCATTGGTGTTTTTGAAATAGCGGGAGCTTCCAAGAACATCAGAAGATTTATGAGTGACGCCTGTGGTGTTTTTGATGAACACCTCGCGTGGATGCGACAACGCGCCTTGGTAGCCGAGTTGCGTGGCGCCAAAATCGTTGCTGTCTTCCTGAGCCCATCCCCACTGAATACGGCGGTCATTCTTGACGTCGTCAAAGGAGTTGATCTAGTAAATTATTAGCCACGAAGTTGGTGCTGAGTTGGAGCTAGTGGTGATTCCTACCGCATACAACAGGCCGAAGTCGCTCGCACCTCCAGCGGTTGGAGTAAAAGCAATGCTTCCATTCTCTCGCACAGATATCACTCCCTCGTTCCACAGTGACCATTTATTCTGATGGAAGCTGACATTTCCTCCTTCAGCTCCCATGGAGACAAAGTACCGGTCGCCAATTGAGAAGAAATTGGAAAGTTCAAAGTTGAACCCATAAGAACCAGTTTCTTCCAGCGTCCCCAGTGAAGTATTTTTCTCCGGTTCCCACAGAGCTCCCAAGAAGGTCCAGTTGGTCAAATCCGAAGCTGGGGCGGTATAAAGTGGCATCCGAGGACCAATTCCCCGAATACCAGAGCCCCAGACTGCATACCAGTGAGGCTCTGTCTTATTGAGTAAAGTATCCAATTGAGGCCATGGGACATAGAATGGGTCCCGCCAGCCAGTGATATTCCAGTTACCAGGCGGGTCACTGAGAATTGGGTTATTTTCATAGTGCTCCCATGTTATTCCGCCGTCGGTCGAAATCGCTAACGCCTGGCTTTCAGTTCCGGGGAGGTACGGTTCATCCCAGGCAGTAGGGAGCTCCGAGGCAGCGGTATAGAAGGCTAGGAGTGTGCCGTCTACTCCTCCTGTTAGGTTGACTGCCTGAGCACTACCTGAAAAGATAGACAAGTGGTTATAGAGGGCTGGGCTGTGGTGATTGCTGGTTAAGTTGGTGGTGCCGATCGATTGTGCTTGGTAGTCTTTCCAAGCAGGGAGTCCGTCATCGGGGTAGTGGTCGACATCGGTCCATGTAATAAGATCTGGAGATGTCGCGTGTCCCCACGAGACATTTCCTGGATCATGGTGGTTAGAGTTAGTCAAGCTGAAGGATTAAAAAGAGTACATACCCCAGGCAATATGATTGTTATGGAACTGGTAATGTAAATGGTAGAGACCCCGGACTGGGTCGTACATCGGCCCACAAGGATCCTGGGGATGTTCAGTTTAGCTTTTCAAGTTCAAAACATTATTTCTTACATTCATCCAGCCTGCGGGTGCAAGGAAATGAGAAGACGGTCTCCAACGCGCCATCGTGAAGATGCTATTATTCCCCATTTTCTCAATTCCCTCAGCTGTTAGGGGTTCTCCCCAAGCTGCCGAGGCGATGGTACTAAGTACCACCGAAATTGAGAACACCGGCTTCATGATTATGGTCCAATATCCTCTAAGATGTTTAGAAATTCTAGCGAGCTACATGCATGCTCTAGTTATATAAGATGGCCTGCTGCGGAGTTGTGTCGCCATATTTTCGGACACTTGGATTTTGGTGTGGAGTAGATGGGGACTCTTTGCAGGACAGCTAACCGGCAGGGTAACATGGAAGTCATTCGTTTACTACTCAAGTTGCATAAAGCCGTCTGCAAAACATACAGAATTGCCGAAACATGGCCCCTTGCCGAATGAGAGCTATGCGAACCCCCCGAAAATCCCCCCACAAAACTCCGACAAATTCCCTAGCCGACGATCTTCTCCGCATATTGTTGAGTGATGTCAAACCGGCTTCCTTTGCTTCTACATTACATTCCCAAGCTCCGAAATGTAAAAGTATAAATTTTGGATATACTAGCCTGAGGTATTAAGTACGTATTTATATACCCTCCAAGGCTGCTGTTATCTCCGATCTTTGAAGGTCCAAACATGAGAAATTCTTGGACTTGAGTGCAACCTGGAAATTTAACAGGATAACGACCATTAATGGGATCAGTTCACACTCATGGCTGTGACGCTTCGAGTAGTTTTTAACTATGCCATTGTGTCCATATCGCTTAGCTAATGAGAGTGGCGTCTCATTGTCAGTCTTTGCAATTGATGTCCACTTTCCTAGACTCTAGGAGTAGCTTTACCCCAGCTTCGAATCCAGACCTCGCGTATATTAATAGGGGTGTCCGGTTATAACGGTCTTTGCAGTTGACGTCCACTCTTCCAGTCCCTCACCAAATTTGTTTTTCCATATCGTGCAGTTAGTATGAGTGGTGTCGCATCATCAGAGTCTTCGTTGTTCATGTTAATTTCTCCTGTCTCTGAGAGTAGCTTCAACACACCTTCGTGACCATATTGTGCAGCTAGCAATATTGGTGTGTTATTATCACAGTTTTTGCTGTTCACATCCACTTTTCCAGTCTCCAGGAATAGTTTCACCACAGCTTCGTATCCATATATTACGGCCAATGAGAGTGGTGTTTGACCAAAATGGTCTTTGCTGTTCACGTCCACTTTTCCAGTCTCTAGCAGTAGCTTCACCAAGCCTTTGTGCCCATATCGTGCAGCCCATGAGAGTGGAGTCTCATTTTCTTAGTCTTTGCTGTCCACGTCCACTTCTCCAGTCTCTAGCAGTAGCTTTCACTACAGCTTCATGTCCATTTAGCGCCGCTAATGATAGTGGTGTTCGGCCCAGAGTGTTCTTGCTATCGACATTAAAGGGTCAGACTCCCTGGTACTTGCGGTAAAAGGTGGCAGATTTTAACCACCAGTAAAGTCTTCCACATTTGAAATTCGAGCAGAATCGGATGTGCTGGAGGAAGCGATCAATGAGCGAGAGTCTCGATCCCGATCGGGAAAGTACCTCGGCTCAAAGTCGGCATTCTACAATTCAGATGTCAATCTTCGAGTCTCCAAAGTCCGATCGTGAAATACTACTTACCAATTCAATCCCATCTCCCATCTCCTCGGAAGTCAATAAATCTCACAATTGCCAAATCCCGATCCAGGTCACGCTCTTATTCCAAAACTCCGCTATTCTGACCGCGGTTCTCCGCACGACCCCACACAGCAAGCGCATGAACCCGAAACTTCAACTGCCATAAAGTTCCCAACAACGAAAAGGACACAACTCTACAGCGAAATATGCCTTCCCCTCCGGCAAAGGAATTCAAAGGCTGGGTCGCCCACGACGCAACCAACCCCTTAAAATTCACAACCTTCACCCCAAAGCCCTTCACAGAAACCGACATCGAGATCCGTGTCACGCACTGCGGAATCTGCGGCTCAGATGTCCACACTCTCCGCTCAGGCTGGGCTCCAACAGACTACCCCTGCGTAGTCGGGCACGAGATAATCGGAATAGTCGAGCGAATCGGCACAGCCGTCCCGACACTCCCATCATCCGAAGCCTCGCGCAAGATCCAAATCGGGGATCGTGTGGGTATCGGTGCGCAGAGTGGAGCATGTCTTCGATCGGATTGCGAAGCTTGTGCCGATGGTGAAGAATCCTATTGTACCCGCATTGTGGGTACGTATAATGGACGATACGCCGATAAGAGTAAATCTTATGGAGGGTTTGCGGAGAAGTGGCGCGGTCCGGCGCATTTTGTTTTTAAGATTCCTGATGGACTCCCTTCTGCTGAGGCGGCGCCGTTGCTTTGTGCTGGCGTTACTGTTTTTGCGCCGTTGAAGAAATATGGTGTCGGGCCTGGGAAGACGGTGGGCGTTGTGGGCATTGGAGGGTTGGGGCATCTGGGTGTTCTGTTCGCGAAGGCGCTGGGTGCGGATCGGGTGGTTGCGATTTCGCGGTCTTCTAGTAAGAAAGCTGATGCGGTGCAGGGCCTAGGTGCTGATGCTTTTATTGCCACTGGGGAGGAGAAGGGGTGGGCGAAGAAGTATTCGCGCTCGTTGGATATTATTCTCTCCACGGTGTCAGGGGGTGATATGCCATTTTCGCAGTATTTGCGCTTGCTTAAGCGGGATGGTACTTTTATTCAGGTTGGAGCGCCGGAAGAGCCATTGCCTCAATTGGCGGCGTTCGCGCTGATTCAGAAGGGGGTCAAGGTGACTGGCTCGAATATTGGGTCTCCGGAGGATATTCGGCAGATGTTGCAACTTGCTGCGGAGAAGAGGGTTTTGCCGTGGATTCAGAAGAGGTCTATGGAGGATGTGAACGCTGCGCTGGTGGATATGCACGATGGGAAGGCAAGGTATAGGTATGTGTTGCAGAATGGGGAGGAGCAGGCGAAGCTGTAATGGCGAGCTGTAGATGGTCAAGCTGTATATAAGTATTTCCTTGGGGACCTTGGGGAGTGATGTTCTGAAATGGGAGTTATGCTTTCCAAGGTCCGTCTCATTGCTTTGTCTCTCGACACTTGCAAAGAAGTAGAGCACTTGAGATGGAAATTCTCATTTTAGTTCCGAAGTTGTTGCTACCCAGAAGGTGGTTCCTTTCACTGTAGCCTAAAACTGGTAGGTTGCCGTTTCATTGGCCAAAAAGTCTAACCCTGCACCATATACTGCAACTAATGATTCAGTCTACTTTGAACTGACTGAGGCAAAGATAATAATAAAACTTGTCAAATGATGGGGTATTTAGCTAGATCGTGTCCACAATTGATAAATATACTACAACAAAGTCCCCACTGGCAACTTGACTCGGTCCATGATGCCATTTCTGAAGGACTAGTATACGGTTGCTCAGAGCACTTTCTCTCTGTTGCGCCGGTGTTATTCGATCCAAGTATATATATGGCGTTTGGGGCGCAATCGGTGGGACTCTTGGGACGAACGGATGGGATGACCATGTTCCACCCTTTCTTCCCTTTTGTTGTTTTTTTCTGTTTTCTGTTTCATCTTCTTTTCACAATGTTTCCAAGTCGGATCATGGCTGGTGAGTCGAGTGATACGCCTGGAGTATTTATGCATCATAAACCGGCCAAATGTTGTTGTTGGTATTTTCATGCCGGTCGCTTTCGTCGTTTCTCATGCCGCTGAGGACTGCGCACCACTCTGAAGAATCCAGCTCGGTCGATCCCAAATGCCGTTGGATATATCCAACATACCGACGGATCCTAGACTTCACCATTGTACTGCGCTTTGTTTTTGTTGATTAGGCGGTTTTTTGGGCAATAAAATTGCGGCGGAGAGATATAGCGATCGAGAAGACTCGAGAATTTCGCGATCCTTCCAATGTTCTCATGAACTCTCAACTCTTTCCAAGTAATTTTGACCGAGGATCTCGCGCATGGCCCAATGAACTAATGGTCTCCACTGATCATCCAGGATCGCCCAGACGGCCTTAGCAACCCTGACACACCACTCGTCAAAGCACCATCGATGCTTCAAATACTGCAAGAGCACACCATAATGCACTAACATGACGAGCGCCAAGGGTTCCCGCTCGCGAAGCAAATCCAAAAACCGAGAGGGAAGCTGAATAGCCCAGCGCCCCGCGACCGAACTAGCCGTCACCCCAGCGTAGACCCAACCCAGCATACTCGCCATGCTCTCAATAGTCGCGCTGTAAACAACAGTATCGTGATTCGGATCGCGCGCCCCACACGCATCATTCGCTGCGTGTAATTGGCGCAAGACCTCGGTTATTTCTTCGGGAAGTGGAGCGCGAGCCTCGTCGACTTGGAAGATCGGAGCGAATGAGCTATCATGTAAGAAGCCCGTCGGCGATTTAATCACCTGCTGGATTCCACGTGTGAGAACGAGGACTTGATGGAAATCGTCAATGCAGGACCAGTGATCTTGCACATCTGGAGAATTCGGAAATCCGAATGTGTAAACGACGACGATACTTGCGAACGCGAACATGGCTTTCGCATTCGATTCTTGAATATCACCCAGTAGCTCCCGGAACAGCGCCAGCGCTTGGTTCTGGTGCGCGACGGCGCGATTGAGGTGTGCCGCGCGCCGGGACGGATCGGGACCCATACGAGCTAGATGGAGCGCGGCGAGAGCTAAGATCCCGTGCATTAAAAAAGGGTGTGAAAGGCCCTCTTGGGGCACGGCATTCCGCCAAATTTGATCCGTGCTCTCATCGCGGGAGAGTGTGAGGTAGGTCGTGTTACACCACTGCATCATCAGTTCCAAATCATGGAGATTGAGCGTTGGGGCGGGTATAGCCGCGGATTCGGCACCGCTCAATCTGCCTAGAATTCCTAACGAGGCCGATGCAGCGGTGGGAGACCCCAGTACGGAGTCGGTTTGGTGGCCGCTATCTGAGGAAGCGCGGAATGAATGCCGGTTGGGAGTGGACTCTTCATTTGCCCACAAGAGGGAGCTGGAGGAACCATATTCACACTCGGCATGACGTTTTGCGCAATTGGCGCAAGTAGGTCGGGCCTCGTCGCACTAGAGTTAATTTGATTAGTTCTAGGGCCGGTTTCGATATTGAGACGACATTGTGTACCTTTACTCGTCGTCGTTTACATTCCAGACATCCATGTCTTGATTTTCGGTGTGGCCGTCGGAGCGCCATGGAAATCACAGCGATTGGATCGGCATGGTTTGGGGTAGAGAGTGTGGGAAGGGGAGTAAAAATTAAAGGGAAATATAAGGATCTGATGCAGTTTCGAGAAGATCTCACTAAGACCAAAAGAGTTTTTTCTCTCTCGATAGTATTGTGTAAACTGGAGTAGGCAACAGGATTAAGAAACGTCAAAGCCCGGCACTATGAGATTACCTAAGCGAACCCTGTCGATCAAACAAGAACAAAAAGGCTTGTCCTTCTGAAACATTGTCTTGCCTCGCTTGGAGCACTGCCTCTCTTGGTATCGGCCCGGTTGGTTTTGGGAATAAGTAAATTTGTGACTGACCACTAGTGAATTTGATTGGCTATGATCACAGGAACTAAATCCCTCGTGGTACCAAGGCTTATATAGTACATCCCAACATCTCCACTCCGCCCCATCTCATCCACATGGATTCCATACTTCGTAACTTCGTAATTTCGTAAAATTCATGGTACACGTGTGACTGTACCAGTCTTGGCTTTCCTTGGCTATGACTCTCGGAATGACCGTGGAATGTCACCTTTCGTATTGTTCATGCACCTCCACCGGCCCCCGCGGCCCCCGCAGCCGAATTGGTTCGGGTCCGTCTGAGTTTTTCCCGTAATGCTAGCCCCGTAATAAGTACCAACAGGGCAAACTGATCACCATAACATTTGTAAATCTCCAATTGACCCGCCTTCTTCGAAAAAGTGGTGCCTGACGAAAACTCCGCAATGAGATCACGCGTGGCCTCGTGCACAAGTTCCAAGGTTTCGACTTTCATGGAATGGGTACGTCGCCAGGTGAAGGTGCGGGTGCGATCGCCTAGTCTTACGCGAAAAGAATAGCGGCAGGAGAGGAGACTTTCGCGACTGAAATGTTCCCAGCTCATGTAGGGTTGACCGGGGTCGCCGAGGCCGATGATGGCATCGGAGGAAAAGTGTCGGTATTTGCAAACTCCCGCGATGGGGCCTTTGGTGTCCGGACCTTCGTGGAACGTCAAGTCTGGTTTTCCCGGTGTTAGTTGGGAATTGTCCACGTGGAACATGTGATTGCCATTGGAAAGGATTTCGTAGTCATGTCGGAAGAGGCTGTGGGTGATGGAGTATTGGCGCGCGAGCCTTGGGCTGGGTCGCATGATGTGTGATTGCCAGGTGTGATGAGTTTTTTAGACTCGATTATAGCTATCTGGCATCCCTCAGTTCCGATTTTTAATTTTCAAATTTGTACTGCAAGAAATTCCATGCTGACTAGAGATATACGAGCATTTATATGTTAGATCTATTTGTTTCGTGTTCCTATATTTATCGAATCCGATCGGGACAGGGCCAAGTGAGGCCTCCCGCGAAATAGGAGCTTGGCCCCTGCCCCACACACACGACAGGGTTGATCCGCCCCTGCTACAGCCTGTACAGCCAAGGCCAACCGAATATGCGCCAATCATGCTGCTCGCCCCCAAATTAAGCGCACCTGGGGCTCATTTCATTGGCTAAATCTGCATGTTTTCCGGCCTTACCGAAAGTAGATAAAGGATGGTACATGTTCTAATTGCACAGCCTGGGGCTCGGCTCTGCTAAAACGGGTATACAAGATGTCGACAAGCACTCGGGAGGATCTACTGTACGGCCCACAGCCGACCGGGCCACAAACAGAATTTCAAAGCCCTGCTACCTTTGCTGTATGATATCATATGCACAGATAGGGCGCTGGGCGAACCCAACCTTGGAGCCTTAAAATGCGGTGTCATGTACCGCTATGGCAATGAAACAGCTTGGCGCTTTTCGCTCGCTGTTTAGGTTACGAAAATTACCAAAACCTTATTTTTGGCTCAGTAATATATTAAAATCATTCTAGACCTATTAGCTATATCCACTTGATAATCTACCCACCCATAATGAAAACCCGTACATCAAAAATTGCGCAGCCTAGGATCGGATTTGAGAAGCCGTTCCAACAAAGGGTATGTTTTCGTAGAGCATGTGAAATCACACCAGAATCCACCATCACCCTTGCACATGATCTGTGTATTATATCTTGTTGGATGGGTGCGCTGAACTGAATGCCCCAAAACAAGAGGCGGAGCTGAAGCACACCCATTGACAGTAGTATTGTCCGATGCCACAGCTGGACCAAAGTCGATATTGCGCCACGCACCACACCAATTGATACTCGAATAGCTCAAGTCACCGGGCTCGACGATGTGGATCTTATACTTCTGTTTCCAAAGTTCCTTGGTGACTGCCAAGCCGCGCTCGATATTTTCAGGTTTAAGCCCCTCGAGTATTCCAAGACGGTGCCGGTAAGCTAGCTCTGCGAGTGATATCTTGTCCGGATTCGGTGTTTGAACGAGACCGTAGCATGTGCAGTTGTGGAGGTATGGCTTGTCTGCAGGAAGTGCTGGATGGCGTCCACGACCATTGATGATTGTGGTAATTGTTACGTTCCGGGAGGTTGTTCGACCAAGGTACGCAAATTTGGCCAAAAGTGAAGTGACAATATCACCGTTAGTCAATGCCACCGCCTTGTCTCCGTATTTGCTTTTCAGATCTTGCGTGTGACGGTCGCGTAGTTCTTCAACTAACTTGATCGGCAGGAATAGCGTTTGCCGGACTTCCTTTGGGTTGAGTATGAGGTCCGGTAAGAAACTCATCACTGCCCTGATTCTCTCCGACTTTGTCGTGATACGGAATGTTCCTTTCCTCCGCAGCTCTTTCTTTGAGAGATGTTTCGGACCGTCTAATGCGCCGGGCTCCAGCTTCAGAAACTCTGCTGGTATTTCGCCCTTCATTACTTGGGTCCAAGCGGTGATCAAGCTTGCAAGTCCCATTTGATCCGATACAGCATGTGGCAAGTTCATGGAAACAACTGTGGCGTCTGTGTATTTGGTGATATGCACAAGGAGAAGAGGCAAGTCGGGATCCTCGAAGTGGCTTTCCCTCGGCCAAGTCGAAGGCGTCCATTTCTGTTCTAACTCTGGAATAGAGCATGGACCGTGGAAAATGTCAGAATCGGCCTGAGGAGTCTCTGGTAGTACCTTAGCGGCTGCAAGAGAAGAATCAATGACCTGATTTGACCACTGGAACAACTTCTGATCAGCCGCAAAGGAATTCGGAACACGATACGCCAGGTCTCCTTCTTTGGAAATGATCTCAATGCGAGCACCTAGGATAGGCAAATGATCTCTGATGAGGCGATCAAGCGCACTGCGCATTGTATCTTCGTTGAGAACCTCGCGAACGATTAAGAATATAACGGTTTGAATGTTATCAATCGGCTGCCATTGGTCTATGGGCTCCAGCGGAATAAGCTTGGAATTCCCACCGAATCCATTCACCATAGGTTTGACACCGTTTTTGATCGCCATTTGATGCAATTCAGGGGCTATGAGGAGGTTGAGACGCCAAAATGTTTTAGGCTGCTAGAAGGAGCTCAAAGCGATTTGGGGGCCAACCGCTGATCGATCCCTCATTGGGCGATCCTATCAATACTGTAATATCGTTGGGTATGATGAAAATCAACCACTCCAAGAGAGTGTAAAGGTGCTAAAGGTGCCCGCGGTGATCTTTTTATCCAAGAGGAATGAAGGAGCTATATGTAGTCACCGTCACTGTCTTCGTATTGTAGCACAGTGGCTGCCCTTTTACGAAGCTATAAACCACGTGATCTAGATTTCAAACACGGTGAAACACGTGGCGTATGTCCGTCTCACCAGGCACCAAATCAGAATCATGCGCTTACTTTGCTCCAAATGAATACGTTATGCTTTTAGGAGTTCATTTTATAAACTCTATTACAATGCGAAAACACTAGCTTACCAGATGTGCTGTGGAGCACGAGTCATGTAGCTCGAGGCCTGCCAATTGAAAGCCGATAAGGCGCCCACTTTCAGCTGTCAGTGGTGGGCAACCCCTTCCTTCTGAAATCTTCACTGCACGTATTGGCGGCTCGTAACTCGGATCGGCGTTCTATAGTGCGATGCTGAGTGAATACTGTAGTACTCGGACTCGATCTAAGTTACTTTTCTAGGATCCATTCATCATCGGAGCGACTTAAGATTACTATGAATTTCGCTCACCATGCACCTCGTCTTCCACCTGTTCACTACGGCGTGTGTTTTTGCCCTTATGTGGTGCAGTCCGTGCCTACATCCATCGCTGAGTGGGCTCGACCCCGTAATCTTACTATGAATAAGGCGTCCTGTGATCGACCTGTATACCGCGTGCTTCAAATTTTGGAAGTGCCTGAGCGAGGCATCTGTCACGTCACACAGTTCTAAGGATCGTGTGCAATCAGAGCCTGAGCAGGGCTATTTTGTCAAGGACTCTCTAGTTGAGGTGCGCAAGTCAGATGCCCATCCATATCTACTTATCGGGCGACTGACTTTCTTGCAATTCCAATATCTATGGTTCTTCAATTGCCCAGTTTTAATCGCCAGATTCATAGACAGGTTCTTATACTCCTCTTCTTTTGTTTCTTTAACCCATTTCAAGCCATGTCCGGGTCCACCTTCTACATTCAAATATCGTCGAGGTTTCCATTCGAATCTCCCCGAAGGAAGTTCGTTGCATTTGTCACCAGATTGACATTATCCACGACGAATCTTAAGCATGGGTGGGTCCACACGAAGATCCTTATTGGGTTGTTGAAAGCAACCAGTGGAGCGACATCGACTCCGAGTCCACCGAGCTCGGACTTGACTCGGGATAACGGTTTCCTTGGCGCCTTCTGCGGGCGCAACAGCTAGTTGCAAAAGGACTCGCGTTCAATAAAGTCATTGGATGTTCGTATCCTGAAGAATCTAGATTCTCTTGCGTCACGACTTCCAATGGATCTCAAATCCGGTCGAAGGCAGAAAATCAAGCGGTGTACCGTGTAGGAAGTGCCGGGTAGACAGTGCCGGGACTCTTGTTACTGGTATCCAATGGATCCACAATGGTAGTCAATCCAAGATCAGAGTCGATCTTTTTTTCCGCCTTCGCTTCTGGCTTGATTGTAATCAAGATGACAAATTAACACGAATCCCTCCGAAGCGGTTCGGAATTTTGCCGAATATGATTCAAAAGGAACATCATCATGACATATTCATTGTAAGACTTCCCAAGTTAGTATTGCGCTAGATCTTGGTCATACATTACATTCTACGAAAATGAAGGACCATACTGTTGGAGTATTTCCCGCTGCAGGAGGAATTGGCGGGGGCACTGTGAAGCACCTCCTTTCGCGTCTTCCATCGTCAAGCCTGACTTTCATCGCTCGAAGCCCAGAAAAGCTCAAATCCCTTCCTGTTGGAGATGCAGTCCTTCGCCATGCGGACTACGACGACGATGAGAGCCTTAAACAAGCATTTTCTGGCGTGGATACCCTTTTTTTGATATCATATGCGTCAGTGGAACATGAACATCGGTCCAAGGTATCATGATTCGACTAGAGGCAAGACAATTGGGACAAACGTGCTGACAATGAGTTTTTACCTAGCGTCACAAAGTCGCGATTGACTTTGCGATCCGTAGTGGAGTCAAATATATCTTCTACGGGTCTTTGGGCTATGGTGGAAAGCCAGACAGCGACGAGTCCGTGGCCCATGTCATGCAGGCGCACTTGGATACTGAGAGATATCTCGCCGAATGCGTCCATCGGCACCCGGGATTTGCGTACACCGTTATTCGGGAAGGTCTTTACTCCGAATCTTACCCTCTCTATACGGCATTCTTCGACCTTGAACACCCAGTGGACGAAATTAAAATCCCGCATGATGGTTCAGGCCCAGGAATTGCGTGGGTCAAGCGCGAAGAGCTTGGGGAAGGCACTGCGGAGCTTTTGAAAAGATACGTGCAAGGCCAAGCAGACTTCAAATACCGAAACCAAAAGGTCTTGTTGTCGGGATCTAAGACCTTGACGATGGAAGAGACTGTCGTCACCCTGGGGAAAATTGCCAACCACTCTGTGCGCATTCGCCAGGTTTCCGTGGAAGAATATGCAAAGCAGCCTCAGCTGAAACCGAACTTCACCTATCACGGAGTTGATCATTCTAAGGTTTGGGCGACCACTTTCGAAGCCTTCCGTCGTGGAGAGGCAGCCTTCGTTTCCCCCTTGCTCCAGGAGCTCCTGGGGCGTGAGCCGGAGGATTTCGAGACAACAATTTCCCAGTCGGCGGGTCAAAAGTAGATTTTAGTACCCTTTAATTAGGATACATAAGCATCGGAATTTTCACACTTTCAGTTCCCTTGGCTATGACGTGGACGTGAACGCAGTGAACCGTGTTATAAATTGAATGTATTTGATTGTTCCGCTAAAGCATAAGAATTCTGTACGACTAACCACTTACATACTTGACCATAAGGGGCCATGGTCCACAAAAATCGCATATATTTGTATAGCAAAATCCTTTTAGAAGGCGAGATGACCGGACATAGATTGTCCACAGCTTAACATGGTCCGGTGGAACTTCATAATCCGCGCCACCTTCCGGTGGAGGTCTGATACTTCCTCGTTGGTCGAGCGACTGGAGCGAACCATATGATTTCATGAGTATGCAAAGCTATTCTGTTTCATATATATACCAGCGATCAAGATGTTTTTAAACTACAGTCAGACCTACCAAGCCCTCTCCTGGTTCAGGTAGGTTGTGCACCCGGATTGAATAAGTTCTGCTGGGCCAGATGCATGGTGATCCCCCATCGCTGATTATCGCAAACCTCATCCCAGCCCAATCCAGCCCATACTACACGTGTACGTGACGGAGCAGTCGCATTGTCCCTTTGGAGCACCAGCTGCGTACTTTGGGATCGGCCACTGTCCGACTTGCATTTTCACCTTTGGGCTACTACCAGTCTTGGGTTTCTTCGCTGCAGGCTGTCCAGCTGGTGCTTGTTGAGCTGGTCGGGAAGGCTTGCTCGCAAAACCTACAGCACCCACTGCAATCCCAGAAGCAGCACATAACGCAAGCTCGGTGCAACGCCGAGAAGCGAGATTCCCAATGTGAAGGAAACCCCGACGATAAGCAATGCGAGGGTCGCGGCGCAACTGAAATATTTCAGAGTAATTCCAATACTTTTGGCAATACCTCATGAGAGATGACAACATCTTTCTCTCCGAAAATGTTCTCTCTAACAGGTAGACTGCCCTTGCTGAAGATTCCCTATCCATACAGGAACATGTCTCCTGTATTGGGCTTCGCGGAAGGAACGAATCCGGAACAGCAATATGCCTGGTAGCCGCCCGTACAGGTTAAGTCCTCAGTAAGTCCATCCTCATCCAGGCCATATGAGTTACTATTCTGTGCCACAACAACTGCATCAGGATCCTCACAAACAGGAGTGCATGGTAGACCCACACCACGGTATCCATTCCACTGACAAGCCCCCATTGTGGTTTGTGGAGCGCAACAAAGTGTTTGATATTCACCTGACGCGCAGACCGGGTCTTGTTGAACATTCGCAACTTGACCTCTCGCTTCTGCCACGTCAAAGTATGTGCTATTGCAGGTCCCCCCACATAGTGTCCAATAGCAAGATGATGCAATGGAAGTCTCCAATGCGGCATTCTCGAGCTGGCTCTTGTAGTTGGCCGCCTGGGCTGCAGTAACCCCATTGGCTTCACCGATGCCCATGAGATCGCTCATTGCGTCTCCGTCAGTATTATCCATATCCATTGACCAAATCGTAATACCACCGAGGCAAAGATCATTTGCTGCCTCCATTTTTTGATTCATGGTGACGCCATCGTCAAAGCTGACCCACTGGTTGCTATCCCAAGTAATCCAGTTTACCGCTGCCTCAGAGTCGTAACTTTCAACAACAGCCCCAGCTGCTTGAATCGCCTTGATTTCAGCGATGGAAAGAGTGCCGGCCGAGTTGGTACATGAGCCGGGATTGCCACCTCCACTGAATTCGCAGACCCCATTAGGCGTTGAACACGATGAATCCACAAGAGTGAATGATCTCCCATACCAGCCGAGGCCTAAGTTCACTTGACTAGGCTCAACCCCAGCCATCCACAGTAGATCAAGGCCTTCTTTAATCCCAGTCAGGTTGGTGTGGGGGCGAATGTAGGGACCTGTGTACAAATTTGTTGCATCCCAGACGCCATGGATATCATAGCTCATGAAATTGAACCAATCAACGAATTTTGCCATTTTGACAACATCAAAACCCTTCAAATACTAGAAAGAAGATGGTAGGGTCGCACTGATCCCGTATGAGGTGCCCCAGCTTGATTGCATTTCTGCCACGAGCGTCGCGAACTTGTCTGTATCAGCGGCTGTACCTCCACTATCAGAGGCAGCGGGATACTTCCAGTCGATATCGACACCGTCGAAACCATATGATTCCATGAAGTTATGTAAGGCCGCAATGAACTTGCGTCGATTTGCGGAGCTGCTGGCCATGGTACTGAAAGCCGTTTGTGTGTCGGGGCTGTTGCTTGCTCGGTTGAATGACCAGCCACCTACTGAAATCCATGTCTTAAGACCTTGGCTCTTCTGCTTGAGTCCAGTGAAGCTGTTGTACAGCTCTGCGGCTGCGGATGTCATAGGTGATATTTCGAATGTCGAAGGGTCGAAGAACGTGAACGCAAAATTGAGATGCGTTAAACCGACCAGCTCAATATCGTCTGGTGATCTCAAATCGCATAACCGAGAGCTTGGATCATTAGCCCAACTTTCATAGTAGCCGATACGCCGGCCGTTCACTGCTGAGCTGCCGGAGCAAGTCGGTGCATCAACCGCTCCGCATGAACCATATCCGTTCTGACAGCCCGTGCCGCAGAACTCAGAGATAGTACCGCAGAATCCATATTGGGAACAGCAAACGTTCAAGGGGCAGTTACCCTCGCCTGATGCTGCATACTCGCCACAGAGAGCGGTGGCATTGCAGTTGGAGATGCAAACATCTGATGCACAACTGGACGGGGCATAGGAGCATACACCGGTATTGCTGCAGCAAGCGCCATTGACACAAGGAGTGCCAGGGGCACATGTTCCAATGGGTAGGGTGTTTCTTTTCGAAAGAAGACCATGATCAGTGTTCGACCTCCTGTACAAAGAAGACTTTTGATTCGCAGAAAGTTCTTGGAGAAGCCTTTGATTCTTGAACACCGGGGTATTGGGAGAGTAAGGCTGAAAGAGCGCCGGGAGTGCCTTTGAAGAATTGCGAGCAAGTTGAGGGCTCGTCTGCCATGTTGTCGCTTTTGCTTCCGGTGACGTGGATGCTTTTGCATGCAATGACGATGATTTGTTGGAGAGAAGTGAAGATGAGTCACATCCCATCACAACTGGAAGCCAACAACATAGCGTCAACACCCAGAAGGTTGGAGACCACATTTTTAGTGCACACTAAGTATGCAGTCTAGACGGCGGAAGTGGCGATGGTTCTCAAAAAGGAATGTAAAGTAAATCCCTCCTCACGCGGGTATCAATCTTAACATAGCCAAAACCCACTAACTATCATCAGCTATCATTTACACTTCTTTACGGATCAAAAGTCGTATGTGCCTGATAGGTACTGTTCCTAATCTGTAAGTGGCAAATTTTGGAATTGGGAGGTTATTTGGTGGCTTGATCGGAGTAACTTCAGAGGGAAGATTGTTTTTCAAACAGTTTGATACTTTGGTAGTATTGAGCCCAAACTAGAGCAAGAACTAGTACGTGTTGAGGTTATACCTGCACATCGCGCATTCAAAACGGATACTATACAGGTCGGTCGAAGTGAGCCGCATGACCATGGAACCTTCATAATGTTCGAGGAATGTTGATTGGTTAACGATAATACGCCCCCCTGCAGGGGAAATTACTCCGACCAAGTAGACCAGGGTTGGAACCGGATTTCGCAGCCATTTCTAGCTATCTTTGGTGCCGAGTTCAGCCGGTGGCGTCAGGGTTCACTAGCTTGGCTAGGCTTGGCTAGGCATGTCTTACTTCCCGCATACGGACCCCTTAACTAGACCTAGTCTGAACTAGTACTGAGTGGATTTCACCGGCTTGTTTTATAGTTCATACAACGGTATGAATACACAATGATTTCAAATACGAGGATGTAAGCGAGGAATTCTCTACGAGAAAAGCCTTTTTCCATTTGTACCTGGTACTGAGTAATTTGGTCGGCAACTTTGATTTGGATGTTGGCTCACAACTTCTTTTTCCCTTGCAAGTTTTTTCGTCTCTAATGACAGCAATTTGGGATTGGATTCAAACATGCAGTGGCATTCCAGTCTAGTTGCTGTTGCAATTTGGATTGCAATTGTGCCATTTGTTACGGCCGACTTTCAAATATATGCCTACTACGATACAGACACTATACTAACGGCATACGACTTGACAAGCACTTGTCTCGATGCATTGTAAGTGCGAAATCCAATTTTTACCTATCATACTCAAAAGCCCTCCAAGAAAAGTGACTGAAAGAAGAAACTACGTAGGAATTCAACGGTTGCCTGTGATGAATCGGTGGCTACATTACTAGGCAATGGTATTGACTTTAATTGTGAGTGGTCAGCAAGCAGATAGTGTAATGGCAGCGCCATAAGTAAATCTTAGTAGTCTGCTACCTAGGTATGCTGTCTGCATGGTCTAATCGCGTATGATATATAGACTGGTACATGGATAATATCACCACTCTCTGCACCACAACTTGCCAAGATTCTCTTCAAACATGGGGTTCGGAGGTTGAAACAGCCTGTGCAGGTCAAACAGTCCTACAGAGTGGTGTCATTGTGGAGGCCAAGGCGTTGTCACTTTCTTTGACATATAATGCCCAGATTGCTTGTCTGCAAGATTCGTAAGTATTACTCCGCGCAAGTGGTGTGTTTGGCGCTAAGTACTGATTGTGCTGTGGACTTTCGTTAGTCAATCCAACTGGTGTTTCTTTGATTCTCAAGACTGGCAAGGTAGTCATTACATTCGATATGACGCGACTATGTGCTCTGATGAGAGCGACATGCCTGCAATTTGTAACGAGGCGGACTTCGACATCAGCTCAATGACAGCTGAGATGCAAAAAATGACAAACCTCTACAATTCTTCCTTCGTACGAATTTGTTATACTTCAGGATTTGTGATGGGCATATGCTTAAACTCTCCAGTTCTGCGATGAATGTTTCCTAGAATTATATCGAATGCGACTCTTGGATCCCTGGCTGACTGCTAGCGACTTTACTGATTACCTTATTGAGCAATTTGATTCTGTACAGGAGAATTGCTCCACGACACTGCCTTATACTACATCTTCCTCCAACTTGTACATTGGTGCGCAGACAACCATTGCAACCGCAACCGCATCAACTACTGGCGACACGGCAACAACCAGCACCGCCGCAGCAACTGCAACTGCAACCGCATCAACTACTGGCGACACGGCAACAACCAGCACCGCCGCAGCAACTGCAACTTGCATAGGGCAATTGATACAACCGATCAGCAATTGGCTGTCATGCAATGCCCTATCTGACAAGTGAGTAGCCAGAGCTCGATCGAACGATCTGCTTTAGAGGGAAAGGACCGAAAATCGAATTACAAGCAACTGATCATCGTATTCGATAGATATAATGTCTCTACAGGTGATGCACGACTAGCGACAAGTGACTACGATTGCTATTTTGACGCCCCCGTCTGCCTACCTTTGCCATGTCCCATAACAACTATCTGGGGAGCTCCGAGTTGGTAAGAATAATTAGAAAGTCTTCTATCTCCCATTCCAAACCTCGGCTGAAGTTGACATCTGCTAACCATGAATGCTATTTGCTAGTGCATCTCTTGCCCAGCTCGCCTCCAACTCAACCAACAACGTATCTGTATCCCAGTTTTTGGCATGGAACTCCAACATTCAAGGTAGCTGTGATGGAGTGGCCAACGGCCAGCGCGTTTGTTTGGAAGCTCCAGGCGGCACCTGGACTATACCATTCGTTACCGTTACAGCGCCCACTGGCACCACCGCCTACTACACGACAGCAAAGGCAGCTTACCCAACACAAAGCGGCACTACTGAGAGCTGTGGCCTGTATTACGAGGTAGTTTCAGGTGATGACTGCGCTACAGTTGCTCTAAGATTTGGAATAAATTTCACTCAGCTGCAGTCTCTGAACAGCTATCTTAATGACGATTGCACCAATCTCTGGCTCAACTATGATACATGTGTGGCACCGGTCTCTACGCCAACTGTGTCCACTGATGGGTCTTGTGGTGTGGGTGTTACTTGTACTGGAAGTGACTTTGGGAAGTCAGTATCGCGATTTAAGCTTTTTCTTTCACGAGACTATAATGAAAGAAGCCAAAGTCGATATATACTAACGCATATGTCTTCTTTTAGTTGCTGCTCCTCAGTAGGGGAATGCACGGATGATTGTGGCTCAGCCGGGAATGGCACTACTAGCACTAATGGTCTCTGTGGGCCCGACAATAGTTACATGACTTGCCCAGGCTCTGAATTCGGTGACTGCTGCAGCAGTAAGTGTTCCTCCTTCTTGTTAGTAGCCTCTTTAGAAATGAAGAGCCATAGCAACAATGATGAACGATTAACCAATCCTTTCACTCTAATAGTTTACGGATATTGCGGCAATGAAACCGAATTCTGCGGTGCAGGAAATTGTTATGCTGGAGACTGTGCCACTGATTATGGAGGCCCATCAATCAACGGCGAATGTGGACCACTGTTTGCCGGCAACAAAACGTGTACTGGGACACAATTTGGTGATTGCTGCTCGACCAGCGGATACTGCGGGAGCACGAACGATTACTGCAGTCCCCTTAACTGTTACTCAGGGGCATGTTTGACATCAGGGTACACGTCTACTAACGGCGAGTATGGTCCCAATTTTACGAACAATATGACATGTCCTGGATCACTGTTTGGTGATTGCTGCTCCGTGAGCGGATACTGTGGCAACTCAAGTGCTTACTGCTCGAGCGGAAATTGTTATAGCCGTGCTTATCTCTCTTAGAAGTAACATAAAATGTACAAAGCATTGTTTCCATAGTTCACTAGTCTAGTGCAATCCAATAACCTCTCTAGGCATTATTGCTATGATCCGCATCTCCAAATACGTCGATTAATTACCAACTCTATAGTTTAAAGAGCCTCTTCACTCTCTGCGACCGCTATTCTCCCCCAAATGGATGGAAATTTTCATGTTGAAGGAGTCATATGAATAAGCCCGGCCTTACGACGCTCCCATCGCTCATCCTCGCTCCCTTATCATGACGATCATGGAGTCGTAGTGGAAGGAGGAGACGGAAGCCTACCTCCTCCATATCGTAATTATCTCGACGTATAGGTTCACTATATAGTCCCGTAGAAATAGGATCGCCGTCGTTCATAGATATTTCCCTACCCTTATATACCAGGGTGGTTATCAGGTAAAAGAACATTCTATAATTGGGGGTTTAACATGATGAATTGTTTCTGTGTAGGGGGGAATACATAGGTTGATGGGCTGGTGCAGTATTAATACTTGTAAGCTCATCTTTAGTAAAACGTTCAATTCCATCACCATTAACAGAACCTTGGAATAGCTGATCTTGGTGAAATCGAGTTGGTCGCTGGAAAGATGGTGTTGTGGTGAGCAACTCGGCATGCCAAATAAGCTCAGGTCACATGACCTGAAATTCGCGGACCGGAAGGCGCGTCAACGAACAGAGCAACATGACGGAAAAAACATTGCCTTGAGGATGGACCTGGCTTGACACAATCACACCCTTTTTCGTGTCTCTCCTCTTTGGCGACACTGATCCATCTGCTCATTGGGCGATTGCTCCCTTCCCTATACGCTTGCTTGCAGGTGTTGCGGCCCAAAGCTTGCAATCCTCTGCTCTTGACGATCTGAAGTGGTTGTGATCCACTTCATCAACAACTCAAAATGACTTTCAAGGTCCCCTATGACTACGAGTCCAGTCCCCCTTCAACTCCCGACAAGTCAAAAGGACAAAGCTTCTGGAGTAATATCTCCACAACACCCGCCGGCCCGCCACCTTCAAGCACGAACTCGTTCACGCCGCAAGGCCAGCCGCACTCCACCGCGTTTAATACCTCTCAGCTCGAACAATCGAGGACCGAGCACTCCAACTCCCTGTTCACCAAATCTGGAGGCTTTAACACCAATGACAGCATCTTTGGTTCCTCGTTCGGGTCGACCGACTTTGCGATGCCCAAGAAAACCCAGCCGAAAGCCAACACCTTCACGGCACAGTCTCGCTTTAATTCTGCGACAAACGGGAGTGCTTTCGGTCAGTCAATGAACTTTGGACAGTCAAATGGATTTAAGTCGTCCAAGTTGAGCGAGTACCATGAGGAGTACGAAGACGAAGCGGAAATGGAGCCCGAGGAGGAGGTTGAGGAAGATGCGGAAGGTGATATGGATATCAGCACCCGTGAACCGGCTAGCCGCCTGAGCTTCTTGGACTCAACATTCGGAAACCCGTTGTCGACACAGCCGCTGCCTACAAAGACGTTTACCCAGCAGACGTTCACCACGCAGCAACTGCCGACCCAGCCGACCCAGACCCAGCCTCAGCCACAGCAACCGTCGCTCCTTTTCGGCCAACAGCGCAAATCCATCTATTCGAACCCTGTCGATGCTAAGCGCCCGAGGCTGGATGAACAATGGGCAAACCAGTCACCTCTCCGCAAGACGAAACTGTCCCCCAAGAAAGCATCGGCCATGCCCTCGATCCTACACAACCTCGCTTCTAGAACACGGGTCCCTCCGCCGGTCAATGAGCCCGCTGATATGATCATTAATACAGAGGATACACTTGGTCGCTTGTGGGACGAGATTAGAGATAACCAGTACGCGCACCTTGATCTTGATTCGATCCTGTCTTACACTGCCAACAAGCTGGCAGCCACCTGGGACATCTGTGCAGACCGTAGCGGCATCACTAGACCCTACGGTGCCGGGTCCAAGATTGGCCCGGGAGAACAGGCTCCTAACTTGGTGAAGGCTAGCTTCCTTGCCTCATTGCTACTTCAAATCCACCACCCCTCTCGTGCCTCTGCTCCGATCGCCAGCGCCTCCAACCCTATGTCCCGTGGCGCACCCAACAGCATGGTTAAGGCTATGCAGCGAGCCAGCGTCGCGACCCCATTACCTCAGATTTTACTAGATTGGCTGAACGGGAACCACGCGTCCCGAACAAATGACCTCCAGGCTTTGCGGCATGTGGAGCCAAACCCAACTGCTTCTTCTAACTTCTGGGACATCATCAATGCTGCCGTTCTTCGCGGTCGGTTTGCAGAGGTCGCGGAAACTCTGCGCTCAGCTGATTTTAACTACGCCCGATCAGCCCTGGAGGATGGTCTGCCCCAGCCGGGTTACCGCGGCGTCCAACTGCAGAACATTCAGCGCTGTGTAAACAAGGCCTTGCAGGTTTTGGACTTTTGCCCCGGATTCCAAGACGATGACTGGAATATCACGGGTCCGGACTGGACACAGTACCGGAAGCGGGTCCTCGCAGCAGTCAATGATCTCGAAGAATTTGCCGAGGGCAGCGAGAAAGATCAAGCCGACGTCCCTGTGCAGGAGAACAAATTCCAGGCCATCAATTTTGGCCTTGCCAACTTCAACCCAAACCCGGTCAGTTTCACACAATCCGCGCGGATGGCCGAAAGCCGGGTACCGTGGACTATCTACCAGAACCTTCGATCCCTTTACCGAATTATTCTTGGTGACACCACAACTATCAAGGCCTACTCCCAAGACTGGGTGGAGGCCACCATTGGGCTGACCGCGTGGTGGGATGGTGAAGACGATGATGGTGTGCCAAATCTAGATCTTCGCGCAAGCACTTCCAGCAACGACTTTCAGCGCCCCCGCGGATCTAGAAACAATCGAGCCGTAGACCGCAACACGCGCGATGCGTACCTTCGGCGCCTCGATCTGGCTTTTGGCAGCGCAACAAATGAGCCGTCGGATGATACCGGCTTCCGGGTGAACACTATGAGCAGCTTGGAAGTGGGACTAGCCTCTGTCTTCGAGGGCAATGTGCAGGGTGCCATTGAGCTCATACAAACTTGGTCCCTCTGTGTCGCGGCTGCTGTCACCGAAGTTGCCAGTCTCGGTGGATGGTTTGAGGCTGGCTCCTCCAAGAAGATGCCCGGTCTGAGCGAGCACGACTTGATGGTCCTTTCGTATGGACAAGACAGCCGACCACCCGTTGAGAGTCTTCAGAAGGATGATATCCTCCGCAATTATGCGTTTGGCTTGAATGACCGTGGTTCAATCGAGAACGAGACCGGTGCTCGTCAAGGTTGGGAAATGGCGTTGGAAGTCCTCACCCGAGTCGATGATACGGAGATGATGAAAAAGGCGGTGTCAGAAGTCGTGAATCGTCTGCCATTGGAAGACCTTGCCCAGCTGGACCGATTGGTCATGCTGCTCTCTGATCTAGGTCTGGAGGAGGAAGGACGACGGGTTTCAGAGGTATGTCGTTGTCATTCTTTGTTTGAATTCGGACACTAACCTTTCACAGCGATTTGGTGACCAGATCACCTCTTCCGAGGATTCCCACTCCTCGGAGTTTGGTCTTGCTCTCGTCTGCTATGCCCGTTCTCACAATCAGCGCAAGGTCAAGTCCGTCGTGGATTTGTTGATTTCTTACAGTCTTGTGCATTCACGTGCCTTCCCGGCCGCCGCTGATTTGGATAGTCAGCTTTGGTCATTGATCAAAGATCCCAAGGTCTGCCTGTCTTCTATTGCCTCTGTTGATGAGGAGGCTGCCCGGATCTTGCAGTTCCATATCAGTGGGTATGCCACCCTCCGCCGATTTTACGAGATTCGAGACGAGGCCGTGGAGTTGCAGGATGGCCAGCGGCCCAAGTTCAAGCCCCTGGCCCGCCGTCGCATGGCCGCCAAGGCCCTTACGGCCGTCATCAGCAGTGCGGCTGACAACATCTATGGAGGACTGTATGACCCTGCTCGTGACTCGGCTGTGCAGGTGGATGGACTGCTGGCCCTTCTTGGGGAGGCGTTGGTATTTGTGAACCGTAAGTATTGGTCCGTACTCGACGCCTAATGTATACTAACCCGGCGACCAGAACCAACCCCGATTCTTTCGGTCTCTCAACAATTCACCATTCTGTCGGCCATTGAGGATATCGAGACGGTGACTCCTCGGGTCTTTGCGCAATGCGAAGAATGCTTCCGATCCACCCTGCTGGAATATTACTCCGCTGGGCGCAGTTCTAGTGAATTCGCACCGCCTTCTCCCCGCGAGTTACTGAAGAAATCAGTATCGGCGATGTCGGGATCAACCTTCTCCCTTATTGGGAATGATATGCTTGAGTCAGCTCGTAATGGTGGACCTGCCTCGGTTGGTAGCTCAGGAGTCCTTGTGCCCCATCCCAGTGACAAGGATGCGGGCCGCGCCCGTGGATGGGACTGGCGAGTGGGACTCTCCGAAGCTACAAAGGGTGAGGATGTACTCCGGATGTTGCGAACAGGTTTGGCACGAGGCCTGAGTTATGGTGCATTGGGGTCGGTTTAGACATGAGCTGAAAAGGATCCATCATGTATGATTATTGTGTCTTGCAGCTCTGTTTCTGCGTTGTTTTTCTAATTCCATTTTGGTGGCCTGCCATAGCCTGGAAAATGAGCTTATCAGACGTATATCTACTATTCGGAGCCTTGCGGCGGTCTAGGCAAGGTCATCCTCATACCCCTGCATGGACTAGCTCCATTTCGTAATAGTGAAGTAGTTTGCATCGGGTCACGAGATGACCGGCGAGTGTGACTTGTCTCTATGGCATCAGTGTCAAACCCAGCTGAGACCATGCACCCGGTGTCGCACCATCCCCAATAAGGAGCATAAGTGGACCAAATCCCTCTCAGCCCTACGTCTCTAAGGCCAAAGTTCGTCACAACACAGGCAAGAAAACCGGGTCTCCATCCAGTGAGCGTCAGCAGCTGAAAGTGGGAGCCTAGCGCGCATCCACACCATCCACCCAGAGGGACACCGCGGGTTTGCAGTGAAAGCATGAGAAATTACTATGGGACGGAGGAGAGCGTGAACGGTGAATTCAATTATTGCGATCACTATGTCATTCCACTATGTCATTGTATCTCGTGAGCAGGGCAAGGAAGAAGCCTTAGCCACTGAGGCGGAGTCAGAACGCCCGATGAATCATCGCGGATCGACTCCATCTCAAACCAATCAGAAAGCGGTCAAGCCTCAAAAGTGGATTCTCCCACTTCGTTCTTTCTTAGCATCAATTTACTTTCTCAGCAACTCAGCCTCCCATCCGTTCACTCACCGACTCATGCCGCAAAAATAATGCTTTAAGGACCTCGTCCCTATGCTGCGTTCACCGTCTTTACGCCCTAGCGACAGAAACCTGACAGAAGGAACGGGATTGACGTGAATTGACCAAGCTCAGGAAACTAACTCCCGAACTTTCTCCTGATCCACACCCATGTTACCCAGGTTCCAGATTTCCAACCAGCTCTGACTGGTTCGGGGAAAATAATAATAATAGCAACGCCAAAAATTCCGGCTCCACAGAACCCCCCAAGCTAAGCTCTTCTCGTATTCCCTCATTCGCCCATTCGTCCATTGACGCGAACTCCATCGGTCTTTTCCGGTCTCTGCCTGGGGCTCTCGTAGGGCTGGCCGTTGCGGGATGCCTTGCATGGATTGGGACGTGATCAGCGGAAACTAATGCAATTCCGACTTCGACTTTCTTCTAACTCTTCCCCATGTCAAGAACACTCTGTTCTGTATATAACGCTCGCATGGAGCTGCTTGTGGTGATTTATTTTCGACAGCGCATCTGCATCTTCTTCCCTTCGTTATAATCTTTTCTTTGCCTTCTCGAGCTTTCTACTTTCGACTACGTGTGCATTGCATCGCATCGCATCGCATCGCAGCGTGCTTCTGACCATTGGAATACTCGAGCTTCTTAATATAAGGCTGGTCCATCCACCTTCCTTTTCTTTGTGCGCTCGCCCTCTTTCAACCGGACGGGATCTCAGATCCATCATTTCATATTAAAGAATCGTTCCTCGATACTCTCCTCAATTCATCGCTGGCTCGATCGCTTCCTCGGTCTTTATACCTTTACAACTTCGTTCTCTGTCGCATACCCCGCCGAGACCAATAAACCCCACAAAACGAACATAAAAAATAATCTCTTTGAAAGAGACGCCGACAGAATGTGCTACAAAGTCGTCGAACGCTACTCTGTTTGCAAATGCATCTATTTCGAACACTCAACCGACCCCTGCGCTGCCTACGGTCAGCGCGGTCACTCTGTCCAGGAAAAGACTGTGTTGGTGGGTTATGCTTGCTCGATTCACTCTTCGCGTGGTGCCTCCTCCTCGCCGAGTGCCGGCCGCTGGCCGGATTCCGGCTACTCTAGTTCCAAGGGATCAGGAAGGTAGTTTGTTTTTAAAGAAATGATTTCATCCTGCAGGTCAGATTGTGAAATTGATCTGGATGAAAAGACGCCATTGGGATCTCTGGACTGGAATCTTGTCTTTGTTGATTGATTCAATTGGATTTGAACGGCTTGAGGATTGGACCGAACCGGACTGGACTGGATCTTGTTATTTCCTTGGATATTTGATGGGGTCGATGTGATACGATGGAACGATTCGATATTGATAATATGGCGATGTGCCTGACACTGGTGTTTGCGCATATGCATGGCATTCTCAGCTCTTGATCAGCTGGACGGGTCTTGTCAATGCAGGTCTTGACTAGACCCGTCCAGACGATCTACTCATCTCTCCACCTCCAGGTATGGATCATCGCTAGTCGATATTCAGTTGAAAAAAACAGTTCGCCGGTCGAGACTGTTCTTTTCGGCGAAGTGGAAAGTTGGGTATGAGCTATCAGAGCTGAGAGGAGATGGATGATTAGTGATGCACGGCATGACGGCAATGTATAGTACACGGATATGTTCTCAGGACTTGATGTCTGTCTTTTGATTTTATTTCCTTGTCTATTTGTGATTGTCGCTGTGAACTGGTTCTAGCGATGTCTGCATATCTGCATTGGTGAGCGATTGGGGTATTGCGAGCATTATTATAAACACACTCTTTTATAATCCTTTTTTCAATTTTTCATTGTCCTTCAGGTAAATCATGACACTGGGCTTCCATTCCCACAAGTGAATCTAGGCCCATTTTCATCTTCGCTCTCGGTCCTGCAGCCTTCCCCCGCAGCTCCTATAGAAGGGTGGCGGTGAACACGGCTACGTGCATAATCCCCCTCGACCCGCTTACTACGCTAACCTCCAACTTTTGATTACCGCAGTTTCATGTCAGCAATGGCTCAGCCGCAGCCCATCTATAGTATCGGCCCATTCGAGTCAAGCACCAAGAACAAAGATACAACCTTGAACATTCATGTCTCCAACAAACGTCTCAAAATCGACCTCTTTTCCTCTAGTTTCGAAAGCTCTCCCCTTTACTGGCCGAATATCTTCGACAAGTTCGAAGACAAGAGCCGGATTGGATACCGGATGAATCAGAGCTAGAAAACGAGGATTTCGAAGACCCGCTAGGTGGAATACATTAATGGATCTTACAACCGTTTATGCCAATTTTCCAGAAAATTCCTCCTTTGGATCCGACCCACAAGTACACTCTTGAGGACTGTTTGTTTTCAGAGGAGTTCCACTATACTGTGAGGTTATGGAAGACAGGATGATTCCCGTTCATCTCAGCAACACCAATTACAAGAAAGTTTGTATGATGGGAGCCAAATTGCCATCTTCGATCAATGCAATTTTCCCCGTCTACCACCCTAGGGAAATTCAGGTTGGACTTGATGAAACATCAACCGCACTACGTGGTATACCTCGGAAGGTATTTATCAATGGGCAATCACAACCGAGCTTCTACAAGATAGTCTATTCTAGCGATGCGACTAGGACAACAAGAGAGATTACCATATATTCCAAAATCCACACAGCCAACCTCGATCCCACAGTCCTCACATAAAGGCTAAACGGAATCGTCCAGGACGACGAGGGAAATCTACTAGGATTACTTCTCTCATATATTGACTGTGATGGAGCAACACTAAATTGCATCGATGGACAAGATCCCATGTACTCTCAACTCAGACAGAAATGGGCTGATCAGGTTTCACACACGCTTGAATACTTCCATGGACACGGTATCGTCTGGGGAGATGCGAAGCCCGCTAACGTGCTTCTTGATTTTAATGATGATGCATATTTAATTGATTTTGGAGGGGGGCATACCAGGGGTTGGGTTGAGAAGGAGAAGTCCAGCTCCATTGAGGGAGACCTTCAGGAACCTGGGAACATCAAGCGGTGACTCTTTAGCTCTGAGTTTTAGTCTGAGTGAATTTATGATTGAGTGTTGACCTTGACACCCTAGCTTTATTTCCATGTGTAAGAATCTAAGCATCCGCCTAGACGCACGTTCGCAGATCTATGGCTCCGTGTCAAAGGCAAATCTGGGTACCTGGCCCAGACGAAAAATGTCGGAAATTACAAAGCTGCCGAGGCGCAATGTTCTCTAGAGTAAAGCGATTTTACTCGTTAACTTTGTCACGTTCAAGACTTGCTTTTGGGTTGGAGCTTTTTCATTAAACACCACCAAATTAGGTGAACACCCTCACTAACCGCATTTCAGTAGCGTAGTAATTGTACTTCAGAAAAATGCTATCTCGAGTATTAAATGACATCGCATCACCTTCGCTTAATTCACGTCAATATACGAATTAACGCTCTATTAGAGCCATGATGCAAGTAATAAAAGGTAGCTTAGTGGGTATCACTCTTGAATCACCTTCAAATTTCAGCGTAGTCTACAGAGTAACATGAGCAAGTAGGTGCTTGGGTATGTACACAATAATATTACCCTCTGAATTACATGATGCATCATATTTGGATTTATCTATTCTTGAGGCTAATTGATTATGATTTTCGGCACACAGTATATATTCAGACTTTCGGCTCGTAGATAATCACTACATATCGAAATCCAAAATCTCAATCATCAAGCCCGGAGGAACCTTCACCATTTTCAAATCATCAACAGTCGTACCATCTGGAGCCGAGACCCTGGAAATGAGTATTAGCAAGGGTTGTCCCGTATAATACCGTGCCGGTCAATGAACACTCCCGTGGATAGGGATATGCTACATACGGCACAAGGCTCATAAGGGTCTCGGACATGGGCGAGTCGAAATCATCCGTGATTTCCAGGTTATATTGATTGTAGATCCCCATAAGCCTGGGCGTTGGACTATGTTAGAAGAAGTTTTGTATAAGGGGAAAGGGAAGTTAATTTCACTTCTTAGCTAGCTTTTGGCCATCACCGTAGTGGGTGTGGGCGAGTTCATTAACATAGCGGACGTCGAAGACCTAGACAGTCAGCTTAAGTGAGCACTTGAGATAAAACATACCTATCGAAGGTGATCTCACTAAGTCTTTGGTCATGTTGATAGGGGTTAGTTACTTTGTTTGAGGCAGGTGTATTAGTTGAGTACTTTATGTCAAAGGTTGATAAAGGAAAACGGATTTTAACACAAATTTGTAGCTCATTATCGTTCCACTAGACTAAGGGAAGTCGGAATCGTGATATCATCAGATCATATAATTAGTATACAATTGCCAGAGTATAGCGGTGCGATTCGATGCCACCGTCGTGATGATAAGAGGGAACCACGGTACATCCCCCGTCATGAACAATTCATTATGGATGTTTTAACGGTTTCGGAACCGATGACTTCAGTTCCACGTGGTTGTTATCGCAGCTGGTTCATTGGTACGTGAAATTGGGTAGCGACAAAAATAGGTCAATCTAATTTATGCAAAGTAAATCTGACTTGCACTTATACAGAACGAAAAGAAATCGTCTTCCATCGGATTATGCGGGATCACAACCGCCCACAGCCGACATGCACCCCACTCGTCGGCTTTTCCGAGAAAAGGTTCCCCAGATTCTCATAAAGCTTCGTCGCCCCTCTTCAATCCGATTCACCACAAACCTCCGTCATGTCGCTCGAAACCCCCCTAACGGTGCTCTACAAAGAGATCAATGGTAGCAAGATCACCACAGATGTCTACCTCCCGAGAACTACCTCGTCATCGCCGCTGAAGTATCCCGTCGGTGGGTATTCCTTTATCCGGCCTTTCCGCCAGCTCAATGGGGTATACTGAACAATTACTTGCATGCTAACCTTACATTGATAGTAATCGATATCCATGGCGGTGCTTTCATGCTCGGCCATTCCAAAATGGTCTCCATGCCCCAAATAAACGACTGCCTGGAGCGCGGATGGATCGTCCTCGTTCCGAACCACCGGCTCTGTCCTGGTGTGAATCTGCTGGAGGGTCCTATGCAGGATATTCGCGATTTGCTCGCTTGGGTCTACGATGGACACCTCGATGCGATTCTGGCGGAGCAGGGGCCCCACCGTGTGGATGTGGAGAATGTTGCTGCTTTTGGAACTTCGTCTGGCGGACATTTAGCTCTGGGCTTGGTATGTCTTCTTTTATCCTTGCATTTCTTATACTATGAGCGTGCGGGGAAGTTCATAGCTCGACGGAAGCTAACGAATATAGGGCTTCAACACACCTAAGCAACCCAAGGCTATCTTCTCCCTGTACGGCGCTGTACACTTTACCCATCCATTCTGGAAACAGGAGCTCCTCCATGTCGCAGCTAAGCTCCCGCCTAACCTTGAAGAGTCCTTTCTGAACAAAATCTACGACGAGATTCCAATTCCCACAGACAGTTCCGTCTCCCTAGAAGGACAAAGCGAGTCCGGCGCCTCGAAAGGCCCGAACTTTTCGCAACCCCGTGACGCCTTTGCTTTCACGCAGATCTCCTCTGGCACGGTTATTTCTGTTATCTACCCCCCTGGTGAACCCGGTGGCTCTGATGAGGGATACAAACTGGTCGACCCGGTGCAAAATGTTTCGGCTGATTTCCCGCCTACGTATATCGTACACGGACTCGCGGATACCATGGTCACTATCGACGTGAGTCGGGAGTTGTATAAGCGTCTGTCTGAGGCTGGGGTTCCTTGTGGAATGACTGAAGTCCCGGGAGAGGAACATACTTTTGCGATGATGATGAAGGTCGGATCCAAGACTTGGTGGTTACAGCGGGAAGGATTTGATTTCTTAGAGAAGTATATTGGAAAGGGGCCGCTCTAGTATGCAGACCAGCACAATGAATGACCTAAGCTCGGTCTAAAGTAGGCTATGTACAGGGTTCACATTAAACGTAGTATGTAACATCAAGGATAGTATCAAACGCCATGAAAATGACAATGTAAATGAAGGAAGATTAGGGTTTAGATAGCTGTTCTTTCCGGAAGAAGAGCAAGAATCCAGCGCTAAATATCTTGTTAGTCATGTTCATCGTTTCACAAGAATAGAATCGACTCGACTTACCAAATCAAAAGCTGACAGAACAACGCCACCCAAAACCATGCATTTGCTAGCGCATCAGCACCCTTAGTCATGTCCGGAGAGACTGGCCCAGGACCAGTGGCGTTGGGACCGAAAGCCCTAGCGCAGATCGTTGCGATAGAACCGAGAACTTGCGATGCCATGAGGGCGAAACACATATGAACACGAGTTAAGGTTTGCAGAAGGATGATACCGAATCCAAGACCTTGGATGGAATCCAACACACCCAGCCACAGCCAGATACTGCGTGATGCTAGTGCTCCACCAGTGTATCCTCCTGCAACCCATGGCAAGTAGTATCCAATACCGGAAACACCCCACCAGATCTGGATGAAGCGTGGTGCGCCGAGACCGCATGCGAAGACGGGGAGGAACCAGGTGTGTCGCTTGGAGAAACGGCTGACGATGTAGAGGAAGATGCACCAGACTATACCGAAGAAGAAGATGCAGAGGATGACGATTTCCCAGGGTTTGGTGTGGATAGAGTTCCATAGGACTGAAAAAGTGTTGTGTTAGTATATCGCGAGGCTGGGTCATAGGATGGCAAGAAACTCACAACTCCAGTTGCGACCGTATGGTGCGCTGAGGAAGAAATTCTGTAGAATGACTGCTACGAAATTCCAGAGAACGATCTTTCGTCGGAAGAGAGATTTGTAGAACGAAGGCACCTTGCCTGGCTTCTGACGGTAGTAATCGGGAAGTCCGAAAATCAGAAGCAGACCAATACCCCAGAGGAAGATGGCAATTGGGTAACAAATGGCACTGTAAGAAAGTTAGCAGCTGCAGAGAAACTGATATAGTGAGAATACATACGTCATCTTCCAGGTGCTAGCGATGGTGTTAGAGTCAGTGATGAGACCTTCACTAGAGGCCTTGCTCAAAGTCGAACCCCAGTACCAGAGAGCAATTACGTATGCCTGCTGGATACCTTGAATGACACAAGCGCGGAAGATCCATGTTTCGACCGGGGCACCTCCCTCGTCACCAAAGTTCGAGGCGAAGAAGATAGATCCGCTGGATGAAGCCGCTGCGTAGCATCCGCTACCAATGTTTTGAATCCATCCTTGGTTGAAGGAGTTCTTCTCCCAGTGAGCGGATCCAATCAAGAGGAAAGCAATACCGTAGAAGAACCACGGTGCCGAGAGACAGACATAAGATTTGAAGTAGCGGTACACGAGCCACCAGCAGATAGAGGTGATGGCGTATGTAGTCGCGATACCGTACAGCTTCTCAGCAGTCTCACCGACCTCACCTGTGAGCAAGGTAATCTGGTAGGAGTTTGCAGCGATGATCTGACCAAGAGCAAGGAAGATGGAGTAGACTGGCCAATCGCCAATCTTGATTTGCATCCATTTTCTCAGTCCGGTGGGAGGAACATAGTCTTTTCCGAGGAGGAATTCATCGTCCCAATCATCACCGTTTTCGCTGTCGGCAACATGGGTCATACCATCCTCGTTGTATGAAGGGACTGGGGAATGACTGTGTTTTGAGCGGAAGACGGATGGGGTAGGTGACTTGTGGGCGTGGCGACCCAGTTTTGCGTTGCGGAATTTATCGAACCACTCCTGTTCGCTCTTGACCAGGAACTCCTCGATACAGAGCGAACCTTCGGAGTTGGATCCGTTCAGATCAGCCAACATTGACTCGAAGGTGTGGTAGTATTCGCCGTTGCCATCAGTGAAGAATGGATCGACCTTCTGCAATCTGAAGTCTTTCTTGTTGCCGACCACGGAGTCGAGCGACAGGACAGAGGCGCTACTCAGTCTGTTGGCCTCCGCGAAGGATCGAGGGGGCAGAAGAAGCTGATCGGCAGCCGGTGGTGTGCCAGGACTGGCCAGACCAGGGCTTGCCAGAGGGGACATGTACCTAGCATGCACAGACTCTTGACTTGGGACACGACGATGCATCGGGATATCGTGTCGCTGGAAAGCGTGTGCGTGTCTGCTCTCCTCAAGCTGGGCCGCAGTAAGAGTGTACTCCTCATTGCTATCGTCATCACCGCTTTCTTCGGCAATGGCGTCAATCTCGCTGTCAGTCTCTGTTGAGTCTTCGCTGCTCTGACCATTGCGACGATTTCCACGATGACCAGGACCCGATCGCACACCGAGAGACAGAGATCGACTCAGACCAGACTTTGGCTTTTCAGTCTCAGGACCCGCATCACGGCTGTAGATATTGCGACTCTGGGCTCCCAGGTCGGTGACCTGGTTGAAGCTCGAGTAGCTGCTTTCTCTGGAATGTGGGAACGCGGAATGCATTCCTGGCGAAGGCAGCGGGCTCAATCCGTCACTTGGAGATCTGATGGTGCTATCTCTAGGGGTTTGAAGGCGGCTTTGAGGACCCTTGGTCGACTCCTTGTTGTGAACTTGAATAGCTGTGGATTGCAGGATCTCGAGATCCTCAACCCACTGAGCGACAGGGAAACGTTGCTTAGCAGATCTCGCGCGCATCATAGCACGGGTAGCAGTCTTGGAGCTGAGCGCAGCATCAATAGCCAGTTTGAACTGGACGAGGAGATGCGATGTAGATGTAGATTCCACATTGTACCACCAGCCCGGCATTTGACCCAGACCACCAACACGCGCACCAATACCCAGGGCACCCTTACGACCAAACTCGACTGCGACAAGTCCAAAGGGCTCATCACGGGACGGGATGAGGGCGAATTCGGCACCAGAGAAGATGAAAGGCGGCAGAGCAGTGAACTCCGGCTTCGAGAATACTCGTCCGGCGTAAACCTCCATCATGCGACCAAGCTTCAGCGCGGCGAACTTTCCGTACAAATCAATCACAGGACCGATACAGATAAGCTGCACGTTGGGACGAGCTTCCATTACAGCGGGCATGGCATCAGCGATCAGATCGACACCCTTCTGCATGGACCAACGACCGACGAAGACCAGGAGATCAGCGTCGGGGTTCTGCTCAAGGCCAGCCCACTCCTGTGCCTGTCTCTTAAGTTCACCACGGCCTGCTTCGTACTGAGCATCGACTGTGATGTCCTCCTCCTTGGTAGGCTGCTTGGTCCATTCTCCGACATCCGAGGGATCAGGGTTCGGCAAGTTACCGATTTTGCGAAGACCCCAGAAAATGGGATAACGAGCGTAAGATCGCTTGCCGTATTTCTTTGACACACCAACAGCACCGAAACCTTGTTGCTGAACGCGGAGGTAGCTTGCTCCAGCGTGAAGCAAGTTGAAGACCTCTCCGAATTGGACGTAACGGCGCGCGGTTTCTTCATCGAGATTGAAGACTGAGCAGACTTCCTTCCGCTCCTTAACAGTGCGCATGGGCCAAAGACCCTGGAACTCGGCGTTGTGGAGAGAGAGACAGGCGGGGATGGTCCTCTCGGGCAAGAGGTAGAGAGGAGCAACAGATC
This sequence comes from Penicillium sp. S1602, assembly GCA_023626355.1. Lineage (NCBI taxonomy): Eukaryota > Fungi > Ascomycota > Eurotiomycetes > Eurotiales > Aspergillaceae > Penicillium > Penicillium sp. S1602. The sequence goes on along the minus strand of JAMAGW010000016.1, from coordinate 379,973 downwards.
CGTGGTAATCATTAATGTGGTAGAGATCAATTGGGAAACGTTTGATCGCTTCGGCGATACACTGATTCCAGGCCGAGTAGTAGACTGCACTGTCCAAGTCATCCATGCGAGCAGGGTATGGCTCAGACTTTGACTGCTGACGGAACACGGGCGCATCGAGGAGAACGTAGGTGATGTTCTTCAAGACGTGGTACTGCACCTGAACCTGGTACGCGCTACCCAGGATAGTCACTGTCATAGGCTCTGCGACTTGATCTACTGGGTAGTCAACGCCGCCGACGCAGGGAACGACCCAGATCAGATCTTGGTGTCCAAGAGTCTTGCCCATGAGCTGAGCCATGACACCAAGACCTCCGATTTTAATCTTGATGGCCCAATCCTCGATGTCATATTCCATGGTGGCGATGAGTACCATGCGTCGCTTATCCGTCGCACCCGCTGCTCCCAGTGCAGTGGTACTTTGCATGAAGGCGGACTTGGCGCCACCCAGACGGAACAGGCGATTTTCAGAACCTCCCATCAGACTGTTGAACGGCTTGAACTTCTGCAAGAGCACCATCGGGGCCAAGCTTCGCTTCTCACTGACACCAACTTGGTTGAACTTGACCTTGTAGAAGGACTTCATGAAAATATAGACACAGCCACAGCCAGTCAAGAGAGGCACAAGCCAGAAAAGCACATACATGGCGATCTGGATAGATTGAGATCCGACAGCCACAAGTTGGTATCGTTGAGTTCCGTCGTTGATCTGGAGCTTCCAGGAAAGGTACCCCTTGGATGGAGCGTCCGTGATATTGATCAACGTAGCCGAAAGAGATGATGGCGGCATGCGATCCAGAACGTTGTCATAGTCGACATCGCCCAGCACCCAGCTCTGATCTGGCTGCCCGTCGGGGTTGATACCCCAAATGTTGAGCTGTCCAACTGCGGGCCACTCAGAGGTGAAATGGTATTTCCAGTATCCGTCTTCCTCGTCCAGGCGCACGATGTTGTCCAGACCACCGTCATATCCGTACTCATTGTATGGGCCATTGAAGTAGACATGGGGGAAGCGACGCTGAGTAGATCCCCAGTTCACGTCGCCTTCTTGCACGTAGTCACTGCTACCGGTCCAACGACTCCAGTACTCAACGCGGACATGGTCTCCCTTCCAAGCCTGCGCTTTGGTGCCAGACCACGGCAGACGCTCGATTGTGTCATTTCCACCGGTATAGGTCTTCCAGTCTGAGAAGGTTGTTCCCCAGTTCGTCGAGTACCGGTACTTGTCAGCACCAGCAGCGTGGTGCTGGATGAAAAGGGTGTCATTACTGGCTTCCTGGTGAAGCAAACTGATAGAATAATTGGCAGAGCTGAAGATCATGGGGTTATCGACCTGTCCAATGCGGAACAGGAAATGGTCATTCGAGTCGGTATAGGCGGTGCTGCCGTAGTTGCTGATGTTGTTGAAGTTCAGCCGGTGAACTCCGTTGTAAACACCGGTGAGATTCGCCGACCACTTCCAGGTACTAGGGATTTGTCCAATCCATTCGGTGCTTGTTGCTGTAATATTCCCGCATTGGGGGGTCCCTTTGATTGAGGGAGTCTTGTCGAATTCTGTTGAGGAGTTGAATGACAGGTTGTTTGTCACCGAGTCACAATCCATCTCCTCGGAGAAGTAGAGCTCAATTTCCACATCTTCCGAAAGATCGGGTGCCACTGTTGAGTGGAGAGGATAGTCATGACCGGGGGAGAACTTGGTGACCATAGGTCGGGGCATTACGAATCTCTCGATGGGAACATAGGCACGGAATTCGTACCTGTCCAAGGTGATGTTAGGATAACAACCATTGAGTTCGGTTGATCCGTTCAAGTAAAGCTTGACCGGTCCGTCCTGTAGCGTCAATTCCTGGAAAGGGTAGAAGAGATTCTTCACTGTGGTTCCGGTTGGGAAAGGAGCAAGTAAGGAATGATTATAATCATTGCAATCGAATTCATAATCCATAGTTCTGTTCACATTTTGGTAAACAAGCCAGACTGTTTGGTTTTTGGCAGCAGAGCCCATATCCTGTATCTCGGAGTTGAGGTACCGGGCGACGGACCACATTCCAGTTTCTGTGGCCGTTGTATTAGATCCAGGGTAAAGAATCTCGTTTGTGTGATTCGACAAGTTTCTGATAATGTAACCGTCGTTGAGAACAGGGAATGATTCACGCAATTGATACATGTGCTTCATGATATTTCGCACCGGGTGGCTGGGATCACGGTGATCATAGACGACGGCTACATCATGACAACCCTCACGACCGGCCTCAATGGGCCACTTGTAGTACTGCGTTGAATTCAACGAAAAGCAACCGTGCATACCCCAGGCATTGGCAGGCGACATAGCTTGACGTCCATAGATATAATTCTCTGCGGTTGCATCCAAGATGTAAAAAGCCTGCTCCTCACCCCAAAGCATAAGAGGGATACCAGGAATAAGCAACGTGGTGATGAATTGGCCTAGAAGCTGCCTTTGCACACCCCATTCGATAGAAGGCCAGCGGAACACATCTTGGTTGGTGGCGCCAAACATGTGGCGAGGATCGAATATTCCAGTGTTGGCATTCACCAAATCATTTGACTGCAGTGTCCAATTCCATGCCTCAACCCAGTTTACAGGTGTATCGTAACCTGCCGAGAGCGATCCGTCCATACCCAAGAATCTGGTAAGAGCACGGTATGTAGAATAGTGGAAGGCTGCACCGTCAATCGCTTCATTGCCGAGTTCACGCAAGAAGTATTGTGCCGCAGTGTTATTGCTCATCTTCATCGCATCGGTCGGACTCGGCGAGATCTGATCAGGCTGTCTACCACGACCAACATACACAGCACCGAAGGTGTTTCCACCTGTAATTTCACCAGCGATAAAGAAGTTATTCTTTCCAACGGCGCGCGCACACTCGCGGTAGGCGGAGGACATATCTCCCAGAGCATCGACGGTTGATTGGGTGGCTTTATCGTATCGGAACCCGTCAATATCCAAAGATGCGATGATCATGCAGGAATGGCGGATCAGTCGTTCGCGCACGGGAGGATACCATTCACGTAGACGATCTTGCACGGAGGCGAACTTGGCCAGTTCACGTTCCCAATCTGGGAACACACCGAAAGCCTCCACATCACCGTACTGGTCGAAGTCACTGTCGTAACAACCAACCAGACCAGAGATCAAAGATTCATTGACAGGGTATCCGTTCTCGTACCAGAATCGAGGGTAATCACAAGTGGCGTTGTATGTCTGACCAATATGGAAATCGACGTACCGACGGGCGGTTTTCCAGGTAGTTTGGTGCTCTTTAACAGTGAAAGGAGCCGTAGTATTCAGATATCCGTCGAAGCCGATCAGATCACCCATTCTAAAACAAACATGTTAGCTTGATATCAAACGCATGGAGGGGCTCTTAACTTACGTTGCGATTGTGTTATCGAAAAGAACATACATCCCCCGCTTGTGTATTTCAGTAATAGCATTGCGCCAAATTTGAATAGTACCATAGTGTTGGTCAAGCAGAGTTGTATCGAGAGCTGAGTATCCGTCAAATCCCCAGGGTTGATTCATTAACGAGGTTCCGGCGAGATAAAGACCCTGTTATCGTGTGAGCAGCCGCATTTCCCTTCGAAGTGGAGCACAAACCTTGATTCCCATTCCCTGCAAATAATCTAACGTATCCACCAAACCAGCTACATCACCACCGTGACGCATCTGGTTGGAGTTCAGATCATGTTCGAATAATGTTCCATTAATATTGTCGTTTGTAGGATCGCCGTTGACGAAGCGATCCAAGAAGATAGTGTAGAACGGGAATCGCCAGTTATCTGGTGAAGGGAAGTATTGTCCTTCATGATCCGGCCATGATCCCCAATACTCGGCGGGATTTGTTGCGGTTTGATTTTCGTTCAAATTGTATTGCGTTAACGACGGGTCGTAGGGCCAAGAAATGGCGGGTTTGGCGCAAAGCGCAACGAGCGCAAGAGAGGACCACCACCCCATGCTTACTGCAGGGTGTTGGAAACCTCACAATTTTCGAACTTCAAACGAGGGTGGTTGTTCAGGAGAACAGAATTGCAGGTCAGGAAAATGCTGGTCAAGAAAATGCGCAGAGCTCACTCTTGGGCTGCAGAGCCAGGGCCAAAGAGTAGCTTTCAAAAACGAGTGGACGGCATTCACTGCAAATGCCGATAAGGTCAGGAATACGAGCAGGAAAGAAAATTAAATCAATGCATAAGAAAATAATTGATCACATAAGGAAAATGCCCAGATGACGGAGTATTTAGTGGCGTGCGGTGCTCAGGTATCGCGCAGGATCTAAGAGGCTAGCCTAGTCTACATTCTATTCTTGACTTATAAATGAGACACGAAACGAGGCTGATATGATTAATGCTGCTTGGCATTAGCACAGACATCGGTTTCCTTCCGATTCAGACAGCACATCAGGGTCTGCGGAGCACCACGAGCCGGTGTAATCCGGTACCATTTTCATCAGCCCTATGCGAGCAACCCTCTCCCATGGAACCTACAACCTTGCTTTTTCTTGGAGATGCAAAAGGACTGCAAATACGAAGACAAAAATGCACACCGAAGTGTAATACGGCCTCAATTGTCGGAAAGGAGTAGGATTGACTTTTTATCTTTGAACGGCCTGGAAAGCTCATAAGATCTAAAAAAAGACGCGAACACCTATCGGAGGGCCCTGATACCTGTATTCTCTGGGAAATCGTTCGTTTCGCTTATGGGACTTTCGTATTTCTCCTATTTGGTTATTATTTGTTTCCACTTTTCTCTTGGGTAGAGATGCAGTCTTGCAAACCGTTCACAGACCCACTCACCGTACCCATGAGGGAACAATCCTTGGAATATTACACGTCAATTATATACGACGGATTACAAAAACGTGGGACCTGTCTCGTTCCCACATGGGTGACATCCAGTTTCAGTAAGTTTCAGTAAGTCCGTGTGGATACTCTATCCACGGATAGATTGATTCGAGCTAGGTACGAGTACAGCTGTGGTAATTTGTGAATCGAGATCGAAGTCATTCTATCTCTTTAAGTATTCATTCCCCCGTCATTGAGGCAGTTTTCGTTATCTCCCGATTTTCCTCGTGCGCCCCTAATATATTTCGGTACCTGTCGGGATGGCGCCGTTGTCGAGTCCCGATATTGGTTCGGCTCGGTGGATCCATCGGATTGAGCCGACTGAAAATAACCGGTTGTAATTTTCAACTCGGTATGAAATTTTCACGACCTCTGTACCTGATACGGTTTCACTCTAAAACCACGGTTCGGTCATTTACAACGGAGCTCTTATCTTTGGTTAGACCCTGTTGCAGTTTTGACAGCCAATGGCTGATCTTGAAACATAGTGCCAAGAGACCGTTCTATGTATCCATTATTTTTCATTCACCCGTTTCTGGGATACGGTACTTTTGACTATCAGGGGCTATTGTTTTCTTTGTTCCACCCGTGCAGGGACCAGACTTAATTTGAAATGCTTGACGTCCAGTTGCTTGTATGAGCTCGGAATTTATATTCCCCAAGGTTGTATCGTTCAGAAGGCAATCTTGAAATCAACGGGCTTTATCTGGAGATTTCTCGGGTCGAACCCAGTTTCTTTGTGCGCCAACAACCCAAATCCCGTGTTCAAATGCATGTCTCAGATCTCGAAGTTCTGGGGTGGTGATAGTGACGCCAAGGTATTAAGGTATTGCTAGGATTTGGTAATCAGTTATCGGTCTTCGGAGTGGAGCAACGAGGATATTATCAGTCCAAACCTTTTTTACGTACTGTCTCAGTCTACTACCCAGTCTAATGCGCATTCTCCATTTCCAGACTGGCGGTTCAACCGCGGCCACCCGGAAATGCATGGAGAAGTGTCTCAGCCACCGGGGCACTCCATAGTCATGAATCATGGCTGTCGGGCTGGACGTCAAGGCCCACAGTGACTGAGCCTAGCTCACTCCTCAGTCTTCTCCATAACTTCTCTGGTCTTGTACCTGCAGAGTCTTCAGGATAAAAAATATAACTAGTCCCACTCCACTTTGTTCACCCCACCGCCACCGGGGTCTCTCAACTTGTCGGTTTTCCATGGATTTTGAGGATTGAATGGTGCTATCGCAACAAGGTGATAGACTATCTTGGCCGTGAGGAGAAAAGCCCTCTGGCGGAAAAGACAGCACAGGATTGGACAGTATTGGACAGGAAATACACTAGTTAATCAGGTCACATCAATTTTTGCGTTCTGGATGCCCAGGATTCATGGGCCAAATGATCGCCACGATGCCGCTAGACAAGCTAGGGAGTTATTCCCTGCTCCAGCCGGATTCCCTCGGTTCACGTCTTGATCCGGTAGATTTCCCCTCTCTGTTTTCCTTTGGCTATGCGTTAGTTTATTCACTTGCTTCAATATCATTCCAAAGCTCTCATTCACTGAGCTTTGTGTCACTCGTTATCACTCGTTAATTTGCTTTTTTTCTCGGCCACCGTTGCCTATCCCTTCGTTACAAAGAATAAACCGCACGACTTCTTAACTTTCATATTATTGTGTGCGCATTTCTCGGTTGGCGCATCTAGCGCGTCCCGTGTCGCGATGCGGATTTCATCAACTCTCTGCCGCTTGGCTGGTGGCACTTTTGCCGTATCATTCTTATTTGAGTCAGCATTAGCAGCGAGCATTGAGCAATGGAAGACCAGAACAGTCTACCAGACGATGACTGATCGCTTCGCCCTTACCGACGGCTCGATAACAGCGCCTTGCAATGCTTCCGCGGGTCTATATTGTGGAGGAACATGGCAAGGAACGATCGACAAACTCGACTACATCCAGGACATGGGGTTCGATGCCGTCATGATATCTCCCATCATCGAAAACATCGCAGGTCGCGTCTCATACGGAGAAGCCTACCACGGGTATTGGCCGCTGGATCTATATTCCCTCAACTCGCACTTTGGTTCAAAGCAAGACTTGCTGGACTTGAGCAAAGAGTTACACGACCGAGGCATGTACCTGATGATGGACACGGTTATCAACAACATGGCCTATATAACGAACTACAGCAACCCTGCTACCAGCATTGACTACTCTGTCTTCACGCCATTCAACAATGAGGACTACTTTCATCCTTACTGCATCATTACGAATTGGAACAACTTTACCGACGCGCAACTCTGTCAGACTGGTGACAACCAGACTGCTCTGCCTGATCTGTTCACTGAGCATGCCGATGTCCAAGATTTGCTTCTGAATTGGACACGCGACACAATGAGCGAATATTCCATTGATGGACTCCGAATTGATGCTGCGAAGAGTGTCACCCCTTCTTTCTTACGAAGATACTCCGACGAGATTGGTGCGTTCATGACTGGAGAGGTCATGCAATCAGAAGCGAGTATCATCTGTGATTATCAGACCAATTACATAGGTAGTCTTCCCAACTACCCCATCTACTACTCCATGTTGGCTGCTTTCACGCAAGGAAATGTTTCCGTGCTGGTTGACCAAGTGCAAACGATGAAGACATCATGTCCCGATGTCAATGCGCTGGTATCCTTCTCTGAAAATCACGACGTGGAGCGATTCGCCAGCTTCACGGATGACATGTCGGTATGAGCATTACCAATCTATCATCCAGCTTCCGTACTAATCAGATACTCTGCAGCTCGCCATGAATGCCGTGACCTGGACACTGCTGTTTGACGGTGTCCCCTTCATCTATCAAGGCCAAGAACAACATTTCAAGGGAGCTGGCGTTCCCCTCAACCGTGCAGCCCTCTGGACATCTGGGTACGACAACACCAGTACGCTTGTTCCTGTAATCACGACACTCAACAAGATTCGCAAGCACGCCTATCGGATGGATAACAGCTACGTTGATACCGCGAGTTACAACATCTACGAAGGAAGCAGTGAAATCGCGTTCACCAAGGGTGTTGAGGGGCGCCAGGTCATCATGCTCCTTTCCAACCAAGGCACGAACTCGAGTCCATACACCCTCACTTTGCCGGCTACATACAATGCTGGTACGAATGTTACGGAGGTCTTGAGCTGCAAGACATACATGGTTAATGAATGGGACGCAACCTTGGTTGTCGATATGGAATCGGGGTTGCCGCGGGTGTTCTTCCCTACTGCTCTTATGCCGGGTAGTGGGATCTGCGGCTACTCTTCGGCCAATCTTTCTTACACACAAGTCAAGACTGGGGTAACAACTTCGCTTGGGACCAAGGCTCAACAGGTAACCGGGCAAGCAGCCCTGGGTGCTTTTTTCCTGGCTTTGATGACCCTTGTGTTCTGACAGGTTGAATCATAATTTTTCCTCGGCATTGCACTTTGTTTTCATATCTTCCTACTTAAGATCATGCGTGGATCTTAATTGTTTCTTTCCGACCATAAGGAGTCACCTGGGCACTTTTGTTTCGTGATATTTCGACACCCAATGTATATATTTTCTGGGCTTGATATAATGATTAGGGTATTTCGTGCATATCCAGGTATTTATCGATACTCTTAGCTATCAATGATAATTTCGCTTAATATTTAAGTGACTTTCGCGAACTGAAAGTCAAAGTTATTTAATTTACAGATGCTTTCGTTTGGTAAGACTAAGACAAAAATAGGGAGACCCGCCGAATGAATTTTCCGACTCCACCGACCCACAACTTCTCTTAGGTACAGTGAGACACCTGGGCTCAACTGAATTGAATTCAAGGCAACGAAATTACGTTTCTGAAAGGTCCTTCATGCCATCAATCTCCGAGGTCCAACAAGAACTGTTTCTTTGCCAGGGAAGTTTGCCAGGGAAGTTAACGGTCGTTGCCGAGAGATCCGGAGGATGACTTCCTTCATTACGTGGTGTACTGGGCGCCACCGGAAATCAAAAGGAACCTCTACAGAACAAGGTGTGTACACTAACGACAAAGCTCCAATCCGTGGGATCCAAGTTTAATATATTAACCTATATGAAAAGCACATGTCGATCTTCCACGTGCATGGGCTGCCCCAGAAAATGCACTAATTTTCCAAGCATTTGAGTGGCATGTACCTGCCGATCAATGCCACTGGAACCGTTTGCGATGTGCGCTTCCAGACCTCAAAAGCCTCGGCATTCATCAAATATGGGTTCCGCCCGGCTGCAAAGGAATGGATCCCAACGGCAATGGGTATGACATTTACGACCTGTTTGATCTTGGGGAGTTTGATCAGAAGGGGTCAATCTCCACAAAATGGGGTAGTAAGAAGGAACTAGTGGAGTTCATGCGTGAGGCGCGTGAACTAGGTATCGGGATTATTTGGGATGCTGTTCTCAATCACAAGGCTGGAGCGGACTTTCCCGAGCAGTTCGAGGCGGTTCAAGTACATCCGCAAGGTATGTTATCTCTATGTATTGGAGATCTGGAAATTTTCACTAATATTTCTTATTTAGAGAGGAATGTGGAGGTATCCAAGCCATTGAAGATAGATGGTTGGGTAGGCTTTGACTTCTCCGGTCGCGGTGAATCTTACAGTTCTATGAAATACCGATGGCAACATTTCAGCGGTGTTGACTGGGACGATAAGAGCAAGCAGCAGGCCATCTACAAGATTCTAGCGCCTGGGAAGGGATGGGCGTCAGATGTCTCGACAGAGCTTGGGAATTATGACTACCTCATGTTCTCTAATCTAGATCATTCCCATCCTGAAGTCCGGCAGGATCTTTTCAACTGGGGAACTTGGATCACCGATGAACTATCCCTCAGTGGAATGAGGCTGGATGCCGCAAAGCATATCTCCGCAGGATTTCAAAAAGACTTTGTGGCTCACGTTCAAAAGACTGCTAACCCGGATTTCTTTGTTATTGGCGAGTATTGGACTGGACATCTTCCAGCCCTTCTTGATTATCTTGACAAGCTGGGGCACACTATTGTAGCTTATGATGTGCCTCTTCTTGAGAAATTCTCAAAGTTATCCCATGAGCGGGCTGCTGACCTCCGTGGTATCTTTGATGATACATTGGTGCAATGCAGGCCAGATCATGCCGTGGTAAGCAACCTCCCAACAAAGTTAAGATCGGTACTAATCTATACAGACGATTGTTGCAAACCACGATACGGTGAGTACACCAATACCAATCTTCTTTTGGATTTACAGCCTCGTATGGCAATACTAACTTCAGCTTTGAAGCAACTCGGACAGATGCTAGAAGTAAGTACATAGCCCCCTTTCTTGTCAGCCTCACCACTCACCACTCTAGACTCCTGTCGCCCCCGAATTCAAGCTGATATCATATGCACTGATACTACTTCGAAAAGGGGGCTTCCCTTGCTTATTTTACGGTGATATTTACGGTATCCGAGCCAACGTGACAGACCCGATGACACCCGCCTGCAGCGGAAAGATTCCCATACTTGCCAAGGCACGAAGGCTATACGCGTATGGAGAACAGAAAGACTACTTTGACCAACCAAACTGCATCGGTTCGTCTCGCCCCTGAGCTACCTTTCATTGAAGCTGACACGTACCAGGATTTGTCCGTAGTGGTGTTCCCGGATCTTCTTCCGGACTTGCCTGTGTCATCAGTAATGCAGGGTCTAACCGGAAGCGAATGTTTATTGGTCGAAAGAATACGGGACAGACGTGGGTTGATGTATTAGGGAACCAGTCTGCGTCTGTTGTTATTGACTGGTGGGGCTACGGTGCTTTCCCCGTCGGTGCAATGAGTGTCAGTGTTTGGGTTGACTGTGCTGCGGTCGATCGAAACAATTTCCTAAAGGAGTAGTACGTCCTCTCCTGATTTTCTTATCTTTTGTGGCTTGTGAGGGATTGAAGCTAACTGTTTTTACTAGTAATTTGAATATTTATGAGTAGTAGCGCCGCTGCGACTTCATCAGGTGGCATTGATCTCCGTTACCCCCTTTGAAGTCCTAATTTTTAATCTCTTTGTGGTCCCATCTCGTGTGACAGTGACTTGTTACTCTGCAGTATAGCCTAATTAGTCTTGTAATACGTCACTCGCAAATATGACGGCGCTAAACATAGTCGGCACATGCTCGGTGAGACATTCTGGCCATGTTCCTGAATTCTCGCGTGGTTCCAACAACGGATGTCTTAGGGCAGGAATTTTAGGCCCCAGTCCCTGTTTGCTGGTTCCCCCATGCGGTAATCCGCGGAAGGCTTAAGCACAGTCGAGCTTTCGCCAAGACATTGTTAATCTCCACCAACTCTCGCGCTCGATCTATGTTGTTACGATGTAATAGATTTTTCGTTGGGATACATACGACTGTAAACCTCGTATTTAGGCTTGGCTATTATTCTTTTGAACCTTGCACGAGAGGAAAGTTGAAACTCGCCACCTGCATCATACACATCTCTGGTGTTCTCGTGTATGTGGCTAAACGGGGTGATTTGCAGATGGCAACAGCCTCAATGTGCGGGCCGTATCAGGGGCTGCATGCTCAATTTATAGGTGATAACCAGAATGTAACCTTGCAATCCATGTAAAGTTGATACCATGATAAGGATAAAATACACAAAATTTGCATACCAAAAATACCATACATATGGCACCCACCGGCTTATCGGGCGCTAGCTCGAGCCGAGGATTAGCGCACCGCCATGGGCGCCATTGAAGCCCGTTCCTCACTAAACGGAGCTGCTTAATCACACTAAGTGGGGAAGGGTCTACAAGGGTCTTTATCAGACCAATCGGCTTAATCCTGGTCCGACGTGTGCGAAAATACTGACCAATACATTGGCTAGCGCAGAAACATCTTCCAAGTGCGACTTGGATCTCAAAACAGTGGGTATTTCCGATCCAATCCGGTGTCGGATTCGGGGCGTTGATTGCCTTGGCAAAACGAAAATTTTGTGTGCATTAGTGCGCTAGTGCGCTAGCACCAAGACCAGTTCCCGCTTCATGGTGAGGTCCATGGTTACCTTCTAGAGACCCTGAATGACATCGCATTGCAAAGGCATCGCCTCCATAGATAATTGTATTGATTCAGATATTATTAGATTCGTTTTCAGGTTTGCTTTGCCGTTAGAGGGGCCTATTCTGAGACTTTGTTCCGTGTTTGTTTTCTTAGTCGTGCCTGTTACTACTTAATCTAACTTTCCTGTCATAAACATCTACAATCTTCAGCACGTCTCTCATCACACGTTATCACTTGTTTACCTCTGTTCTTCCTTCGTTCTTCCTCCTTCCTTCTTCATCACCCCATCACTCGTTTAATACAAGCCTGCACTTTTAACACGCAACCATGCGTTTCACACTCGCTTTGTCTGCTCTGGCCATGGCCATCTCCGTTGGAGGTAAGTCTCACCCAAGCTCATCCCAAAGACTTCTGCTGAATGATCTTCTAGCTATTCAGGTCACCGAGCCCAAGGAGGGCGCCGATATTGCCGCCTCCAGCTCTCTCGATGTGAAGTGGACCTTTGTCAAGTATGTATCCACACCAACCTCAAGTCTTTCAAGCTAACCCCATCAGCACCGATGAGACCAGCCTCGATATCTACCTCACCAACAACGCTGTCTACCCTCCCATCAACCAGAAGCTCGCCACCGACATCAGCACCTCTGATGGTTCCCACACCGTGAACATCGGCGACATTGCTTCGGGGTATGGATAGTTGGACCTCGATACTTCACTTGAATTGACCTTTTGATCTAACATGACAATAGACACGGTTACCAGATCAGCCTGAAGTCCGATGCCGACCACAACACTGGCATTCTGGCTCAGTCTAACCAGTTCAACGTGACTGCGTCGGCTAGCTCGTCTACTTCTTCCTCGTCCACTGAGTCTTCTACCTCGTCGACTACTAAGACCTCTACTGCGAGTTCCAAGGATGCCGTGTCGACTACCACCTCCACTGGTTCGACCACTACTATGACTGGTACTGTTGCTGTCACTAGCGACACCACAAGCACCGCTTCTGGCATGAAGACTTCTGCTTCGTCCGCTACCAACTCCACTGCCGCTGCTACTGCCACCCACTCCACTGGTGCTGGTTTCGCTATTGCTGCACACCCCGCTGCTGCTCTTGGAGTTGTCGGTGGTGCTTTGGCTTTCATGCTGTAAGCGGCTATGCCACGGCAAGAGACTGGGTACCTTGAACATGCCGCTACGGGCTGTCAGGTACCATTGAAGGGCTTTTGTGAATGGATGTTCCCAATGGTACATACTCACACATTATTTTCATGCCCGTGTTTCCGAGATTGTGATTTTTCAAAGGTTTAGAACAAATAATTTTTTATTTCCATGTCCTTTACTTAAGATACGTTTAATGTGATACGTCCGTGATTTTGAATTCAATTTACTTCACTTCTCTTGACATGGTGGTTTTTTACTCCCCTCCAAGTTGGCAGGGATTCGCAGAATTCATAACACATGCCTCGTCAATTTTGCGGCCGAGGCACATCCCAAACCCACAGGTTGTTTAGTCTATAATTTTCAGGCAGCAGCTCCTAGCAAGCCTATTCAAGTATTGCTACTCTCTCTCTCCTTCTTCTCTCTTACCCTCTACCCTGACAGCCTTCGAGATTAGATTCATTCTCGCTTTGAGCATCACGCACTTGGCCCAAGATATGTCGGGAACACATCACGGTCTATCGTCTCAAGTTGATTCTTCCGATCTGAGCGCGTGGTGAGATCATACAGCCCGTCTAAGGTGGCATACCTGCGCTACCAACCTCCTTCAGGTCAATTAGTGAAGCTGATTGTTCGGGTTTCATTTGACCCAGGCACGTACCTACTGAGCATACCAGGCGCCTTTCCTCTTCGGTAAGAGCCAGAGTAGAGGGATCTGGCAGCACATACCCGGAACCGTCCACATAATTGCTGCCTTGTGTGTCCACTACTAGGCAGGGACTCACTGTCTAAAGCTTCATGTCGAAGGTTTATACAAGAAGATGGTGCTAGATGGTCCATCGGCGATACGAGGGGGAATACCTTATATGTCTTATTACCCGCAGCTCTTCGTATTGAGAGCTTGGAGAGTCGTCTGCATAATCAGGTTTCATGGTGCAACGATCACCGATTTGCAGATCGCTATCATTAAGGGAATCGCCGCTATTACAAGCCTGCAGCTAACCGAATCGATGTCGAATCAATCGATGTTGACAGGATATATTTGGTGGAGTGTCAGTCACATTCGACTATGATATATATCGGCAACCGGCGGCTCATGAAAAAGACCAGGAATACAGATTACCGACTTCAAAGGTTAGTCCTGCTCGTAATTCGTTGCGATTCGCGTGATAAGAAGTCTGGATTTGAATAACGGTGGCCCCAAATGTGCTGCATTTCACCCAGCAACCACAACTGGCGCAGTCGCCTCAGGTCCAGCCTCCACCTCAACCGCAAGCCGCATCAGTCGCCACTCAAGGCAATCAGGTGGTAAACATGTTTCGAGAATTGCAGAGGGATATACAAGCGATGAAGCAGCAAGGGTTCGATTGGCACAGAATTGGTCGCAAACCCAGCAGCAGTTTGAACAAGTGATTTCGGGTCATCTCAGCATTCCGAGTCGTCCTTAGTGCTCGGATCGACCTCAGATTCCACAGTTTCTCAAGCGCCTCCCCCTTTCTGTTCATGTCCTTGGGGATTGATCTGGCCAGGCGAGCAGACTTCAGCCGCAGCGTCGGTGCAACATCTAACAACTGAGCATATGTCACGGTGACTTTGGTGTCATTCCGGACTTGTCGCAAATCGATTCGATCGCCGATCAGTCCTCGGTATGACTGAGGAAGGCTCGGATCATTGGAGCGACGATGAAAACGGTGGATGATGCTCGCACGCAAATCAAGGATCTGGTCTGGATCACAGTCACCGTCGGTGGTGCTACACTAGTCGTGTCTGCGTTCGTTATTGAAGATTCTCTAATGTTGTGTGGTCATTGGATGCATCTGTTGGGTTGCGAGGTGACTATGAACTCCAACTTTTGATGCGGGCTCCAGGAACATGACATTCTTCGATCAAATCTCTTCTTGGGTCGCCCGTGCCTCTTGGTACAGCTGCTCATTCAAATCAGCTTCCACTCACCCCTATTCCCTCTGTGGCTCCTCATATTCAGAAAATTTAGGAGATCCATGCAGCCATTCATCCAGATCATCCCAGATTCCACTCAGCCAAAGTTGTCGATGAGCTGGTCCTGATATAACTTGCTGAGGTTGCGGCAGATCCTGTTGCAGTTGCGGAGAGAAGGGTGGGTGTGGTAGGATCTGTTGCATGCCCAGGTGGTCTTTGACCCAATTAATCTGGGTCCGCTGCTCGCTCACGTAAAGTAAGCGCTCAGTGAGAGACCGATTGGAAACCAGGAACATAATATAGCGCTGTGACTGCACTGTATCGTTGTCGCTTTGCTCCATTTGATCGTGTTCCTGTTCCATTTCGTTGGGTAGCACGCCTCTCGATTGACATACGGTGAATTGGAATAATTTCGCGGCACGGATAGCTTCAAGAGGTCGAAATGTTGCATTCGGATTTGTATTTCGGTCATCAAGTCGCACAGGATCGCAGATCGATGTTTGGTAAGTACTCGAACGATCTTGAATGGTCCTCTCAACGACTTGATTCAGGATCATGGACCTATCCTCGACCTGTCTTCTCTACGGGAACCATTCTCGTAATTTTTGAGACACATGTGCAATGTGAAGAGCATGGCTTCAGAATGGTCAGTATAACTCAACCCAGGGGAATGGCGCAATTTGACGAATTAAAAGGGGAGTAGCGAAATTCGTACGGCAAGTTCAGAGTGAGTATAGCCCCAGCCCAAAAGAAGTCCTTCCGTGGTTGTTCAAGAGCGGATCTCTTTTACTGGGCCAGGTCCACGGATCATGCTGCCGCATAGAATAATGGTAGAAGGGAAGCCTGAATGGGGCATACAAGATAACAAAGACTCCGTGAGACCTTTCCAAACGCGATATTAGACACCGTCGGGACTGGAGGCGTGTGGGATAAATTCGGTTATCGAATTGCCTCATGCGGGATCGGGTTGGTGGTTCTTTGATATTTGGAAGCGAAGTTCAGCCCGGGAAAACTGAAGGATGTAACCGATATTCAGAAGTGAGATCTTTCCAACTTGCGTCATGCTCATAACGTCTGACTGCCGGCGCATACTGACGTTTAAGCCATTCTTCGTGGCAGCGGTTGTGATCATTTTCGTGGCTATGTCGTTCTTGTGATATGGGATAGTAGTCATAGTTAAAGCCCGAGGAAATTGTTTATTAATCACCGCGTAGTGTTAATATTATCGAGTACGTGTCCGAGGCACCTACTTTCTCACAGTAGACTACCTTAGGGCTTGATTGCACAGTTGTTGTACATAATGTGAACGTGACTAAGAAGTCATACCCACTCAGGTGCCTCCTTTTTTTACCTACTATTCTACTCGACTACATAGCAGCTACAATGGGTATCTACAAAAGAGTTAAGCACCAAGAGATCCAATGGTCATATCTCATTATTCATCGCATCTAGAATAAGATCTAACCAAGACCAAAGCTTTAGGAAAGCCCGGACATCAATGGATGCTCATGGTTATGAGATGCATGGCTCTTCCGCGAGGCCGTGTCCTGTTTGAATTGGCATGCAGGACACAGAGCGGGAATGTCTCTTATGGCTCGCACTCATGCGCGAGATAAGCTTGTCGATCCACTGGTCTGGACGGGTACAAAGTACCAATCGAGAGTGGATATTGTCGGATCGGTGCATCGGATTTGGGCATCGATGTCTTCTTGCTCCTCTCCTCCTTCATTCTCTCTTCACGGCTCCTCTCCTCTCCTCCCCATTCTCTTCAACCATCCCCACCCTCCCCGGAAGCGAAACCGGTTCACCCACGGGGAAGGGTTATTTTTTTGTATTTTCTTTTTTCAAAAGCAAGGTAATCAAATAGACGCAAACCGAATCCCTGCTACCAGGTCCAAGAATATGACATGAAAACAACCCCCAGGTATAGCCTGCGCAGTGGTAACCGAACAGACTAAACCTTAAGATCGAGTTTAGCGGCGGACAACGATGCCCTGGCGACGGGCACCACTGCGGGCACGGCGGTACTCCTCATCACTATCCTCATCCTCGGAGCAGCTGGCATCGGAAGATTCATCAGCGTATCCGCAGCGGCTGCCACCGCAGTCCAGCTTGACACGGTCTCCCTTGCGGGTGATACCGTAGCGTTCGCAAGAGCAAACGGACTGGGGGTCGCTCATGGAGGACAAAGAAGAAGGCGAAGTAGATCCCGAAGAGCGGGAAGACAGCGACGAGCCGGCAGAGCTGGGCGGGCTGTTGGAGTAGGAGTACTCATCGGACAGACGAGAGCCGGCAAAGCGGCGGGTCAAGTCGTCGACGGTTGGCGCACCGAATTCGGCTTCGCGAAGCTGGCGCGAGGCGTAGGGCTTTGAGGGCTTGGGGTGCTGGATCTTGGACGGCGAGAGGGAGCGGCCGTGGGCGACGTTCGAGCTGCGGCGGGTGCTGCTTGGGGCAGTCGTGCGGGAGCTGGACTTGCCACCGGGGACATCGAGGATGTTGAGCTTGCGGCCGGTGGTGGGCTCGACAGTGTACTCGACTGCTGGGTCGTGGGAGACGTGGTACCCATCCATGATGTAGTAGTACCAGTAGCGGCTACCGAGTTGGAGCATGGAGGTCTGGAAGCGGAACTTGCCGACCCAGGCACCGGGCTTTTCCTCACCGGAGAGTGGCAGTTGACGGGCATAGTTGTCCCAGGAGCCGACCAGGTGGACGGTCTTGACGTTGGACGAGGTCCGCAGGGAAAACTTGAGTTGAACGGCGGCCATTATGAATGATCAAATAAATCAAATAGTGTTATATAGTTGTCGTAGGACGTAAGAGTCAAATATGTCAATCAGAACTACCGGAGTCTGATTGGAGTTGGATGTCTTTGAATCTTTGCAATTGTCGAAGGGAACCAGTCCACGACAAGAATATAAACGGAATCGAGCGAGATTAGATTAACGTGTTTGTTGATAGAGCTGATACAGCAAGGCGCAACGTTGACCGGCAACGATGAGGCAGAACTGTGAAATTGAAATCGAAGATTGAATCGAAGCAAGGCAGAATAGGGTAAACACTAGCAGAGCACAGCTCGTTTAGTGGGGGTAAAAATTAAGAATAGTATAAAGAAGAATAGTAAAAAAAGAACCGGACAACCAGTGCCTGGATTCAAACTCGAATGAACAGCTCCAACAACAAAAACTCGCTGAAGAAAGAAAGAAGGAAGAATCCGCCTGGGCGGTTATGGACAGTTTTAAGGGAATCGAATGGATCAACAACTGCAGAAAGTGTGTCTTTGGTGTGAGCGGGTATTCCGCCCATTTGATTGGCTGTGGAGTGTGTTGCGCAGTGATGGGCTGCCAACCTCCCCCTCATCCAATCAATCCCCTGTACTTGACGCTATCGGTGAGACCGGGTGAGGGGCTGTCATCGAATCAGCCTCATGGTTTCTCTTCCTGCAGAATGCAGCAGGATTCCCTTCCATCATTCCATCATCCATGCATCATTTATAAGTTGCTCTAGCCTCTGGGCCATTCCGATACGGAGCTCTATACAGCCTTGGAAAACACCACGCCTCCCCAACGGCCATACTACAGAACTACCCAAATATGCCTCGCAACAAGAATAGAAATCACCATGCTACTAAACTCTGATCTGCGCACAGTCCACATTCACATCCCGAAGGTTTGATGACGGGAAAATTCAACGTAATCCTGCCGATTCTAGTCCTGCTGATTCCCCGCCAACACTCAACAGGGCCAATGCGAGCCAAGAATCAATATCCATCCCGCATGTACATCTACATGTACTCTGTACAATGCACGGAATGATTCTGCAAGAGGGACAAAGTGGCCAGTTTTCCGGATGATACTGCTTTTCCTCGGCCCTGCATGCCGCAGTTGCATAAATTGATTCCCTTCAGTTGACGCTACACGGCCTAATTCAGACTAGATCGAGGTGATTGGCCTTCGTCGGTTGAATCAGACTAGTTGCGCATGCCGAAAATCCCGTGCGTGGGGTACAAGGGTACAACGTGGTCGAATAATAATAGCTCTTCCGGCCCGGTGTTAGGGTGATATCCACAAGGCATACTTAACTGAGTGCTCTTTAAATAAAAAGCTCTTTGTTGCGGCTCTCTTATCTTAGCAGAGACTAATAGCTAAGGCCATGGATCTTTAATCCCTACATAGCGTAAACTAGCCTGATCTTTTCTGGGCTAACAGTGCTGATTGAATAATTGAATAGGCTGCATTGTCCAGGGTCGGTTGGGCTTGAAAGCGCTTGGTTCCTGGAAAGCCTGCCAATCTTCCTGGTAATATCATTCCAAGGGTGCTTATGTTTGATCAATTGATATTCAGTGTTACTTTCAAGGTTTTGATTCATCACTGGCTCTAGCTACAGATTTCCAGATGTTGGAGTGTATGGGCGCTCACGTATCAAGGATTCGGATTACCCGGCCAATGGACACTACAGGGTTAGACGGCGGGCTCAGGAGAGGAAGCCTACAGAATAAGAGCTAAGAACATAGACAAAGCTACTGGTTACAGGAACGGCAAATACACAAGATTTGATTTCCGACTATGTATGACCTAATAGAATGCGAGGGCCAAAAATCCCCAGACGCCATAACAATAGTCCTTACGGACTCGCGATTTTCGAGTGAATCATTAAAGTACAATGTAAATGAGAATTGTGCAAGACGCGGGTATGCAATTACCGCACCGACACTCCGGACCGATCGGTAAACATCCGAGCGGCAATGTTCATCGAGGCCAGCTCTTGGAACAGAAGCTTGGCAGCGTAGGGGATATGGACCTGCGAGATACGGTGCTTGTTGTTGCAAAGGCGGCACTCGAAGAGACCCTTCTTCAGTTTACTGCTGCTGTGTTAGTTGACAATCTAGAAGGTTGAAATCGGTGGGATTACTTACGCAATGGGTGTCATCAGGCCACAGTCATCGCAGATGTGGACTCGGAAAGGATCAGAAACATCGAATAGACGCTCCTTCAGGAAGGCACTGGCACCGTGGGCGATCATACAATCGCGCTCCATCTCTCCGAAACGGAGACCACCATCACGGGCACGACCCTCGACGGGCTGACGGGTCAGAATCTGGGTAGGACCACGGGCACGAGCGTGAATTTTGTCGTCCACCATGTGACGCAGACGCTGGTAGTATGTAGGGCCCAGGAACACCTGCGCCACCAACTTGCGACCAGTGTAACCGTTGTACATGACCTCGAATCCACGCGACTGGTAACCATGCTCCCGGAGCAGACGAGAGACCGAGTCAACGGTCACGTCAGTGAAAGGAGTGGCATCACCTTCGAAGCCACGAAGCGACGACACCTTACTCAGTTGACACTCAATCAAGTGAGCAATGGTCATACGAGAGGGAATGGCATGGGGGTTGATAATGAGATCAGGCACCACACCTTCACGGGTGAAGGGCATATCTTCCTGTCGGAATGTGATACCAATGGTACCCTTCTGACCGTGACGAGAGGCAAACTTGTCACCAATCTGGGGAACCTTGGTGGTACGCATGCGGACCTTGACAAACTTCGTGGAATCCTGGCCTGTCGAAACCAGCACCTGGTCGACAATACCGTTCTCCGTGCTTCGCAGGGGCGTCGACACATCTATCTTGGTGTGTGCCTTGGTACGCTGACCAAGCTCTTCAGCATCGGCGGCCAAAGGTGCGGTTTTACCGATGATGATATCCTCTCCAGAGACACGCGTACCAGGGGCAATGATACCGTCGTCGTCAAGCTTGTCGTATGTACCCTTGCGCATGCCGAGAGTGTCCATCCGCATGGGTTTCTCGAATTGCTCCACAATGTTCGTGCCGACAGACTTCTCAACATCACTGTATGTACGGTAGAACAGACTGCGGAAAAGACCACGATCAATACTGCTCTGGTTCATGACAACAGAATCTTCCTGGTTGTATCCAGAGTAACAAGCAATGGCAACAATTGCATTCTGGCCAGCTGGCAGCTCACGGAAGCGCAAGAATTCCATAGACCGGGTGGTGGCAAGCGGTTTCTGGGGGTAGTAAAGAATGTTCGCCATGGTCTCCATGCGCTGTGCAAAGTTCGTCAAGAACACACCCATAGCCTGCTTACCCATAGCGGATTGATAAGTATTACGAGGCGACTGGTTGTGATCGGGGAAGGGAATGATACTGGCGCAAACACCGAGAATCATACTAGGGTGGATCTCACAGTGAGTCCAGGTGTGTGCCCGCTGGCTCAAAACCGAGCGGACTCGCTTGTTGGGGTCGCTGTCGTCCTCGGGCAAGGCGTAACCAGCCTGGAGTTGTTTGGAAATCTCCAAATCTTCAGGCGTCATCACAATCATAATGGTTTCCTCCTCCTCCGCATCCACGTACTCCACGGCACCGGATCGCACCAATCCCTCCCATCCGAAGAAACGTTCCCGGCGTTCTTCTGGGTCCAGGTCTGGTGGCAAATCCTTATCCTGCTCCAGGTTTCGAATGTGCTCCTTGTTAAGAATCAATGATCCAGCATTCTCACTCTTGGGGTCATTGTCGACAACGAAGAGCGGTCGACAGACACGTCCAGTATCAGTGAAAATCTTAAACTCCCGCTCACGGATGTCACGAATCAAGCTGACTTCGTGGGAAATCATGTTTCGGCGACGAAGAGACGCCATGGTATTGACAAGATGCGACGGGTCACGGTGAATACCAACCCACACACCGTTAACGAACACTTTGGTGGCATTAGGTGTGACTTGGGGCTCGAACTCTTCGAGGACCTCCATATTTCGTTGGATCATGAAATCAATGATCGGCTCACTGGGTGTACCGACAGTGATATAGCACATGAGCGCCAAATTCTTGACCAGACCACAAGCCTGACCTTCGGGTGTTTCAGCTGGGCACACAAGACCCCAGTGAGTGTTGTGAAGCTGACGAGGCTTAGCAATTTTACCATCTCGTCCAATAGGCGTATTGGTACGTCGCAAATGGGACAACGTAGATGCGTAGGTATAACGACTCAGCACCTGGGACACACCGGCCTTGGCGCTGGCAGCCTTCTTCTGCTCACCCCAGTTACCCGTAGCGAGGGCGTACTTCAATCCACCGGTAAGTGTAGCAGCCTTCAGACCCACGTTGAGGAAAACCTCGCGATTGGTCTCAACGCAACGCTGGACATAACGCTGGAGATCACGGGTGACACGAGTGAAGAGGACACGGAAAAGACCAGCAAGAAGTGGACCAGCCAGATCCAGGCGCTTCTTTCCAAAATGATCACGATCATCAACATCACGGCGACCAAGAGCACACTGTAACAGACGGTGCACCATGTAGCCGAGGAAGAAGGCCTTGCGGGTTTCGCTACCTTCACTCTGGGAGATATGAGGCAACAACTCTTTTTGCATGATCTCTCGTGCATAACGGACACGTCGTTCGTGATTTAGGTTAGATTGGGACGAGCCACGCTTGGCGATGAAATCCAGAGCCACCTCACGGTCCTGGATTACGAAACCCTCCTCGATACACGGCTTCAGCATCTCCAGCATGGGAATATCATTGCGGTCGTAGCAAATGTGGTTCAAAATATCCTCGTCGGAAACGACACCCAGAGCACGAAAAACAACGACAATGGGAATATCGGCCTTGACATAAGGCAAGGTTGAACGAATGGTAGGGCCAAAACCACCCTTGGCACTGTCACCCTTGGCGAACAGCTTCAGGGAAAGTTGAGACAAAAGTCGAGATCCCTTTTCAACAGCACTGCGAATTTCCGCAACGTAAGGCGTAGGACTCGGGGGTGCCTTCTTAAAGACCTGGACAATGTTTCCAGCACTGCGCTCCTGTGCAATAAGAACCTTCTCACTTCCGTTGATAATAAAGTAACCACCGGAATCATAAGGACACTCGTTCCAGGCGTATAGTGACTGTTCATTCAGATCCTTCAGGATACAGTATTTGGACTTGAGCATAATAGGCATCTTGCCAATGTACACTGTCTCCGTCACCTTCTTCTCCAAATTTGGGCCGATGTCGATCTGATCCCATTCGAGATATGTACCACGATTCTTGCCATCGTCGGCCTCGCCGGGCTCCCCGTCATCGCGGTCGGCGATCAAACGCTCTCGTCCTTCCATGACCGTCTTTGTGACATCGAGATACAGGGGACTGGCGTAGGTAAGATTTCGCAAGCGGGCTTCCTGGGGCAACATGATTGTTGTCGCGCCATCTCCTTCGGTGACTGATGGTCGGGAAAGCATGACAGTGCCAAATTTGCACTCGTAACGGCGGACAACAACCGGATCGTCTTCGTCTTCGGAGGGAGGGAGGGTCTGGTCAAGTACCACTTGTCCTTGTTCCTCCACCATCTCCTGCATTGTTGAGGAGATGAATTCATCGAAAGAGTCGAGTTGCTGGGACACGAGACCCTTCGTGTCGAAAAACGAAGAAATCACAGTCCAGCAGTCTTCGGAGGTGATTCCTTCATCTGAATCATCGTAAAACTCCTCCTCGTATGTCTCGTCGTAGTCTGCCATTATGCCGGTTTCCTGGGATCTCCCAGTGCGTTTTTAACTGCGAGGTCGAAAGGCGAAAGGACCGATCTTCGAAGGGTCGCAAAGGCGCGTCGGGTCGGGGAGAGCAATGATCTGAGATTCACCCAACGCGCTGCAACACCCGCCAGTCAGTGACTGTAGAGAAATTTCTGCAGCCGGCCCGGACAAGTGAGTAAGCTGAGACGGGAGCTCGGTGGGATGAAGAAAAAGTCCCAGCGGTGACGGATGAAGTGATTGGCGATCTCCCAGGATCTTGATGCTTCGGCGGCGCCGAATTACCACACTAGTCCTGATAAGGACTCTTCTGGTCACGTGGTATTGTAATCACGTGTTGGTCTGGCATACCTACAGAATCTCTAGGTGGAACCTGAAAAGTCTTGCTTTGGTTTCAGATTTGATGTGAAATATTTTTCAGAATTAGAGGATCCTGAGTGACTGAGTCACCACTTTGGTGGACCTCGAAAGGTTGGCATTTCACAACACAATCTGGGAATGACACCTGGTCCAATAAGGGAATATATATGTGCCTTACCAAACGATTTCAAGTCACTTGGGCAGATTCAGATAGGTATCCATATATGGATGGATTTGACAAACCTCCACCCGGAGGGCTAGGAGATTTCAAAAGAGCATGTGGATTACACAGGCACGTGTACACTACCTACCTAGCTTAGACCTCCAGCTACTATTCACACATCCATACATTAACTACACGGATAAATCCAATATGTTTACGTAAAATGATCTCGGGAACACATCTATCTGGCATGGATACACCTTGTACATCAAGCTTGCCCCTAGGTATGCGCTATCAATCTTTGTGAAATACTGAATATTATCGGATATTATACATTGCATAGTATGACGCCCCTACACAAACTGCAGTAAGGTGCTCAGCATGTCCTTGGTATCCTTCTGTCCTGGTTCCTCATCGCCAAGGCCTTGCAATTGTTCTAAAATATGGGGTTAGTATTTCAGCAACTGCCAATGAAGGCTCACGGGTGATGCTTACCTTGTAGGGTACCCCGAATCAGGGACAGATCTTCGTCACGGTCTGCTAAGAGGGATATAATCTTCTTCTTAGCCCCATCATCCTCCGCAATCAGCCAAGCCAAGACAACGTCAATTGTCTGCAAGGAGAAGAGTCCGACGTCAAATCTACGAGATAACCATTCCCCAGCCATGATTTCTTGGTCTTCAGGTGAGTAGGACTTCCGCTCCTTCTCAATGGCTTGCTCAACTGGGGCCACACGTGCAGCATACTCTCGTCTCAACTTGACAAGCTTCTCGATCTTCTCATAGTCCTTCTCCATGAACTTAGCCAGGGTCCGGATACGCGCAGCCGATGCACCAGGAAGATGTCGGAGAAGTGAAGCAAAGATGCCCAGCAGATGCTCGATGTTTTGTCCCTCTTGCTGCATATTGTAAGTAAAGGTACTATCTTAGAAGGAGCCATGCTTACCTTTTTCATGAACATGCCGAAGACGGTCTTCAGTCCGACTGCTTCAACCAGTTGCTCGCAAGCCGGACCACCCGCTGCTCCACCAAAGGCGTGATCGAGAGTCCTTAGGGCCCGTGATTTGCTGAATTTACCTTCCTTGAGCATGATCAATGCTAGTTCTATTCCCTCAGCCACGATGAACTTGTCTTTCCCTGCTGGTTCATCGACAAGGCAGATCAAAGCGTCGAAAAGATTCTCTACATATTCTTCCTCGTCCGAGTCCTTTTCAGGATCTCGCTTCCTGTATTGACTGAGAATTTGAAGGATGATGTCGACACCGTCGAGATCAATAAACCGCTCTCGATTTTTGGAGGAGGACTGCAACAGAATTGCCAAGACCTCTGCTGAATACTGCTTGTTTTGACTGACGGGTGATTCCTTTCTCTGAATTCGAGTCAGAATCCATTGAAGGATGGAAGCATCCTGCCCAATCTTCTCTGCCACAGAGGTTTGGGAGCATAGGTTTTCCAATACACCTAGAGATGGTTAGCGACTTAAGGATAGTCTAGCAAGAGAAACCTACTGAGGATATAGTAAACACCGGCCCTGTCAGTATCCACACCCTCATCAAGACGAGTAAGATTCGAAGTCAAAAGTTCAATGAGATCGGCGTCCATCTAATCCTTGTCAGCATAGTATCAAAAGTGGTCTTGCTCTGAAAACCCACCATAGAGTTGACCAGGCTATCCCACTGTTCCTGTTCAGCCTCGACATCCTCATCTGTAAGCTCGCCGATAATTTGAATAACGTCGATCGCAATATCGGCATTCTCGTGTGAGAGCAGCGAGATTAGTGAGCCCACGCAGCCTAGCTTCGCGAACTCCTTATAGAGGTCTGGGTGTTCTGACAGAATCGATAATCCCTTGATCTCTGTATCCAGATCGGCTTCGGATGCCATGAACCTGCAGTCAATCAGCATACAGCCTGCAGTATCCCCAGATTCTCACATACTTTTCTGGATCGTTTTCAAACTTGGCTCGTAGCTCGGCGTTCTTGGATATCTTTTTCTCGAAGTTCAAAGCGAATCGGCGAACCCAGGCAGTGTCGAATTTCTCGGGCTGCAGAGCAATCATTAGCATAACGAGAGCCAAGAACTGGAATTATGCACATACCGCAGCTTCATCTTCTTCTTGCTGGTCAATGTACTGCATCGCTTGGGCAGTCTTCTGCTCCATTCCTCCACCAAAGAACCGGCCTTCCTCGTCGTCGGGGATATCTTCAGTGTCCATGTCCGGAGGCAGTTCTGGACCAGCCTCGCCATCGTCATAAATCTCATCCTCAACCATTGCTTCCTTTCCTTTGGACCTCACGTCGGCATTGGGGTCTAGCTTTGCGGATTTGTAGAGCTCATCTTGCGACATGTTAGCTGATGTCGCGGGTTTATCGCAGGGAAGGAGCGTATACTTGGATCTTGAAGGGGCTCAAACTTGCGCTTGGAGCTTCCTACACCCGAAGGTTTCTTTAGAAGTCAGAGAGGGACCCAAAACGGGTTGAGAAGGCTTGACTTACCTTGAAGAGCTCGTCGACACTAGTCATGGCTGCGGCGCGTGCTCTTTCACAAGGAAGAAAGCAGTGAGACCACCCGCAGTTCCGTTCGCAGGAACTTTTCAGTGGACGCGATTGAATGAGAGTAAAATCGAAGATCTCCACCTTTATTTTCCCAATGACAGATTGGGCGAGACAATGTCACTACTGCATGCGCGCCCGCGCAAAAGATATACGGGTGTCGAAACGCACCTATGACGCAGTGACGCCAAGCGTCCCGAAGCCGCAGATTTCTCGACCTCCGAACACCATCTCCGCCTCCCATACACCATCTACCATCCGCTTTCACCGACTTTCATCTACTATCACAATGGCCCCCAAGAACCTCGCCGGCTCCCAGAAGGGATTCATCAGCACCGTCTTCGACGAGGCTCGTAATCCCGAGAACGCTACCATCGTTCGCAGCCTTGCCATCTTCACTGTACGTCTACCCTAATACACGACCCGGATCATGAAACTGACATTATTCCTAGGTCGGCGTCGCTTTCCTCCACAGCAGCCTTGGCGAGATCCTCCTCCCTCCGTGAGTCAAGTCATCCCCCCAATACCGTTCTTGATGGGATCGTTGGCACGTTGAAACCGAACTAACGCGTCTCAGTATGTAAATCAACCATATACTCGAACCTCGAACTCCCATCCTCTCAACGTGAATCGTTTCTCCACGGAAGCATAATGGCGTCGGTCAGGGGACCAAGTTGCATAGACATTGGTCTGATGCTCCTCTTTTTATCTGTACAATAGTCTCTTCGCAAGGGCACCGTCACATGGCTACATGGGCTGTGCCACAGCTTTGTTATGAATACCAAGGATTGTGATTGTCATTAATTACGAGTACAAGTAGCCGGATGGAGAGGAACAAGACAAGGAACGTACGATGCTGTAAACAGACTCCCGAGATCGATCCCTAAGAGATTGGCCATGGCGCAGGGAACCTAGGAATGGCTCTCTTTTGTTGGTTTATTTTGGAGTACAGCACAGGGCATCATACAAAATACTTCGACTTTGTCGATCAGGAAGTACACTCGACATCTGGTGGGCAGAAATGCAGTACCGAGGAAGGAAATAAAACCGAATATCCACATCCTAGTTTGGACCATCCGTGACTAGACCTTGAGGCAGCCGGTAAAAACGTGAGGCGTGCTATAACTGAACACCCTAAAGAATTATACATTATCGGTATTAGGTAAGGCGCAGTATACGAGATTCAGAGTAATATCATCGAGTACATATCCAGGTATATAGTCGGTCACTCTACGGAGTAGGTTACCCTGGAATATAAAGGTGATTAAGGAGTGATACCTGCTGAGCCGCCTTGTGTTACCCAGGGTTGAACTGTGAGTGTCTATCTTGGCTTCAACGAAGCGTGATCTTGCATGTTGACTTGAATCGAGCGAGGTTATGTGTATGCTGTTGAATACTCGAAATAGCAATTTGTTTGGATAACAATTCGCGCTACTTAACGCGGCTAGTGAAGATATTCAACTAGTTTCGTGGTGTTCAATTGAAGGGCTTCAAATGTAATAAATACTGACGTGTCACATTGGGAGGCCTAAAAAATGACGTATTATGCTAGACAGGGATTAATTGGGGGCTATTCTGGTTAGACATAATGGGGACTCATCTTATTGGAAGATAATATTGATGCGGGGAATTCAATATGGAAAGATAAATACCTCATTGTCACTCTAGGTTTCCAATCGTTCTTGAACATTCATTTCCAAGAATACGATATACGGAGTTCGATTGTTGACGATGCCGACAATCAAGTATTTTGACCAGTGCCCCCCCTTCCCCTCCGGTGTGCATACCGTTTCTTTACCCAAGGTGTCATTCGAAGAACTCCAGAACGGAAGCGAAAAAGAGAGTCAGCTCTTACTCCAAGCATGCCAGGAATGGGGATTCTTCTTGCTCAATCTGCAACCATCTATTAAAGGGAACGAGCTCCTAAGAAATGCAGAACAAATGTTTGATCTCACCAATGAGACATACAACCTCAACCAGTCGGTTCTCGACAGCTACGCCTACAAGCCGCCTCATGACCTAACGGGGTATGACGAGTCCTTCTCCATTTGTGTCTATGCCACTGACCATAAGAAGATATAAGCGAAAGGGTCAACTGAAGACAGATGATGGTAAAATGGATTGCATGGAGCTTTATTCGATAAATCAAGACGATATGCTAGGCAACCGACCTGCACGTAAAAATGCCGACACCATCGAAGCCAAAAGAGCAGACGTGCGACAATTCATTGAGAATTCCCATTCGATAATAGGTATGCCACCACGAATAGTACAAGGAGCTAGATGGATTCTCATGTTAGCAGATGTCATTTTCTCTCATCTCGATAAGCAGTTGGGCCTTCAACCTGGAACACTCAGTGAACTCAGCCCTTTGAACGAAATTTCCGAGACGTCAGTCAGATTATTACGCAGTCAGTCCCAATTGAGCCCTCAATACGATAGCATTTCACTTGGCGGGCACACCGACATCGGAACCATCACCCTGCTCTTCAACGTGGTGGGTGGATTGCAGATACTGCCAGCCGACTGTGAAAACAAGCTAGAAAATTGGCTGTATGTTAAGCCGGAGCCGGGAAATGTATTGGTGAATATTGGTGATACTCTAGTTGAGTGGACGGGTGGACTGTTGCGAAGCTCATTGCATCGTGTGATAACGGCTCCCGGAGAGCAGGCGCTGGTGGCCCGTCAAAGCGTGGCGTACTTGGTGCGGCCACGAAACAATGCCTCGATGCAAAGACTAAAGAGTGGCACTATTCCTCCTGTGGAGCAGGGCGAGGAAGACGAAACTCGTTCAGTCATCGAGTGGGCCGCATGGCGGGCTAAGCAGGTTATGCTTGGCCAGCTTAAACCACAGACGAGAGGTGGAAGGTCGGCCGTTGCGGCTTAGGAAATGACCCACTTCTCATCGGTATAGGTAGGACCCTTGGATTAAATGTTATCGATCTCCGCAATTTCCCGCTAGTCAGGTACATGTAAACATCGCCTTGGCACAGTTAGATTTTGAGTCAAATGATATTCATTCTTTATTGTTACATACATGCATGTTCGCCGTTGGTTGACTGCAAGGTAGATCATACCTAGACCACGTGCTTCAACCGCATTAATCAGCATCGCGGCAGTCAAATCGGCATATCAAACCAAAGTTTTATATCCTGGCCAACCATTCATATTTACTCCACGTAAGCCTCCGCAAAAACCCCACATTCCCCAAAGTTCCGAACACCGCCCTGTTCCATTCACCGGGCTAGAAGTTTCGAGGGCCCCGATTTTGCATTTCGCTTACTCTACACGCCGATCTTCCTTGGAGCCTGCATCCGTATCACTGGGAGAATACGACAGAGGTCTGCAGCTACATGTGGACCTAACTTGACAGAAGTGGCGATGTCTTTATCCCCAAACAGCAACGCGCTTGCTCTTAAGCGCAAGCTGCAGCAGCAGGCTGACACTCGCCACGAGCCAACGTCTAAACGTCATAGCATATCAGGATACGATCCACAGGCCCCATGGCTCTTCGAGTCAGGTAGGCCGCTCAACGGCTGGCGCACGCTGGGTGATCCCGCAGTCCATAACTCGTTGCCACTTGCCAATATGGTTTCTGCGGTGCAGGATCTGATCGACCCGGACTTTGATCCATTGACAGCCATCTTGGACGAAGAGCCCCGGTTTCTTAAGTCATTGCCGAATCGTATCGCACGGGAAGATCTAGAGTTTTTGCGCTTTCGTGGCGCGCTGACGATACCCGAGAGCGGGTTGCGCAATGAGTTGTTGCGGTCATATATCCAGTGGGTGCACAGTTTTATGCCCGTACTCAATTTGCAGGAGCTCTTGAGATGTGTCGCAGAGAACGACCCCGATGGGAACATCAGTGTTCTGCTCTTTCAAGCTGTAATGTTCGTTGGCACGGCTTTCGTCGACATCAAGCACCTACAGGCTGCAGGGTATTCGACGAGAAAAGATGCACGTAATGCATTCTTTACCCGGTTACGAGTACGCATACCGTTCCTTTCACCTTTCCACATTCAATCTTTCTAATCTCAGCATCCCAGCTTCTTTACTCCCTTGATTGCGAAGAAGATCGTATCGTAATTCTGCAAACAGTACTACTGATGACATATTGGTCGGACCCCGAGAATAGCCTACAGCGAGATATCTGGGACTGGATTGGAGTTTGTAACACACAGGCACATTCTATTGGATTAAACAAAGATCCATCTACTGCTGAGATCGACCCCAGGCTAAAACGACTGCGCACTCGACTGTGGTGGTGTCTTTACTCCCGGGATAGATTGATTGCCATGGGCATGCGACGCCCGCTGCAGGTGAATGAGGGAACAAGCAATGTCCCTATGTTAAAACCTGAGGACTTTGATTTTGAACCTTTCTCCAAATCTGCGGTTGGTCTCTTCCACTGTCGACAACTAGAAGACGTGTCACACCAAAGGCGCCTGGCCACTATGTTTATTGAAAAGGTCAAGCTTTGCCAGTGCATTGGAAGAGTAATATTTGCGCAATATGCGCCATCACAACGACAATTTGGAGCGACAGACAGAACGACAGTTACATTGGTACCCCGGCAGGCATCGGAATCTGAGTTTACTAGATGCAGTCAGAAACTAGATTCATGGCTTACTGGCCTGCCGAAAGATGCACAGTTCATTCCAGCATCCAGGAACAATTTTCGAGATGGCGAGGATGTGCTACTCCTACATGGTGCTATGCTTCGTATGCTCTATCATGCGACCAGCAGTGCGCTCCACAGGCCTTGGGCCGCCCATTCTAAAGACCAGTCAAAGTCCCGCACCGAGTGGCGCAATGCAGCCCGCACAAAGATGCATGAAGCTGCTACTGGCATTACTCATATTGTTCAAGGCCTCAACCAGCTCAATCTCACACGGTTTCTACCACAGTCAGGTGTGACAGTGATCCTACCAGCGGCAGTGGCACATCTTTCAAACTCCGTGTCTGACAACCCCGCCATCCGCGAGAGCAGCATACACAATTTCCAACGATGCATTCATGTTCTACATTCTCTAAAGGATATGTACCCAGCCGCCAACGTAGAGTTTGCCAATCTCGAAGCCGCAATCAAGCTACAATCGGGCAATTACACCAACAACACATTTTTCCAGATCATGCAACACAATTTCGACACCTCAACCCCTCTCGACCTAACCAGGAAACAAAGCACCACCGACTCAGTATCAACACCCCATACCTTCCACCAAGAGAGCAACAAATCGGATATTCAAACCCCAGCATCCCACAGAACACCAACTATTTACGAAGAGAACCAAACTCAACAACGAAACCAGAGCATTCCTACGCCCCGCGAACAATCTCAAACACCTCATCAAACCCACCGCCCATTCCCCAACGACTTTGACGACCATTTCGCAGCTGTCACAGCCCCTGACGATAACAATCCGTACAATTACCTCTCCGTCGACTTCGACTTTCCCGATTTAGAAAATTCCACATCAACACGCAACACACAACCAATGGAGATCTCACCTCCGGCAGAAGACCTTGATGATCTGGACTGGACAAAGGCTTTATTCCAGGGCACATCGTTGCCAGAACTCGATAAGTCGGGATCTTTTGATCAACAGCGTCGTGCTCAGCAGAATATATCGCAGTGTCGTGAGCAGGAGCAGGAACAAGAACAAGATATCTTTTCATTTGCGCTTAAGGATAATGATTATGATGATGGATCGAGGCATCGGTCTGGGCATGCTGATATAACGGGCGATTTGGATCGTGACTTGGGATTTCAGACTGGGGACGAGATGTTTTAAGTTTGCCTTGTTGATTCCCTTCCTCAAGCTTTGACTCACGATACCATTGTATTTGATTTGAGTTCTATTTCTTTGTCTGCATTTTAGCATTTATGACTGTATATAACTTGCTGTGAATGGGTCCTCTCAATTTGACCATTGTGGATCTTAATGGATATCATGCAAACTACCTATCTCTATCAACCTTTAAAGAGCCATCCATACAAAGAAAACGAAAACGAAAACGAATCCCAGCCTCCAGCAATAACCAGTTAGAGGTTGTCCTCAGTTTAGCATACATGTATCTATTTCTGTTGCGCCCAGCGATTGCTCTCGTCAATTTGCATACCTTCTTGCTCGACGTAGCCCAGTCTCCTCTTCACCTCGGCCACTGTGGCACTGTCTCCTGTATTCTTGCCCAAGTTATCGCTGAGCTTCACAGCCGAACGGCCATTGGCCGTGGAGATCTTGATGACAATGTTAAGAGGCTTCGATTTCTCGCCAGTGGTCTTGTTGACGTAGTCATCTTGAGTGAAAAATATTAGTAATCCATATGCCTATAATGAGTTACTTTCTAACTTACTTGTGAAGAAAGTTCCCACGCCGAAAGAGGGAGTGAATCCCGCTTCTTCAGCCAGGGTCTTGTATTCAAGACATGACTCAATGTTCAGCGAATCAGAGAACACAATTGTCTTCTTATCAGTGATACCCTCGCGATCGTAGAACTCGCGCACCATCTTGATAAAGTTTGATGGGTCACCCGAATCCTGGCGCACACCCGTGTAGGTCTGAGCATAGGTCTTGAGTGGCTGACTGCTCGCGCTCTCGACAGGAGTTTTAATAGGCTTGCGGAATGCATCAAGGAAGGCCGGTGTGCCGAATGTATCGGTAAGGGCGATTCCGAGAACCTTTTTAAAGTTAGCTACCAAGTCGAAGGTGTATAAAATCTGTTGAAAGTCGGACTTACCCCTTCTCCGAAACATCCGAGCCAGTACTGCAATGCCAACTCATTGGCATTTTCATAATCATTCGTGATAGCCGCAATTGACATGTACCACTCGTGCGCGACAGTACCAACAGCATTAACGTCGTACTTCATAGCAAAGTGCACATTGCTCGTACCAGTCAATGCGCCCTTACACCCATTCTTCTTCGCATCCTCCGCAGCCCGAGTTAGACCCTTCATCACAATATCTTGAGTGTGATAATCGCGTCGTCGGCGGGTTCCAAACTCCGAGAAAACGCACCCGTTCTCCATCAGTGTAGATCCCTTGCGGTATGCCTTCTCCTCCTGAGACTCGTAGTCCCAGTCCTTATCAATGAACATGAAATACGCTTGGCTGGTCAGTGACAACAGTGGAATCTCGTAGAGGATGGTATCGAGCCAGAGACCCTTGATAACGTAATCGACGACTCCCTCATCCTCGTCACTGCCCGTATCTTGCGTAGGTGTGAACTTGATCTCCACTTGCTCGGCTGGCTTGAGCTGGAAGGTCTCAAGGAAGGAAATGTAGGCATCGTTGAGGTATGGGCATTTGCGCTTG
The DNA here is from genome assembly GCA_023626355.1 of Penicillium sp. S1602. Lineage (NCBI taxonomy): Eukaryota > Fungi > Ascomycota > Eurotiomycetes > Eurotiales > Aspergillaceae > Penicillium > Penicillium sp. S1602. The sequence continues at coordinate 346,029 of JAMAGW010000016.1, read as the reverse complement.
AGGAAATCGCGCTCTTCGGCGGTGACCCGGAGGGATCCAAGCTCTTAGACGACCAAAACTTAGTATGAGTCAAAAAGTACCAGTGTTTTCTTTCAAGTAGAGGAACCACTCACTCTCCAGCTGCTGCAAAAGCCATTTGTAAGCTCCGCGTCGCAGCTTCATGTGTGGGGTGCGATTCGTAAAGCCGTAGGTCACATCTACGAAATGATTAGACCCGCGACATATCACTCTAGCATGCCCTACTCACAAACATCAGGGAAGTATTTGAGGATTGCGCATTGCATCGTCAGCTTGTAAAGATCGGTATCCAGAAGGGAGGAGACGCCGTCTGGCGTGGGAGCGTTGTCGTGACCCATTCTGCTGGCCTGATGGGTCGTCTGGTATGGGTATCAGATGAGCACGAAGCGACAGATGGCCTGACAGTGGTGTATGGAAGATAAATATACGCAATGGCACGCCTGCCTTTCTCTTTATCGCAAGCAAACGCGTTAGCGCGGGGGAGATGCCGATTACAGTACCTAGGTACGAAGCTGTTTGCAGTGTTTGCAGCTTGTAAGGTGCCAAACTATGGTGGGGGTTGACCAGACTACTCTGTAGATCGTCGGAAAGCTTATATCCGTGGAGTTAATTTAGGAATTCATATCGATTTACTTTGATCATTCAGTGTGATCTTGCTTGTTCACAGGTATTTATCTGTATAGCCGGCGATGCCCGCCCTAATCATTCCTCTTCTCGGATGTTGCCTATTATTACCTGGCTCGGGTTACGCAATTTCGGACTTACGTAGTCAGCTTTCGGTGAGGGGTAATCCACTAACAAAATCCGAGAGATTGATTCAGAAATCATGGACTGACTTAATACCTCGGCGACATTTGCCGCTTTAGGCGTGGCAAGGGTGTGGGCCGCGTGGACCGCGTGTGCCTTCTGTCGAATGGGCACTCGACCGCAAAATATAAATGCAGGTTAGATTGGCATCTAAATCATAAATTTCGGTCAAAAAATGCAATAATTTTGAGTGATTGATTCAAATCTGGCGAGTTGGACTATGTGGGCAAGCATAACCTTAAGCTATCAGTGTACCTGCATAGTACTAAACTTGATAACTATCAATGGACATGATAAGAACCTCTTGCGGTAAACGGCGCCGATAGAAACGAGGGGTACAGAAGCTCAATTATCTACTTAAGGACTGCAGGTGCACCACTGGGCCTATTTAGCCTTTGCTATGTAAAAGGTGTCGATGTTGGGTCGCGAACCATTGACAATCACCAGGATCATGTTGACTTGAAGGCCGTCACAAGAGCCCAATCAATGCATAAGGTGTTTCTTTGAAATTGGCTCTTTTCTGTGCCATACAAGAAGGCCTCTTGAGTATTGTGCAGCTGCTAGTGCCGTACAGCGCTGATATCAACGAACAGGATGACCATCCATGGATGGCTGCCGCTGGACTATCTCCCAATTAGCACTGCTTTCGGGCAAGACATAACCTGCACGATCCCTCAGCAGTATGCCGCCGATGCAAGAATGTCTAATACGGGACGGCCTTTGCATTATCCTCTTCACCAGACATATGAAGCACGACTTTGTTTATTCCAACCTCGGAAAGTCGATGAAAAACCAAGGCGCGCCGTCCCTTGAGAACTCACTGTGTGGATGAACTTTCCCGGTCATACTGCAAAATTGGCGAAATATAATTCCGTCCTCCAGGTATCGGGTCATGGAGTCGCTTATATTCTTATACGCCTTGTGTATCGAATTCTTGAATTCTGGCTCTCCATAAGCCTACGGCGAAGCAACTTTCGATGGACATAGAATAACTCATTTCCCAAGGCAAATGAGTCCATGCCCACTGCATTTCCTGCCAAGGTCTCATATACATATTGATTGCAAATAAGGATATTGAATCCCGATCAGAAATTCCGCGGATTTGACGCCAAGGATTTTCGGACTTTCGGAGATTGAGATTCACAGCCAACGTGGAAGAAAATATGTATATATAAACGGTCAATTTTCTCGTTCTCTTCTTGATAACTTACCAAGACATCCACCTCTCCGCAAACTTCAAAACCACCAGGGCAGCGAAAGACATGTCACTTCTCTCATCTCTCCCAACCCGGGAAGTAGCTGGAATCACAATCCCAGATACCCCGCTGGTCAACAAGACCATCGCTTACGTGCGAGATCAGGTCGATGACTTCACATACAACCACGTCATGAGAAGCTTCCTATTCGCCATCACCTCTGTCCCTATAGTCACTGCTTCGGCGCCCGACTATCCCATTGACTATGAGGCCATCGCTATCAGCACGCTTCTTCACGATTTAGCCTGGGCAGTAAGCAGCGATAAGTGCACCCCAGACAAACGATTCGAAGTCGACAGCGCCAACGCGGCACGAGTATTCCTAGTTAAAAAGACTGGGAATGATGCTAGCTGGCCCAGTCATCGCGTACAGGTCGTCTGGGATGCAATTGCATTGCATACCACCAATTCCATTGCTATGCACAAGCAGCCCGAGGTCATGCTTGCCCACATAGGAATCTCGGCTGACTTCATTGGGCCGAATATCTTTCCAGGAGGAAACGGCCCATTGACTTCAGAGGTTTTCAATGATGCTGTCAGTGTGTTTCCGAGACAGAACTTCAAAGAGGGCGTGAGGGAGCTTATGTGCGATTTGTGTAAGACGAAGCCCCAGACGACATATGATAACTTCGTTGGCGAGTATGGAGACAAGTATGTGGAAGGATATGATAGGACTGGGAAGAAAATCATTGACTTTCTTGAGACTGCTATCTGAAATTCTCCCGGAGACAAAAGATTGATTCAAATTTGAATACTGTCTTTTTTATTTTTCTCTCTTCATGATGGCCATGTATTTGGTTGGTAAAACTGCTTTCTTCTGTTATTGTTACTCCTTTGAATGTCAAGCTCTGTGAGCAGTTATCTAATGGAGGCTGTGACTCTGTATCACTCCTTAACCAATCTTACATTCCAGGATAGCCTAGTGTGTGCAAGAAGGCACCTCTGTATCGGATTTCTGCTGATGGTTTTTGGTTTCCCTTTTCGTAAATGTACCCGTCCTCGCGCCGCTTTTGCTCACCTACTTAGCTCCACTCCCATCACTCAAGCACGATGGTCCTCCACTCTCGGCGCAGCTTGGCCCAGTCCATAAGATATATCCAGCCCAGCTCCCGACGATGTGAAAAAAGCCCACTATTCGCAATCATCAAGACGTTCACGATAGGTGCCTTACTCAGCGAGTTCCCATCAACATCAATATAGTTCTTCAAACTAGAGTCCTCTGAGTAAGATTTGGCCCCGGAAAGTGAGAGAGCGATGAATTCGAACTCAGCGTGCGAGTTATATCCCGGAGAGATGGTTTGTTCTCTCAGTTTTGCCGCGTCTCCGCAGAATCCGCCAATTATGTCTCCCTCTGAGTTGATGATATCAAAGGAAGAGGATGGTCTTGGAGTTACTCTGAGAAAAGCAGTGTAGGACTTTGTTGCTATGACTCCTTTCTTTGCTGCGTCTGTGAAAATGCCATGTGGTAATCCAGACGTCTTGATGGTCAATGGTATGGCTTCCCTGAGGAATGAGTGGTAATCCTTCCAGCGGGTATTGAATAGCCCACGCACGGTCTGAAAGTTGTCGGTTGCCAAGGAGAAAGCGAGGGACACGCTTCCCACGCATCCTTCCTTAATAGCAATAGCCATATAAACCTGCCAATTATCATCCAGACCCGAGTCATGGTGACCATTCAAGGCTGCTATAGAACCAGAAGATGCGACATGCTCATTTATGTGATACCAAGGGGCTAATGTTCCATAGAAATCCGCTGCTCGGTAGTGAACTGGATCGGACAGGCCCATGACTGATGACCACGACCACGTCGGTAAGATTTCTCCCTGAGTTTCGTGACGTTCTATAGCATTTTCACCAATGTCAGGGTACCATAGCAACGCGCGGTCAAAGTCTACTACCGGTAGCCCGTTTACGAAGGCTCCAGTCCCTTTGTATAATGACATGGAGATACCATATAGTGCTTTGTGAGCGTCGGACCGATATGTGATATTTCTGGAAGTGTAATGCCTCAGATGACGCGTAAAGGATTGAAAACGGGAACCATCCTCAGGGATAGTCAGCCTGGTCGAGAAGAGCTCATTCCGAATCTCTTCGAGGTTGAACTGATCTTCGTGGCAGATCAATCGTTCACACTCGAAGAAGGCTCGAGTGTCTGTAAAGTAGAGCCGCCTATTCGAAAGAACAGCCTCTTGGTATGTCCATGCGCGAGTGGCCCACATGTTAAGCGGATCATCTTCAGCATCTCGGATCACATTCGTGATTCGCAAATCAAGGACATCTTCACTACGTTGAACCGCCTTTCTTGGGTCGCTGATGCCCGGAATCCCAAACTCCATACTATCGCCATAGGCAGCCACGAGCACAAGCTGCGCGGAAGAATAAATGTCGCCCATAGCCTCTATTTGGCCTTTCTTGTCATCTGCGTCATCTTGTATAATGCAGAGCCTGTCAGCCCACAAATATCTCTCACCCATACGAACACAAATTTCAATTGCGTCCTCTATTGTTCGGGGCATTCTTAAAGCAGGAAGACCGCCATCTTTCTTCATGCCATCAACTGTGGCGCGGGAGGCTGCAAGCAGGGATGACTGAGGATTCAAGCCCCATACGTAACTTAGTGCAACAAAGCGGCAACTGCTTTTTTCAACAAGGCATCGTCTATTCACGTCGATGACCCGAAAGCCTGGAGGAAGACTGCATTGGGCTTTCCGCTGACACTCGCTATGTGTTCTGTGGCATTCATTTATCCTGCCCATCAACGGGGCCCAGGATATCATTTCTCCAACAGGAGATGTAGTTGAAACTTCGATTTTTTTGTAAGGATCCGATGCATATTAGGAAGGGTGGAATGCCTCACCACTTTTAAGATCATCTATGTGAAGATCGCCAACCCAAATGCTTGCCATTCCATCTCCTTCAGAATAATGGGCCCAAATTTCTGCGGAGAAAACACTTGATCCCTCCGGCTGCGAGTCCCGAGGCAGTCCTGGGTAGAGAACGATATCGCAATTTGCTTTTCTCACTTCGGACAATTGTGCAGCACTAAGCCCTACCACAATCATATGGTTTACCAAACGACAGAGATGGCATTCAGTGGCGATAGGACCTTCTACCAGCCCCTTAGGCAAAGAGAATAAAAGTCTCATTCGAGTCTCGGGTTCCACGCATCTTACCAGATGCCTCAATCGTAGATGTTGGCAAAAGCCGCACAGGGTACTTGCCTGAGAGTCTACGACAGAACAGGCGGAGCATGGTTGATGGAACATGTCATAGCGTGCCTGTTCAGATGGTCCATATTCACTGCTGGAGTAGGAGAATACAGACGAAAGGCATAGAGCACAATGCTCACCCATTATCAGGGACTTATGTTCTGTTAGGAGGATACCGTATGCACTAAGAGCTGCATCGATCAAATGAGAAGGTCTTAAGGTCTCTTTGTTCAGCTAACTAGCAGTGCTGTCTCATCTGTGACTGAGGGGTTGTTCAGGCGGGGAACCCGTCTCACGTGTTTTCTAGTGGTCAGCACTACGATACTGAGGGATCGCATGGATTCTATTGGTAGAGATTTGTGCGGTAAACCTATAACGTAATTCACTAGCGAGAGTAAATAGTATTGTGGGGCGAAATGCGGTAGTGTTTTAGGGCCAGAAGAGATTGCTTCTTGGAGAGATGGCGTTTGGGGGTTTGATACTGTGGGCGAGATACGCGGCATGTGGAAGCGTCATCTTCGACTGAAAATTTCTGGGTCACTGGGGCTGGCACCTCACACCACCGGTACTACTCACGACCGCTGGCTTTGCAGATCAAAGCATCGGTTGAAGGGTTCTTGCATGAGGCGTATCGCGATTTACCAGGCTACGTTTAACGGTGAGACATTCGCATCTATGAGTATCGAGTTGGAGGATGCGACATCAATTAGTCATCGAAATATCACCGATTTCCTTGAAATTACTAAAGCTGCTATTTACTGACTCGACTAGAACAATCAAGGAGTATCTTCAGGATATTTTAGTCACTAAAGTATAGAGTTGTAGATTGATGCCTGAAGAACGAATTTATGCCTTGCAAGTGGAGCCACCGTCTATGCTTAGTAATAAGGTTCTTGGCCTTCCAACTCCGGATTTGATCTCCTTGCAATGCGATCTTCGATGGTCGCGCACCTTGAGTCAATCTCCACTTGATTCCTAACAAACGCCTTTCAGCCAACCAGTTTCGAATCTGATCCATCTATCTTGGCCAAACAATACAAATAATTGATTCCTCACAACCATCGCGATGGCGCACGGCGCGGAAGACTGCGCGACCGTCCTGGAACAGTTTGTGCACGATGCAGCAAACTTGCCCGCTGAGATCAATCATTTGATGGAGGAAATTCAAGCCAAGGACAAAGTTATGCAGGAATGCCGGGCAACTATCAACTCTCGCGACGGCAGCATCCAAAAGTTCATCAAACTCAACGGTAGCCTGGCGCCCAACCCGAAAGAAGAACAGTACAGCAAATCCGTTCTCCAAAATATCGATCGCAGCCAGCAGCTTCAAGAAGAGAAGATCCAACTCAGCGAGAAGGCATGCGTCCTACTCGATCGTCAAATCAAGCGACTGGATGTGCGCATTCGCGACCTAGTCAACGAAGGCCTACTCACAAACGACCCTCCTCTCCCCTCACTCTTCGACAACAAGAATAACTATCGCGATCCTCCTCGTGTCTTCTTCCCGGACTCCAACCCCTCCGAACCGGCCTCCTACCCCACCCCTCTCAACCCTACATCTGGAAACACAAATCCCATCCTGGCTGCAGCACAGCGTCTGAATCAGTCCACCACTCCCCGCCCTGTTCCCTCTCTCGCCGTGCAAGCCGCTGCTCGAAGCTCAGCACCTGCAACCCCAGCTGGAAGCACAGGCGTGCACCTTCAACAACGCCAGCGCGAGTTATCAGCCGGCGCAGTTGACAGTAAACGCCGACGTCTGAATCACCCCTCTCTTAATACTCTCCCGGTGGCCTCATCAAACCTCCGCCAATCATCTATGGGCCCAGGAACGCCTAAAGCCGGTACACCAGTCACCAGCCGTGCAGGCAGCGCAGGCCCGCGCGCAAGCGGAGCGATCAAAAAGCCTCTCACCAAGAAAGTCGCGCCACATCAGCAAGTAAAGAGGCTTAAGTCCGGTTCCAACAAAGCAAGTAAACGGTCTTCGAGTACTGGCCACCGGGTGAAATCGTCGAAGAAATCGCCTAATGGGGAAGGCGATGAAGACGATGACTCGCTTCTCAGCAGTGCCGATATTTCAGACTCAGATAAGAGCGATACTGGTGGTGGTGAGGATGATATGGATGATGATGAGGAAGAGGAGGAGGGAAACGAAGATAGCAAGGTGTATTGCACTTGTCGAACCGTTAGCCATGGGGATATGGTGGCTTGCGACAACGATAGTTGTCCGTATGAGTGGTTCCATTGGAAGTGTGTTGGTTTGACCAGGGAGCCTGCGGGGACATGGTTTTGTGATGAGTGTAGGAAGACTCTTGGCAAATAGTTTTCGTTTTTTCGTTTTTTCTCTTTTATTTGGTTTATACCCACGGCGTTGGGCAGGCAAAAGGTTTCAATTTTCAAGTTTATACACGAATATCAAGATGTGCACGTCTTCAGCTTTACTAGACTCCCATAACATAGCCAAGGTTGCTAAGTAGGAATAAGACTAATCACCTGGCAGTCTCTCCTTCAAGAATCACTACTGGGTATCAAATTAAACAAAGAAACCCGAGTTGGTATTCATCTAACACTTATCCAAAATTCAGCATATGCCTATCTGTGAGATAAGATCTAGCCAGACCGCAATCGCCCACGAGAAGTGGATGCCAAGGGTAAAAAGTAGTAAGTCAACGCCATCGCTATGCACATAAATCCCTTTTTTGTTTTCCTTTCGTCATCCATGCAAATGCGGACACGGGAAAAATCGTGTCTTTTATCAGGTACAGAGCGAGAAGGCAAGTGATCCTCTCGCTCGTTAGGGCTGACGAGATCACATTCTAAAGTCTTCTTTTTTCACGACTTGAATGGACCCGAAAGACCAAAACAACGCTTTTAGAACCCGAGATTCTTCTCAAACCAAGGATCGAAATATTCACAGGTCTCCGGGCTGATGGCTCCACCAGGTGTGCACAGTCGGAAGCTTGGGCACGGGCCACAGGGTGACTCGGTCATACCGTTCTTCCCCAGATCTTTAATAGGCTGGGGCTCTCTGCTATCCTCCATCGGCTTCCGGGCTTGGCTGGCCTTGACGGCTTCGGGGTTCTTGAGGGATTTGTAATATTTGCCGTCGTTGAGTGCCACGAGCTTCTTGTCGAAACAGAGCATGTGCAGCAGTTGAATGATACTCTCCGGGGTGAGCTGGACCGGAGTGATACCGCTCTCGTTGACAGCGCGGGTGATGGCCTCGGGAGTTGGGTAGCCAGGGTAATTTGCAGGGTAAGGGAGGAAAGATTTCTCTTTAGTCTCAGATTTTACATCCGCCTTGCCGTTGATGGTCTTGATCCGCTTGTTCGACCGGCCGCGGTCGGCGGAATCTTCGTACCAACTCTTGCGGCTGACGGTATACTCGATAAAACCGGCGACACTGTTGATAAAGTTTGCGTCCAACACGCCGTCGGTGAACCATGCGCCTCCGGTGACATCCTCACTTGGTGCCAGGCCGGCCAGCATGTACATCTTCTTTGTGGGATGCTTGACATTGTGGACGGTTTTGATGTAGTTTTTGCTCTCGAGCGATTTCAAGCAGCGGTCGAGAATAGATTTGTGCAAGTTCGTGCGGTTCTGGATGTTGCGGATCCAGACACCAGAGCGACCGCTGGAGTGGATGACGCTGAACACTAGGCCTTCATCGTCGCTGAGGTTTCGAAGTCTGTAGTGAAAGAAAAAGGAAGCCGTTAGTTTCATGCGCTGTTATCGACAAGTCTCAGGAAATTGGGCATACTTTTCGGCATCTTCGCGAGCGACGATGCGCCAAACAAGGCGCTTGTTCTGGCCTTCGAGAAGCCGGAACAGTTTCTGGTTGACCAAGGACTGGGCGCATTCCAGCAGGAGCATAACATCATCATTGGGGATGACAGAGACACTAAGAAGATCTTGCTGGTAGAAAGAGTGGTCCGCATCGAACTGTTCTACACAGGCATCGTAAAGCTTGGAGGCGAGCTCTTTCACTCGAGGCTCCGCGGCGGCCATGGTCGGAGAGTTGGAGAAGGGAATGGAGTCAGACTCGATGTGTGAGGGGATAGCGAGAGATCAGGGGATCATTGGAGGGGCTGAGATAGCATTGTTCGACTCGAGCCTCTTGCAAGAGCAGGAGAAGTTAAAGCAGCATGATTGTCTCGCTGGTGTAAGTCAGTAGTCGAGAAAAATTGTGATTCACTGTGTTTTTTTGGCGACTTTTTCGCAGCGGGGATGTCGGGCTTCCTGTTCGGGACTAGCGTATCCGGAGCTTTAACATTTGGCTTTTATCTGGCCTCAGGCATCAACTTCAAAGGACGGAAATTTCCAGAAGCTCACGGTAGTGACGGAGCTCATAATCCAACGACTGGGCCCCAGTCAAATCAACTCTTTCATATACCCCATTTTCTTTTCTCATATACCTCACAATATGGCTGACGCTTTGAAGGCTGAGGGCAACAAGGCCTTCTCGGCCAAGGACTACCCGACTGCTATGTACGTTACTACCCCGCCTTTGATGTTTGAAACCTTGGAGACTGTTGCTGATATGGGTACTCGACAGTGAGAAATTCACTCAGGCTATCGCGATTGAACCTGAAAATCACATCCTTTACTCCAACCGTTCCGCTGTCTACGCCGCTCAGGCCGAGTACGAAAAAGCTTTGGAAGATGCCGAGAAGGCTATCGGCATCAAGCCCGACTGGTCCAAGGGCTATGCTCGCAAGGGAGCTGCCTACAAGGGCATTGGAGACCTCTGTAAGGAATATTTAATAAATGGCATTAGACTTGAGAAACAGTGGCTGATCTGCTATAAATAGTGGCCGCACATGACGCATACGAGGAGGCATTGAAGATCGAGCCCGATAACGCTCAGGCCAAGTCTGGAATGAGCGCTGTCCAGCGCGCCATCAATGCTGAGGCTACCGCTGACGGTGTTGAGGGAGACCCAAGCGCCGGCCTCGGAGGCATGTTCAACGACCCCGGACTCTTCCAGAAGCTGGCCAGCAACCCTAAGACCGCCCCCCTGCTTGCCGATGCCGAGTTCATGGCCAAGCTGAAGAAGATCCAACAAAACCCCAACAGTGTCGGAGAGGAGATCCGTGACCCTCGTTTCCTGCAGGTGATGAGTGTGCTCCTTGGAATTGATATGAACTTTGGTGGTGAGGGTGGTCCTTCCGGTGCCCAGGACACTCCCATGCCTGATGCCAAGCCTGCTTCGCCGACACCGCAGCCCAAGAAGGAGCCTACTCCTGAGCCGGAGGATGAAGAGGCTATCGCCAAGAAGAAGGCCCAGGAGGCCGGTGATGCGGAGAAGAAGATTGGTAACGACTTCTACAAGCAGAAGCAGTTCGACCAGGCTATGGAGCACTACGAGAAGGCCTGGGAGCTGCACAAGGACATCACCTACCTGAACAACCTTGGCGCCGCCAAGTTCGAGAAGGGCGATTACCAGGGTGCCATTGAGACCTGCCAGAAGGCCGTGGAGGAGGGCCGTGATCTGCGTGCTGACTTCAAGACTATTGCCAAGTATGTTGGATTCTCAGATACCAATGAAAATACCTACTAACCGTTCATATAGGGCCTACACTCGTATCGGCAGTGCCTACGAGAAGATGGGTGACCTCACCCAGGCCATTGAGTACTACCACAAGTCGCTCACCGAGCACCGCACACCCGAAGCCTTGGCCAAGATGCGCGCCGCCGAGAAGACCAAGTCCACCGCCGAGAAGAATGCCTACATGGACCCCGCTGAGGCTGAGAAGAGCCGTGAGCTTGGCCAGCAGAAGTTCCAGGAGGGTAACTGGCCCGCCGCTGTTGACGCCTTCACCGAGATGACCAAGCGTGCTCCCACCGACCCTCGCGGTTACTCAAACCGTGCTGCCGCCCTCATCAAGCTGATGGCATTCCCTCAAGCCGTGCAGGACTGCGACGAGGCCATCCGTCTCGATCCCAAGTTCATTCGCGCCTATATGCGCAAGGGTCAGGCCCTTATCGCTATGAAGGAGTTCAACCGTGCTTTGGACACCTTCACCGAGGCCGCTGAGCACGATGATGGTACCAACCGACGCGAGATCGAGCAGCAGCAACAGAAGTGTCTAGATGCGCAGTTCAGCGCCCGCGCTGGTGAGACCGAAGAGCAGACCTCCGCTCGTATCCAGAATGACCCCGAGGTATGTTTCGTATTTTCCGCATTCCTTTGTGCACTGCTAACTGTCGTAGATCATGTCTATCCTTCAGGACCCTGTCATGCAGAGCATCCTCCAGCAAGCCAAGAACGACCCGGCTGCGCTGCAGGAGCACATGCAGAACAGCCAGGTGCGCATGAAGATCCAGAAGCTGATGGCTGCTGGTGTGATCCGCATGGGTCGGTAAATCCCTTCCTTTTGCGGGAATGGACTATATTGCAACGAATTCAAGATGTGACGAGCTGTCTTACAAGTATCACTTCAAGTCTCAAGGTTCCTTTCAATGTTTATTCTAAAATCATTTTTTCACAAGTTGCTTAGCATGAAATTATCCATAGCTCCATAATATCATGTGTTTTAGAGTTCAACCCTTTCATTATGGACGTCGTATCGCTACTTGTACCTCCATAGGCATGTAGGAAGATACCCGTTGGGGTAAATATATATCGACTTCGGAAGCGGGTGGACCTCGGCAGTGCGGCGCACGCATCCATGAACATCAACAAAAGGATAAGCTCCGATCGCACGTTCCAAGATTCCAAGGCTAGTTCTAGTTACTAAGCCCTAGAGCAATTGGACAATGACCAATATAAATTATCCAGGTAGCAACCTTGGAAGCCTTGCCTAGCGACCTACTATTTTAGGAATTGTTTTTCTGGGCTTGCTTTTTACGTTGTACCACCATACCCTCTACAGCGGTCAAGATCGCACAAGTAACCCAATGGCAAGCCTCAATTGCGTCGGCGCAGATCTCACGAAAATAAAAAAATCAACCTTAACCGAAAAAGATCAGGAAGGCCGAAGCTGATCAGTGGGGACGAGGAGCCCAAAGCACACCCGAGATCCATGGATACAAGACACGACAGTGGGAACACGATTCCACAATAGCGTCACACACGGAAAGTGTTCTATGGTATGAGTGCAAGGGGCTGGTTCCCCTCCAAAAAACCAGCAGGGAATTACCCACACCAACCCCCGCTAAATAGCTGATAGATCGAAAATGGCCAGACGCGGCCTGAAACTCTCTGCATGGCCTGCAGGAGAAGCACAGCTAGAAGCGAATCAGCTAGGGTGAAGCTCGGGACAGGTCTCGAGTCTTGACCGATATAAATCCGCCATCAAAGATAGTAGCGATAGATTCTGGCACTAGAGCTTACATCTTAAACCTTGATCCAGGACTTGTAAGGACAGTGTAATTTGTAAGCTAAAATCCGACTGGAGTTTAGTGTACCCGCAGTGGACTTGGGGCGATCTGTGAGCTCCGGAGTTCCAATCGGGGCCTAGGGGCGCGAGGAGCGACTATTGATTTTGGGAATGTTAATCAGGAGTTACGTGTGCCACGTGTACTACATATTCCTGTTTACTTAAAATGAAATAAATGAAGGATACGTATACATAAAACACAAATATATAGTCAGACCTCGGAGATACGCGTAGATGTTATTATACTGTTGTACGGACAAGTCCGAATGGTTGTAGGGCTGTTCCCCCCTGTAGCCACAGTGTTGCTCGGAAGTGTGGCGGTGCATCCCTATTAGGAAGTCGATAGTTCCACTAGTTAGTGTGGCTGGAAATGGGTTCGTGGGTTTCTATGTTGGGTTAGCGAGAGAAGAAAGTAAAATAGGAGCTCACATTCAGGTTCCACTTGTACATGAAGATGAAGAAATTTTACTTAGAATAATATTCATCTAGGTGATAGGGATCATAGGTACCTGTATAGCAAATCCAGGTACGGAGTGCCCTATACTGCAGTCCGTACCTTGGATGCTAGCTCATGTTTAAGTAATACGTCACTGATCTCTCTCGATCGACCGGGGCCGATCCCTATTCCTTAGAGGCGATGATGGCTACTTTAGGCTCCAATCAATCATTCTGAATTGGCATTTTCGCCTACGGTGCATAATAAATTATTATTTCTTTTACCGGGAACAACGTATATTGCGGCCCCAGCCACAAGGTGCTCTCCTCCATTGACGCAACCGGTTGATTCCCCGAGAGCTCCCCTTCCCCCCCAATTGGTCTCTCCACTTTCTTCCCTTTCCTTTTTCCGAAGACCCTCTTTTGCATTTTCCATTCTCGCTTCTTCTTTTTTTTCTCTTACTCTCACCTTTCTCGCCTAGGTGTACCGCACCACACTAATCTTCACTTTTCCGTGTATACGTAGTACCCTAGGTAAGCATAGCTAATCACCTTCCCGCTCTCTTCCCCTCACCCAAACCGGGTACAATCCCCGGATCGACTGCGGTGGTCCCGCATCATACCACCCATGGATCTCTAACCACTTTCTTAGCCGCAGCTCGAGTCATCCATCCTAACTACCCGACCTTTCGGCGATACAGAGGCGCCGACCGCCAACATGGCGTCTGTCCAGGCGGAAAAGACAGAATTGAAGGAGGAAGGAATCATTGAGGCTGCTACTGATCTGGCCCAAGATCCCAACTCCAAGGTCAATCCGGAAACTGTCGAGGATGCACTCGTGAAGAAGACTCGGGAGTCGGGGGTCCCTGCATACCAATTCGATCCCGATGCCTCGCCAGAGGACAAGGCAGCCGCAGCTCAGGCGGTATGTACTCGATGAAAGAAACGAATCCCCAGGAGAATCGGCTATGGAAAATGCGAGTACTAATCTGATCCTAATTCTAGCGGCTGCCACCGGGTTTCCACCATGATAAGAAACCAACAGGAGTTGCGGTGATCACGGATAAGGTACGACCTTCCCCAGACTCGACCAACGCGCTCCATACTAACCTGTGTAGGATGACGGAAAAGCGGATTACGATCTTCCCCCGCCGCGCTCAGCCACCGCTCTTATTGCCGAGGATGCCAATGCGCCCGAGGGACAGAAAGGAGATATGGATGAGGACATGAGGTGGGCGCGTGATCGCACTGGTTGGGCGCCCAAATTTCACGAAGAACGAACCGCAGAGGAGGAAGCAGAGGGCACATTACTCGACCACCAGACGTTTTTGGAGGGTCGAATCTCGGATAAGTTCTATGGCGATTGGTACCACAATGCCGGTGTGATCGCGTTTGCCTGCTTGAGCTCGTGGATCATCGCCATATTCGGCGGTGGTGTGGGCTGGGTGCTGCTGGTCATGGCGGCATGCAGCACTTACTACCGTACCTCGCTTCGTCGGGTGCGCCGCAATTTCCGTGACGATATTAACCGGGAAATGGCCAAGGCTCGCCTGGAGACCGATCACGAAAGTCTTGAGTGGATTAACAGCTTCCTCGTTAAGTTCTGGCCCATCTACGCCCCGGTTCTTTGCGACACCATCATTAGCTCCGTGGACCAGGTGCTGAGTACATCGACCCCCGCTTTCCTTGACAGTCTGCGTCTGAAGACCTTCATCCTGGGTACCAAACCCCCTCGTCTCGAGCATGTCAAGACATACCCTAAGACCGAGCCCGATACCGTCATCATGGACTGGAAATTCAGTTTCACCCCCAACGACACCATGGATTTGACTGCGCGCCAACTCAAAAACAAGATCAACCCTAAGATTGTCCTAGAGGTTCGCGTCGGTAAGGGTGTTCTCAGCAAGGGTCTGGATGTGATTGTCGAGGATATGGCCTGCTCAGGATTGATGCGCGTCAAGGTTAAGCTGCAGATTCCCTTCCCGCATATTGAGCGTGTGGATGTCTGCTTCTTGGATAAGCCTGAACTCGACTACGTCTGTAAGCCGCTTGGAGGTGACTACCTTGGCTTCGATATCAACTTCATTCCTGGTCTGGAGAACTTCATCAAGGAGCAGATCCACAACAACCTCGGACCTATGATGTACGACCCGAACGTGTTCCCGATTGAGATCGCTAAGATGCTGGCTGGAAACCCTGTAGATCAAGCTATTGGTGTTGTCGCCGTCACACTGCACGGTGCTGATCAGCTCAAGAACCCCGATAAGTTTGCGGGCACTCCAGATCCTTATGCTGTGGTTTCCTTGAACGGCCGAACAGAGCTGGGTCGTACCAAGACCATCCACGATACTGACAGTCCTCGCTGGAACGAAACCATCTATGTCATCATCACCTCTTTCACCGACGCATTGGCTATTAAGGTCTTTGATTGGAACGAATTCCGCAAGGATAAGGAACTTGGTGTTGCTTCTTTCGGATTGGACAAGCTTGAGGCAGAGCCTTCGCATGAGGGTGCCGTCCTGGAGGTCCTCTCTAGTGGCCGTCATCGTGGCGCTGTCCAGGCGGACATTCGCTTCTTCCCCGTTATGGAAGGTAGAAAGCTGGAGAGTGGCGAGACCGAGCCCCCGCCAGAGCTGAACACCGGTATTGCGCAATTCACCGTCGAGCAGGCCAAGGATCTTGATGGCTCCAAGGGTTTGGTGGGCAAATTGAACCCCTATGGTATTTTACTGCTGAATGGCAAGGAAATCCACACCACCAAGGTCCTGAAGCGGACCAACAACCCCATCTTCCAGGATGCTGCCAAGGAATTCTTGATCACCGATCGTAAGAATGCTAAACTGGGTCTGATCATCAAGGATCACACTGATTTGATGACCGATCCCATCATTGGTCGGTACCAAATCAAGATGAATGACATGCTCAAGATGCAGGAGCAAGGCAAGCAATGGTTCCATCTCCATGGAGCCAAGGCTGGCCGTGCCAAGTTGATGCTGAACTGGAAGCCTGTTGCCCTGGGAAGGCTTGCTGGTGGCGCTGGCTACATTGATCCTATTGGTGTGATGCGTTTCCACTTCAAGCGTGCCACTGATCTGCGCAACCTGGAGGCTATGGGCAAGTCTGACCCGTACGCCCGTGTACTACTGTCTGGCTTGACTAAGGGCCGTACTGTGACTTTCCGGAACAACCTGAACCCCGAATGGGACGAGGTTGTGTATGTTCCCATTCGCAGCGCTCGCGAGAAGTTGACCGTGGAGGTAATGGACGAGGAGACCATCAACAAGGACCGTACCCTTGGCTGGGCTGAGCTGAAGGCTTCTGACTTTGTTCGAGAGAACGAGGCTGGCGAGTATGAGATCGATGACGAGAAGCAGCTGATTACCAGTAGCCTTCACATTGGCTCTGGTCCCAGTAAGGGTTTCCTCCACTATACTGTTTCCTTCTTCCCTACTGTTCCTGTGGAAAACCCCGAGGACGAGGCCGAGGAAGAGGAAGTAGAGAAGACAGAGAAAAATGGTGACGCTGAGATCCCTGGCACGCCCCTCAAGAGTACTCACTCCAAGAGTGCTAGCGTGTCCTCGAAGGCTTCCAAGTCTTTGTCTAACGGAACGACCCCCAACGTTACCTCGAATGGAGAGCCAACCACCAATGGCCGTGCCAGTATTGAGACTAGTCTTTCTCGTGCACCCACTGGCCGCGATTCCGAAACCGCATCGGTCCGGTCCATGAAGGAGGTCCCCAAGACCTACGTTGGAGCCGAGGATCTTTCCAAATACGAGTCTGGCTTCATCGTCTTCAAGTTCCATGAAGCCCACCTGGCTCACAGCAATGTCCAATTGGAGGTTATGATTGATGACTACATGTTCCCCGCCTACACTTCTCCCAAGATCCATTCGCACACTGTGAAGACTGCAGATATTGGCGAGGCCTTTGTGCGTGAGCTGGAGTTCTCCAAGCTTACCCTGCGCCTGGTCAACAAGGACGACCCCAAGGATTCTAGCGAGGAACACACCGTTGCTAAGCTGACTGGTGATACTCTGCCAACCCTGCAGCGCATTTTGTACAATCCTACCGAGCTTATCCTTCGCTCCAATGCCGGCGAGGTGAGCAAGGTCACCGTTAGCGCTCGCTACATTCCCGTGCAGATGAAGCTTGACCCCATGGAAAGCATCAACAACATGGGTAACCTTCGTGTTGATGTTTTGGATGCCGCGGATCTGCCCTCGGCGGACCGGAACGGATTCAGTGATCCTTACTGCAAGTTCCGCATCGGCGATGATCACAAGGACGTTTACAAGACAAAGGTCCAGAAAAAGACCCTCCACCCATCCTGGAACGAGTTCTTCGAGATCCCCATCAAATCCCGGATTGGCGCCAACTTCCACGTCGATGTGTACGATTGGGACTTTGGTGACTCGGCCGATTTCTTGGGTGCCGCCCCGATTGACCTTGAATCGTTGGAGCCCTTCCAGATGCAAGAGATTACTCTGCCTCTGAATGGCAAGTCTGGTGTCATTCGCTTGAAGATGCTCTTCAAGCCTAACTACGTCACTCGATCCCGACAGGGCTCTGCCACCTTTTCGGGCACCTTTGCCATGCCCGGCAAGATTGTCGGCGCTCCCGTTAAGGGTGTTGGATTCGTTGGTGGCAACGTGGTCCGTGGTGCCTCGTTCCTCAAGCACGGTGTCATGTCCCGTATCCACAAGAACAAGCATAGTGATGCCGATGCCGTGTCCGTGGCAGACAGCACCATCGAAGAGGGCCACGGTTCTCCCTCAGGTGGCTTGTCTCCTTCTGCCGCTCTGGTCGATGGTTCCCCCGGATCTGTCACCCCAACCAAGGAGCACAGTCGTAACCGCAGCACCGCCTCTCAATTTGGAGATAACCTGAGCGTAATTGGTGGCGCTGGCCGTGGAGAGACCGGCACTGCACACATCACCATTGTCTCGGCATCGAACTTCCCTCAATCCGCTAACCTACGGGTTATTGTGCGCGCACAGGGTTCCAAGGGCATGAAGGAGCTCCACAAGACCAAGGCCCACAAGGTCAGCGGTGACACCGTGACATACGATGATACCTTCAAGGTCCCCCACGCAGCCGCCGATGCGCTTTACCAAGTCCGTGTTGTCAACCACTCAACCTTTGGTTCCGACGATGTCTTTGGCGAAACCCCATTCCCTGTGTCCGACCAGGGCTCTGACGCCAATCAGGAAAAGTCTATCGCTGTTGGTTCTGGCTCAGTGACCATTCGCTCTAGCTTCACTCCCGCAGAGTCCAGCTTGCGCCCTACTACCTCGCACTCCACTGCCGGTGCTGATATGGATGGATCCGAGAGCCCTGACTCCCGCAAACCTTCCCGCCGCAGTTTCCTCAGCAGCAAGCGAAGTGTTAGCGGTGTTTGATTGAAAGTGGAAAATATAGACTCTGCCTTTTGGCTATGAATGAGGTATGGGTCAAGTATATGGAAAAACTTAAAACTAAAAACCTTACAAACCCTCAAATGACTTGTTGCTTCGGGATTGTTGTTATGTGATATCCTTTCATTTTATTTTACGCCTTTTTTTTTTTTTTTTTTTTTTTTTTTGCTTGGCCTGTTGATTGACCTGGCTAATTGTTCTGTTATTCTATGTTCATATTTGGCCTTGTTAAAGTAGCGTGCAATGAATTCTTTCCGGTTCAAGGCGTCCTTACCTAGCTTACGCTTGATGTATATTCAGTAGACCGGTATAGCTGTATGCTCGGACAATAATTGATTGATTTGTCAATAACAATGTACGGATAGTCTCCTGGCTAAGGTTGTAGCATGTAGAGATCTCAAGGTACCTAACAGCCCTACTCCGTTTCTTGCCGATAATAGGGGTCCAACTCCACCCCATCTACGTCAACTAGTCCCCCCTATTCAATAAAAGCAGATCTCTAAAAAAGCCTTTGTGCACAGCCCCTTCGACATGATGATCTACATTTCCTGCGGAAGCTTAGTTCGGGACAGGTGTACGGGTACCGTGGCATCGGCCGGGTCTGTTCCGTAAGACATGCAATTATATAAAGCTGGAATATAGTACTCCGCTAATTAAGAAGAAGTATACCCCATAAAAGGGACAATTGACGTACGCAAATCAATAGTCGTGAGTTCCGAGGCCATCCCCGTCTATTTCAAACCGTGAAGCTCCTATTCTTGGCAAAACTATTACGTAGGCAGACCCGGTCGGTACTGGGCTGGTTCGGTGGGGAGCTTTTTGATTAATTTGGGAGATGGGCTCCACCTTTCTATCCGAATCTTGTCTAGTTTAGATGAAATACTTGGTTTTGATGGGATTGAGATATAATTGAATCCTTTTATCTTGGTTTTTGACTGCGAGTCTGGAACTGTTTCAGGTGTGAGTGGCAGCTATGGAATTGTTTCGGAAAACTTCCTCGACCTGTCACTGGCTCCGGGATACCAATAGGCTATGTCGTGCTACAACCATATTAGCCTGCCCGTTTTGTATTTCGATCTTGTTAGTAATTTGTTAGTCTGGACTGGAGATCTTGATCAGCTGGATTCTGTATGCCGGATTGGGAGGAATGGTATCAGCATTCCGTAGATATTATTAGAACCATTGGAATATCAGTACTCCGTATACGGAGTAGGTAATTGAACACCAGAAGACTCTAACCAAAAAAAAAAAAAAAAAAGGATTTTTTTTTTGCGTGAGATATTAATACCTAAACTACTGCAAGCTACGGTTCTAGCCACCACAATGTCTCTGATACGACTGAGCTCAATCTTGGCGAGCAACTCGGGCCCTTTTCCCAGATTCCAGGCAACGACTCCCAGTGGGGCAAATGGGGGTGTGGATATACCACCGACCGGAGGCACAATTCGAGTGGAACTGCAAATAAAGGGGAAAAAATGGGAGTCTGGATGCTGCTTCTGGAACTCGGATCGAATTCTGGAATCTGTTCATTTGTTTCCAAGAACGTAGTGGTAAACCCCCACGGGAAAGAGTTCTGCCCCCCTTAACTTCCCCCTTTTCTTCTTCCCCCTTATAGGACCCTGTTGCATATACCATCGGCATATCTTACCGTAGAGCGTAATCGGGTACAGCTGAGTATTATAGATGGAGACTCGGTCTGGGTAACACGGACCGTTAAAACGAACGTGCGAGAGTGGCTGGATGTCAAGTAAGGAGATTTGTACTCCGTTATAATTCGTATTTATGTACTCCGTACCGTGAACAGCAAAGGTTGAATTGTTGACCGCAGGGATCATAAATATCACGTTACTCCCCCACCTCCCTTCCTTTCTCTCCACTTGTTTTCTTCTCTTTCCAAGCTTCTCTGTTCAATGCAAGAGCATTGACATTTCACAACTCTGGTAGGTTTGCCGCCATTACTCCTCTTTATCTCCGGGCCACGCCAATGACGGCACCCTGTCGACATCCCGTGGCTCCTTGGCCCGGGCTGATCGACACCTGTGGCAAAACCCCTCTTCAAATAAAAACATTGCGGCCACGTTAGCTTGGACGATTTCACGCTAACTTACTATTTATCCACCAGATTTTCCCTAATCTTTGATCTTCTTTTCTTTACACCACTTCCTTCCCCCACATCTTTCATAATGGCCGGCAAGGCACTTCCTACCCACCTTCGGGCTCCTGGCTCTGATGCCACCTCTGGCTCCTTCGAGGGCAAGCACCATGGAAAGTCCCAGTCGCACATGGTAAGTGAAATCAGCAGTCTATCTACAATTTGCGTGGGGAGATTAGGATCATGGGGGATTACGGGATGAAGCTCCGTTCCTGCTTGTTTGGGCAGTAAGCACAGTTGTACCTGCTTGTTTTGGGATTGAGATACCAAGCTGGAGCCTGAGCTGGAACTTGAGCCCTCTTATGTCCTCTCTTTCTCTTCTGTTTCAACTGTTTTTTCCCATCCCGTTTCTTTACAAAACGATACTGTTTACTTGTTGGATCTCGCTCCCGTTCCTTAGTGATCCCGATCCCGAGCCCCCTCCTTTTGCTCATTTTGGGCTATCTCATTACCCCTCTTTGCATATCTGCCCACCATGGATCTTGAAACCGCAGCGCTGACCCTAATCGCCTCCAACCAGGCCTTCGAGAATGCCTCTACCAGCGTGGCTGCCTCCCAGATGCGCAATGCCCTGAACGCCCTTGCCGACAGCGTCCCCGATGGCAACGAGAAGAAGCGCTTCGAGACTGAGATGGACAACTTCTTCGCCCTGTTCCGCCGCTTCTTGAACGATAAGGCCAAGGGTAACGCCGTTACCTGGGACCGCATTGCTCCTCCCCAGCCCTCCCAGGTGGTTGGCTACGAAGAGCTCGGTGCGGAGGCCTCCGTCGAGTTCCTCAACAAGCTGGCTGTCGTCAAGCTCAACGGTGGTCTCGGTACCTCCATGGGTTGCGTTGGCCCCAAGTCCGTCATTGAGGTCCGTGAGGGCATGTCCTTCCTGGACTTGTCCGTGCGCCAGATCGAGCACCTGAACCGCACCTTCAACGTCAACGTTCCCTTTGTCCTCATGAACTCCTTCAACACCGACCAGGACACCCAGTCCATCATTAAGAAGTACGAGGGCCACAACGTCGACATCATCACCTTCAACCAGTCCCGCTACCCCCGTATCATCAAGGACTCCCTCCTCCCCGCCCCCAAGAGCTTCGATGCTCCCCTTCAGGACTGGTACCCTCCCGGTCACGGTGACGTTTTCGAGTCCCTCTACAACTCCGGTACTCTGGACAAGCTGATTGAGCGTGGCATCGAGTACATCTTCCTGTCCAACGCTGACAACCTTGGTGCCGTTGTCGATCTCCGCATCCTGCAGCACATGGTTGACTCCCAGGCTGAGTACATCATGGAGTTGACCGACAAGACCAAGGCTGACGTCAAGGGTGGTACCATCATTGACAACGACGGCAAGGTCCGCCTGCTGGAGATCGCTCAGGTCCCCAAGGAGCACGTCAACGAGTTCAAATCCATCAAGAAGTTCAAGTACTTCAACACCAACAACATCTGGATGAACGTCCGTGCTATCAAGCGTGTCGTGGAGGAGAACGAGCTGGAGATGGAGATTATCGCCAACGAGAAGTCCATCCCCGCTGACAAGAAGGGTGAGGCCGACCAGGCCATCTACCAGCTGGAGACCGCCGTCGGTGCTGCTATCCGCCACTTCAAGAACGCTCACGGTGTCAACGTGCCCCGTCGTCGTTTCCTGCCCGTCAAGACCTGCTCCGATCTCATGGTCGTCAAGTCTGATCTGTACCGCCTGGAGCACGGCCAGTTGGTTATGGACCCCAACCGTTTCGGTGGTGTGCCCGTCATCAAGCTCGGTTCGGACTTCAAGAAGGTCTCCGACTTCCAGAAGCGCATTGGAAGCATCCCTCGCATTGTCGAGCTTGACCACCTGACTATCACTGGTGCCGTTAACCTTGGCCGCAACGTTACCCTCAAAGGTACCGTCATCATTGTCGCCACCGAGGGTAGCACCATCGACATTCCCCCAGGATCCGTCCTTGAGAACTGTGTTGTGCAGGGTAGCTTGAGAATCCTCGAGCACTAAGCAGTTGGCAATTAAAACTTAATATCCCGTTTGACTTGTGATCGTTGGCTTGGCATGAGGATACAGTCTCCGATTACAGTGTGCAATTCTCTGTTCTGTTATGGGAGGTGCATTCGTGGCTATGGAACCCGTGGAGTATGCAACTTATGTGCTTGTATTACATTTGAATAATCCAGCGTTTGTCCTTTCTTCTTCTTTCTGTCCGTCTTTATCCTGGTTCTGGCTGCATTGGGATTTGCGGCTTTTCTTTTCTTCTCAAGCACTTTTGTCCAGGACTCCAAGTCAATGCCATCCTTTGATCTCTACTTACTTCACCCGTAATTTTCAATTGTAATTCACGCTTAGTATATATCCAGCTAAACCCCGAGTATCTGGTTGCCGTTGTTCGGCTGATCCTTGACCTGCGCTGAATGGCTGTTCACCCGATTAGGTATATTGATCCTCCCAATCCCTATGGCTATGTAAGATCGTAGCACCTGCTGTTCCGCAATTTTCTCATCACTCTTGGTTCAGATGGAATCATTGATCCCAAGTGTGTTAATTATAGCTTTTTTAGCCTTATTTACCCCGGCTGCCCATTCGCACTCAACACAATCATATTCTTTTCCCCCTTTAGAACTATGATGATTTGCATATATTAATACCAACTCAAGCATTTAGGTACCATCGAATATTGATACTTATTCGGACTAGGGCCCGGGACACCGGTATACGTTTAAATGTATCTTTGTTCTGATACTGATCTACTCCAGGGCTGACTGTAGTGAAGTATATATTCGTCTAAACTTCTGCATTCACATATAACTTGTATATTCACCATTCCAAAGCTCCATAATCTCAGGCAGAAAAGTACCAACTATCCCTAAAGGACTTGCTTACACCAGGCTAGAAATCTCCAAAGTCTATGAATTCGAAATGCCTCGCCAATCAATGCCCAAGCCCATCCCAGCCCGGGAACCCGGCAGAAACACATTTCCCATCAGACCAGTCGACAAAGAGTTTCTCGTCCAAAGCGTCAAGGTAGCCATACAAGAAGGAAACCACGCATCGATCTTCTTGATCATAGTACGCGGATATTTCTCCGTTCGCCTCGATGTGCCTTGGTGCAGACCTCAAAGGTGTTAAGACTTGTTACTACGATACACCGAGAAGCGAGCTTGCAAGCATTACACTCCCTGGTGCGTGATTATCTCTTGTTTATAGAGAGGAAGGGGAGGCATCTGTACCGGTTTCATGAAACTGGGATGGGGTGTTGGTTTTGGGTGTAAGTGTCTTATTTCTTTTCGCACCTGGGCTTCTAGTATTCACTTAGAGAATGCTGCTAATTTCTCAAGGAATACTGTCATCAATGACTTGGATAATGAAGATGGTGCTCTTGCTTCTACGGATCACGCGAGTTCGCGTAGGGCACTTGGGTTCCTGCGGTTTCGCTACTACCGGGAATGTGAGCCGAAGCTCGAGGAGATTCTTCATGCTAGCTTTTACAGAACTAGACAGTCGGTGAACTTGACGGTCGCTGTTGAGCACATGAGCATTTGATGCTGCTTTTCCTTGTTCTAGTGGTTCGAGTGAAATAATTGGAAGATGACCTAGTTTTCCATTATACGTTATTTGGATAGATTCAAATTTGGAGTGCTTGACGAGAGAACAACTGGGCGCATGATGTGTACGTTTTCTCTTCCACTGAAGCCATAAGATACAAAATAATGTTGTTTACTATCACGCCCTGTACGACTTACTTGTCATGTGTAAACCCACGTGGCATCCTTCATCCATGGATTGGATTTACATTCAATAACCTTAGTTTACACAACAAATGTGAGTTATTTATTTTGGAAAGCAATGGGGCAATTAAGTCATTTCAAGGCTTTGTGTCATCAGAACTCATGAATCATATTAAATGTTCGGCCTTATTTTCCGACGCTTGGTCTGAACCTTCTATTCCCGAGGCTTGATTCGAACTTCTGAGAATGGCCGGCTGTAAGTGCCGCGAGACCAAGCACGTAAAAATCTCAACTAGCTACTTATTCCCTGTCATATAAAACAGGTTATCTCAAGAGCAAGCACTACGTGCTACAGTACTGTACTACAGCCTTGAATCCACTTCAATTTGGAGTGTGGCCAATGGTATTCCGCTAAGTTAGGCGGATGTTTATCCCGGTGACTTCATCTTGCGTCACTGGCCACTGAAAAGTACCGCAAGTATGGAATTGTTACCATTTCACAATTTATCTTTGAGACTAGTCTTGGATCACTTTCCCACGTCAGGGGTTTATTCAAGACGCCTGTTTCTGCAGTGAGATTATCACCAGTACCAGCTATTCTTTAATTGAGTTTTATTATCTCCTGTCTACCCTCAATGGATAGCTTTGTCCAACCTCAGGCTCCAGGTTTAAACCTGTTGCCGCCGCCATCATGGAGGCGCCTGCATCGGATATGATATAACTTTTAGTCCATCGCTGTGGCTATTCGATGATTGTGCCACCGCCACTGCTGAAGATCTTTTAGGCAGGATACGTTGTCTTCCAAAGCTTTTCGCCATCTCTGCATCCAGCTTGTACATATCGGTGAATACCTGGCAACGACTGTATATTTTACGCCGGCACGTTGTTACGCTGTTACGCTATGAAGGATCAACATTATCATGCATCTGGCTTGTCGCCGACTTCGGACCGTGGGAGTCCTTCGAGAGAGGATACAAGGTCATGGAAGAAGAGAGTGTCGACTGCTTGTCTGGCTTGTAAGAAGTCAAAACGGAAGGTATGTTCCTGCCATTCATTTATAGACTCGCATGACTAATGTTGATGATTAGTGCTCGGGAACACCGCCTTGCGATAACTGTCGTGCTTTTCGGCGCACTTGTATTTTTGATGAATCCCTTGACCAGCGCCGCCGTGTTGCTGCTAAACGCACAGCTGATGAACTGGGCTACCACCGCGACCTTTTAAACGATCTGTTCAAGTTAGTCCGTGAAGCAGACGAGTCTTGCGCACTGGAGCTAATGGACATAATTCGACGTAATGCTCCTCCCCATGAGGTCAGGTCCTATATCAACAAAACGCTGGCCACCCTTGGTGCAAATAACACCACACCCCGTGAGACGGTGGCTAAGCTAGAGGATGCACGCCATCTCCTAAGTGTCGAAGCTGATGGCCCTGCGTTTCGAAGCAAGGTGATGGATATTCATTATCTTTGTGATGAGGCGCCGTTGAAGGTTCCTGCATATCCGTGGACGAACGTCACAAGCGATGCAGATCTGGTGTCGAACCTCGTCTCGCTTTATTTCACCTGGGACTACCCATTTCAAGGAGGGTTGGACCGAGATGTCTTCTTGAAACATATGGTTGGCGGAGATTTGCGATCGGAGTTTTGTAGTCCCTATCTGGTGAATGCGATGTTGAGTAATGCCTGTGTATGTTCATGATTCTTCGGATTATTGAATGACCACTGATGCTAAGTAGTATTTTTCAGAGTTCTCGGAAGCATATGGCGTCCCCGGGAATATTTCTTCCAAAGGCTGTGATTTCCTTGCTGAGGCTGAGAGACTGAAGGAATTGCAGAGCCCCCAGCCTAGTCTTGTCTTACTGCAAGGAACGCTTCTCATGTATGAGAGATATGCCATGTCGCACAACAACGACCAGGGCTATATCACATTGCATGAAGCTATCCGAATTGGTGAATCACTGGGCTTGGTTGGAGACAAGGGGCCAAGAATAGCATCGGATCAGCTATCGAAGGACATGGATTCGTCGTGCAGACGGGCAGCGTGGGGACTTTTCAACATCGACACGTAGGTGAAGTTTAACGACGAGTTGTTTTTTGGCTAACATGTTCCAGGATGATCCATACTGGCTTTCTCAGACCATCTTTAATTGATCATGTCAACCTTCCCCGTATTGAAGATGATTTCTCCGGTCAGCCCCAATGGACTCCTTATCCGACGCATCGGAAGCCACGCCCATTATATTTCAAACCATTCTTCGACGAAGCGTGCAACTTATCCACTATCGCGCGTGATATTTCACGTAGCATGTTCGCCGGTGATAATCGGGATAAGTCACTTCAACGCCAAAATCGAGAGGTATTATATGAGCGACTCCTCCGGTGGCAGGCCTTGTTACCCGATGCATTTGCCTCAACGGACCCGCCACCGCATATCCTTTTGTTGAAGTAAGATGAACATATCATAAATTGAAAGAGCGAATGACAGGATGGCTGACTTTCTACGTTGTAGAATGCGATACCATACCTTGATCATCAATTTATTCAGCTGTATTTCCGACAGCGAATTCTCCAGTATTACATCCGAAGCGCCCCATACACCCGAAAGTCCTCCAAGACAAACCCCTGAGTCCAAGTATAATGCTTGGGAGGTTACGCAATCGGCAGCGCGAGGCATAGCTGAGCTAGCGCAGCTACATCGACAAGAATATGGATTGAGTCGCGCACATCAATTCGCCATGTACGCCATCAACCTTGCGCTATTCACCCTATTAGAGCAGGAAGGTTTTGACGTCGTTGACGAAGATTTCCTCTCCCTGGCGAGCGCATTTTCCATTGTTGCTAGCCGATCGGCACTTGGGCGAAACCTGTTTCATATCTTCCGGCAATCCGTGCGGGCCAAGGCTCAGGGTGATCGGATTCGAAGGGCGAGTTCAATCTCGGATGAGCTCAAAGACCTTTTTGATGAGGAATCGACTGGGAGAGGTCATGATCGATTTAATGATTATGCCGAGGGGCTTGAGAAGCTAAATCAAGAACAAAAATATCATGGCATTGGTCGGGAGGGTGGCACCAGTCTTCAGGATTATCCTGGAATGGGGCTTTCGGATATGCTTGATCGGTATGAAAGTCTAAGTCTAGGTAAAGATGACGTCTTCTTGGAAAGGTATCGTCCCGTGGAGTGTTGATATGGATTCTTTTCCCGTGGAACGACATTGGTTGAAAAAAAAAAGCCTCCTACCTGTTTCATATTCAGACCCAAGGAGCTGCCAAGTCGGCTGGACGAACAGAATGTCTAGACGCGACGGGGGGCATGGATGTATATCTCCAGTATGCTTAAGTGGAGACATCCGTCGAGGTTGACCTAAATCTGACGTCAAGTTTGGTTTCCCGACCCACAAACGCGCATCTGGAACAAAAGAGCACAGAGAGCTGATTACCCCTGTGAGTAAAGCTGGACAGTGGCGGAAAAGTGGGGAGACGATTGAATTTATCTGGGTCGTCACCAGACTTCGAACCGGTCTTGATCCTCTCTAGTCACGGGTGCCAATTTTATCCTCGCCCCATGGACATCCGGATGAAACGTTCAAAATTTACCTCTCTCATGTGTCGCTCTTCATCTTAATCTCTACTCAAGTGTGGCCATGAGTTCTCAACGTAACTCACCGCACCAAGAACCTACCCCGAACAGCACGGGTCCTTACTGGGTGCCACACACGAACCCAAGCCCTCGGTCGTCTCTCGCCCCACAAGACTTCATCTATGCGGGCAATACCGCGCCTTTTACGCCACATACGGTAGTTCAGACTACGTTTCCCACATTCGGCCTTACTCCGTCCGCGTCCAGCACAGATTTAGGTCATACTCCCGATTCGCTACCTCTAGAAAAGGTCGCGATCCCCCGGATACCTGGCTTCACCAACGCGCAGGCTCGACGACGTTCAGCGCGTGCATGCGAATCCTGTCGACAGCGCAAAACAAAATGCGACGGTAAACGCCCGATTTGTGGACAGTGTATATACCACAACAATCGCTGTGTCTACGAGGAGGTAAAACGAATTCGCGACGAGAATAAAATCAAGTCCCTCACGACGCGCGTGGAAGAATATGAGAAAATTCTTCGCAGTATTGAGAGTGAAGTCGACAGCCCGACGGCACGAAAAATTAGAAAAGCATTGAAGGTGAGCCTAATCAATAACCAGTCCCCTTTGGGACTGTCCAAAATCGACCTGCAGATAGTGGTCTGACACGAAGCTTCATCTAGTGCAAAGAAGGGAAATCCCCACAAGCTGAAGATGGGGATGGCTCTGATAGCTCATCGTCGGTGGGGTCTCTGGAAGCTGTCGATGTAGTCGGCGAAGATCTGAACCGCAACGAGCATACGCGTGCTGCCGGCTTTTTCGGCAAAAGCTCCGAGGTGTCCTGGATTCAGAAGCTTGAGGATAGTGTAGGACGAAGCACTAGTCAGGAAATGTCTGACTCTCCTCACCTGGAAAGTTCGGAGGGCTCTGGGGATTCCGCGCCTCCAAATGACAAAATAGCCAGCGAT
The DNA here is from genome assembly GCA_023626355.1 of Penicillium sp. S1602. NCBI lineage: Eukaryota > Fungi > Ascomycota > Eurotiomycetes > Eurotiales > Aspergillaceae > Penicillium > Penicillium sp. S1602. The sequence goes on along the minus strand of JAMAGW010000016.1, from coordinate 317,102 downwards.
ATTCCTATTGCTATGATGAACTATCATTTGGATGAGCTGGATATCCCCGACGTGGACCCTCAGTCGGACCAATTTGGAATGCCGCCAAGGGAACGGGCTGACGAATATTTTCATGCTTATATGACATTCGTCAACCCTTTCTTCTGTGCTATTCGCCAGTCGACTTTTACGCAACAGTATCTGCAGTATTTTAACCTATTATCTGACCCAACTCGCAAGGTCACTCCGCCGCGCAAATGGCTGGCGGTGCTGAATATGATTTTTGCTATTGGTTGTCGACACTGTCGATTGACGGATTACACTAACAGCGGCATTTATGATAATCATGTTGTATTTTTGACGCGAGCGAGACAACTAAGTCTGCAGGATAATATTCTTTTCGAACATACCGGACTTCAGCAGATCCAGTTGGAGTTCTTGGTTGCTGTCTACCTGCTTTGCACTGGACGGGTGAATAGGTACGTTTGTTGTTTCCCGTCTTCAATATATAGGCGTTGATCAGTGCAGGGCATCTAAATTCGCCAACATGGCTCTCCACTCCGCCATATCACTTGGGATTAACCTACGTCTTCTGGACGAGAGAACAGACCGCGCCTCGAAAGAAGCTCGTTGTCGCCTATGGTGGTCCATATATGCCCTAGAGCATCTTCTGACATCCATGCACGGCCGAGTATCTCGCGTCGGAGAGCATCTCTGCTCAGTTCAACTTCCAACCCCAGTGGAAGAAGAGACATTCGACGAACCAGAGATTCAACGTCTATTCCTGGACCAAGCATCCAGGATCGAAGTCTCCGCCACGCTCTTCGAAAAGATCAACCAGCCAAACCCAGTCCCTTCCTGGACTTTCAGCGTCCCACCCAGTCCATCCCTCTTCTTCCACTACCTAGTAGACCTTTTCCTCATCTCTCAATCCGTCCTGAACAAGGTATACAGTATAGAAGGAATTCGAGAAGGAACAAGTCAAGCAGAATACCGTCTCCAGAGATACGCTCTACGCATGGACCGCTGGCTCTCAAAGTTACCTCCAAGCTACCAATTCACCCAACCAGATGCCGGTCCATGGCGTCTCAACCACGCCCAACTGGACGATGAATCACTGCCCCATACCCGCGAACGAGTCTGTCTGGCAATGAACTACTATTCCGCCAGAATATCGCTCTGCAGACCTTGTTTAAGTTTTAATCACCACAGCCCCGTCTCACAAGAAAAGTCCTCCCGCGCAAAACTGCGTGCCGCCATGGCAACCAATTGCCTCCAGGCCTCTTGTTCCCTTATCTCTACTTTCCCGGAGAAAATCGATCTCGCCTGGCTTGCGCGTGTGACGCCTTGGTGGAGTGTGCTTCATTTCCTGATGCAATCTACCACAGCACTACTCCTAGGATTATTGTATTGCTCTGTCGCACCAGCGGGTCGGGGACAAAAACCATGTGAATTCCCGACCAATCTATCCGGTGCCCCATACCCGTCGTTATTGGAGTCGGATTTGAAGACCGCGCTGGAAATGTCTAAGAAGGCTCTTTCGTGGATCCATGCTATGGCTTCTGTGGATGCAGCGGCATACCGGGCGTTTAAGTTGTGTGATAATGTTGTTAGGAGAATTGCTCCCATGCTAAAGCTCGACTTGGAGGATTGGCCTAGTGCGTCGACGTTGGGTGAGGAAGTGTCCCATGAGGGGGATCGGGACGAGGGGGATTCTAGGATGGAGGGGTTGGAGGAGTTGGTCCATTTTGAAGCCGAAAATATTTGAGTTTATTCATGTGCATGTGGTGTTTATACTTTTCTTTCGATGATTTTATGTCTGGTTTACTATTCCTGTCATCAACTGAGAAATTGTGTTCTCGCCTTGGTGTTTTTAGGTTAATGATCATGATGTTATGATATATGCCAACTTTATATACTACTATCATAGCTTCTTGGTAGATCTATCTCATTGCAAGGTTCCGAGTTCTCTGGTTGGAATATATGACAGTTTTTGTTTCCGTCTTGGATGGTTTGAAATTGAATTCAATGATACCCTTGGAAATCGACGACTTCGAACTCCACTAAATTAGTAGTAATATCTATCTGCGAAGCACTTCAATCTAACAGCATACCTATTTGACCCGTACAACCTTGGAACCTTGGAATCAAACTTGGATTAGGAATATGTACTACAGCATTAGATATATATGTCGATCAAAAAAATCACATCACAACCAAACCACCGGCTAAGCGAACACAAGAGAAATGTCCATCATGCCAACCAAGATCGAAAACATCACTAAAAACGCCAGGATATAATAGACACCCCACTTCACCTTCACTCATGAGAACGGATGCCAGTAACAAAGGAAAGGGAATCAAGTAGATGGTAAGAACAAATTGCAGTATGCGGGGAATCAATGCAGAGTCGAGTATAAATGTAATTATGTAGCCGGAGGTACTGTGACAGACACCACTGAAGTAGCATGTACAGGCGAGAACAAACAGATTAGCCTAAGTCGGCTGAGGCTGGAGTTGGATCTGGAATGTATGTTGATGTTGATGCTGTGGTGCAGGGCGTGGTGGAACTCTGCCTTGTGTGTGGTGTGTCTGAACGCCTTGAAGCTGGGGCTGGGGGTGTCCGTGCATCGGTTGGGCCTGAACCTGCTGCAAAGGAGGCATCTGCATGAATGCATGTGGAGGCGTAGGTCGCGCTGAGTGAATAGGCGACTGTTGATGCATGTGCATATGCGGCATTGGCATAGGTTGCCCAGGCTGGTGTGAGAGTTGCTGGGGCATGTGTTGACCTGCCTGGGTCGTCATGTGCTGAGCCTGCTGCTGGAGGTGGTGGGCCTGTGACATTGCTTGTCCTTGCATTGCTTGTGCTTGCATTGGTTGACCAGACATGGATTGTCCTTGCATTGATTGTGCTTGCATTGGTTGACCAGACATGGACTGCCCTGTCATAGATTGAACAGGCTGGGGAAGCGAGTGATTTTGTTGGGGTATTTGTTGCTGCTGTTGCATTTGGCCTTGTTGGTGGTATGGAGGGGTTGGACAAAGGCGCTTGCTCGGATCGTCATCTCCCACGAGTGCCGCACGCTTACGAGCCTGGTTCATATCTGCATTATCTCCCACATTCGGCTTGTTCTCAGCCTGTATCGGATTTCCGCCTGCAGCGGCTGCAGCTGCAGCCGCCGCAGCCGCCGCAGCAACATCTGCTTTGCGAGGTCTTCCACGAGGCCGACCTGTGCCAGGTTGTTTAGGCTTGTTTGCCTTGGGTTGAGGAGGTTTTCTTGGCTTCGGTGGTGGTAATGGCTGTCCTGTTGCAGCCGCCCAAGCAATCTGGTCCGCCTTGCGAGGGCGACCACGCTTGCGCTTTAGAGGTAATGGAGTTCCATCAGGACCGATGATAGGAGTAAGCTGGGAAGCTGAACCCACAGCTGAACCAGCGGCCGCGGGCGTCATATTAGGATTGAAAGATGCCTGTCCGGGTTGTGATGTTCCCGGAATGGGTTGTCCATTTGCCGCGGCTTGGGCCGCGGCTTGGGCAGCAGCAGCAGCCCTAGCTGCGACTTCTTCCTTGCGCGGACGTCCCCGTTTACGTTTTGGCGTTGGAGTTGACGGGTCACCGGTAGCTAGTTGTACTTGGCCATTGGGCTGAGCAGGAGTGGCAGTCGGCACAGAAGCGGGAATGGTCTGCTGCATTTGAGCCTGGGTAGATTGGGGCTGAGCAGCCAGAGAGTTTCGAGGCTTGGGGGCGGCCTTCTTTTTCGGAGCAGGGCTTTGGTCTTCCATCTTAATAGCCTGGTTCCCCGTTGACGATGTTCCAGATGGTACCACGGATTGTCGTGCGACATCTGCCGAGGGTTGCGACGGTGGCTGATAGTGCTGGAACTGGGGGGTTTGTTGCGAAGAGGTGAATTGGGGTTGACTTTGCTGGTTGAATTGGACGGGTTGTTGCTGAACGAACCCCTGCGGCTGGTACTGATGGAACGGGGATTGAGCATGCTGCGTAAAGGGAGAGGCTTGTTGCTGATAAGGATTTTGTGCTTGGGTTTGCTGTTGCAACTTTTGTAATCTCTGCTGTTCCAGAAGCTCCTTCTGCTGTTGCTCCAACCGTTGTTTTTCCAAGCGTTGCTGATGCTGTTTTTGCGCCTCTAATCGCTGCTGCTGCTCGAGCCGCTGTTTTTGCTGTTGTTGCTCTAGCCGTTGCTGTTCAAGACGTTGTTGTTGTTGTTGTTGCTGCTGCTGTTCGAGGCGTTTCTGCTGCTCTAGCTTTTGCTGTTCTAGCTGCTTCTGTTGCTCCAGCCTTTGTTGTTGTTGTTGCTGTTGCTGCTCTAATCGTTGCTGCTGCTGTTGCTGCTGCTGCTGCTGCTGCTGCTGTTGTTGTTGCTGCTGCTGCTGAAACTGTTTTTGTTGCTCTATCCGTTGTTGTTGCATTCGTTCCTGATGTTGCTGTTGCTGTTGGTATTGTTGCTGCCTCTGTTGCAACTGCTGATGTGTCTGCTGGGGGGATTGCGGCTGAGACTGAGGCTGTCTCTGCTGGTTGATGGCAAACATGGAGGGACTCGCCATAGATGGGCTAGCCGATGGGTAGCTTTCCCGTTGGTGCACACCCGAATGAGGCAGCCTGTTCAAAGACTGTTGTGGTGATGATACTCCCGCAGCGTGCTGATGTGTCATGGCAGTCGGAGGGCTCATCCCGGGGCTCATTCCAGGACTCATTCCTGGCTGCGGTCGCAAGTGCGCAATTGGATTGTAGGCCCCCCTCTGAATATTTTGCAAAGCCATAGGATCGGGATTTCGCGGCATCAGATCCGGTGAGCCTTGTGGCGCAAAGTGGGCAGGGAATTGTGCCGCAAAACTTGTGGTGGTGGGATACCCCGCCAAAGGCCCTGTCGAAGTCGGAGCCATTTTACGCATGTCCGGAGATTGCGTCGCCGCAAAATTCTGTTGCGGCTGTGCCCGGAAAATCGGCTTATTGCTTGGGAAGGGACTTCCATGTTGCGGGAGGTTCGGCGCGGCGCCAAGCGACGGCGATGGGATATGCTGACGTTGAGGGGCCAGGGGATGCTGGGCTTGGTTTGAAGGATGGGTTTGCTGCGCCTGTTGCTGTTGCTGCTGGGAGGGGTGAAATGGTTGACCCCCGTATCCCATCATCTTCAATGACGTGGGTTCGAATTAGCCGTCAGCGGCAGCGGGATTCGATGGGGGTTTTAGCTTTGGCTTTGATCACGATACATGCGACCACCGCTTGCCAGAGATCGGGCAATACTCGTAACGAACGAAAGATATATATAGATAATTCACCCTCGCAGTGGTCGCGTGTTGGAAAATCTCACGAGTTATAGTTGAGACCGTAAGAGTCGCGCCGCGTGTTTTGTTGTTTCGGGCGGGCCGAGATATAAGGCGACAAGGCCACAAGGCAGCAAGGCCGCAGGTTGCCCCTCCCAAAAAGAGCCTAGCGGGTACGGAGGCCGAGTGCCGCCGGTCAGCGCAAGTTGCAAGAAAATGGCCCAACACACACGAAAGAGTGATTCAGGGGGATGAGGAACCACCAGGGCCAACAGGGCACTCCAGCAGGATCCAAATAGCCCCAGTACACCCTGTTTTGAAGATCAGGGTATACAAAGATCGGGGGGGAGGCAAAGTGGATGACGGTCTGGGGATCTCGATGAATTACTAGGGAAATAATAATAAAAAAATAAAAAATGAAAAAAATTAAAAAATTAAAAATCAAATTTCGAGGATTTCTCTCCACATCACGTGACGGTCACGAGCGGGGAAGTATACACAAGTCACCCAGCCCTATCTATCGTGGATTCAAGGAATTATGATTAAATCTTCAATGCTCCTTGTTTTGTTTTATTCTCTAATATTACAGCTCTATATACTTTATGCCGCCTTACCCGCCTCCTTGTCCTCTACAGCCCTTAGATCGGCTAAACACGGCGCGAAAAACAACTTGCCCGATATCACCCCACGCAGCGTCCTAATACCCACGACGACCCATAGCAGAACGACACACAGCGATAAGATCTAGAGAACTCGGATTAGCAAACATATGAGCGAAGTAGATAGACAAGTACACTTACAGTCCCAAGCACGGCAAAAAACTTGGATGGAAGCTCGGTCCCAATTTGGGTCGTACTAGCTGCATACACGCCCAATGGAAAGGTAAATCCCCACCATCCGATGTTGAAAGGAAATTTCTTGCAGTGGGCGATCGACGCAGATGCAAAGAAGAGCCAAACTAGCCCAAAAGACCACAGGATCAGGGCAACTAGAAAGCCAAGGGTGTAGAAGGTGGGTCCGGAACCGTCTTCCAGTGTGTGAGTTCTGGGGAAAATGTCTCGAGCGCATTGACCCAACTTCATCATGCTACTAAAATTTAGCTTAAGTTTGACATCATGAACAGACAATCTCTTACCCATATCCACCTTGTCCCAGGGGGCCCAACGGTAAGAATACGCTGACAATAACAGCCTTAGGTGGTAACTTGTGCAAAGTCAAGCGCTGGAGGTAAATGACCATGACCATCAATGCAAGGGGTAATCCAATACCCCAGAGCACATAACTGACAAGAATGGTCCAGAGTGCATGTTCCGGGTTGGGAAGTACCTCGGCAACAATGGCACCGGAGGAGGCGGCCACGATGCAGCTCACAATGGGAAGAAGCCAGACAGCTGTCATGGAGGAAAGATGAGTTTCGCTTCCCTGTGCCATCCTATTTCCACGTTAGCGGCTTGGAATACAAGCTTTATTTACAGGCGATAGTCGTACAGAATAAATGGTAATGATAAAGCTGTCATCACGGAAATCACGGCATCGAAAATCCATAATCCCCAGGCAACGTATCTCGTCCACTCACCCCATGCAGGTACACAGACGAGAACGATCATATTGATAATCGTGGCCAGACCCATGGGAAAAGTGCCGATAAACATGGACTGAACTGGGTGTGTGATCATTACCATGAAGATATCCGGGTACAGTGCATAGCGAAGGATGCTAATGATGCACCCCAGGGTAAAGAGAAGCACATTCAGGGCAAATATCACGACAGAGATCCAATAAACCCATACTGCATTGTAGGGGAGATTATGAAGCAGGATCGAGACGATACCTGTGCCCATCGTCACAGCGAACCATCTGTAGGGAGGTCAGCATTGTCACATACTAGTGTATCTGATGGCAACGAACGACGGTGTGAAGTTGCGGACTATCCTTCTCCAACCCTCATCATATTTGGAACCAGGCTGGTCTTGTGTATTCTGGCAATCAGGCATTGTATGTGACACTTGATTTAGTGAGGGTAAGATGGGTTAGAATGCAGCGTGACGTTTCTCTTCAATTATTGAAGGAAGTACGAAACTCCTCACCCATGAATACAGAACAGTCTTAAAGAGGTGAACAAAGACTTGCAGAGATTTTGGCGTACTTCTCAATAGTCGCCGGAGCTGTCAATCCCCGTATGACTCGACGGTAAGTCGGCCGAGATGACGTGATCCACAGTAGCAACATGGGTCCATCACTCTCCACATTCAAGGCTGTTTACGGTAAACTTCCAGAACAGTTGAACCTTATTGGCCCAACCAGATCTACCTTTTCTACGTCAATCGCCGATTGACTTTTGGTCCCCGGTCTTCGGGCTCTGAAAGAAATAACCAGATTCGACAAAATTAAGTAACGACTCAAGAGAAAAAATATCATATATTCGGAACGTATTGCAGACCCCTATTTAGCTGCAGGGACCACGTGGTAGCTATGGAATTCATTCTTGAGTCACGTTATCTGGGCATATGTATTAATGTCGCTGGGTATTTCTTTTTTTTTTGTCTATGACACTACTATAGAATAAACTATGATGAACTCGGAAAGAATGCAATTCCATACCGCGCCGCATGATGCTAACAACGCAGCCTCAAGAACAAAATATCGTAACACTGAGCTAAGACGCTAAGATCATCCGGTTTTCAGGTACCGAACCCTCGACGATGATTTCTATCAGACTGGCTGATATCTTGCCCTTTGAATGTGTCCATGTAAAGGAAAAGCGAAGAACAACAGAAATCAAGAAGATATTCAGATTTATTGCAAGCCCAGCGTACCAGGCTCTGTCTATATTATGAGGTTTCAGGGCCACTGACGCAGACACAGGACAAGCATGTATCTTACTGGAGGATCTAAACTCGGCCCCCCCCGATGGGTCCACTGTGCACATCGTAGATATGATGCATTCTTTCCGAAGCTCTTTGTAGGCCGTTTGGTACTCTGATATTGGCAATTTCACTATAGTACATTAAATAACTATACAATGACCATCCCATTCAATAATTCACTGCTTCAGTCATTATTCTCACATTTTCCAGTGACCATCTTCATTGGTTCAATCCGAGTGGGTTGTCAGCGGTCTGCTGCTTCCCGCCAACACTCTGGGACTCATTCGAGGCGCCTTTCGAGATGCCTTGTCCAGCGTTCTTGGTCGTGTTGCCGAGACCCTCTGTCGCGCCAGAGACGGTCTGTCCAAGTCCTTGTGTGACGCCGCCGACAGTGTCACCCAGGCCACCGACCGCGCCACCTGCTGTGTTGGTGACGCCCCCAACTGTTTTACCGAGGGTATCGCCCAGGCCGCCGAGCAGACCACCGTTGTCTGGGCAAAGTAAGAGTGGTTAGTATCTTATGCATGGAATGACTTGGGGTGGCGTGGAAACGTACTGTTTGATTCTCCAGACATGTTGCAATAATTTAATACCGTGCAGTAGATGTGGTAGTTAAGATTGTGAAGGTTGAGTATTTGAACTATCTAGATCCATGAGCATACTACCCATCTTAAATATATTCGGTAGGTGACGGTGACGAAAACTTGATCTGAGCCATGATATAATGCGTGCGACTTTCTCAAGCCACACTACTCTATTAGATTACCTCCACGCCAACGGCTACCAATCGATCGAATAAGATCCATGGATGCGCATCCACTATGTGTCACCCCCCATCAGAACCAGTCAAACCAACTGACGTAAATCTGCTGGGATCCACATTGAGCTCATACTGGAGTTATAGGACATGGCACCTATTGGTTGTGGGGTATTCAGGGTCGATGTCACGCCCATGAGAGTGGCAGTTCACTGTCCACGGATCATTGAATCTTTTTATATTAAGATCTGCGCAGGTGGCTTATCGTGGTTGTTTATTATTCCAGATGTTTGCGGTGACGAATGGATGATGTCATTGTATGTCAACATCGACGGGTTAAGATTTACACCTGGCCAGAATGGCAGCGATCCATTGACATGAATTATCTATTTACCACACTCTATTATTAATTGCTTATAACTCCGAGATCACAGGCTTGCTTTCCCTTGGGACTCATATGGCATCGATACAACCAGAATTCCTGCTGTGAGAAAGAGGGCTCCACTGACATATACCGAAATGGCAGTCTCCAGATTTGCAAACATGGCGATAATGGGCGACATGATTCCAAACACACGATTGGCAGATGCAGTCAATGCATTGCCAGTACTACGGTCCTTTGTGAGGAAGATCTCCGGTGTATACGCGTAAAGCACAGCGTACATCAGACTGCTCATGAAGCTGAACGCGCAGTTCCATCCAAGAAGGGCATCGGATGTGGATGCTGTAGTCGATGCCAGAAGAAAGACACCTGTTAGTACCGTTGAGACAGAAAGAGCACCTCTTCGTCCAAATCGTGGGAGTTCAACCAGAAAGCCACCGAATAGACAGCCCGGGATGCCCATCACAGCGATGATCAATGAGTTGCGGTACGTGATATATGTTGATCCGTCGCCGTACGCTGCACCACGCTGGGCAGTGATATAGGGAAGAAATGCGTTATAGAGAGGGTATCCCAAGCCGATAAGCGCCCAGACGAGAATAATCAATGTTGTTGAATAAGCTCGCTTCGGGCTGTCGAATAACGCGCGAACGTGCTCAAAATTGACCTCCAGTCGCTGACGGACTAGGCTCGTGGCGTGGAAACTTTGTGACTGCTCTTGTTCGCGGTCCAACACATCCAGATCCTCACAGATCAAAGACGATGTTTTCCCATTTCGTCGCGCCACTTCATGTATCACATCCACCGCATCTCCATTCCGTCCTTTCCCCATCAAGTACTTTGGCGACTCATACATAGTGAAAAAGACAAAGCGACCGACAAACATGATCATCGCCAACCCACCCATGGCAATCATAAAATATCTCCACCCCATGTTCTTCGCCTTGGTACACCCCTCCGCCTGAGAACATGTCAGATCACCTAAAAGTGGCCACGCAATAAGAGTCGCCAAAACCTGTGCAAAGGCCCAATCGATCGATAAAACAGTCAATAAATACTGATGCGACCCAGGCAAAAACTCCAAGAAAATAGCAGAGTCCACGGGTAGATTCCCACCTACACCAACAGACCACAACGCGGCAAAGGTACATGCCGCACCGAAATTGGGTGACCCCGCTGCGACCAAGGCGAACACGGCAGTTACTCCGATCGTGAGGTTAAACGCCCACGTCCGACCGAAGATATCACATCCGAAACCCCAGAATACGGCGCCGACTAGCAGCCCGATATTTTGGGCGAGAGTCAGGAGGGCCTCCTTGTTGATCTGGAATTCATATGCTACTGGTGCGAGAATGAGAGATGTCACGATCGGCCAGAGATTATCGCTTGCCCAGCCAAAGCCGATTACGATGAACAATTGCCATTGGTAGCGACCCATGCCGATCTCTTGGATTGCACGGTTACCTCGGCTTTGGCATTGTAGGTGGTCTTGTCAGACTCATCGGGTTGAAGTGTTGGTGTTAACGATAGTGGAGATTCAGTCGCTGTGGGCTCAGGACCTGGTGATTTGGTGTGATCGGACATGGCTGATGTGCGAAAGTTCAGGTGGAAGGAGATCCCTAGGGACATCTCTATATGCATGTCAGCCCCGAATTCAATGAAATCGAACTTGCGCAAAGAGGTTAGATTATGCATGGTCTAGTCGAATCATATCACTTGTTTAGATAGTCGGACTTAAAAGACTTAATCTGCTGACATTCTCTGTACGATCCTGTAATGACGTGATTACTGGCCGTGTTTCAAGGCCCAGGATTCATGTGTACTTGCACTCGGAGATAACAGGTCAATCTCAAGATGCTACAAGATCTACAAATTGAAAAATCGCAGTATGTTGAAAAGTTCCAAGTTGTTGTTGATTAACTTTCCATATTTAATTATACCGCTCTCACCTGGTTCAGTGGTCATGAATAAACGTAGTGTGGATATCCCATACTAGTAGACTATACCCAAGGTGTGATCGGCAAATGTCGTGATCAGGCACTGCCCGGATGACATTAAGACCTAATCCAATCTAAACCCGAACGGGGTAAACCGAGGTCGCCGAAGCACTAGCCAGAGCGCTGTAGGGGGTAAGACCAGGGTAGAACGAGGTCGGGATAGTAGGAATAGGAATATAGGAGTCAGTACCAAAAGCAGAGGTCAGATCCGACGCCATGGTAGCAGCAGAGTATCCCGTAGGAGCAACAGTCGCAGTGACAGTGGTAGTGTAGGAGGTGTAGTCATCTCCACTCTTCAAGCAGAAACCCTCACCGTAAGCGCTCTCACACCAGTACCACTGGTAGTCACCTTCCTCAGTCCACATGGCAAAGTCCTCGATGGTGATATCAGTGCAGGGCGCGGTGTCAGCGCAGCGGGCCTTGATAGGTCCGCGCTCAGCGCCGTATGCCTCTGTGCCCTTCCAATTGCTGAAGGTGATGTTGTTGAGTTGAACCCCATCACCGTCTACGGTGCTCATGCTGCTCCAGGCTTGGTCGATGTCGAGGGAGTAGGCGTTTCCGTGACCTGTGCGTGTTAGCTTTTATGGGTCTTGTGTGTGGGTCACATATCATACCGATGAAATTCTCAAGTAGAACGTTGGAAACTGTTCCGTTGCCACCGTTGCTCTTGATCATGTACATCTGGTTCGAGGACCAGGTGTAGATGTTGCGATAGGTGATATCGGAGATGTCGACATCGGTGGATAAGGAGCCCATGGCACAGCCACCACTCCAGTTGCAGTAGATGCTCTCGACCAAGATGTTTTGGGCAGGGCTCTGGATTCGCGTTAGGCAACGATTCATATCTAGGGGTTGTATAATGCTTACCTTGACAGTCACACACTCGTCCTTGTTGGTGACCTCGACCTATGTAAAAGATTAGTAGGATAAGACAAAGTCGGAAGATGGTTCAGGCGCACATCGTGAATCCAGATGTTGGTAGACCAGACATCAATACCATCCAGACCACCCTCGTTTCCACCACGAATGATCATGTTGTAAACCTCGCCATTCTCACAGGTATCCATGGTGAAATGGAATGAAGGTGAGTCGACAAGAATAAAATCGTGAACCGAAAAGTCGACAACCTCGTACAGACGCAAAATACGAGGTCCGGAGATGCTGCCCTCGGCATGAAACTCATATCCAAAGCCCTGGAAAGCACCTTGGGAAGTGGAGCTAAGCAACTCAAAGTCGGTAGTATGCTCGATATAGATCATGTTACCCCCATCGGTTCCAGTCCGGTAGAGGGTTCCATCAATGTTGATCGCACAGCTGCTACCTCCGCTCAACGTAACCCAGGTGTCGAGAGCGTAGGCACCTGCTGGGATGTAAACAACACCACCATCCTTGCACTCGTCCCAAGCCGAGGTGATAGCCGGTCCAATATCGGTCGAATTGTCGGCAAGACCACCGTAGTCAAGAACGCTGCAAATCTTGTTGTCGGCCTTGGTAGCGTAAGAGGTTGTAGGGCCGACAGAGCCGGAGAGTTGAGCAGTGACCAGCAATGGCGCCAGGCCGATTGCGAGGAAAGTCGACAGCATGTCAAATAAAAATAAATATACAAAAAGTTACAAGAATTGAATGGAATGAAAGATGGGAAACTTTGGAATGAAACGAGGACAGAGTAAAACTATATAAGTGCCCCTGAGCACTAGATTGAAATTGGCAAGCGGCGTAGGATATATCCAAAACTGGTTGAGGGATGTATTATTCCGCATCCCCTCCTGAGGATTCTGGGTCCAGCTAAGAATGCTCCAGTCCCGTCTAAGGTCACTCCGAGGCATGACAGGGCAATCCATCAATCACGTTCCACATGGTGCCCCGCTAATATGGAAGCCCTTGCAGAGAAGCCATGGAAGCTTAGGTTGAGTGCACGTTTTAAAAAAAACCCCACAGGGGAGTTAGCTGAGAATCAGATTGGAGGGTCAAAGAGGGCCCGAAAGCCGTCTGGCATTAAGTGATCGGCGGTTTTAGAGCCCGGGCTGATACAACGGCGCCACACTAGGTTCAGTTCAGTCAATACTGCAGTCCCTTTTGCGGGCCTTGGGCCCATATTTTTTCAAACCTCTTTAAACTCTTGCTCTGCCGTGATGCCGTAAATTAGCTTTGATGGCTAACTGAATCATGTCAGGAAGGTAGATCTGATGAAGTTCTTGTCATGTTTAAGCCAAATTTTGCAAGGTTTTGATCTTACAGTACACGAGCTCCGGTGCACTGCCGATCTTGTTCGGTATTTTCTTCACGAAGTGGTCTCGGATCTCTGGTGGCTTGCAGGGGTGATCGGGTTATGACCACCCGAGTGACACCTTGCGTCGTGCTGAACCTGCAAAATGCACCAATACCCCAGCTTTGGAAGATAAATTCTCCGCACTGATGTCCCATGACGCTGCTGAAAGCCGGATGCACGGCACTTGGTTTGAAGAGACTGAATCATCGCTAGCTCGGAGGCCACACAATGCTCTTGCACTCCACTTTCAGCCGAGAGGACTGGGGCTACAGTTGTCACGCGCCATTCATAGCACATGCAACTAACTCTAAATAGTAATTGCTGACTACAGTGGGAACTTGACAAGCAAATTCTCAAAATGATCTGAAATTGTATCTCAAAGCTGAAAAGATCTAGCTAAAGTCTTGGACAGCAAATCGCGAGGCCAGAATAAGAACCGAAGCTCAATTCCTCGCCAAGCACATCTTCACGGCCCGACCGATGTCACATTATCTGCCCTCTGGATACAACCCTCCATCAGTCACGATCTATGGTATTGAATCCCTTAGATCATCAGACGCTCGACAGCGGTCTTGATGGTGCGGATCTGGTTGGTCAACTCGGAGGCCTCGTTGGTGGTGATCGAGCAAGCAATCACGGGGCGAGAGACACCGGTTGCACGGCCCAGAGCCATCTTGCTGGGGACGTAGACGTAGGGAACGTTCTTGTCCTCAGCGAGGAGGGGCAAGTGCAGGACGATAGCCAAGGGGGAGGCATCGGCGGCGAGGACGACAATCTCGGAGGTACCGCGGTTCAGGGTCTTGGTGGCCTCGTTGGCACCCTTCTTCAGCTGGCCTGTTCAAAGATTAGCTTTGCTCTGGAGGCCGAGGAAATCAAGATTCTACTCTCAATGGGGACTGGGAACATACGGTAGTGGGAAGCCTGCTGGACAAGGTCGAGGAGGGACTGAGTCAAAGACTCATCGGCGATGGGCCAGGCTATGACGAGTTAGCATTGATTTTCAGATCAGATGTGGCTTGTCTTGGTAACTCACCAGCGTTGGTATCTTCGGCCATTGTTGTAGAGATAAATCAAATCCAAATCTTCCGAGATATGGGCTCACGCAAAGGATCACTGCCTTTTAAAATAAGCAAATGAAATTGGGGTATTGAGGTGGGTTGAAGATTTTCGATGGAAAATTTCTGGAAATGGAATAGGCGGGAGTACACCGCCTTCAGATGGGTCACGTGTGAAGAGCCATAGCTGGGTCACGTGGGGTTCATGACAAAAGCTGCAGATCACGTGTCGAAGCCTGAGCATTGCCACTCCGCCTACTTGGTTAGGAAGCTCAACATGCTGTTCACTATTTCCCCGGGTTTTCTCCGTTGAAAAGAAAAAAACTTTCGAACATCAAAATTGAAAGGTTCAATGAAGTCATCGCCACAAGGGCTGGTAGAGTAAAGAGATACGGGTCTCTCCAATTCTTAGCTTAATTTTTGCTTATTAAGAAAAATCTCAAAAAAAGTTCAAGCGTACAATCGGAATATTGGAATGACTTCTGATATGCTGTTATTCCTATACTCCGCACAAAAACGCCACAGTGAATGGAGTCTAATTTAGCTCCGCCGGCCCCGCGTATTGGCGTTGCTGGTCCCGTATCTTTGTTTGGGGTACGAGTCTTTCGTGTTTCACGATGGCGGTTCATTCAGAGATAAAGACTAAGAATCTAAGATAGAGGAAGACAGTGCAGGCAAGGTATTCGTTATGTTCCAGGGCTAAACTAAAGTTTTATATGCAATGTGCTCAGTTCCCTGAGTCTAATGATGTATGTACTGGTGTATGTACTAATAGCTTCAGTCCGTTCGGCGGATCAGCTCTCCAATGCTCTGTATATAATATCTTAAAGGGCATTAGCGGCCACAGTGGTGCTAGCCAACTTCGACCGAGCGCGAAGGGCAGGTCCGAACTTGAACAGCACGAATGGAATAAATGTCAAAAGCGTGGCAATGAGGGCCAGCAACAGGCCAGCATACTGGCTACCCAGGTTTTCAAAGAACTGAGTAGCAAACAATGGCGAGACAGCTCCAAGAGTGTTACGCATAAAGCCCTGACCGGCGATGGCGGAGGAAGAGTTCTCACCGTAGCAGTCAGAGGTGTAGCTGTAACATGACTCGAAGATGAAGAAGATGCCAATACCGATGAGAGCCAGACCAATGACAGGACCGACCCAGCTGAGCTGGGCGTATTGAGTAAAGCTATAAATGAAAAGACCGATTGGCAGCCAGACGGCACCGCACATGGCACCATACAGACGGGCTTCGGGATCGACCTTGCGAGAGGGATCGGCAACGAGAGACTTGTACTTTTTGATCTGGAAGAAGTTCATTCCAAAACCGATAGTGGTGCCGACACAGAGAGCAATGTAGGGGAGGCCGGCTACACCCTCACCCCAGCCACGCTTGTCGGCGAAAGTGATCGGGATGACAGACAAGAAGAGGAAAGTCAGGAACCAGGCGAAACTGATCCAGAGACCGAAGGCAAAGACAACAGGCTCGCTAAAAAGCATGCGGATAGCTTTGACGGATGAATTGTGCAGCATCTGCTTAATGCCAGGAGCTTCGAGGTCGTTGTGGGTGACGAAGCGTTCATCTCCAGTGTTTTTGCGGAGCACCTTGGCTCGCTTGGACAGAGTGACGCCACCACGGGTTTCGCACAGGAAGATAGCAATGACAATGACAAGAGGGACATTTGCCAGACCCTGGATGCCCTCCACCCATCTCCATCCTAGAGCTTGGTCGATGAAACCGGCGTAGATCGGGGCGGCGACGGTACCGAAAATGGCGATGAAGGAGAACGAGGCCATCGGGATGGCACGGTGAGCCGGGGTGTACATGTCGCCGAAGGTACCACCGACAAGGATGGTTCCAACACATCCAAACAGACCAAGAAGGGCACGGCAGACAATGATAGTGGCGATGTTCTTTCCAAGAGACAGACCGATGAACATGAGGGCGAAGCAAACGTAGCTGCCGACGTAGATAACTCGTCGTCCAGCCAGCTCACAGAAAGGAGCCAAGAAGAGGGGGGCAAGGGCACAGGTAAAGTTGAATGTGAACAGACCCAACTGGCCCAGCTCGGTGGAAACTCCAAGATCTTCAACCATGTCTGAGATACCTGAACTGTAGGCTGTTGTGGCAAGACCAATGAAAAGGGTCATCAGGCAAAGAAGACAACTAATAAAAGCCTTTCTCTTTCCACTCCAGTTGAAAGGGTTTTCCTTGTCACCTTCAACAAATTCAAGCACAAGAAAACTTCCTCCGTTGTGTTCCATCTTCCTTGTCACTGTGAGAGGCATGTCGAAGTCAACCTCCTGTAAGAGTCGATTATCGAAATCTGGCGATTGTTCATCGTAAAGTTTTTCGCGGTATGTTCCTCCAACAATCCATCCTTTTTGATTATCACTAGGGGTCTCATCATGTGTGGCAGTCATTTCCGGTGAAGGAATGTTCTTGTCGTGAGAAGCAGAGACCGGCTGCTGTTGTTGTTTCGACTTCATAATGAATATAGTCCTCAAGAAAGGATGAAAAAAAATTATGATATTGGAAGGAACCAGAAATCGGAGGAAATGAGACAGAATATAAACCGCCTACTTCCAGGGGAAGGTACTTCGTCATCCGCAAAACTCCGGGTTTTGCGAGTATGGGGCTGCGGACCTCTCCAACAACAAAGCGTGGGGTCTTGGCCTAGCAGTGCCCCATGGTGGACTAACGTGTTTTCGGATCTTTCAATGGATAGATTTGACTTTCGCCAAGATGGACGTACACTGAGGTATTAATTTCATATGTGCTATACAGTATGTACGTTGAGTAATTCGTACTGTTGGGTTTCTAGCCATTCTACTACATATTCTTAAGCGGCAAGAAAAATCATCCATCTGACCCTGAACTACTTAGAAGAAACTAGCGACGACACCCCGGACTGCCCGGACCATGCACAGGCTTTCGATCGTATCTTGTTTTGTGAGACCACAATCAGAAGTCCATGGTTACCACCAGCTTCCATCGTATGAGAACTGTGGACCACGAAAATGATGGACGAATTGTGGCCAGGAACAGGAACGCCACGTAGTCAAGAGATTGACATGTTCGGACAAAGCCCGCGTGTGAGCCGTCGAAGGTGGATTTTGATAACACCGAGGAGGGACCGATGACTTCCCGATCCTGGTCCCTCCGAACCGACTCGGCTTCGGTCAGCCCCGCCTGCCGAGAGGTCGGCATGCCGTGAAAAGTATCGGCTTCTTTCGGTCCGGCCGTACTTAGGACTAAATGAAATCCTTTTTTGGTTTATGCTGTAATCGTCTGTGAATGTATTAATCCGTGCTTGAAGCTTTTGATCTAGGGTTTGGGGCTGGTTGGCGCTATGAGTCGTCCTGAAGTGGTTCCTATTACCCGTTGGGTTGACCGAAATGATCGTCTGGTCGGTAGATCCTCGGAGGCCCACATTAGAATGCATTAATGACGAACGATATAATTTTGTGCCTGGCGAGAACAACAAATTGAGTTTTCGTGGTCCACACCAAATCAATCGAGGTACCTCCGGTTTCACCCTCACCACGTCCCCTATTGGCGTCAAATTCCGGCGTGCAAAATGCCTGACGGCCATAAATCTCTCACGATCATCATGGCTTCTCTTAAAACAATCTCCCAGACAGGGATCTTCTGACATCATCACCTCTATTCGTTCTCACACCTGCATGGTGCATGGCATCCACCGATGGTAATAGGCCCAACGACTCAAAACTTTCGAACGCCCGACAAGTGAAGCTTGACGATCTTACCGTAGAAGGTAGGCAGTTGCATACTGGACTTGAGGCAACCTTGAACATGATATGAATATTTAATCATAAGATTCTCGAATACGCGGTAACGCAAAACCTCAAAAGTTGGGCCCGAGAAGCCCCCGATGATCTAATAGGCCAATCCGTCAACCTTTGGAAGTGACCAATCCCGATCTTCAACATTCCAGTAACTATATAGTCTGATTAGACGGTCCCTATTCTCAAATAAAGTATGATTAACCTTCCAGGGTTGTTCAACGAGGATTACACATGTGCATGTAACTATAGCCCTCCAGGGCTGGAGGTACCTCTTCCGCCAGACCTTCAGATTTTGTTGATCAAGTCGCACCAACCTCCACCTGGGCAGGACTTGAATTAAGGCAAGGTCCACCTAGCCATATATATAGATACTGCAATGGATACCATTCTCGAAGGCCTAAACTGAATCCCCCCAAAGGCCTCAAGGTCCATGCGATCATATTTCGAACGCACTTCAAAGACGCGACTTTTCTTTCTGCAGATCACGTTTAAGTTGGTCAACGGCCATCTCACGGGTGGATTGAAAGTTGGTTGAATATTGAAAATTTAGCGACCTGGTCCAGTCCTACATGTTCCAAGAAGGTAGCCCGTGCAAGATCGGGGGGCCTTAGATAGTCATCCGTCTTCCTCGACAAGAAAGGGATTCCAAGGCTCCAAAGGTCCAACTTGTCGCAAATGCAGGATTCACGATTTGTGCTGGCAAAATCGCTGTAGGTCTCCTTCGGATTACTTAGTTATTCCTGTGTTAATACATCCCTCTACTGGGAAACTCAAACCATGAACACCCGCGGACATTTCTCCTTCGCATCACTTTCTCCATTGTCATTTATATTACATGATATCCACCAGTTATTGTTCCATGTATACGGGTCACCTGTCTAGCATCGGTTCTCGCTAGTGCGATTCCCATGCTGCATGACTTCAACGTCGTCCATTCTGGCCTTCGAACACGTGATTATATGTAACTCATGATTCATGGCTTTAGCATCCAACATTCCATTTTTTGTGAATTATGGATCGTGAGGTGTCGAATCATCACCAGAGCTCTCTCATATAAGTCTGATCAGCCTTCTTGCTATGCTATTCGCAGACAGTCAATTCTGTGCCACACCACTATTTATACGTTTCTGGGAACAGGCTCACAGGCCCGCTTTCTAGTCCAATGCCAAGCACCAACAAGCAATCATCCGTCCACATCTAGGCAGTATGGCTTGAGACGCGTCACACAAGTCTCCAGGCATGTTTTAGGTGCGGGGGATAAGATAAAATGAATCGCGAGGTTGCACCCACGGACATCAGTCACAGCTTCTTGGGTTACGCGTGCCTAGGAAAATGACAATATCCGCTTGCTAAACTACAACCAGGAACCACAGGGCTGGTCAGTATTCTAAAAAAAAACCAGCTTTCCCTTTCACAGGCGACGAGTCGCGAGTGCAGAGGTCTCATTCAGCATGCGTGGCGGGGAACCGCCGGGCCTCCGTTAAAACCGCTTCCCCACAACACGAATCAGGACCCCCGGAAATGGCCCCCACCATCCACTAAACTCGAAAATAAAATTGGTTATCACTACTCTTGATCTGTGCCGCTTCTTGACCGGTATTATCACGGTATTTCTCTGCAGCTCCCCGTCTCCTTGACGTTTTCGTTGGCGTGCTAAGCACAAAACATTGATACCGATTACGATCCTTCAAAAGGTCAAGGCTCCAGGATTTCATCTATTGCTGTTGAGTCAGCATTTGGCGGTGAATCTCACACATGGGAAATCGCCCATTGTCAACTGGCAGCCCCTGACTCTAGCGCTGTACTTTCATTCACACGCATGGTAGCGTGCCAACCAGCATGTCTCTGAAACCTTCCACGGAGAACGCAGTTGTGGTTGCCAGCGTGAGTGAGCCAGCGACACAGGAAGAAATTCGAGAAGAAATGGAGGATACGAACAGGCCTGTCAAGTTCTCGAAGGTGCTCATGATATCAATTGTATTGTGCTTGGCGACATTGTGCGTATCGATAGATAATACGATAATTTCGACTGCTGTACCTCGAATCACAAAACAGTTTCAGAGCATTGACGATGTGGGCTGGTATGCAGCGTGCGTTTTCCATCCGTGAAATCCGAAGCGATTTGGTGGGAAAAAATTAACGGATATCGGAACAGAATCTATCCACTGACATCCTGCGCATTCCAACCCTCCTACGGAAAAATCTATACTCTGTTCTCCAGCAAATCTGTCTTCTTGGCAGCGTTGCTGATATTCGAGATCGGAAGCGTTGTATGTGCTACTGCACCTAACTCTCATGTGTTTATCCTCGGGCGGGCATTAGCAGGCATAGGTTCTGCTGGCATACAAGCAGGCACTACGCTCATTCTCGCTGAATGTGTTCCACTAAGCCAGCGACCGACTTGGAACAGCATCATTGGTAGCATGTTCGCAGTCGGCAGTGTGGCTGGGCCTTTACTGGTATTTGCACATTCCATATCTAAGGATTACTCTTTGCTGTGTCTGACAAATCGAGTAGGGAGGTGCGTTCTCAGATTCAACCACATGGCGTTGGTGCTTCTACATCAATCTCCCAATTGGAGGAGCTGTCATGATCTTCGTCTTCTTCTTCTATCACGCTAGTAGCAGTGACAAGACAGTATTTGAGTCGACCGGATCTCGCAGCCAGATCGCGCGTTTCGATTTGGCTGGCACTTTTACCTTTATGTCCGCAACTATTTGTCTCCTCCTGGCATTCTCATGGGGTGGTACGACATATGCTTGGGATAATGTCCGCATAATAGCCCTGCTCACTCTTGCTGGTCTCCTGTTTTGTTCCTTCGTGGGTATCGAATACTGGATGAAAGATAGCGCCATCATTCCTTTACGTTTACTACGCAGCCGAAGCATATGTGCAGCAATCTGGTTTGGTATCTGTCTTGGAGGCGTGTTCTTTGTATGTACCCCCAGCGCAAACTCTATGCAATGTTTGACTGACATGATGATCGTGCTAGGTCAACGTTTACTACATCCGTGAGTATGGAGGATATTTGTACAGAAGATATATACTGATCTGGACTTTAGCACTATGGTTTCAAATCGTCAATGGTGTCTCTGCCGTCGAATCCGGAATCCTCTTCATACCTTTTATGGTCAGTGTCGTCGGTGGATTCATGTTCGCGGGCTTTGGGACTGCTGGAACGGGATATTATACACCCTTTGTCTACGCTGGGTCAGTCCTCATGTCGATAGGCACTGGCCTTTTGATGACTGTTCGGCCTCATCACACCTCCCGCGCCAAATGGGTTGGGTATCAGATAATATGCGGAGCTGGAATCGGTCTAGGAGAAGAGCAAGGACTGTACATGGTGCAAACGACGCTTTCTGAAAATGATGTGGCAACTGGAATTGGCCTCATCCTATTCGCGCAGACATTCGGTGGAGCCTTGTTCGTGTCGGTTGCGCAATTAGTCTTCCTGGAGAACATCAGCAAAGCGCTGAAAACACTGGCCCCGAACCTGAACCCCAAGTTTGTTCTGGACGGAGAATCGACAGGGTCTTCGCCAGAGTTACAGACAGTCTATGGTGTGGCGATCAAAGACGCCCTCCGCGTTGGGCTTATACTAGCAACAGCATCGACTCTAGGTGCCGTGCTGTACGATTGGAAAAGTCTGAAGACGAAGAATGAGAATGGAAACCATGAGTGTGGATGTGCGCAAAGGTCGGAAAAATTAGAGGGGAGTCAAGCAGAGGTCAAGGAGAAATAAGGAGTAATATGGTCACTACTACATAGACGGAAGGTAACTTTTGAGACTGTAACGCCGATGTAGATAAATATGCATCATTTCTGGGCACGAAGCATGTTATTCCACCTGGACAAGCCTTTTCTTCAACGCTTCGCATAAGACTTTACTTTGAACCGCAAAATTCAGCCGATATGAATCTTGTTCAGCGCCTAATATACCAATGAACTCATGAAAACGGCGGAGGTGAGACGTATGCCTCGTTTGAACGATAGACAAAACCAGCGTCGATTTTTTCAAGCCTTACAAGCTTGGCAGGTGAGTGTTTCAACTCCTTAGACAGCATCGAGATACGGTGTTGGTGTCTGTGTGATCTCTTTTGCATTAGGTAGCTGAACGATTCCCACACCGCCTAGCTGCCCTCGGTCTATTACGTTGCGCAACCTTTGGTACCTTTGACAGCCGGATCTGCTCCAAGCTGGATCCGACCAGGTCGTGGATCGCTTTCATATCTCCTGGCTCTATACACAAAGGCAACCTCGGGCTCGTAGGAAAGATAATCGCACAGAGCACCATCCTAATACATGGTGCTGTTTTAGGGGCTCGCTCTTGCGATGACATCATCCCCGGATACGCGGCATCACGTACCCCAGGTCTTTGCTGTGGATCAAGCAATTCATACAATCGGAAAATACCTTGATCCTACAGTCCCCACAACCGTCACCATGATGCAACTTGGAACCTAATTGACGTTTCCGCAACAGTTAAATAACGGCATGCCAAGACGATTTTTGGAGTCAAGCTTTCTTTGTTCCACACTCATAACTTTAGAAAGCCGAGAAATATATTTTAACCCCTACATCAATCACTGCAAAGAATCACTGCAGAAAAGATTTACCTATTTTATCGCTCAATTGATCGCCATGGCACCTAACAAGGAACACACGCACCCCCTGCATCAGTAAGTCCTTCTTACCCCTAATTCAACATCCTGCTAATCCCCTCTCAGCCTCGGCAGTTGGATGCCTTCAGATCATGAAGCCCACCGAGAATGGCTAGGCGGGGTGATCAAGCATGTGGACAACAACGAAAAAGAACTCCACCCAGTTCTAAAGGAATTCCAAGATCTGATCGAAACCAATACCCGGGTGTACATGTTGCTTGAGGGCATGTTCAGGGAAGTCCCAAAGAAGAAGCCATACAGCCAGGATCCAACAGGCCACCCCGTAATCCGTGACTACAAGCACTTTCTCCAGGTCCTCAACCACATATTGACAACGGCTCCATCTTGGACTGACAAAGCCCACCGCGTTGGTCTGGTCGGTCTACCCATCAACGCACTGCTAGACTGGCCAATGGGCACACCAAGTGGCTACGCCGCATTCTTAGACACTGAGATCAACGCCATGTTGAAAAAGGTTCTAAATGCCTGGGGCGAGTACCTGCGTTCGCCCGCATCAGCTTATGTCCTAAACACAACTTCGAATGGATGGTTCGGTGAGACGGGGCACCGGGACCTCACTACCGTGGCTAAGATCGGCCCCACGGCTACTGAAACCCTCGAATTCCATCAAATGTTCCACTGTGACCCCTCTGCAACAAACTACGGCTTCAAGTCATGGGACGACTTCTTCACTCGCCTATTCCGCGATGGAATGCGCCCGGTCGCGGAACCAGATAACGATCGGGTTCTTGCTAATGCGTGTGAGTCGAGACCATTCAGACTCGCACATAACGTGAAAGCCCGCGATAGATTCTGGATCAAGAGCCAACCGTACTCTGTGCTGGATATGCTGGCCCATGATCAGTATGCCGAGCAGTTCGTCGGTGGTACGGTCTATCAAGCATTTTTGAGTGCTCTGAGTTACCACCGTTGGCATACGCCTGTTTCAGGAAAGGTTGTGAAGGCCTTCGTTGCTGACGGGACATACTATTCTGAGCCCCTGTTTGAGGGATTGGGCAATCCACAGCCTCATGCCCAGGATATCGACATTGCTGGTCAAGTTACCTCGCAGGCATATATTACTTCGACTGCTACCAGGGCTATCATCTTTATTGAGGCTGATGAGCCGGCTATTGGCCTCATGGCCTTTATTGGTGTAGGTATGGCTGAAGTCTCTACTTGCGATATTACCGTCAAGGAAGGTCAGCATATTACTAAGGGAGATGAGATTGGTATGTTCCACTTTGGTGGATCTACTCATTGTCTCCTCTTCCGGAAGGGTGTCAATGTCTCCGGATTCCCTGAGCCGGGTATGGAGGAAAATATGCCAGTTAGGAGCCGACTGGCTGTTGTTTCATAGTTTCTTAGACTGTGGATATGCCTGTTCGCTGTCTATAGTCATTGTGTACATACCGTTGCTGCACATGTGGCCACGATTAGTAAATAAAGTTTCACGTGCAGTACCCAAGCTTAGTGCTAAGATTGCCGATAGTTCTCGTGCGCACTGCATTTCGAAACACCCGTGCATTCTTTGTGGAGAGACTTTGAATCACTTCAACCCTTCAGGATCCCTTTCCAGCCACCAATCCTGTACTATTACTTTTCAAGGTTCTCGGCTTTTCGGCCTCCACATCGACGAATAGAACAAAATCTCTACATTTAATATTTTTTTTTTTTTTTTAATCTTCCCACTGGGTCTGGTCAAGCGAATATTTTTCGCTATTGGCCCAAGGATTGGCTAGCTAGAATTGGCAATGAGGCGGACAAGGACGTCAAATCTCAGAAGAAAGGGACACTTGGCCATCTGGTTCTCAACATCAAGAATCCACTGCTGTTCACTGCTCGAAATTACCGCAAAATGCTAAATACCGATGCGTTTCAGGGTTGAAGATAAGATGTGAAGGCCCACCCCGCTTGGGCCACCAAGACCCATTGCGGCCCGCGATGATCAAGTCTGGCCTCAAGGGTTAATGGGCCAGGCAACTCAGTACATATGAGATATTTCGTCACAGCGTGCAGTGTGACAGGTAGGAGCATATTTGATTGGGCGGCCACTTTTCCGATCCTTCATTTTATTGAGAATGTTGCAAGGGGGTTTCCAGCTGGGCAGGACCGTAATCTTAGCTCAGCCGCATACTTAAGATCCGCTTAATGCCTGCTAGGTTACGATTCGTGCTACCTTCGGAGTTAGCCTGCCATATAGATTATCAGATGGACTCCCCGAATACGGTCGAGGGTGTTGTGAAGACAGTTTCCAAGACTGCAGGAAACCGGCTATGATGCGCCATATTCCCACTGAATTTGCTCCAGGGGAGGAACGAGATCATGGGATGCAGCCGCCGATTATATCAGAGCAGGGACAAGCTGTAAGGACTTAGTCGGGAATTTCGAAAATGGCAGCCAGCTTTTAGTCAGCTAATCGTCGCGTGTTTCAGCTGGTTATGTGGATTGGCGTGGCGCTCTCGTGTACTTTTGTCGCTATCCGCACCCACGCTCAATACCGAAATAGCAGGCGACTTTTCATAAATGACTACTTTATATTCTTTGCTTTAGCATGTCATATCACCACAGCCATTGTTTATCAGATTGCTATACCGCCGATGTATGACGTGATCAGCGTCAGTGCCGGTCTGAAGCCAATGGGGCCGACATTCATGCAGCAGGGAGCCTTCTTCCTGAAGCTCCAGTATGCGGCCGATATTCTCCTTTGGACGACCCTCTGGTCGGTAAAGTTCTCGCTGTTATTCTTTTTCTGGCGACTATTTGACTCGGTACATTCACCGATGAAGCTTTTTTGGTGGATCATGTGTGGGATCACGGCGTCCACTTGGATCACCAGTGTAATTCTCCAGGAGTTCGCTTGCGATCCCATAGGCGACTTTTTTATACCAGGTAAGAGTCTTGACCAGCCACCGAGCGCCTAACTAACTTGGCACAGGCAAATGCGGATCCGAAAGGGATATATTCTACTCTAATCTTGTTTTCCACTTTTCGGTGTGCAGTGACATTTCGGGTGATGTGTGTGGTGCGTTGACCCTTGGTCCACATGGCAAATAGAGCTAATTCAGGTAGTGATGCTGATACCTTTCTCTCTCCTCTACAAACTGAAAATTGATAATCGAAAACGGTGGATCCTTATCGGCTTATTCTCTCTTCCGATCATCCCAGTCTTATTTGCATGCCTCCGCCTGGTCAAATCCAATAACCCGGATGGAGACGTTGATCCTATCAAATTCCAGTTATATTCCATGCTGGAAAATACGGCAGCCATCATTACCTCATGCCTTCCTGCGTTTCGGCTATTTGTCATTAATGCTCAAAGCTCGTCTTTTCAGGGCGGTTCGCGGTCTTCTCGTCGATTTTCCTGGATCTTTACAAGTTCTTTTAGGAGTGGAAGCTATTCGCAGAACAAAAAGCATAAAGCAGTTCCTTTGGAAACATTGTTGGAGACTTATCAAGAGAACAATTTCTCTTCCCATGGGATTGGGCTCACAAGAGACAATTCCACCAAGGAGAGCGACGGAGATTCACTTCAACTTGCCCCTTCTTTAGGCAACAGGGCGTGGTGCAGCCATGAGTTTAATCCTACTTGATCCTATGCCACTTGACATGGCGCTTTAATGAATGGTGTAGTTTTTAAAGCCAGTCTGGGGACAGTTTCAATTGAATATTAATGCCAGTCTTTTTAACGGCAGCGCGATGACTTTAATACCGGGAAAGGTATTTTCATGGTAAATTCCGCGATAACTGTCATTCTTAATCTCTCTTTATTCTTGGGCAAATTTAAGATTTTATGCCATTAAATTGATAGACGTAATGCAAATACAAAGCATTGTCCCAGGTGTGAAGGACCCACCGGCTTGCTTTACGGCAACGGCGCTTAAATATTTGAGTGCAAGCCCGCTATAATGATGCATCGATTTAATTTCTGTCTCAGCCACAGGACTCAGCTCATTCCTATTACATGCTTCTAGCCATGTTGTAGGGAATGGGGCTTAGCGAGGTAATGCAGATCGGAGACTGTCGCGCCCGTTGGAGTGAATATATGTACAAAGCTATTGATTGGAAGATTCGGGGTGGATCCGCTCCACTGAGTGTCATCAATATTAGATGAGGGCCTCGTCAAGCAATCGGTATGATCCGACAAGCCATGCTAAACAGTCTTCCGCCCGAGGAAATATCTCTCGTGTCCCTCTCAATGTCAGGTGGATCGGCAGCTAAGATGCCCCACAAATTGCGCGATGGAACACGATCTTGCCTACAGATCATTTCCCTATTCGTAATCACGTCATCGAAGCCATTTAATTGTCAATCGGCCGGACAAGCCGTGGTGTGATATGATGAAAAGTTTATCTGAGGAAAGGATCGCAACTTCCATTATGTATTTAGCATGGATCCCGAGAGCAGTGTGTTGATCACTGCAAATTCCCTCTACGGAGGGTCTCTCCCTCATCATGACACTCACGGCGGAGCAGATGATTTCAATAGGTATCGCAGGGCGAGTCAGCTCTGCATTGTCTATGCTAGGGACAATCACAATTATTTGCGCTTTTATTTTTTCTCGTCACTTTCGAAGCCCCATTCACCGCATTATCTTTTTCAATGCGTTTTATAACCTATTCGATTCGGTCGCGACTATGATTTCTGTTAGTGGACCGGAGTCCGGGGATTATTCATCTATATGCCAGTTTCAGGGCTTTGCTCTGCAAATGTAGGTTCTCGAGCAACAAAAACTGTGCAGCAGAACTGACTGAGGACTATGTTAGGTTTCCACTGGCTGATGTACTATGGACATTGGCCATGGCGCTAGATACCTACCTTGTTGTTTTTCATCACTTCGACGCTCATTACCTGCAAAGGCTTGAGCCGAAATACATTGGGGGCATCACTGCCCTCACCTTCATACCTGCGTTGGTATTTCTTTTCATTCGTTCTGACGAGAAGGGCCCTGTTTATGGCAGTGAGACCGTGGGTTTCCAATAGCAACCGGCCAAGAGAAAGGGACTGACTATTACAGATCTGGTGCTCGATATCTCCAAAGTGGGTTGTTCTACGCTTGATCTTATACTACGGCCCCGTATGGTATGTCGCACCGAGCAGCATTGCAACAAATCACCCTCTAACCCATATCAAATTCCAGGCTTACCATAGCCGTTGTATTACTATTCTACGCGCTAATTGGCATCGAAATCTCCCGCTTGCGCGACGAATTCAAACTCACAGATGATGACCATATCGCCCTCACCTCCAACCTCTCGTCCAATAACTTTAACCCCGAACACACCCAAGTCTCAGTAACAACAACTGTCGAAGCCAGCTCCACCCTGCCAGATTCAGACAAAGCCTATCTTTCGGATTCACATATCACGAGCCACTCCTCCGTTGAACAGGCCATTGCCCCCCACCCTCTAACAAATCGGGCACCGATAAACTACCAATCCTCCAAGCAACGTCGCGTCTCATTCAAGCAGTATATTCTTATGCCTTCCCTTTTCTTTCTTGCTTTATTGGCGACTTGGGTTGCGCCAACGATTAATCGGGTGTCCACGTTTATTCATCCGGATTTGGAGTCGTTTCCGCTGCTTGTTGCTGTTAGTGCGTTTGGGTCTTTGCGCGGATTTTGGAATGGGGTCATCTTTATCACAATGGGTATGAAGGGGTGGAAGAGACGGGCAAGGGAGCGGTTGGTTCTTAAAAGTGCACGACGATGATCATCATATACCCGGCGTCTGGTTTGATTTATCCCAAAGTTGGCTCTATATACCCCAATGGAAGATAACCTTAGTGAAAAATATGTTGAACACCAATCTTTCGTTCTGACCTCAGTGAACTGCTTATTTGTGGAAAATGAAACTCTACACCTCTATGTAAGGAAATTTATATCACAGCCGCAATTTTACCAGTCTGATTATAGCTGCTTTAGCATTGAGAGTGCTGCCCATTGAAGTATAAGGCGAACACCCAAGTCACTCTTTTCCAATGCACTGCCTTCCCACCGAAATTCTTAAACATAAATGTGGACCGTGTAAACCGAGATCAAAACACTAAGCCAGAAATATGACCCCGAAATATGACATTTCATTTGTGCAGAAGTCTTTCATCTATGCAAGGTCACTTCCGGCATTTGATGAGCGTACTCAAGCCGCCTGAGCATTTCTAAGAACATTGGCATCGTCTAGTTTCTTTGCTTCATGCTGCTGTTTGAGCGCCTTCGTTAAAAGTTCAGGGTACCATCGTCTTCCCAATTCAGGGTAGCTCGTAATGAGAGTCGTTAGAAGAGCTTCACCAGAGGCGCCTTTGTACACATCAGCCAAGAATGTCTCCGCGTCGGACTTCACATCATTCTCGCGTAAAGCCAAAATATGAGGCGGTAGTTCCACCTTCATATCCTCCTGAGTCACATCGAGAGCCAACATTTGGAAGTATGCAAAGCTCAGCCGCTTGCCTAGGGGAACGTCATTTGCCCCAATATATTGGGACGGTTTCAAATTGACTCGGTGAGTAGTCGCAACGCAAACTCCTTGTGTGAGTGCTTCGAGTGACCGGCCAATGTTCACCACCAGTGTATTTGGGATCGGAGGGGCTGAGATCCATTTTCCCGATTTGTTCTGCACCTCGAGACTCGAATGTTCTGTTCCTTGGAGGAGGTAGGTCAAGAAGCTACCATCCTTGTGAGGCCCAACACCCTGAACCTCTGTCTCGGTAGGCATTGAAGGATCGACTCGAGGATAAGCACTGATTCTGAGGTTACTCATTGGGTATTTCCTCTGTAGTACCTTCTTGAAGGTAGCAGGATGTAGGTCCAATGCTTCGGCAATCAAAATAATAAACTCGTCTGCTAATGCCTGGGTCTGTTCGATGTATGCTTCGACCGTTTTTCGCAGGCCCGGTGTGCTTTCTTCGGGCAGCCACTTTTTTATCATAGTTAAAAATTGATCCGTTACTCTAAAGATAGATTGCAGTCATACCTGATTGGGCCCTTCGAGGCCATAGTAGATGGGCGAGTTGGAATCGTGCGTAGGTGCTTCCAAACCGACCTTCCAGTCGCGTTAGAACGAATAACCTTTAGCTGTCAAAAAGATTGAACATACAGTTAAAGTTTCCCGCTGATCACTTATTGTGGCCGTTTTTTCGGAACCTGAGCAAGCATATCCACGGAAGTGCTTACTATTGACGACGTCCACTTCAAGCTTCTTTTCCAGTGGGAGATCGAAAAATGCACTCGTGGTCTTTGCAAGCTTCTCGCGTATATCGACCCCAACTGGGGGGTTCTGAAGATAGAAGAAGCCAACATCCACAAGTGCGTTTCTAAGTGCTGATAGGAAACGTGGTTTTGAGGCAGGAGAAATTGCGTCGTTATAATCGACCAAAGGAATGTGGGTGAAATTTGCTGCCATTCCGATTCTTCAAATGTAGAAGGTCAACCTTGGAAGGATTGAACAATGGCTCTCAGGTAAAGATGTGAAGAAAAAGTCGATATGAGATCTGGACATGAAATGCTATATTAATTGGCTATCCGAGTATGCTGTAGTGCCTCAATGCGCTGTCTCTCCGGGGACTTCGGAAAGCGGTCACTTCGATCTTCATCCTCCTGCCTATAAAGGTTGGTGTAGTACATGGAAAACGCATTTCATGACTTCATGGTGCTTCCTCGCCATGCATGGTAATTATTTGTCCCTTTATGTCGATCAACAAACTCAATGGGAATCAAATTTTACGATGAATTTTGGAAGCTTACAATATATGACCTTATGAACTACCCGAATCATATATAGCTTAGGTGAGATTTCCGAATTACTATCAATCAACAGATTCTATACCCCCTAGGTGTGGCGTGTAATTAGCCTAGCGGCATTGCACTCGCACGCGGGGATAATATAGGTCTGTGCGTCGTTACACAATGGTGATACAATTCGATGTTCTTTCAACATATCATATGTACTAAGCCAAATAGTTGCGGGGCTGCGGGTTGTAGGTGCACAAAAAATGCTGGTTTGGTTATTGCATGTCAGTCCAGGACCCCAAGCTTATCTCAGGGTCGGGGACATTAGTTATATTCGTGACAGCAGTAAATGCTCCAGGTCTAGTGAAATTCTCGAGGACGATTATGACTGTCAATTTTAAGCATCACTAAATGTTAGGCTGGCGTTAACCAGCCCAGGTGAACGCCCCGGCAAGGCAGCGGGGCTCCCGGGCGTGCATACCGCCATGCAGAGAAATGCGTGGCTGGCTGAATTATATGTTCTGGGATTTTTTTTTCCCCTGCACTGAGTGTGAGTGTGCCTGGATTGACATGGATGCAGAGAGTCGTAAGCAGGAAGTCAAGTCTGTTAGATCTATCATCTCGCAATAGAATTTCACACGCCGTGTTCCCAGGTTTCCGTACCTGCCGCAGTAAGACGGTGTGGAGGTTTTTTTACTTTACCTAACGTTACCTGTAATTCTCCGCTTTTGCCACCTTAAAATGCAATCCTGGTATTAAATAGACACTGAATCGTGATCAAGTGGCCGATCTCTCAAGTCTCTACATATTTTGACGCGAAAAAAGGCTGGGTAATCCCATATTTATTTTATAAAAATAATACATTCCTATCCGAAAGCCCTGGTGAGTCTACAGTAGCTATTCCAGACATGTATCACTGGAGTATTGGAAGTCACCAGATATAAAATCCCGCGAATACGAAAACTCTCGGGTCGCCTTGTTTCCATGCAGGTACATGCACTGCTTCCATTTGCAAGGTGCCCTTGCTTCCCCCTCGTTTTGACTAACTCCAAGTAAGAGGGTGTAATCAAATAACACCTCACGAGGGAGCGAATCCATCTTTAGGCTGCGGGGCGGTGATACTATAGCAAACTTTCAAGGCTCAGACTCCATCCAACGCTTCATCTGGGCAACTTAGACTCTCGAAGTTCCAATATAAGACATAGCGGTTAATTACGTCAGTTTGGTGCTCTATGTTTATCTGACTGGAATGGTTGCGCTTATAGTACCGAGGTCTTCAACAGGGGGTTACTACAGATTTCCTTGTTGCACACCTATTCCTTCATTTCTGCCACAAAGATTCGACAGTTAAAGTTAGGCCATCCGTTGGCTGCTAACAAAGTTTCATTTCTTATGGGTAATTTACAATCTATCGTCACCGCTATGCCGTTAAACAAGACAGAAAGTAAGATATGTGAGCCGTTATCGTCCCGCGTACAGTGGGCCACCTGGCAGGGAATCGGGATAATGATTCACGGAATCGGAAGAATTGGTCCACTGCATGGAAGGTGACGATCATATCTGTTGCGTCGTTTGCTAATTTGAACGAGTAAGCAAGCACTATGTTTATCTACCGGATGCACCAGTTCAACGGGATACATCCACAGGATATTTGTTACTATCGCTGACCTAATTGTGGGTTGGGAGCAGCTATCATCACGCCAGCCACGACTCTCAAGTAATGGAAGATGTTGATGCCACAGATCCATCCATTAGGCCTTTGTTGATCTCGATACATGTGATAGGGTTCGGTTTGGGGGTCTCTAATTATATCCCCCGTCAGCGAAGTGTGGGCACTATCTGATTTGCCTCCTAAGTCCGATAATAGGAGGATATTTGGCTATTGATTATGGTTGGCGATGTTCATTCTGGTCCCAGGCCATGATGGTAGGGTCCTTACCTGTGGAAATATGACTTGTGGAGAATTCGGGCTACATCAGAAACATTCGCGCCTGTTATCTTACGACCCAAGGATATCCTTTTCAACAGTCAGCAGCCTTTTATAGACGCCTTCGTGCGCCTTGGCAAGTTCATATGATGTCCAATTGTAATGATCATGTCCGCCTATTTTTCTCTTGCGTTTGTTTTTAGGTATTTTCCTCAAGTAACTTTCCCCGCCCTCTACGGAGACCAGTACCATCCCAACACTGGTCAGTTTGGACTCGTTTATGTCAGCTCATCGCTGGGTTATTTCTTTAGAATAGCCATTGTTGGTCCCATGTCCAACCGGACTAATATCCGGAAGAAGGTTGCACGGAATGGTGCAACTATGCCCAACGATCGGTTGTTTACCCCCCCCTCTCCCCCCTCTGGTACCCTTATGCTTGCTGTTGGAATGTTGTGGTTTGGATGGTCCGCTAATACTCAGCTTCACTGGTTGATGCCTATTACTGGATGCTTCCTGACAATCGTTGGGTCTTCATTGTGTTTACCGCGTGTGAGGTTTACCTGACCGATTCATTCAATGCCTACGTTGCGAGCGCAACGGCCGTCACCACCCTGACTCGATCAATCCTTGGGGCCACTTTGCCCGTCACTAGTCCCTTGTTGTATGACCGCTAGGGATACGATAGGGAAATCCTTTTCTTGCATGTTTGGCATTGGCACTGCCGCCTTTGACCTTTCCAGTCTTCAAATATGGGGAAAGACTTCGGACGGACAAAAAGTTTCAAGTCCTTTGAACCCTAAGAGGCTTTGTCTCTGTATTATTCTTTTCTATTCTCCTGGTCGCATCTCAGCCTTGAAAGCTGTGTGATTTTCGCTAACATAATTACACGTAGTTCAATATACTCTCATATATCCACCACCTTGGCCACACGAAATGTCAGTCATACGTCCACGATTTAACCTAACGCTGGTCGTGGATTTTCTGGTGGTATGTGATGTCGTATCTTCGTCGGTAATTCATGACCAATGAATAGGTGCTTGTGAGTCATGTGACGCATGGTAGATGACTCCAGTAGCGATGATCAGGCAGGCGTATGTAGAGTTGCTCCCCCCCTGCGTAGCACCGAACAGCTCACGGAGACGAGGAACATATGTTGGTCTGATTTCACTTATTTCTAGCCAGCTTGTGCTGTTTCAAGCAATCTTGTAAGATGTAATCTTGCAAGGCGCATATCGCGGGTCTCGGCCCCTCCCCAGCGATCAGACCTCATCCGAATTGTCACTTATCTCCGCAATCAAACTGCAAAAAAGGGGATGCACCCCGAGTAGAAACAGAGACCAACATGATGCCCGGGCTTGAGCGAAAACTGGCCTAAAAAAAGTCTGCAGGTGAACACGTCTCGTGCATCTCAACAATTGGCCCGAGCCCTTTACATCATTTGACGTTTCACATTCCTTACAGCCCCTTCTTTCCATGATTATGGGGGCCTGATCTAATATCCCCCTTCAGAAACTTTTCTAGCTTCACAATATGACGGATCATAGCCCATCAGACGAGGAGAATTTCCCTCTTCTTATCGAACAGAGCCATGGCCACGCGGGCGGGACGGGCCGAGCACTGACGGAACGCTGGTTTCGCTGTCGTCAACCATCGGTACTATCAGCCCTTCCCAAATTTCCCTGATCCCTGACACTGACGCCAAACTCGCGATAGCCAGCATGGATTGTGACTATATACCAGATGTATGCTATCGTGTCTGGCACCTTCGCCGTGCCCGAACTCAACGCTACGCTCGCATTGATCTGTCACCAACAATATTCCACCACAAAGCTACCTCCCAGCCATCCAGATTACCAAGCGCCCGATCTATTTGAAGAACTCAATAAGTGCCTTGGAAATAAGAATGCGCAATCATCTTTATCGCGGTTTCTGATCTACGGACAAATAACAGCCGGTCTTCTTGGCGCTATTGCGACTCCAATTCTGAGCTCATTGTCCGATCGGATCGGGCGGCGGCCGATTCTCGCCTGCACCGCCCTTGGACCGTTGTTTTATGAGGCGCTCCTATTATTTATCCTATGTTATCCCGACTCGGTGGATATGCACTGGCTTCTGGTAGGGTACGCGATGGAAGGATTAAGTGGCACAATCATAACCGCGATGTCCACGTCGCAAGCTTATATTACCGATGTTGCACCGCGCCGCGACCGGGCGAGGCTCTTCAGCTACATGCAAGCAGGTAATTCGTTCGCTCTGGCCGTGGGACCAATCATTGCCGGCGTGCTCCTGGCGACTTCCAATCCGCTTCAGCGTACATACACACTCGCTGTTTGCGCACATTCAGTTCTCTTCCTACTCTTTTTTTGCTTTCTGCCGGAATCGCGTCAGCCGCAGTCTCCTAATCTAGCCGATCAGGAAAGATCGAGTGCAGGCCGTCTGAAAACAAACCACCTCCGTACTGTGTTGCTTTCCTTGAGAGATATCCGGGCGTCGAGCGCAACACGACAACAAAACATGGCTATCATGGCTATGGCAGAAATGGTCATGTTTGGAGTCGTTTTTGGCCTACCGTCGCTGCAGTTAGCCTACCCAGCGTTCCTGTTCCACTGGAAGCCGACCGTACAAAGTTTTGTCATGTCACTTTTCCAGTCATGGAGCATCGTGGTACTGGTTTTTATCTTTCCAGCAATAATGACCGCCGTACGCCGGTATGGAAGGTCAGGGACTTATTCGACTACCATACAAACTATATTTAATTTTGGTGAGGTAGGCGCTATCAAAGTGGGCTTGTTGCTGCAGTGTATAGGCTACATTGGCATCTCTCTAGCCCGGAAACCCGGTTATTTTATCTTCTCCTCGCTGTTTGTTGCATCGGCTGCGCCTTTGGGCCCTCTCTTGATGTCTTGCCTTACAGCCCATGTGCCTAGTCACCAATCAGGGCAATTACTAGGTCTCTTGAGCTTCCTGCATGCCATTGCACGGGTGATTATCCCTGCTCTTTTGAATGCCACCTATAGCATGACAGTGGGACTTTCGCCAGCACCTTTATTCCTACTATTGGCAGTTATCAATGGGCTTTTGCTGCTGGCTAGCATGCACATCAAGACGAATGTTATATGAGAAACTATAGACAGGATTTGGGACGATGGATAAAATTACGAATCTAATGATCTGACCTTTTGTCAAATATTTTTCTCGCCTGTTTCCCACGATTGCTGCGCAGCCTTTAAAACACACCATCATCGGTCCGCATGGGGTTTGGGGAAGCCTAGTGGGCACTAAGCTAGAACGGGAAATCCGTTGAGCACGGCCTAAAGTCCGTGGAAAAGGTACATCTATTCCGCACATTTCTCTGAGGATTGGTGGCTTCGTATTTATCCGGTCACACTACCAATTAGCCGCAAATTGCTAGTGAATGTACCCCACGCGCAGCTCGAAAAGCTCACATCTCGACAGTAACTCTCCCTTGCAACTGGTCCGCCGCCCAAATGGCCGCGAAACAGCACTGGATCCACACGTGGGCCGCAATGCCTCTGCTTGCAGAGCCAGACAAACTCCCGTCCAAGCCATTTGTATTCCACCCGCTCACCACATACATGCGCATGGAAATTGATCTCATCTCCAGTACCAAGGGAACTTAGTTTTTCGTGGCACCACAATCCGCCAAAGCGTCAAGATCACACTCGGTTTAGCACGATACTTCCGCTTCCGCTTCTCGAACGCCTTTGGCACTGACGACCTGACCATAACCGAGACAACTGTCGCACTGGCAAAGGATCTTATTTGTGGAAGTAGTGCCATCGAGTTACCTACACTTAAAAAAGTGACTTTTAACGGCGAGTCAACAACCACGATCTCAGGTGGTGCACTGACCGTTTCGGATGCTGTGGACCTGGGTCCTTTACCGGCGGGAACGGTGTTTACAATCAGCATGTTTCTTGAACATGGACAGAATAGTCAGGCAGGGATTACCTGTCATCCTGGGAGTCGGACGAGTTCTTTTTGTGTGTTGGGCAACCGGGTAGCCGATGCTGATTTTACAGGAGATACGGTTGAAGAAATTGAGCACTGG
Source organism: Penicillium sp. S1602 (assembly GCA_023626355.1). Classification (NCBI taxonomy): domain Eukaryota; kingdom Fungi; phylum Ascomycota; class Eurotiomycetes; order Eurotiales; family Aspergillaceae; genus Penicillium; species Penicillium sp. S1602. Next base: position 280,330 of record JAMAGW010000016.1, on the reverse strand, counting down.
TGAGCTAGATCCCGTACATAATGGGTGTTTCAATATCTAATTGCAGGGCGCAATACTAGGTATTACATTTCCGGGATTGAAATACTTGCACCTCGAAACGCGGGGACAATGGCTATCATTGGGGATAGCATAACTGATGGTCGGTGCAGTACAACCAATGGAAATGATCGGTACGTAAGGTATGCTAGACTCGAAGAAAGGTCCCAGGCTGACATACCGACTAAGATGGCCTAACCTCCTCTTCTCTCGCTTCGAAGCGTACCAGCCGACAGTCTCAATTGCAATAATCAGCCAAGCAGCAGGTGGAAACAGGATTTTAACCGACGGAATCGGACCGAACGTACTGAGTCGCCTAGATCGAGATATCCTCTCCCTCCGAGGAGTGCGCCAAGTCTTTCTCTTCGAAGGCGTCAACGATATAGGCACTGCGGATGCAGATGAAGAAAGTCAGAAAATCATTGGTGATCGACTAATCGCCGGATACAAACAGATCGCTACCAGGGTGCATGCTTGTGGGATTCGAGTTTTTGCTGCGACTATCACACCTTTTGGACGCAGAGAGGGTGAAGTGATTGATGATCCCGAGGAAGCCGGTGTTACTCAATATTCGCATCCAGGGCGAGAAATCACAAGGCAGCGGGTCAATGACTGGATTCGCAATAGCGGGACTTTTGATCGTGTTATTGATTTTGATCAGGTTTTACGGGATGATCATCAGCCTTCTGTTCTGGCTGAGAGGTTCGATTCGGGGGATCGGTTGCACCCAAACTTGGAGGCTTTTCATGCCTTAGCTGACGCGTTTCCATTGGGGATCCTCACCACCGACCTCGCGAATTGGGTTAAATAGACACCACTGTAGTAGATAAGAACCGTGAATATGACGGCTGTGAACACCTAGAGTCTAGCATAGTTGAATTTATGGTAGTATGTACTCGGATCTGATGTTTATATACACATAACCGACACCTTGTGAATACTTAAGCAGTAACAAAGGTGACCATGGACTTGGCAGGTATTTGAGCCTTGAACAATCCACCACTGCCCGCCTCGATATGTGCCAGAGCCTCCAAGTCATATTCATTGTTAGTAATATAAGGCGTCACAGTAACACCAGCCTTGACCCCAGAAATCTGCACACTGACATCAACCTCGATATCAAGCTGGTTAAGCAACTGCGTGGCGATCTTGCCATTCTGGTTCTCAAATGAGCTCACCGTGACATTGGCACTGGAACTAGTCGCTTGAATCCGACGAGACCCAGGTCGCACAAACTTGCTGAACTGTGCAAAAGCCCAGTACCGCTTCGAAGGGATGACCTCCGTATTAATGAGATTGATTAGCGCACTGTTGGTCGTCGAGTTCTCAGCTCCAATCCAGTACAGGAATGCGCTTGTCCCCGCGTCTCTCAGTGCGACTTGGATGTGATTTGCCCATGTCATCCCTTCGCCGGGTCCACCGTTCTCATAGAATGTGTATGGGGTGTAGTCACCACTGAGATCAGCCCACTCGGTCAGCCAGGTCTTCTTCTTGGTGCTGAGCGCATACGTGGGTGCAGAGTCGTATCCGTGACCGGTAACGACATCGAGGTAGTTGATCGCTGGGTCCGGACCCGCTTCGAGACCAGCCATCATAGCTTCCTGGTCATCCCACCCGATACCATCACAGCAGGTAATCTCCACGTCAAGTTTGGATGCTTTGATAGTTTTCGCCAGAATGCGGATGAAGTCTGCGGCTTGGGTACCATTCGAGAGCATACCAGCGTAAGTAGCTGCGAATTGCGGCTCGTTCAAGAAGCCCAGATGTGTCACGTCAACACCGGACTCCTTGTAGAATCGCACATACTGAACAAGATAATTCGCATACGCTTGCATCCAGTTCCCTGTTGAGCAGGGCTCGTTTGTTACACCACACAGGTATCCGCCATTGTTCTCGTCATCGTTCGTTTTCATATACCCGGGTGCAGACCAGGCATTTGCGTACAATGTCTGCAAGCCCCGGGAGTAGGCTTGTTGTGCTAGTGGGAATTGCCCACTGTTGTAACCGTCCCAAACGTAATCGGGCTTTGCACTTGGGCTTCCGGGGTCGGTAGGCTCGATGGAGTTCATGAGATTGCTTGTAGAGGAGTTGCTTGAGCCAATTCCATTCCGCAGAATTGTGAAACCTGCACCGGCCTCCTCGTCGTAAAGAAGATTCAGAACGAGGGTTTGGTTGGCCTTGGGTAGGCCATATTTGCCAAAAATATCTTCAGCGCGTTGAAAGGCCTGCGAAGCTCCAAAGCCGTCTATCTCTTGGAATTGGGTCTTCGGGTCGACAGAAATGGAGACGTGGGAGGAGGCAGTTGGGCTTGCTGTGGCCGAGAGAAAAGTGCCCAGAAGAAAGATCTGGTCAATGATGGAGAGCTTCATTTTCGAGGTTCAGAACAGGTTCATGCCGCGCAATTGAACAAGAGTACGAATTGGCAGAGGTCGGTTGCTTAAATCAGTCAGTTAGTGTTGCTAAAGCCAACAACTCTCTTCGCTCTGGGCAATGAAAAAAAAGGGTAAATAAACATAGGCTATTACCCCAGACTGTGTTTCCGGATAAAGAACAGCCCACTTTCCTGGGGAAGCTATTTTTCCACTAGTTGCATGTTTGCGTGACCTTAAAGACCAATGAATCTGATTCTGGCTAAAGTCGCCTGCTGGCTAAATTCATGTGAGCAGCTGGCCCGTAGCTGCAGGTCTGGATGTATTTGGTTAGTCCATAGTCAATCTGGGGAAAGCGTGGGGACACGCGGGGTAAGACGGGGAATCTGGATTTTAGCCAAGATCTCAAGCATTTGGTTTCCATTGTTTCCTGGGATATTCTCCCTATTCTGCATGGGAAATAATCGGCGAATTGGTGATATGCTAGCGGGAAGCCCCCACAGAACCCACTTTTTACCCCAGAGTAAACAACATTGCTGGGGCTGCCAAGGGTTCTACCGCATTGATTCAACCAACTTTAGAGCCTTGTGATGCCTATATGTCTATTTTTTTTTTTTTTTTTTTTTTGATGATGTATTGGATTGAATTACCGTGGGCTTGAATATCGAGTTACATATGGAAACTGCGTGTTGGCGAAATAGCCTTTGCTAGACAGGTCAATGTGTCCACGGGAAAACGGCAACACATCCCGACTCATCAAAGCATTGCTGGAGTCTTTGAGACCCCTCTTATGACTGGTGGCTGGCGCCACGCGTACACTTCCCCCACCACAAATCGGCATCTTTCAGTCCCGGGATATCTAACCCCTACGATCGAGCCTATATTCCTTGCGGTTAATCACATGGCCTGGTCAGTCATTTTTTGATATTATGCTATCCGGCAAAATGAGAAGCGCGCTCCAGCCAGTCAGGCTAGCAGCATTCCTGGGAAGATTTGGTGGCGGCGTGCTATTTGAACCGGTTTAATAACAAGCAACCGCCCATGGATTTTCCCCATACATGTCCTTGAGTCAACTGTCATCATGTCTACTCAAGTGAAATCTGATGATGCGCCCCATATCGCCCATGATGAAATGGCCCACGATCAAGAGCTACAAGGCTGGGTGGGTCTGGCCGAAGATGCTCGGAATGCGACGATCGAAGAGCACAGCTTGACCTTTGTTCAGGCTGTCAAGTTGTACCCGAAAGCATGTATGTGGACAATGGTTGTTTCTCTCGTGGTGATTCTGGATGGATATGATACTGCCCTCATCGGCTCGCTTTTCGGTTTCCCGGCTTTTCAGAAGAAATTCGGCCACGAGACCAGCACTGCGGGATCTTATCAGCTAGAACCCAAATGGCAGACTGCGCTCGGCCTCGCAAGTCCATTGGGAAACATCGTCGGTATTTACATCAATGCATTCCTAACTGAGAGGTGGGGCCACAAGAAGACCTGTCTGGGAACGTTAGGCTTCCTGGTTGCTGTCCTCTTTATGCCCTTCTTTGCAACGAGGGTCGAGGTCCTCTTTGTCGGAGAACTTCTTTGCGGTCTTGCTTGGGGTGTGTTCACCACCTTGGCCCCAGCCTATGCTTCCGAAGTCGCACCCGTCGTACTTCGATCCTACCTCGAGACCTACGTCGTCCTCTGCTGGGGTATCGGGCAATTCGTCGCCACCGGTATCCTGGATAGTCTGGATAAACATACTGGACAGTGGGCCTGGCGAATCCCACTTGCTGTACAGTGGGTCTGGCCAGTGATCATCGTCCCGGTGCTCATCTTCGCCCCCGAGTCTCCGTGGTGGTTGGTTCGCAAGGGTCGGATCCAGGAAGCGGAGAAGTCGATGAAGCGTCTCACCTCCTCACAAGACCCCGATCACGCTAAGAAATCCATCGCACTCATGCTCCGGACTACAGAGCTGGAGAAGGTTATGACTGAGGGTGCGTCGTTTCTCGACTGCTTCCGTGGCTCTAACGCATGGCGTACGGAGATTGGTTGCATTGTCTGGACATCCCAAGTGCTGTGCGGTTTTGCCATCACCTCCTACGCGACTTATTTCTATGAGCAGGCTGGCCTGTCAACCTCTGATGCATACAAAATGTCAGTCGGGCAGTCTGGTCTGCACTTCCTGTGCACTTTGCTCTCGGTCTTAATCACCGGTAACTTCGGTCGCCGCCCTGTCCTCTTCTTTGGCTACAGTGGTATGTGCATGTCCATGCTTCTTATCGGCATCATGTCCTGCGTGAAGCAAACCACAGGCCTTGGATACGGAGAGTCCGCCATGTACCTTCTCTGGTACGTGTTCTACGAGTTGACCATTGGTCCGATCGCGTTTATTATTGTTGGCGAGATCTCGTCTACTCGCCTCCGATCCAAGAGTATTTCCCTTGCGCGTAACGCCTACAATGTCGCCAATGTTTTTAGCTCGACTGTTGCCCCTTATACGCTCAACCCGACGGCAGGTGACTGGAAAGGCAAGACGGCATTTTTGGCTGCCGGATTTACCATGGCCATCCTTACCTGGGCGTATTTCCGTCTTCCTGAGTCACGTGGACGTACTTATGAGGAGCTTGATATTCTGTTCTCTAGGGATCTGAAGGCTTGGGAGTTCAAAGATGCCCAGGTTGATGAGGATGCTGCTGAGGTTATTACCAAGCAGGGATGATAGGGTATTTAGTAACAATGAATCTATAGTTATTGGCCACGGGATTCATCAAAGTGGATATCCAGCAGGGCTGTGTGATAATCTATGGCAATTCAGTGTTCAGATTGGCAGTCGTAATCAGTTTATTACGTGTAGATACAAGTAAACCAATTTCTTCTTCTTCTATAATATCTTGTCTTGGAATAGCTTAGTAGATCTAAACGCTGCTTCATGATTAAGGCCGATTTTCGGTCAGGGATAGGTGTCTAATTCAACCTAGAGAAATAAGCAGGTCTCCTTCTCGTGATAAATGGTATGCTGGCGATGTCGAAGTGGTCCTTAAGATTCCCGAAATACCCAGGAGAAGTCCGTCTTCTGACCATATTTGACTAGGATCAAGCTATGAACGGGCCACGTACTGTACCCCCCCCACGACTTCAGCTTCGTCGATCCATCACCCGATTTTGGGTTTTTGCTATTGCCTAAGCTATGTAAGCCATTCCTGGCATTTAGCCTGCAGCGGATAAATCGCTTTTCTGGCCGGCTCATGGTGACCAGGATACGATAAAAGTCGTGCTTCTACCCCGCCTGAGGGGTAGAATATCTTTCCAGTTTACTTGTTCCTCAATTATTTCACTATGTCTATAGAGAGTGGAATCGATGGCTGGCTTAGGTATTCTGCCTTGCCAGCGGAAATCAAAGCGACACATCGCGGATATTCCAAGATTGTTGTCTTGGACAAATCCGAAACGAGCCCCGTCTACATAGCTGGAAAGGAGCTGCAAAAAGGACTTGAGAAGATTCTTGGTCAAAACGTCGAGATCTCCTTTGATCTGAGTGATGATCTCTCGGGCTCCATTGTTGTTGGTACCACTGCGGCATTTGCGGCTGCTGGGGATGAGGAAATAGCAACACTCAAAGAGGATGGATTCTGGCTCAACACCCAGGCCAGAAATGAATGTGTTCATATCCTTGGTCAGAATGATCGCGGTGCTCTCTATGGTGCCTTCGAGTATCTGATGCGTCTGGCACAAGGAAATTTTGCACCCGTCGCAGAAGCCTATAACCCCAGCGCGCCGATACGATGGGTTAATCAATGGGACAACTTGGACGGAAGTATTGAGAGAGGATACGCGGGTCCGTCGATTTTCTTCCGGGATGGTGAGGTTGTCCAAGATATGACCCGCATCGCCCAGTTCGCTCGTCTCCTTTCCTCAATCCGCTTGAACGCCGTGGTCGTCAACAACGTCAACGCAAATCCTAAGCTCTTCAATGAAACAAACCTGAACGGCCTGCGTCGCATTGCAGACACAATGCGTCCTTGGGGTGTGCGCATCGGCATCTCGCTTTACTTCGACTCACCCAGAGAGTTTGGCGGTCTTCCTACCTCCGACCCCCTCGATCCTGCTGTCAATGACTGGTGGAAAGATATCACTGCAAAGGTTTACGAGAAAGTACCCGATATGATTGGGTATACCATCAAAGCAAACTCAGAAGGCCAGCCGGGGCCGCTCACCTATAACCGCACATTGGCCGACGGAGCGAATATGTTTGCCAGGGCACTAAAGCCATACGGCGATGCCGTTGTGATGTACCGGGCCTTTGTTTACAATCACCACTTGGAAGAGTCAGAGTGGAAGAACGACCGAGCGAATGCTGCTGTGGAATACTTCAAGCACTTGGATGAGGAGTTCGATGACAACGTTATCGTTCAGATTAAATGGGGTCCCATTGATTTCCAAGTCCGAGAGCCGCCATCACCCTTGCTAGCCAATCTACGCAAAACCAAAGCCGTCATTGAATTCCAAGTCGCGCAGGAGTATCTCGGACAACAATCCCATTTCGTCTACATGGCGCCACTTTGGAAGGAGATTTTGGACTTCGACATGCGGATTGATGGGAAGCCATCCCCAATTCGGGATATCGTCTCTGGTGAGCGTCTAGGCTGGAGTCGCAGCGGATATACCACCGTCCTCAACATTGGCAGCGATGATACTTGGATCGGCCATCACCTCTCCCTATCCAACCTATACGCCTACGGTCGGATGACTTGGGACCCATGTTCCGATCCGACATCCATTATCCAAGACTGGTCCCGTCTCACCTTCAGCTTGGACCAAACCGTTGTTGATACTGTAACCAAGATCTCCATGGAATCCTGGCCTACATATGAGAACTACAGCGGGAACCTTGGTATTCAGACACTCTGCGATATCATCTACACGCATTACGGTCCTAGTCCCGGATCTCAGGATGGGAATGGATGGGGCCAATGGACTCGTGCGAATAACCATTCCATTGGTATGGATCGAACTCTTGCTACGGGCTCAGGAAACACAGCTCAGTATCCGGCTGAAGTCGCCGCTGTTTTTGAGAATAACGAGACCACGCCTGATGACCTGCTTCTTTGGTTTCATCACGTTCCCTATACTCATCGTCTGAAGTCTGGAAAGACGGTTATTCAGCATTTCTATGATGCACACTATGAGGGTGCCGAGCATGCTCAGACTTTCCCCTTGGAATGGGCGAAGCTGAAGGGCTTGATCGATGATCACCGTTTTGAGCACGTCGCGTTCAAGCTGAAGTATCAGGCCGGCCATGCCATCGTGTGGCGTGACTCTGTTAATTACTTCTACTTCAACAAGTGTCAAATTCCTGATGAAAAGAATCGCGTCGGAAACCACCTTTGGCGTATTGAAGCGCAAAACATGAAGTTGTCGGGGTACAAGGTTGTTGCTGTTACTCCTGCCGAGGCAGCATCGGGAGGAAAGGCCATCATCACTGAGTCAGATCGAGCCTCTGGTACCGCAGAAACCAAGCTCGATTTTCCGCCTGGGACTTATAATATCGCGGTCAATTACTACGATCATCTCGGTGGGAGATCAAAGTATGAGGCTTTCCTCAACAGGCAGCTGATTGGGTCCTGGTCTGGGGATTTGGAAGACAAACTTGGTCATGATTTCTCGGAGTATTTGGATGGACATTCAGCTACGAGAATTACTTTCCCTGGCGTCCCGGTGATGACAGGTGATATCCTCAAGATTGTTGGGCAACCTGAGGGTACCGAATTTGCCCCCTTGGATTATATCTCTATTTTACCGGAGGGAACTATTGATTAGAGTTCAGGAGTTAAGGTCTCTAGACTTTGGGCCTGCGGTTGTATATTTTGGCTTTTCCACGGTTTTGGGTCTGGTCTAACAATTTGAAAACTAGGATTCCAAGATTGTGGCATAGATGGATGCAGCTATAAATAAATATTTTCCCCAGTGCCCTCCACCACATCCGTAACCCTTGAAACTTTGGAGACTTGGAATTTCACTGAAGTCTATTGACAAGGTCATTGACATACCTCCCTGGGTTGAATGTCAATTGTAAACAACCACTTTGGCAAATTACCAGCGGGTGACTAACCCCAGTCTACCTTGACCGCACATGTACAGTGACATCATAGGTACAAGGCGACACCTCCGAACCCCGCATTCCACACAAATCGATCCCGTCGTATCATCAAGTGAAGTGATAACGATAAATCTAAGCAAATCAAACAAGGAGAATCCTCAGCCCGGCTGATATCCCGGTATGTTATAGCTATACCTCGGCCTGTACCTTGCTGCTTACTAATGCATCTTCAGACAATAAGTCACAAAATGGAGAGCGATGCATACGCTTTACCTCTGGGTTCACGAGTACTTGTCACTGGAGCGAATGGGTATATTGCTTCACATGTAGTTGACACCTTGTTGAGGCTAGGGTTTTTGGTGCGAGGAACAGTCCGCACACAAAAGCCATGGTTGAATAAGTATTTCGAGGGCAAATATGGCGCAGATGTCTTTGATACTATTGAGCTTGCCTCGTTCGATGACGAAAAAAATATTGAAAATCACCTGCATGGTATTGATGGAATTATTCATGTGGTAAGCTTGTGAAAAATATGTCGCGGACTTTCTCCGGACGAGTTGAGATGCTAGAGAACATAACTGATTGGCTCCAGGCAAGCGACGTCAGCTTCTCCAATGACTCTAAAGCTGTAATCCCATGGGTTGTTCGGGCTATCCAAAATCTCCTGGAAGCTGCTTCTAAAATGGCAAGCATCAGTCGTTTTGTTCTGGTGTCTTCATCCAGCGCAGCATACTACCTCTATCCGGACCCACGAGGCCGAGAGATTCACCAGGGTGAGTTTCAAAGCTTGCTTGACATTACAAGCCCTGACTAACTATGACTTTAGACAACTGGAACGAAAGGGCGGTGAAAGAAGCGTGGGATGAAACAATTCCAGAGCCGAAAAGGAGAATGGCGATATATGCCGCATCAAAGATCGAAGCAGAGAAAAAGGCTTGGCAGTGGATGGAGAGTGAGGAACGATCATTCGAGTTCAACTCAGTCTTGCCGTCTTTAACGGTAAATCCGAATGCCAAACGGAGTCTAGTGCCAGACTAATATGAGCAGGTTGGAAAAATACTTCATCCAGAGATATTCGGATCCACTATGGGTCATCTACGCACGTTACTCGCGGGTGATACTACGGCCTTTTCCCTTCCTGAACGTGAGTATCCTGACTGCATCCTGCACGAAGACATCTCTACCCCACGTTATCTTACCTTGTAGTTCATGTGGCTAAATATTATACAGAATGGTTCGTCGATGTGGAAGACGTTGCTAGGCTCTGCATCGTTGGGCTTCTAGATGCGGGCGTCAAATCACAACGTATATTTGCATTCGGAGAACAAACGAATTGGAACGATGTGGTACCGATTCTTCGCGAACTACGACCGGATAACAAGAAGATCCCGGACCCACCCAAGGATGAGATCCGGGATCGGACGGAGATTCTACCACGCACAAGAGCGCAGATCTTACTTCGTGGCTTCTTTGAGAAGTCCGACTTTACGTCTATCAAGGAGAGCATTGCGAATGGCATTGAAGGGTTGGATTGAGTTTCTCTACTGATTAGAGTGTCCACTACAACAGAACTACAAGCTGCACCGGCTCTACGTAGGAAACTAAATGTCTTATAACCAGTTGTTTGCTCGCTTGACAAATAGATATATCCCCCTGTGCCAAACCATGTAGTATCTCAACGGCAACCACCAAGCCCACTCTACAACTGGTAATGCTCAGATCGACTGACGATGGATCATTGCTGACCTAATCTAGGTGTAGGTGCAATTGGACAGGTCGAGGCTGGCGAGGTCAATGGTGTATGGGGGTCCACCGGCGCCTAATAGATAGAATTAGCAAGTTCGAAGGTTCTGATACGAACAAGAGGTCATACTTAGAGCAAGAGTGTACGAAACGGTGCAGTTGATGACTTGGTTGACATCGGAATTGGCACCCTTGTTGGACTTGGCAAGTGCGCTCTCGAGCTGGCTTCCGCTCAACACAACGGTCTTGTAGCCGCTGCTGGCTGGAACTGCGGAGGCAGCAACGCAGACAGAGAACAAAGTGGCGATGACGGTCTGGGCCTTCATTTTGATGATTAATCAAGGTAAACCTTGGAGATTGCTGTTTGGAATCTGTGAATTTGATGCTATTTTGCTTCCTGGATATCTGCATGAATTGCGGGGACATTGTTCTGTTTATATAGACATGTGGTTTCACTTCACGTGAAGGAACTGACAAGCCGGCTTGGCCTCTGGGCAATTGTAACTTGGAAACACCCTGTTTAACCCGAGAGGAAGGTGTAAAATGAGTCGGGACTAATGTGTGTGTTGCAGTTACAAAATGTTAGAGAATTGAGTTGAACCGGAGGAAGTTTGAGGGAAATGATCTGGCCTTTCGTACTATGTGTTCTTCTATGAATTGTCTCATGACTAGTAAGCACCTCTGGGCTTCCCACGGTATTGACACTAGGGGCTACCTTGGTCATGGGAACTAAAATTGCCTGAGGCCTCACGTCAATATAACATTCTTACATGAGACGGAAAGCCAAAGTTTGACTATATTCGTACTTCTTTCCGTTCTTCTAAACTAAGCAACCTAGATTATCAGGCATATTTTATTCATATAAAAAAATACTGTGCAAAGGCAAAAGTGCATTCAATTTGTCCTCCAAAATAAATAGAGTAGATTTGCCAAGCCTTCCTCCAGGGGATCCTTGGGAGCTAAGGACAAACGAAGTGCAGCTCATCAGGGGCCAAAACACAGGTAGTTCCCTCTGTAGAAAGCGGTTAGAAATAGGTACGAATGACATGCAGGGAGTATCTCACGGCAGGACTGTCCTAGATGGAAGGATGTCAGAGTGCAAACAACGGAGCTCTGAGCTTCACGCGCCAGAGAGTTGATAGATCTCTCCACCTTTGCAAGCTCAGTAAGGTTGAACCTTCCAGACACCGATATGTCGGAAATAGCGGCCACTCTGGAGTCAGAGGAGGTAGCTGCCAAGGGTAGCATGGCAGCCCCAAGGCAGAAGACTTGAGGGATAAACAGCTTCATGGTACTTGAGTTTCTGAGAATTTGAGAATGCTTGTGTAGACGAAGAAGTGATAGTCTATCTCCCCAAGAAAATTAGATATAAGGGACTGGCAGCACTCATCCGCTGATGGGTATGACATAAACTGGGGAACTGGTCTTTTTATCCTTGGCACTTTACAGTATTGCTACGAGGATTCATCTATCATGTGAGTCATATATCACGAAACGCCGAAATTTTGATTCGATGTGGCACACTACCGTTGCCTATGTAGCCGTCTGGCCTATAGGGAGTAAAATTGACCCCCTGTCGATATTTGGCGAACGTCCTTTTGTGCCACTGTAGTAAATCCCTTTGACAAAAATACTTCACAAGTTCACGCACATATCTTTTTTCTTGGTGTGACTGTAACCTTCAGACTCTATGAAGGCTTGTGAGCCACATTAGACTCTGTGTAGCAAGACAAGGTCTATAGATTCTAGACCCGGGAATATCAACATTTCAAGGCAAATTTACAAATATTAAATACTTGAAAGAGCTTTATTTTCTTCGTGGATTGTGGAGACTAGTCTCATCGCTCTCTTAGAATGTTCGAGCGCAAATAATCACGATGTATTCTAATGGCGATACTTGAGCTACCACTAGACTTTGCCCAAGAGGACATCCAGATTTGAGACGAAACAACGTTAAATAACCATAGCAAGAGCCTCCGTCAAGGTTTATAAAATTCGTACGAAGAAAGCAAGTCCGAATTCTATTGCAACAGAGCATTTGAGCAAACCCCCCCCCCCCCCCCCCTGATCAATAACAACTTAAGTCCTTAACCATGACTGTTGACATTCACTGGCTTTCCAAAGTCATGCGCCTATTTCTTTGGAAGAACTGGAATAGCCATGATTCTAGATACCATATTGGAGAACACGTGTAACCGGTCGATCTTCAACGCGATCGCGCACGACTGGCATATTTACATTGAACCAGCTCTTTGCTCGAAAGAAGGAAATATTACTTCCGAGATTGCCATCGCCATTTGGATAAGATGCAGAAAAAAGAATCGATCTTAGCCATGGCCCGTTGATTCTTGGGGGAGCATGTACCGCGTGTCGAGAGTGACTCCAAAGAACACAGCGAACTAGTGTCCAAGCTCCTAGAGGTTCATCCGTACCTGGAACTGCACCGGGAATATGGATGTTCACCCAGAGGGTTCTTGTATGACAAAGGGCTCGGTTGCCATCGAACTGTTTCACACACGCCACGCCAGACACTGGAGCTCCACAGTCAAGGCCGGCTGTATTACAGAGCCTAAGTAAATCGTCGTAGTCCGATTCATAAATGCACATAAAATCGCTTCCACTATCGTCAATGACGTTAAGGTGAAGGGCCATCTTTCCAGGTTCCTCAGTGTTGCCATCGTCGAAGATCCGAATTTGTAGATGGTGCTAGAAAGTCAACTTTAGTCCTCCACTGTCAATGAAATTCCATTCTCAACTCACCTGAACATGATGTGTCGAAGGATTCATAAACTGTTGCTGTCCATGCCACGTATATCCCAGCAAGACTTGCTCTGATTCAGCTTGGCACTGGTATAGTCAGGATTGTATTTGGACCACAATAAACGGTAACTTACCTCTTCCACCCAGAAGTCTTCATTGCCCCCAAAATGGATCGCAATCGCTGCATTTTCTTCAATGTCCCATGGCCTAGGCTCACTAACCTGGACTCCTTTGGACCAGTAGGTCACCAGACCTGGGATCCATTTCAGCTTCTTAGCTTTGTAGGCATATGTGACGGCCTTCACATTCCCACGCAACTTAGACTTATCTCCATCCTCCTCTAGCCATTTATCTATTTCTTTCAATGTCTCTAAGCGTTGGATTACCATCCAATCAAGGCCAGGATTCTTCTCGATCAATTCTCTAAGACGGTATGAATAAATATTCCCTGAGAGTGAACTTGAACTTAACGTACTGCTTTTTCACTCTTCGTTTCCTGTATTCTTCAAGCTTATCTTTGAAGACATGGGGCATGATATTCTCTTCGATTCTCTCATGGCACCTCTTGATTTGTGCATCGATATCGCTGAAATGGAAATTATTAACCAAGACATTATACTATGCAATGCAGAGTTTACACGTACTTCTGATCAATATCGGGCTCCTCGTAGTTCCAACCAGCGGGGAGGCTGCCAGCTGCAATCTCCTCTTCAATATACTCCCACTGCTGTCGGTCGGGACGTGTCGGTCCATCAGGTTTAGGAAGCTTTCCCACATAAGATGTATCAAGATCTAAGTCCTTGAAATTGGTCCCTCGAGATACAACTGCAGCGCCGTCATTTGCTACCAATTGCCCAGGCCCGTCAGCCCGTAGCTTCTTGGGCGCCTTTCCCCCGGCTGACGACGGCAAACGTCTCTTCTTGCCTCCGCGTTTAGCGACCATGTCGGTTTTCAGGTAGAATTGTACTTGGATACAGATGGAAAGTTTCGAGGAATACTCTAAGAATTCCCAAGAGCAAGTAACAGAAATATATGTATATGAATGTCTAGGACCAAAGTTGAAAAAGGAAAGAATGGGGCACCTGGGCTCAAAGGAGTGATGAATTCCTATATTTGGAAGACGCGGACCTCAAGATCTGGCAACAAAGAACAACCATCGGCGATGAAAGGAACGACCTTTCAAGGTCTAACCTACGCTCAAGGTTTGAGTCAAACTTGGTATTTGGTCATTTCTTTTAGCTTCAAGCTTGAGCAGAGATCCATTATGGTCAAAGGCCTTTTGTGAGAGGCATAGAGGTATTACAGCTGTTGAATGTGCACTAAATTGTCCTACAAGTCCCAATGCCCCATTAGGCGTGATAATATACAATCAATCCGGGTTCAATTTCGAATACAATGCGACAAGTAGTAACATGGTGGTCAATATCTTCGATAGGCCTAAGGGGACAGGGTGCACAATTTTCCCATTTCTTTGTACACTATCTTTGAACCAAAGTTTATGGTGACTCGAACGGAGGTTCCATTGGGCCTCGAGTCCTTTTTCCAAGGCTTTCCGCGCAGTCCAGTAATACCAGGTAGGCGGCTTCAAGGCCAAAGCAAGTCCCTCTGCCACTTATCCTCATGTTCCTTGTACAAATACTGGAGGCGCTGATGAAGACGACTATCGCTTCCTTGCCAGAATTCAACAACATCAGGCATGGCAGCATAGACTCGCCATTCCTTGACACCCATAAGGGGGTCGTCCGACATCTTTGCCTCTGTTTCGGCAAGATTGCGTGTTAGCGCATCCCAACCTGAAAGAATTTCGCTTTGTTTCGAGGCCACAGCGCTGATCCTAGAAGCCAGCGGACGGGATTGGAAGTCAATAGCGCTCTCCTCATCGGATAATGCGATAGCCTTTCCCCTCAGACGAATTTGTCGAGCAACTTGAGGCCAGTAGAATGTCAAGGCGGCGCGCCCATTGCTATGCAGTTGTTTTCCTTTCGGACTGTCGGCTTTCACTGCGAAATGCCAGCCTCGGGCGTCGACGTTTTTCAAAATTAGGACTCGGGCATCGGGATATCCACTTTCGTCCACTGTGGAGAGAGTCATGGCATGGGGCTCTTTCACCCCAGCCGAAACCGCTTCGTGGAACCACAGCTTGAAAGCATCGTGTGGGTTCTCTGGGAACGTGTCGAAATCCAGGTCTGGAAATGGGCCTTCAAGGACCTTGGTGTTACGGAGTTCAGTTCGGAAAGAATCATCGTTGGCCATCTAAAATTCACGAGTTACTTTGATGATCTTTGATGTTCTGGCAAAGGGCAGAGAACCTTGAGGGCCTGGGCGGAGCAGCGAAGGTGTAAAAACTTGAAAGCTCAGATGAATATGTACCCAAGGCTATGTAAAATGGAAATGTGTGTTTATTTGCGAACCGATTTGTGCCGTGACTCATTGACCACGACACATTGCCGAGGTTGATGGCTCATTCCCGATGTCGGTGTTCCAATGATCTCTCACCGAAGATGAAATTGGTATGCCGATAAGGATTGACATCTTTGAAAATTCTGGGTGCATTTTTGATTCATAATAGTATGGCTGTCACTTTCCATGGGGACCGCCTTTCACAGATCATTTTTAACGTAATCTACATCACTGCCGGGCATAAATCATCCGCCTGCTCACACCATTCAGCCAGCTCTTCCGCCAAGCCCTCCCTAGCCGATATGGTGATATCCTCACCACATGCTGTCGATTGTCGTATAAGTAGCAGCATTCCCAGTGTCAGACCCTGTCGTCCTTTTTGTTTCTTAGTCTCCGTATCTTCTTGATACCGCTTTGTCCAATCTCTATCGGATATTGGCTGCCACATTTCGCGGGAACACGGTAATGGCATATCAAAGAACTCGGCACAGTCTCCCGTGGAAGGTGTCTGGGTATCTACCCGGAGTAACAGATCGATGAGGTAGAGAAGGCAGCCAACCCTGTAGATACGATGACTGGTTAGAAGTTATATGAAACCACCACCGTATGATTTGGACAGTCAGTTCTTACCTTCTCAGACTCTCGACAAATACCCAGTGGCTGCGCGAGGGACATGGCTGATCCATATTCGATGTCCATGTGCCAAGATCGTATAGTTCTTCGGCAAATGTCTATACAAATATATAGGATTAGATGTAAGAATAAAATCCAAGATAGGAACAGGGCACCTCGATGGTTTCAACCACCCATGTAGAATCCTCAACTGATACGGATTCAACGCATTGAGCGCATAGCATCCCATACACGAGAGCCGCCTGCAGAGCCTGTAGCTTCATGCCTTCATCAAAGCCGTTGTACTGAAAGCCATCAGCTCAGTCATACCGCTCTCTCAGACCTTCTAGCTCACCTCGTCCCGCATCTGCCCTATATGTGTACGTATCTGCGTCCACACAAAGTCATGGCTCCCCGGCCTCCCTGAATAAAACACCTGCGCAAGGTTGGAACATACTGCCAAAGCTTCAGGCAAGCATGTATGGGCTGCGTTTGGGGAACATTCGTCGCCAGAGCCGAGACAGCACGGGGGATAAATAAACGGCGGGAGTAATTTGGCATCGGCCATCATACGGCCATATTCACTCATGCGACTGAAAATCATTTTAGCCGTCATGGACCCTTGCTGAAGGGATCTCGACCGTTGCGATAATTGGGGTTCCAGCACCTCATTGCCTAGGTTGAGATCCATTGAGTAAGGCATTACCAAGCCAGGGAAGACCATAGAAAGATCAAGACTCAACAAGCATGGGGAGGTGATGTCTAAGAATGTGGGGAAATGTGTGGTTTGCAAATTATGTGAAACTGGGGTCATGGTCGGGGACTCCGAGACATCGAAGAGCTCATTGAAGTCCGAGAAATTGATCATGTCCGGTTGAGTTCCTGTTCTGGTTTCCGGCCGGGTAGGCATCTTAGCTTCCTCATGCATGTTCATACTAGAAGATCGCGTTTCATTCTCCACAACAGTGGCAGACCCGGTACCCAGGGCCGCAAAGTTAGTGTCAGAGGCCCCGTCCATAGCATTTTCAACCGTAGTTCCATTCACTGTGGTGTCAATCGCAGGTCTGATAGGCCGGAACCCCCTCGGCCAGCGATCCTCAAGAGGAGGCAGGGCTGTCGCATACTGACAAGCCAGGCTTCGAGTCGCACATCGCAAACAAGGTGTTGAAAGCGAACATCGTGCCTTCGCCCTGCGGCAGTTGACGCAGGACTTGGCTCGTCGGACAGGCATGCTATCTTTTGTGGAGCCGGTCCATTTGCCGTATCGACAGATGCTTCAGGCGATAAACGCCTGATGATCAATGATGGCGGGACCTATATTGGCGATAATGATGAACCGATATCCTTCGCCGCATTGGTGCGTCACGCATGCGATGGTGTTGGTGAGGCTTACGGTTTGTGAAGGTGGAGTCAGTTCCGCTTCGTGAAGCGTGATTTGATTGGTCGATCTAAGGAGACAATCTGGAAAGATTGCAACGCAGTCACGAATCACGACGGCCCTCACTGACTACAGTTGAACAGCTATCCTCCTCGGGCATTGATGTGGAAATTGAGACGCCAGAACGAAAATCGATCACGATCCTAGGGAGGCCATATACTTACCTGTGAACACAATTAGACCCATTGCTTTCCTTCACTATATGATTTCATCGGGACCAGTTTCAAAGCGCGGACGTAGTTCCTTTTAGTAGAGTTCCCTGTCTTTCAACTTCTGCTCTATGTATGACGCTTTTCCCAAGGTTGTATCCACAGCCTAGTATTCAGATACAATATTCGAGAAGTCCGAATAAAACAAGATGTTTGTTCTAAGGAAACACTGTTTTGCTCACGTGGGCTGGAAGCACTGCAGTCAGGTGACCTGAGGCAGTACACGAGAACCCGAGATCATCGGATCAGTAGGACCAGTACTTGTAGATTGCTTCATGAGTAGAAGTTGTTTCTTGCAATGTTACCACTGTTCGGCACCTTATGATTCCGATGATGCTTGAATTTGCGAGATCTGTACGGAGTAAGTCGGGGTAACGGCGAAAAGACCACGACTGTGCGTGGTGGGGAAATCGTGGTCTTTTCACCTAGCGCTCGCGTTGGACCATCAAATACAACACTAGCCAATTTGGGTTTAGCGCCCGTACAGGAGTCAGTATCCGTCACACTTCGACGTCCTCGGCGTGTACACTTTGGTTAAAAGATATAAAGGAGGTCGAAGCCCTCGTCCGGATGTTATCCCTGGATAATTCCATAACGTCGGCATCGCCCTTCTACTTCCTGATAATAGTGAACTGCTCTACCCATAAAATACCGAAGAAAAGTAAAGCTAAACATAATAAAACCGACTAGATATTATTTATCTAATAAGAAGATCCTAAAGTTAACGCGGATCTTGCTAATGCCACGCTAAAATCTATAAAGTATATAAAACGTAACTTTAAACGGTATATTTATCTTAATCTTTCTTTATTAAATTATCTCCTAGATGTGACTAATAAATATAGTTTTATATAACGCCTTACCTCGCTAGACCCTTAATACTAGCTAAGGAATATAAGGATTAGAATTATTAAAGGTTTTCTCTACTAATATCTTAATGGGTATAATATTGTATACTAATTAATATTTCTTATTTTTATAAGGTACTTTAGAGTTTACTAGTATAGAGAAATATACTATAAGTTCCCTTATACTATTAGTGTTACGGCGTAATCTTGTTATTAGGGCATAATATCAGGATAGGCCGATATGGTGCCTAATACTGCCCGATCTACTCCCGAAAAGCTCACGCATGACTCGCTTAATCAGGGTTCTGCCCCATCATGTATATATCTGACATACTTTAGGAATTAGTTAATTCCTCAAGGATTAGTCTCTGTCTATTCTACGTTTGAATCATACGAGACATCTTGACCTTGCCTAGTCAACCCTTATATTTTAACAGAAATAGAGGGTGCGAACTATGAAACGGGTAAGCTCTAGACGATAGGTAATTATTGCTTCCTACTAATTCCTATTAGAATCTAAGGAGATATTACATACTAAGGCTCTAATAACTAGTGAGACTATCGCTCACGAGAAAAGTATGCCGCGGTCCTCACGACCACTAAAGCATATATCCTTACCCGAAGTCTTCCCTTTTAAGCTAAGACGATCGAAGCGGCTACGTTAAATAACTTAAGATTTACTATTATATCTATATATCATATAGAATTGGCAATCTTACCTTAAGCCTCTTGATTGCTTTCTAAGATAAACTTCTAGAATTCAATCTATCTCTACGTGAAGGAGTCTTACTAGAATTATAGGAACCTTATATAGTAGCGATAGTAATCATCCACTTAGGAGGGAGCACTAAGATATTTAAGACTAGCTACTTGATGATGCTTAGCAGTGATTACCAGAAATAGCTTAGAGTTTTAAGCCAACTCGTTTCATGCCATTTCGTCCATTCACACGATCTTTCACTTTCACACGTCATACTGTATTTCATGAAACCAGCTTTACGACGAGATCTGATTCTGGCATATTCATTTCCCTTTCGAGCCATTCACACCCTTTGACGCAGAACCTGAATTTTACCGATTAGGCGCAAACATTGGGTGGCCTGTCTACCACACCCTGCAACAAACTGTATAATAAGCTATTGTCTAACGCATGGATGATTTTTGTGATGCCCTCTGTTTCTGGAGGTCTATTCCATCACAAAGAACTACTCAACCGAAATGTAATTGAAGAGGGCGACCATTTGCGGGAAAATTGTGAAAAATGAATTTGCTATATTATGCATTGGGATCGTCGATTGCAATGAAATTTAGCCTGGTGTATGTATCCGCACCCGGCTCTACTTAACCATCACTCTAAGTGTCCTGAGATAAATCAGCATCTTCAAGCAACAAACTCTTCTGGTATAGTGAAAAAACTGCATCTCACTAATCTGGCGATCACTGACGACGGGTTAAGAGCTAGTAGCGTATTTGGCGGCTACAATATTGGCTTGTACCGAATTCTCGGTATCATCTGATGGATAACCTGAAGTCATAACTCCTTCGTAGAATGTGCCCTGGGCACCGTTGCTGTTATCACCACCAATACCCAGAATAATGGCCCCTTCTTTCTGCATAGGGCTGTAACCAGTTGGGTAGGGTCCACTCCAGTATGTTCCAAGTGAGCCAGACGCGGCATCACCACCACGGATTGAAAATTGGTTTGGCTCCCCTTTGACGATAGCTGTGACAAAACGCCAGGGAATTGACGGGTTGGTTGATGTCACACTAAAATTGTCTCCAGCAGACAGACCATTCTCAAGGTCGGCTAAGATCCAGGGACCGCTTCCGGTACCAGTGCCATATCCAGTACCAAGTCCAAAGTAGATCGCCTCCATATGGGCGTCACCATCGTCGTCATTGTTTGTCTCGGCATTGCCGTAGTCAAAGCAGCATGCACCGTTGTAATCCGTTCCATCTAGAACAGCATACATGCCTTCTGGTTCATCACCGGTGGCTGTACCCACGGCAGTATCACAGCGGTATCCCATACCAGGCTGGATCTGGACACCGTACGCCTTTTGTCCGTTGAGCATGACAGGAGCTCCAGTTGCGCTAGCTAGGTTGTCTGGACCAGGTGCTGCACCTCCTCCAGGAGCTTGAGTGAGGTGATTGGTATTGCCAGTCTGGTCGTATATTATAGTAATGCTGCAGCTTGTGCCTTCACAGAAGCTGTCTTGAGCAGCGGCGTCGGCCACTGAGCCGGCGGACATGGGTGAAATATCAGCTGTGGTGTTGTCAGAAGCCCGCGAGACTTGGTATAGTGGACCACTGTAAGAATCATATAGAGCGCGAGTGGTGCTGTGGCCTGCGATGCAAGGTGTATTACCAGAGCCGTAGATGTCACATGGACCAGCTATGACTAGGGATCCCATGGCACCGAAGCATATAGCAAGCCCGAAGGAGGGCATAATAGGCATCATGATTTCAAAAGAGGTGTCGATTTGAAGAGACGGACAAGAATGGTTCGAAATTATCTGAATGTCATCTGCTTTCGTGGTGAAGCGATGCTTAAATAGACCTGATGCTGCGGGGTAGTGATTTCCCTCAATCAATTAGTATGGTCTTACATAGTTTCTGAAATTAAATACTTGATTTTTACAGGCAGGGTAGCATTCTCAAAGTTTTAGAGCGGCCCATTCGCGGGTATCACGGAAACATGGAATGCTTGCATGACTTATGCTAGACTGGAATGTTGGGGTGGGCCTGCATAGATACATGTTATTATGTGTTAGATGCTTCAACTAAGAGTTAGTGATATAGTTGGACGAATAAAACGGTATCCCTTCATTTGCAAATCAGAAAGCCAAAATCAAAACAACAGGCAAAAAACAGAGCAAAGGAAAAAACTATAGGTGTATTCGGAATCGGCTACCAATTTGAAGACAAAAAAACCTATCTTCAATCTTGACGTCCGGGCTATAGCGAGGTGTATGGCTAAGCTTTTTTGGGCTAGATTATACATCGAAATTTCAGCCACTTTCCCTATAAGTGGTCTAGTGCGCTACAGTAAAGTATGTTCACCGGGTAGGAGCTTCCCTGTATAAACTATAGAATTTTGGAAGCCAATTTCAAACCAAATTACAAGTAATCAGTCGGTCTACAGCAAGAGTTGGTATAGATGTCAACGCTTTAAATCTACGGCCGTTTTCTAAGGGTAGCTCCTTAGGGATATCTACAACTCTCGCTTTACATCCACATTTTAACTCCCCGGTTCTCAGTTCTATAATGAGTTCATTGTCTAAGCTAGGTTTAGCCGAAGTTACATCGTTTACAAAAGTATGGTTGGGCCTTTGATACGCTCGGTCACCTCGTAAACTTTAATGTAGTAAACCAGGAAGTAGAGAGATATATCTTGAATGATAGGATGCAAAATGCGGGATGGAGAAAAGCTTGGGCATCTGAGCGTACTTGTCTGATCAGGCGGTCTTACTGCGGGGTAAAGCGTACCTGAGATTCGGAACCTTCCTAATTTACCACGGAGTTAATCGGGCTTAAGAGCAGAACGAGAATAGCTGTTGCTTTAATTAATTCGTCTTCTTCTGATTTGTTATTCCAATAATTCTAGATTGTCTCAATAAGCCCAACTCGGATTAGATGCGCCACGGTAACATCGCATTAGGACAGCGGACAAATTATTCAGGAATTTCTATGTAGATCTTTCAGCTTTCAGCCACAGAGTAGTCTTTTAGTATTATGAACGAGGAAAGTATCACCCGAGGAGGATGATAGTGGTCAGCAGATCTATAAGATCATTATTATGGGATCATATTAGTTCAGCGTGCTGATTCCCGCGGGATCTAAGTGTAGGACTACCTAGGCTTCGGTAGATAGGGAGGGGGCATAGGGTGGGTTAGGGGCAAAATAGGACTCCCATTTACCGAAGCCTAGGGCTTCCACATGACTATCACGATAGACTAGACTTCTATATACTGCAATACATCATTTAAAAACGTGGATTCAACTATAAAGCTTTAGGGCTCGTATTATAGACCGTCGTGTCACGCACGGCGATGCCACGACGCGGCGGCACGCTAGACCTAACGGGGCACGCTAAACCGGAATTGGTAATTCGCCGTCACCGCAGAGTACGGAGTAGATCCGCGGGACTTTGGACCTGATTCCACCGCATTTCCCGACCAATGGAAGGCCATGAAGCAGCGGAGAACGCAACCAATCAAATTAGGATTGGAGGTAAACGCTGCCATCATACAACTTTTACATGACAGAATGACCGGCCATGTTAAATTATATATACCCTCTCAAGCAGAAGCTTTCTCATCTTTCTCTGGCATGTTTCTCGACCTGTTATTCATCTAGAATGAACACACGCAAATCCTGTTTAGTTACAGGCTGCTCCGCCGGTGGAGTTGGCGCATCTCTTGCAAAAGCATTCAAAGACAAGGGCTACCATGTCTACGCAACCGCGCGCTCACCATCCAAGGTTCCCAGGCTGCTACATGAGGCATCCAATGTCACTGTCTTGGCACTTGATGTTACCTCATCTGAGTCCATCGCTGCAGTCGCAGAGATCGTCAAGCGCGAGACTGGAGGCAGACTTGACGTTTTGATAAACAATGCCGGTCTTGGGTTGGAACTACCTGCCCTTGATACTCCTATCGGGGAAGCGCGAAGGGTTTTTGACTCAAACTTCTTTGCTATCCTTGAGATGATTCAGGTGTTCAGCCCCATGCTTATCGCTTCGGGGGGTTGCATTGTGAATAATTCATCTGTGGGTGGGCGTCTCCTCATTCCATTTTGCAGTACGTGGATATCCTCTAGCATTCACAATGCAAGACTAATCTGTTTCACAGGCATATACAATGGGTCCAAGGCTGCTCTTATCCAGGCGGGCGAGGGCTGGCGTCTAGAGCTCGCACCCCTTGGCGTGCGAGTCCTCACTTTGATAACAGGTGGAATCCCAACCAACTTCCTAAAGAATCTTCCTAGTGTGAAGTTGCCTGCAGATTCCTATTATCCGGGTATTATAGACATCATCAGAAGGCAGCCCGAGAAGATTCCCATGAGTATATCTCCAGAAGCATTTTCCGTCGATGTTGTACGTCAGGTGGAAAGGGGGACGACAGGAAAGTATTGGATTGGGGGAGGATCTACACTCGCTCGTTGGTGTCTCTGTCTTTTGCCACAATGGGCAATTGTAAGGATTTTCTTATGAATTCTGACCCTTAGTCGGACAATTGCTGACATTGATTTAGGATCGGATTTCATATGGTCAAAAGCCATTTGCTGACGAGTTGGCTGCGGTGCATAAGAAGACTGCTGAACAGCGGCCAAAGTTATCATGATAGACAAATAGAAACCAACCAACACGACACCAAAATTCGAAAAATCGCCTGGCTGTTGATTGAAGTCTATGAAATGTTAGCTCACTTACGACACACATTGTCATGCAGTGATCGTAATTTAGACACAATGCTCCTGTGCATGATTTCCCAAATGGTAAAGAGCGTATGGGCTCGCTTGATTCAAATCATCAAAGTGTCGAATATCGCTTCATTCCAGCCAGGATATACCCCTACATTTTCATCTTAGGTAATGTAGTAGCCCCCTCGCACTACTTGTTGAGATCTCTTAGCAGTTTGAGAATCGTCTTGGTCCACTGTACCTCTTGAACTATGCTCTGTGGTTGTAAAATTTGCACGTCGTGACTGCAATACAGACGGACTGATCTGCTGAGACGGGAGAGCCTCAGAGGTTCTCTTTGCTAGTCCTCATCCATCTCGGCCCATCTATCGAGAGATTTTGAAACAGAGCTCAATCTTGTTCGGTTCCATTGCTTTCGGCTACTCCATAATTATACATGATCTGAAATTCTCAGGTGTATCCGCAATGGTTACACTGACCGGATAACCCTCTAGAAATCAATTTCGAGTTGGACCTTGGGGGCCAATTTCGGTCCGTGACTCGGCACCGCCAGCACCTCAGCGGCCTCAGTGGCTTGATGCCGGGGATCAGCCTGTTCGTCTTCGATGGCTTTCCACTCCTTTTCGGATAGGACATGGGACGCTGCAATCTGTGGCTTCGACAAAATCTTGGCCACCGAGGACTGGATCGAAAACTTCGCGCTCCCCCCACGCACCAATGTCAAAGGAATATCCAGCAATGCAATCCACGAACACAAAGCCTACGACATGATTTCAGAAATTTCAATCCTGTGCTTTAAATAATAATATCAATCAATAATGATTTCGAGATAATATATTATTCATACACTAAAATTATACAAAATTCAACTCATAGCACTGAAGAAATAGATCAAGGGTCACATAACTTGGGGCACGCTCATAGACAAACAAGAACCAAGCTCCGGCGGACTATGAACACCCTGCGAAACCTGAGATAACGGAACTTCAACAACATTCTCCAAAATCTTGAAAGCCCATGTCATAATCTGGTTAGCCTCTTGATAAACATCCTGCAAGTCCGCCATAACCTCCAGACCAAATTGAAAGTTCTGAAATGCCTGTGCCCTTGCTTGTGGATCTGCTTTCTTTGTTCCGGGAATATGAATAATCAATGCAACTAGAATAGCTGTTACACCGACGATCGGCAATCGTCGATGGAGTTTCTTTTGATATAGATCTGATGCGATCTGAGTAATTTGCTGCGCGGCGTATTGAATGCAGAATGTGGAGGAAGGTAGTGGTTGTGATTGGTAGAAAACGGCGATAGTAGTGTAGAATTGCATGTGGAGGAGGTTTCGTTGTAATGCAAGAGTGTTTTCATCGTCGATATTGTTTGTTTCGAATGAGTATGTCTGGATAGATGATGGGAATATGCTTGCCCATTCTGCTAGTTTGAGTTCGACGGCCGAAACTCGAGCGCTGTGATCGGCTGCTTCGGTGATTGTTGGGGATGATGCGGATGTGAAGGAGCCTTGGCGTGTGCGACCTGTGCTTTGGACGTCGAGTACTTCACTTATTGATACACAGAGCGTCGCGTTGGCGATGAACATTAATGCTAGGTCTTGTTGGACGTTCATGCTGTGCGATAATGGGTATCCGAGAGCTTGGACCAGTGCTTCGGGAGAGAGGTTATAGAGCTCGAAGTCATCTTCTGTCAGCATTTGGTGGCAAAAGGTCGAGCTGTGGATTATTGGGCGACATCGAAGTCTGAGTGCGATCTGGCAGTCGGTTGTGTAACAGGTCCAGGCGAGTCGTTTCCAAAATTTGGGATTAAGTCGGACGTTTTTCACGCCTGCGACGTCTCGAAATAGGCCGATGGACTGTGCTGTTGAAGTTGCGATCGAGCACCAGTATCGGCTGTCATCGCCATCCGCTGTTTCGAGTCTGTATGTCATGAAAAGGAGTGCCTGAACCACAGTGATGGTGTTTGGCTCGTATTCAGCTTGGTAAAGAAGCTATCCGATGTTAGTCTGTATCCTGCGTGGCAGAGGGGTAGACATACCTTGGCTTTAGTATAAAAGGCTTCCTGCGCCTCTTGTCGGGTCGAATAACCAGCCTCTTGAAGTTGACCCAAGTCCACGAAGGTAGTCGCCGAGACCATGATAGCGTAGAAGAGGAACAGGCTCATAGAGCCATGGTCACTAT
This sequence comes from Penicillium sp. S1602, assembly GCA_023626355.1. Classification (NCBI taxonomy): domain Eukaryota; kingdom Fungi; phylum Ascomycota; class Eurotiomycetes; order Eurotiales; family Aspergillaceae; genus Penicillium; species Penicillium sp. S1602. The sequence continues at coordinate 254,226 of JAMAGW010000016.1, read as the reverse complement.
TTCGGTTGCAGATGGCATTGATAAAAGCAGGCCAATCAATAATCGGCATAGTCGGAAGTACACAGTCGACGAATACTTGCAGAAGCGCATTTTGCAACTGCGTAGTCGGTAAACTAAACACGCCATTCACATAAAGATACTCGATCGTTGTTGGGTTCATCATCATTGGTAGAGGCTGGATGAAACCAGGTAGAAGTACTCCCGGGCTCGATGTATCAGAGGCCGATGAATCAGGGGATCCAAGATTTGTGAATGCATTCCAAACTTCCTCCTCAGGCTGCACAAATGGATTGTCAAAAAAGGCAGGTTGTGGAGCTAGTCCGGTCAGCCATCTTGATCTCTTATGGAGGTATTTATGAACTCACGTGTTGGACTCAGAGACGAATCTCGCCAGTCGGGATCACAAGATGCGTGAAATCCATATTCAGTATTCCAGTCATGTACAGCAGCGGCATGTGGGAAAGCGCCGACAGCCACGCTTTCCGGTGACCACTGAGCGCCAGATGGTGTTGGTGTCAATCCCGCTGTCTTGAGATGCATTTGTTGTCTACAACCGTCAGCCCGTGTCTGGCCTATTGATAGATTGACACTTACTTTGACCGATTATTTCTATCCATTACACATTGTACCCCTCTTTGGTAACAATTTTGACACGGGGAGCCTGGTGTCGCATTGCATCGGACCTTGGTGAGGTGACATAGCTGACACGCCTTTTGGTTTCGCCTCGACATGGATTTAGATTGAGAGGCTTTTTGCCGCTTTGCTGGGTGGACTTCCATTGCGGTAGCGCAGGGAGTAGTAGCACTCCGGAGTATGATTCTAAGAAGATCCCTTGCAGGATCGCAGGTCGTACTTTTTTACAAGGATCCAGAACACAGATAGATTGTCGGAAGCTGAATGTAAATCCGGGGTAAGTAAATCCTATATAAGATTTGACGAGAAAAGGGACCCAGACTTGTTTCATAAGTTACATCACTCGATCCGGGCAGTTACTGCTCGATCTGGTCAAAAGTGGGTCGCACAGACGTCAAAATCCACGGAAAGTGAATTTGTGGAGAATCCCGGTCAATTCTTTCCGAATCTAGTTTCTATCCGCCGATATCCGATCCTCATTATTGAAGGTTCGCAACGCCAATCTATAATAAATTGATCACGACCGTCTAGTACGCTCCCCAGACCCGGGGCGGGAGATTGTCCGGCCAAACGGCCTTGTTCTAGTTGTTAACTTAAATTTACGCTATTTCCGTGGAGAAAAAGTTCCGTCAAAAATGACCTCATGGTCGGAAAATGCTCCATTGATAGTTGAGCTCCGCTGAGAAATCGAAACTAGGGCGGCATTGCTACCTGCAGCTGGGTATCCACTAATTCGAACCAGACCCCCTCATATCCTGTCTCCCTGGCTGTTCTGATCTGCTTTACAAAACCCTTCAGTCTTGATGCACTTGTCGCTTGCACGGTGAATGACGATAATTTATCCAACAATGCTTCGCCTGGTCCTTCAATCTCCAGCATCGCCATGGTTATTGGAAAAACCATAGGGAACGCCGTGGCTTTCTCGGCCGCGGATACGCTAAACAGTTCCATCGCGGAAAAAATGCTCTCGGCCAGCACTCTGGCCGTCTCGTCTTCCACCCCGAGCGGATATCGAAGCCGGTGGATAACTAGCAGTGCCGCGAGACGGTAGACATTTGCTTGCGTGACTATCGCCAACACCTCATGTTGACTGAAATTGTTATACAGCTCAGGTGGTGTCGGGGGCACCCAGTCCTGGATTCGTTGCTCGATCACTGCGAGCTGCTCATAATATCCGGTGTACGTGGCACTGTCATCTAGCACGCTATTCTTCCACAGATGACTACATTCGCAGATGTCATAGAGATGAGGTAAGAGTGTCGCACAGATCCCCGCATATCGATCAATAATAACTCGTTCTGTATCAGGAAATCGAATTATCGGGACTTCACGATGGGTCAAACATTCGACCGTATCGATCAACATCGGAGACATGATAATGCTTTCCATGATCGGATATTGCACTAGTCGTGGGAACCACGACTTGGCCGACAGGAGCGCACTCCGAACGATGGAATGTGCGGTATTCGAGTACGGAGCGGTGAGCACGTTGAACACGTACATCGTCTGTCCGAGAAACAGCGTACAAGCTGCATCATAATCATTGCGAATAGTAACGTCCCGCAAGCGCTGCAATCCCTTCGCCGCCTTGCGCATATCCGGTTGTTGTGGACGCAAGACGAGCGATCTTTGGTGCCGAGTCATCATCCCCAGGAAAGCCAGGTATCCTTCCGTCAGCGTCGGTCCGGATAAGGTCAAAATGGTATACACGGTCTTCTGCGCCTCGGGTATAAAGCTGGATCCCAGCATGAAAGGCGTATGAATGACTGAAAATTGCTCCACGTCCAACACCGTCTGCAGTGCGTCCGCCTGTGTTTGAAGTTTTTTTGGACAAGCGATCAGCCGCTCTGGCGACAGAATCATCATATTATTATTATTTGGTGTGCCCAGTTCTTCTGTGGCATCAGATTGAGGGCTTGCGTCGGACCCTCGGCTCGGCGCACGCGATGGCACCTTGCTACTGCTTGCTTCGGACTCGCTGCGCTGATCTCGAGTCTCCACGCTCCAGACCTGCATTTGACCGTGTGGAAATGCCTTGGCGGACGGTCTGCGGCCGATGCGACCACTGCGACGCGATATTGAACATGGAATCTTCAACCGGCGACATCTTAAGCATTGCTGATCACTGCCGTTGAAGGTGCATTTCTCTTTGGCGGAATGGCATCGATTGCATGCCTTCACGACCATTTTTCTTTGGGCCAGGGATCTGGCCCAGCTATCAGGGTTGAAGTCGGGCTGTGCAACAGTACGCTAGCTGGTAGTTTCGGGAGAGTTGACGCGTGAGTTAGGAGGGCATCAGTGTTGCCCATCTCCCGATGTTTTCCCCGCTTTCCCCACGGATTGACCTCGGGCCAATAGACGACGATAGTTGATTCCCTCGGATGAGAGATTAGTCATAGCCTTGTCCAGGTTTTTTTTGGTTTCTTTTGTTTCTTTTCCTTCTTTTCCCGGGGCTTTGTTGCTTTTGAGGTTTCAAAGAAAAATAACCTTCGACGTAGATCGTTCAAGTCCATGATGCATGATCTTCGTGAATGGCTGCCCCATATTCGTACCTTCTCATGATTTCGGCCGAACCCCCTAAGTGGGTTTCATTGGTTGAGTGGGTTCCCGGTGACTCTGTCGGGTGGAGGTGAACATTTTCAGGGGAAAGCCTGGACCCCGTCGGGCGATCCCGCACACAGAATGGCTCAATGAAGCCCTTCGAAATTGTGACCACTGGTCACGGTGCAGAAGCTAATTTAGCTGATCCAATCGTGTTGAACTACAATAGCCAAGCCAATAGCTTCTTCCGATCGATAGTCGTGATCTACTCTGCTACTCAGTAACCGGTTTCCGAGACACGTTCAATCGTGTCACAACATGGAGACTAAACTCATAAGGGGTTATGTGTGACGTCGATGGATTTTTTGATCCAATAAACTCTCTTTCTGTCCTTCAACCAATAGATTGACTTTCCGATCCAGATGGTTTACTCACCGCTTCATCGACTTGCGATCTATCTCATTGAGTCAAAGTCCTTGCGAAACTCGGTAACGCTGTGTTACCTACATCTACCAAATGCTCGACTTGACCCTTGACATGATCGACGCCTAGAGGCAATTTCAATTAAAGTTATGGGTCGAAACTTAGATAAAAGTCACCCTTTCAGGTTCAAGTTCAGTCTGAAATTTGAGATCATTTGAAACACGGCAAATTACCGGGTGAACGTCGAATATTACGGTCGAAACAAAATGCAATCATGTTCGGGGCGCATGGATTTGAGATGTTTGATCGACGTGTCAACAGATATCGTGCTCATCCCCGGTGACCCCATATTCATCCTCCTCATCGTATTCATCCTCATCATAGTCTTCCTCTTCTTCTTCTTCTTCTTCATCATCCTCACTCTGTTCCTCCTCGCCTGCGTCGTTACCTGCTTTGCCTTGAATCAGGTCCATAACAGCATGGAGCCCCTCAAATACACAATAATCATTTGCAAGTTGCTCAAGTTCGTCCAGTTTCTGCCATAGAGGTCCGTTCAATACGATTTCTCTTTCCGCAGGTGACATCTCGGACACAATATCGTGCATGGCATTTTCCAGACTTGGATCCGACTGGAACTGTTTCTGTACCTCGTGACCCAAGGTATCATTTGACGAAAGGCAAATTGTCTTGCCAATTTTGCGTAGTGTTTCTAGTCCATTGAGTCGAGTCCTAGGATTTGAAAATTCGGCGCATTGGTTGGCGATATGACTGATAGTGGAGCTTACTTCGCTAGCCACGTCAAATGAAAGGTCATATTGCTTGGAGCCCTTCTTGGAGCTGTGCCGGACGTTAATCGCGGACCAAATCGACTTCGAATACTGATCAAAGTCGATAATGCGTTTCTTCCGTTCCTCCATCATGCTGTTGATGGCGGCGGTCACCATGGTATTAACATCGGGGTGAGCTTGGGCAGCTTTATGGAGAAGCTCAGCCAGGCCTTCGGCTTTGAGCTTGATCAGTTCTTTTGGTGAGGGGGCTGGCGCTTCATTGATCGGGGCTTCATTGGCCGAGATTTGATTGGCCGAGGCTTCAACAAGCTCAAGGTGAGTATCACCCGCAGTGTTTGCCCGTGCTCGTTTGGCGATCTGAGGACTGGCCATGATTGTGCGAGGCTTAATATGGGTGTTGTGTGATCAGAGAATTCTGAGGGGTGCAAACAAAAATCTGTCTCGGGTATCTCTAGGGGTATCTTAAAGAAACAAGAACAAAACAAGAACAAACGGTTTAAGAGGACGCGTTCACGTAGTTTGGGATTTTGTTTGATGTGGGTGTTGTGCGGCTAATGTGTGGCCCCACAAAAAAGGGGTGGTTGGTTTGGCTATCACAGTGCGTGCAAACTCCGGCCAGTTTTAAACAAACGTATTTGGAGATTGCTAGCGGAATTTGGACGTCTTTGACTTGGAGCAGTTGAATTATTTCTAGACCCTCTTAAGTTGGTAGCCAAGGCAGCATGATCACGGCCAAAGCTCGGGAGTTGGTACTTTTACCCAATCGGGCTAGTGATCTCGCTGCCCTGCGGGGTAACTGTGCTGTCATCTCTTGACATCTACATATAAAAGTGACAAACCATAAGATATTCGTCACCTATCTCCGTCGTTTACTTCTCGGTCTTTTCAGCAAAATGGCAGCCACGGCAAAGAGCCCTGAAATTATCGAGCTTTCGCGCGGTCTGCGCGGGGTACCACAATGTGAAGATTATGAACGCATGATCTCGGGAATGATGTATGTTTACTGCCACCTATCGTGGCAACCTTGCTAATAATCCAGGTACAATCCCACCATTCCAAAACTCTTGGAAGCGCGTCATCTGTGTCGTGGTCTGACAGCCGACTACAACAACCTGGACACAAAGACCGTGCCTTATGATCGAATAGCCGATAAGCGACTTGAGCTGCTGCGCAAATTGGTCGGTAAAGTCGGGGATGGCACATTTGTTGAGCCACCCTTTCTCCCAGATTATGGATGCAACATTATAATTGGACGTGATTGCTTTATTAACTGGAAGTTTGTATTGGACAGCAATGACTTGAGCGTACCGTAGGCTGACCTTGTCTAGTGTGACTATCTTGGATACCAGTCTGGTTGTCATTGGAGATCGAGTGCAGATTGCAACTGGAGTCAGTATTTTTACTGCTGGACACGATACCAGTGTTCTGTCCCGCCAGAAAAACGTCGAATTTGGCCACCCTATCTTTATTGATGATGATTGCTGGATTGGTGGGAATGTACTGATTCTTCCTGGTGTTCGGATTGGCAAGGGATGCACGATTGGTGCCGGATCTACTGTGACTAAGGATATTCCGCCGTATTCTGTTGCGGTGGGGAGTCCGTGTCGGGTGGTCAAGACCATTCCATCGCCAGAGGAGGAGGAGCAGGATCCGAATAACCCATACCGGGACTTGGTCCATCAAGGTTACTGAGGGTTACATCAACGATCATTAGAATACAATATAGTATGTTAGAAGCTCTTTCTATATAAAGATTCCTGAATACAAATCATCAAGCTTGCAGTGCTTCCCCTTTCAGGTCTGAACACAGAAAATGAGGATGTTTCAATAGAGCTTGCTCGGGCAAAAGTCGACCTTTGATATGCTAATTTTCAGGGCGACCGATAACGTCATCGTCAATCACAATATCGAAAGGACTTATGAGGGATTTTATCAGCTTTTGTTGGGTTGGAGTAGGAGGCCACTGCGGTTCATATGTGGTCAACCTGCAAACACATCATTCGGCTTATCTTCTGTGCTTCTGTGTGGGCATGGCCGGATCAAAAATGAGGCATGGCAAGCGCTTGGAATGAACAGCAAGTGCGGCGCTGGGAACAGGAACATGGAAAAGCTTTCGACTGATTATTTGTCAGTTATTCTCTCCCATTGGTGGAAAGGTGGAAGGTGTTGAGAATTGATAGGATTAGCTCTCGCCACACACACACACTCTCTCTCTCTCTCTTCACCTCTTTGGTCAGCTGAAACAAACAATCCCCTCTGTCTATCGTTTCTGTGCGGATCAGTAATCTCCGAAGTTACTCCAGATCATCAATTTCCACCATCAACCAACGGTTCAATGAAGGAAGTGGCGCACCTTAAACGAAAAATTTGATCTTTTAACGTTTTCTTCCCAACCATTCCAATGAGGCCCTTCGGAACATGACCGATGTAGTGGGGCAAGTCTCAACCATGCCCTGAAAATCCCTTGGCACTGCACTTAGGCCCCGGACACTCCCTGGATCGGGCTCAGAGCCCGCTTGGCGCGAATCTTGGCGGGCCTCTTGGCGTTAGAGATGCACAACAAGACCAAACAAGCCTTGAATATTCCCTTTATGCCACGAGCTGCTCGATATAGAATAGGCTGCCAATGCTGGGGTAATCTGGTCACGTCAAACCCAAAAGTATTGGCATCGGTCTATCCCCAGCCCTAGTAGAAGACTACCTCTATATCAACTTCTCACAAGGATTCTTGATATTGGCGTCAAGCCGAGTTAGTCTTCCCGATCGCTCCAGTCCTCACCGGGAGCTCCAGCCACGGTATCCAAGTTCGGCCCGAATAACCACAATATCAGGGAAAGCGATGTCCGACGCGCTGGGCATGGAGCACCAATAAACTTTTCCTCGTCTCGGAGAAAGTCCACTCACTCCCACGACGCACATCCATCGTCTCAGGCGTGTTGAATCACACATGGCACCATGTTCTCCGACGTTCGGCATACCTTCCACGATCATACCCCAAATTATCCAGCACATACCCCTGCTTGGTGCTCCAGGCCGACTCCCGCATCCTGTCTCGGGACCAACATTGTCCAATGGGGAGGGTATAATGAACTCATTAACTTATTTTGATGGGCCCGATGGAGCCCGCGGCGATATCAACCAATTCAAGACTGGGTGAGGGATGCTGAGCACATACCATTTCGTAACCCACAATCTCCAGCTCAGTTGCCCATCATGTGGGGTCTCCACGGCCTGGGGTTCACCGGTAGACATAAATCCGAGACAAAATCCCTGTCACTGGGTTCCTTTTCTTTCTGTTGTTGGGTTTTGAGTATTTTTTCCTTCTGCAAGCAACCATGTTCCACGGGAAAACGCTTCGTCTGGCGCAGGCGCTGCTCATTGTTGCGCCCGCCTTCATTGTTTTTGGTTACAATCAATCTGGACTAGGTCCATTGGCCACATTACAGAGCTGGGTGGGCGTTTTTCCTCAAATTGACACCATCAATACTACAGGTGCTCAGCGTGCGAAGAACTCTACTGCAAAGGGTGCCGTGATTGCCTCTTTCCAGCTTGGTGCTCTCATTGGAGCCTTATCGTGTACGGCTTTGGGCGACCGTCTCGGTCGCCGTAAGACTATTTTCCTTGGTGCCATCTTGACAATTATTGGGCAATTGCTGCAGACATCTGCCTATGGACTCGCACAGTTCGTCGTCGGACGTGTGATTCTTGGACTGGGCGTTGGCCAGTTCAGTGTCGCTGTACCAGTTTGGCAATCTGAATGTACATCAGCCAAGCACCGAGGTCAACATGTTGTTGTTGATGGGATTTGTATCTGCTTGGGTTACGCATTATGCAATTGGATTGATTTTGGTCTTAGCAAGGTGGATGGTTCACTTCAATGGCGTATCCCGCTCGTTGTCTCGTTCTTCTTCTCTCTTGTCGTCCTCTGCTCCGTCTTCCTCCTTCCTGAATCCCCTCGATGGCTTGTTCGCGTTGGCCGCATCGAAGAAGCGACTCACAGTCTCGCTGCATACAAGGGTACCTCTCCTGACGACGAGTCTGTTCGTATCGAAATCGCCGGTATCGAAACCTCCCTCGAAATCACTGTCGACAGCGCCAAACTGCGCGATATCTTCGACCCGAGCAAACCCGATGAGGAACGCCTACTTTACCGGTTCTGCTTGTGCGTTGCACTCCAGTTCTTCCAGCAGATGTGTGGTGGAAACCTCATCTCGACATACGTGTCGACCATCTTTGAAGAGAATTTGCACATGAAGAGCGACCTTGCTCGCATCCTCTCCTCATGCGCAATGACATGGAAGTTCCTTTGCAGCTTCATCGCTTTCTTCGCTATCGATCGTCTAGGTCGTCGCAAGATCTTCATGATCAGTGGCACAGGTATGGCCGTCTGCATGACCGTCCTAGCCATCACGAACAGTTTCCAAGGAAATCATACCGCCTCAGTCGTGTCGGCCGTTTTCATCTTCCTTTTCAACTCATTCTACCCCGTCGGCTTTCTGGGTGGAAACTTCCTTTACTGTACTGAAGTTGCACCCATGCGTCTCCGTGTCGCCATGGCCGCTATTTCGACAGGAAATCACTGGCTGTGGAACTTTGTCGTCGTGATGATTACGCCGGTTGCGCTGGACACCATTGGATACCAGTACTACATTATGTATGCAGTCATCTCGGCATTTATCCCCATATCAGTTTACCTATTCTATCCGGAGACAATGAACCGCAATCTGGAGGCTCTTAACCATGTCTTTCGGGATGCGCCAACTACTTGGGATATCGTTTCTATGGCTCGCAATTTGCCTCAGGGTGAGGCTGCGGAAGTAGATGTGTGGATGCGAACAGAAGAGAAGGGGGCTGTTGACCAGAGGGAGGATGCTTAACGTTACACATGTGTGTGGAAGATTCAGGATATGAGTTTTATATGTTTCACGATAGTACGTTGCCATAGATGATATGCAAGATATGATTTTCTCGTGCACAGTAGCCAAGTGGACCCCACCTCTCTAGACACTTATGTCGCTAGCTATCCAAAATTAGCACCCTTTCATACGTCTATATTTCTGTGGCCAAGTATGCCTGAGGGAGAACATTGCACTAGTAGAATTCCAATCCCGTCCCGAGATCCTTTTGTATTCACCGCAATTTGGTATCTTTGGTATTCCCGTATTTGGTCACGGCCTGTAGGCTACAGGCACAAAATATAAGCAAGTTAATAAATACATATACTAGTGAGTGTACAGGACGATGAGCAAATCCACAACCATGCCAGGCTTCCTTAAAAAGGAATCTTTATCAGAGCTTCAAGTTATTCCAAAAATCCTTTTTCACTTCCACACAGCCGCCTTTACAACGGGTAAGCTCCCAACCCCAAACCCGCTCGGCATTGCAAAGTAGGCCTCCACCATTGTTAAAAGAAAGGCGGGGTGTTTAGACACAAGCTCTTCCTCCAGATAGTTTTCTTGAATTGGCCACAATTCCTTCGGGGATCAGGGATCCTATTTTCATATTCGGGAACATTGCATTCCTAAATTGGTGGAAATTGCATATGCTGGAGAGCTGATCGGCAGATGCTCCTAATTAAACAGCGATATTACGGTAAATTTTCACGAACTATTCAATCCTATCCACCTGCCTGAATCCTGATTAGCCTGACTTGGAGAAGTGATAATTGAACACCTCATTCTATATGACCTCGCTTGATTCAAGTCAACATGGAAGCTATTCCAGGTTCATTTGGGCGGAGATATATACATACCTAACATTCAGTGCTAGGTGAGAAAAGTCGCCGACTCAGTGCCTATTACTTTCAAGGTCCTTGGTTGCCTTCACATTTTAGGGGAGCCTAGTTTCACGGAATAGGAACCTCGGTATGTACTCGATATTATCACAATTTACAAGATAATGTACTCCGAATTTCGAATACTAAGCCTGGCTAGATAAAGTGGAACGATCTGATTGGCTGTCATGCGTCGCTCAAACTGACTAAACTAAACAAGGCAAACACATCAAACATTTTCTAATACACAGAAAGCGCGACGAATGATTCGCCCATGAGGTGAATCTACAGTAGTTTGCAAGAATCCAAAGGAAAGCAAACACGACAATTCGGCATTTCTACGGAGCCAGAGCTATTGGATCAACCTTTGCAATGTTATAAAGGCACTCATTCGCCGTTGTTTGTGTATTCCATCTTGATCTAAAACTGCTTTAGAATCATCTTCTCTACTCTCTTCAATTTTATTGCCATGTCATTCAACAGATTAGCCGTCTATGCCCACCGTGGCTGGGCTAGCTGTAAAGTTTTTGCATCACTTGCAGAATCTGGTGCACCGGTTCGGGTCTTGTACAGACCGGGGTCAGATATTAGCAATGTGCCTAGTGGTGTCGAGGCGGTCGAAGTTGATACTGGAGATCAGGATGCTCTCAAAGCCTCGCTGAAAGATATCGATATTTTGATAAAAGCGTTACTGGAGGTCTTCCCCTGGGAATCCCGTATTATGGTCGTCATTTATGGGGTGCTGGAGAGTATGTAAACGCCATCGGGTCTGATATTTGGCCCATGGACGGGTACCGGCGGAAGACTTTGGATGAGCTGTTTAATGGAGGAATGGACTTGTACCGAGACTTTCCACCGAAGTTAGTTGAGCTGATAGATCGCACTTTCTATTGATTTTCTATTATTGCGCAAGTGGAATGACTTAGAAGCACTTTGAGGTCATCCCAAGCTTGCATGTACCTAGCTAGACTATATGTTTTAATGGCATTTTCATTTTCAAGTTCAGAGGGCAACCAAGCCCTCCTATGCTATAAATGGCTCAATCAACATATATCCAATGTGGCATATCTAAGCATCATTCACCATACATGCCTAATTAGGTGCCTCCAGGCTTGTTTAATTCATAAATAGATGATGCATAAGAGGAAAGACAGAAAAGAAGCTGATTCAAAGTTTCGTGTATACCTAAGAAACGCCTAAGAAACCACCAAATAAGACCGCTAAAAAAGAACCCCCAACGCACCACATGAGTCGTAAATCATAAATGAGATCTGTCGTGATAAGTGATAGAGAATAAGCAGAGGATCTGGGATGTGAAGCGCAACTGTAAGATGCCGCAAAAAGGTGAGGTAAAATAAGACACTCCCAATATGTCATAACACATCAGCATAAATCATCACTTATATAGCGGAGGTCTCCGCGAAGAGATATATTCCGCATCTTCAGCACGACTAGTTGGAATATACCGTTTGGCGGGTCCTCGCGAAGGACTCGTCCATCGAGATGCTCGAGGCGGAAAGCCGGCACTACTGAATGAGCGCGGTCGATCGGAGCTGCTCCCTCCGCTTCCGGGTCGACTTCCTCCTGCGCTGCCACCGCTGTAACTACCTCTTCTGGCATCGTCTGCGTATGCATCTAAATTGTATCGGTGACGGGGGGGTGCCCGTGGTGGTGGGGGCATGTACATTGCCGAGTCTGGAACTGGGGCTGGGGCTGGGGCTGGAGCTGGGTGAGGGACGTCGAATACGAATTCTTTAAATTTGACACCTGATGATCTGGAACGAGAACGGTCGCCGTGATGATGATGGGATCTGGGTGTTCCGTCTGAGTTTGATTTTCTTGTTTTGGGGGTGGGGTCGGGGATCTCGTAGTCGTCTCCTCTATGGTTTCTTCGTGATGCGGAGGGTGAGAGATCACGAAAGGGTTTCCGTGCGTATGCATCGTGGGAGTGACGGCGTGTACGTGAGTGCGGTGGGGATAGATTACGACGGGCCCGACGTCTGGATTGGGGTTCAGGCTCTGGTTCCGGTTCTTCTTCGTGTATTGTATCATCGGAGACGGGTTCTGGCTCTGGAGGCTGGTCCATTTCTGTGGGAAATGGGTTGTGGGTATGCCAGGTTGACTGTTCATGATCTCTGGTGCGATAATGAGGATATTCCCGTGAAGATGGCGAAGGACCTCGGGGAGAGGAAACACCAGACCGAACTCCATCTGGTCGAGAGGAGAAACTCGGTTCCGGTCTGCGGGCATCGAATGTAGGATACTCGGCGCTGAGGCGTCGGTGGTGCTGACGCCGCCGACCAGCTCGATCTGGCTCATAGTAGCTATGATTTCGTTGTGCTGACTGTCGCGGCGGATGCGAAAAGCACTCTTCTTCATCTGGTAGTGGATCCTTTCCGCTGAAACGATAGTGATATCCCCCAAAGTCGGGTGGTGAAGCACGCTGCGTCTTCCGCTTCATGTAGTCTAATTCAAGTCGCCGACTAACTCCTTCATGCCACTGTAGCATCTCTGGGTCTGGCTCAGAGGGAAACGCGTCGCGAGGGATTTCCTTTGGAAATAACTCCCCGTTCGCGTCGGCGATGTCCCACATACTAACCGCATTTCGCAAGTACTGCCAGTGCTCGTCGGGTTCCATCAACAACTGAATTGTCTGCCATCTCACAAAGCCAGCCGGTTGTAGTGACGGAACGGAAGGTGGTTCGTATGGATTGCTGGAGGGCTGTAGGCTGTGAAAGCAGCCAAGCGACTGATAAATGAACGAAAGCGCCGTAGACTTGGTACCAAGAAAGAGAGGATCATAGTTGCCGCCTACTTTGCGGTAGAATGACGCGATGCGATCGGGGGTGAGATCATTTGTACCATTTGAATCAAACGTGGGCTGCGTCTTGTTAGTCGTTGTCTGTATCGAACCCATGACGTTATGCTCACCAGCAACTGCGCGATCCCTAGACATAGCTGTTCCAGCAACGGCGCTGGACTCTTGTCTGGGTTGATCAGAGTCCCCCAGGAAGGCATTTCATCCGAGATCTCAGGTGAAGAGATTGCGACCAGCGCATTGCCAGGATCCTCAAGGGAGTTCGAGTCGATAGGCAGCGAGGGGCGGTCAGGCACGAACATGTGGACCCACTGCGGGGAATTAAATAGAACCAGAGAAATGAAGTATGAAGTATAAACAATGAAAGTTGACGTCAGTTGTGAAAAAGAATGTTCTGAGCAGATGACTAGGAAACGTAAGAGTCATAACAAAAAAATAATGTGGTGCTATGTGGCACCATCACATTTTCCAATCCCACTCAGCTGCCGTCATCATACGAGATTTTCCGCCTAACACAGATCAGGTACCATCCCGGTCGCTAAGCCTCATGTGAAAGGTCTTATATTATTCGACCCGAATTCTTCCCTTTCATGCAGTCCACAAGGAAAATGTCGGCCACGAGTACATTTCGTCAGCTACATTGATCGGCACCCCCGAAGGGTCCAATGGCCAAAATCGACATCGGGTTGCGCCAGGAATTCTTCCATATTCGCGCCTAAAAAGTCTATGTCGGTGAGACTACCGGGGGCCGTGGTCTCAGACAGGGCGTGGCCTGGCAGGTCTGAGCTCCGTCGGTCAGTGGGCGAGTCAGTGGGGTCGACTATGATGTCAAAACACTTTCGCACGTAGTCGAGGTTATGGTAAGATTCTTGCGCAGCGAGATTTCCATGATCGCTCATGGTATGAAGGATTTCGTACGCTGTCTCGAAATGGGCAAAGTCATTGCAATGGTCGCTGTATATCTGACTGGAAACCACCATGATAAGTGCAGACGAAAATATATAGTGTGCATAGAAGTATCCGAAGATCGGCAGGGTTCCGTTGGCCCATTCATCTACGATCAGCGAGTGCGTGTTCCTTGCAGCATGGATGCATGCATCACCCAGGGTCTTGAGAGTCTGGGCGTTGGAGGGGGCGGGATCTTTGTCGTGACCGGCGTCCCTCGATTGGATCAGAGTATAAAGCAAAATCGGTCGCGTGGCCAAGATGATGCACTGAAACCTGTCAGCTATAACCGCACAAGACAAGGCTCTTGCCTGAGAGAAACTCACCTGATTGAACTGCAGATGTAATGAAATCACATTTTTAGCTAGTGGTCCATCACGGTTCAGTCGAATATGCGGCGGCAAAGCCTGGGACCACTGTTTGAGCGACATTAACAGTTTCTGCTCTCGCTGCAAGAACGAATCTGGCTTTTTTTTGCGACTATAAACTTTCTCCGTCACCTGGCCAGTGATCCCTGCCAGTGCAATACTAGTGTTCAGAAACTCCGTGTCTGACAATTGTTCCTCGTGGGCATCGCCGGGTAAAGTCGAAGGCATCTCGACATTAATATCGTCGTCAGAAAGCTGGTTCGGCCAGCCAGCCTTGGAACTATAAATGCGATCGTAGACATATACTGCCCACCACAGTCGAATGCGATGCTGTCCATCTACCGGGTCGGGGCATTGACACTCGGGGATGTTGTGGTGGAGTCCAAGAGTTAAGCCTACGCGCATAGCGCTGCCAATCAAGAGAAGCGCTGAGTGCCGGCGATTCAGGAAATAAAAATATAATGACTAAGATTGTCAGTTTTTTTATAGGTCTTTGTCCAAACTGCGTGGCTTACCAAAAGCAGGAGAGACTCAATGTGAGCAAGGCTCGGTCGTTCCGGCAAAATGGGAATCAACATCATCGCATTCGCATAGAACGAAGCCCCAGGCACACCACACACGAGATGTGAATTTGACCGCTCCGAATATACCTCCCCGAGAGGAAACAGAGCGAAGAACTTGCAAGTTAAGATTGGGTCGTCGAAATTGCTCCTCCGGTACGCGATTTCCAGTTCATCCATGGTGGATTTTCGAAGCACCAAGTGATAGACCCTGCCCACTTGACTGAAGACGACCTGGACGAGAAGACGAGCTCGAGCCAGGCTAGGCCATTGAAGTGCCGGGTTGCGCAACTTCATCAACGTTGCCTCAGATGTGTACTGTGTTCGGGTTATGTGGGATGTATTAGTATCCTTGGTGAGGACTTGACGCAGTCGGGTAGCGAAAGCTGTGCAAGCGGCTTCAGCGATATGAATCGGAGGTGCTGATGGGTCGTATGGTTGGAACCATGCCAATTTTCCCAACATTGGGTTATGAACATGAGTGTCGGGGTCGGGTGCAGTGGCATCTAACAAATAGGTTAAGCGAATGTCCCAAGTATGAATCATAGATAATTGGTAGCTTGGATACCTGGTTTGCCTTGCACATCGGGTGCTCCAATTCCTGGAGATTGTGAAAGCTGTTCCCGTAGACGTCCATTTTCCGCTGCAAGCTGTTCGAGATAGCTGGAAGTTATTAGTAGACATACTTCAGACCATTTCACTACTAGCTCCATACTTTGACCTGCCGATCGCGATTGATGTAGGTGCACGCGGCAGGGCAGCTTGCTTGCCGACACTTGACACAAGGCTCTCCTCCAGAGCATTTGATCTTATGAGAGTGACATCGCCGGCATCTATGAACATATTAACAAGCCGATCTCGCATGAAGCTAGTAGAACCTACGCAATCGACTCCTTCTTCTGGCGCTTGATCGCCGAATCAATTGCTGTACTGGAAGATGCCATTTTGCCTAATTCTCAGATGCCAAAATAGAGATTTGCGAATGGCCAACTGCTATCATGGCTTATGGAGCGGATGTTCGGGGCAATGATCGGTAAGTTTCTATCTCGCCAAGTAAAGCTTGATCTTAGAGACATAAGTCGATTACTTTTAGACTTTACGCATAGTGAGTTGAAACCGGAAGCCTAGTACCCAGGTGAATATTATTTTATATTTTCAATTAATTTTCCTTTGTCAATTTTGAGAAAAGGAATCATTGAAATGTGCCCGTTCGGTATATCTCGCTGGCTGAAACTGCAATCGGTTACTCAGGTCTTGAAGTTTGCATCAATTCAGTCTACCAACAAATGAGAACTCAAATGGAACAAATACCAAACTTCTACGATATGCATTAACCAGGTGACATGAATAACATTGGGAGTGTGATAAGATAGATTTCTGATCGGTCGGGCAGAGGACATTTGACCGAACACATACAGAAAATGCAAGGACGAGTGCCAAGCCAGACACCTGGAAAACACAATCACGCAAGCCATGGCACTTACCAGGTTAAAAATATGTCTTAGTCTTCAAGATCAAAGACGAATTCAAGACCATCAATGATGTTCATTGACTTGATTAAGGAACAAAAATCACAAAAATCCACCGATACGGGGAATCGAACCCCGCGCTTCGGCGTGAAAAGCCGACAGGTTAGCCACTACCCCATATCGGTTAATGGAGATGCTATTTTTGGCTCGGGACATCCTAATTGGTCGATGGAGTAGACGGTTTTGGACTGCCGGCAAAACACATTTCTCCGAGCCGACCAACAATGTACACAATTTCAGGCCGGAGGATAAACCTCGGACATGAGTGTCCCTATTAAATAGGTAGAGAGCAGTAAGTATTGGGTATATTCGCAAAAGCCTCCTACGAGAGGAGAAAATTTCGATTGCTTCCTGGAGCCATGCAAGAGTCCAGAATCAACGGCCTAGTCGCAAAAGCATATTACGGGTTCTGCGTGTATTGCATGTGTTGGATTGATTTGCATTTCACATAAAAGTAAAATGTAAGGCGCGATTCATCTGTTTCGCCTTAGGAACGCACGATCAATTCAGTTTAGGAAGGCCCGATTTCCGAGTATAACCCCGTCTTTTTCGAATCCCAAATCTTGTATTCTATTTATTCTTTATTCTTCCTTTCGCTCTCATCCTTGCAAGCCTCACCATCTTAGATCCATTAAATGCAATGAGGGACAAAGGAGAAAATGCGGATGCGCAACTTGGTACATAGTTCAAGGACTGGCAGGAGGAATGTACCCTGTACATCGGCGTCAAGGACCAGAGATCGATTCCAATTCGTTCTATGGTACGAGTAACACTGGGTAATCCACTTCAACAAGAGAGTTCACGGTACAATTACACTCTCTAGAGAAGCGAAGCACTTTGAATGCGGCGCGCGATCATCCTGGCCCAGATGAACACCCTCAGCCCCGACAACAAGGCAAAACCAACTCGATCATTGATCAATAGCGGGAGTCCATAGCGCTGGATAATTTGATGCAGCTTTTTGGCCGTGGTGATCAATGCGCTTTAATTTTTAGAATTTATGAGGTAGATCTCATGAGAAAATAGCGCTTCTCGATACGAATAATCAAATCTGAAGCCATTGCTTTGTATCTATACATTTCAAAACCGATCCCCCTTGCTTTCACGTCCAATGTCTTGCTACGGCCCGTGCTCTGCTGTCCCCCTTGACCCTCGTGGTTCCCGTGGTTCCCGCAACGATTTAGATCGGTGATCCAGCCAATACAGATCAAGAATGAATAGTACTGTACTGTAGTGCCGCAAGATCCTACTTGATTCAGGGAAACACTGATCGATGGTGGCTGACATTCCAATCATTCAAGAAGCAGGATTGGTTCAACTCCAACCACATCCAATTACCAGCAGCCCTACCCCTTCATTCCGGATCGCCATACCACAACAGCTATTTTGTCTCCATGGTAGCTTATCCACCAATGATCATCCATAGTATGAGCGCCTGTTGCATATCTGAGACGCCTGAAATAGGATGCCTTCCCCCCAGCCCTCCATGTAACTGGCTAGGTCGTCTGCGTGGCATCTGACCCAACTTCCCTCTGTTTGGGTGTTAAGTGAAGTGGCACCTCCCGTCCTCTTCCTCTCAGCTTTGACATGCTAGCTGCTGTCTAAACCCACACACACGCTCTCCGTCCTGCGACTTTCAACTCGCTTGCTTGCGCCTGAAATCTCGACGTTACTTTCCATTGCTCGGCTGCCAGCAAATTATAGCAAGAGAATTCGGTGTAGCATCTCACCTGCACGATCCTCTGCATCCATACCCGAAAAGACAATGGCCCTCGTGCGCGATCCGTACTTTTGGAAACGCTTTTCGACAGCTGTGCATCTCGATGAAGTAGCGAAGGGCACACCTGAGGCTGAAATTGTCACACCGATCACCGAAAAGTACGTCCACATCCATCCTGACTCCGGACCAACAGGCTAACCAGACCGCTAGAGCACAAGACTCCTGGCTGGAACGCGAGCGGCGGAAAAGCAAAAAGTCTCTCATCTGGGGCTTTATCATCTTCTTCTGTATCGTCCTCCTTGTCACTGGCGGCGTGATCGTGTGGTGGCTCAGCAAGCACCACTGGCTTCAAAGCATCGAACCATGAATCAAGTTCCGATATGCGACAGCGATGCATGGGTTTGATTGCATTTGGGACTAGATCGGTCTCTTGGCGTTGTGAATTGCTTTTTGGTTGGGAACTGGAGATATACCCGCCGCGCCTCCAGGGCGGCTTTCATGTTGGGCTTGGTTTCAGTAGATAGCTTATAGTGTAGTACACAGAACATGACAATATAAATTTTGCATCTTTACTACTTGCTTGCCCTCCAATCTGCAATCTAACTATTGTTCGCGCATGGGGTCGACCTACCGAAATTGGTCTAGTCACCTTTAAATTTGTGGTGAATATACACGTGCCGTCCGCGCAATAGGTCAATCCTGCGTATACCGCGGCGCTTGAATCAAGATAATAAAAAGAGTGTTGCCTCGCTTAGTCCATACTCATCTCCAAACTCATTATCCCTGGCGGACTAAACACCGCCGGCTCCAACCGTCTTGTCTGGGCTTATCCGATAAGCCGCCTCCACACTTCCCCGCAGGAGCTTGGACTTGGATAAAAGGCCGCTGTCTCGCCACCTTCTTTGTACACCCCAAAACCAATATGCTTCCTCCTTTCGACTACTTTGAGTATCGCCGCATACGGTAAGCAGTCTCCTTCCTCATACTTAAGCTGCATGTACATCCGATCGTGTCTAAATCTGAAACGTATCCCTAGGAACCAAAAGCAGGCGGAACGAGACCTCCGCTTCGCTTCCCTGCCTCACCCATATCACCTCCAGATCACAGCATCGGACAAGAAGATTATCGATCAGCCCATCGAAGAGCTGGTCCGGGATATTCAAGGTTCTACGACCTCGGCTCTGACTGTTCTTCGCACTTATGGCAAGGTTGCTGTTCGGGCCCAAAAGCGTACCAACTGTATTACTGAGCTCCTGCTCCCGGAAGCAGAAGCATGGCTCGAGTCAGAGGTGAACCTCAAAGGGCCTTTGGCAGGAATTCCTGTCTCGCTTAAGGATTCTGTCCAGATCAAGGGTTTCGATACCACGCTTGGCTACTCCGCACTGGCGGGAAAGCCTTTCACTGAGGATGGACCAATGACAAAATTGCTCAAGGATGCCGGTATGTTCAATTCTCGATTACAAACTGTTCATAGGAATACTAGCAGTCTCTAATCCGTCGTTAGGAGCTGTTCCGTACGCAAAGACTGCTTTGCCTATCACGCTTCTCTCCTTTGAGTCTGCCAACGGACTTTGGGGCCCTTGTCTCAACCCCCATGTACCAGGGTACTCCCCTGGTGGCTCAACCGGCGGTGAAGGCTCTCTGCTGGCACAGGGTGGCCGTATTGGTATCGGCTCGGATGTTGCTGGATCGGTGCGTGTGCCAGCTGCTTGGAGTGGGATCTATTCGCTCCGCTGCAGCACGGGTCGCTGGCCTAAGGCCGGAGTGAGCACTAGTATGGCAGGCCAGGAGGGTATCCCGAGTGTATTTAGTCCAATGGCTCGCACCTTGAATGACTTGACCTATTTCACTCGTGCCATGATTGGTATGGAGCCGTGGAAGTATGACAATACTGTCCACCCGATTGCATGGAGAGATGAGCTTGAGACTGATGCAAAGACCAAGCCTCTTCGAATTGGTTTGATGAGAAATGATGGTATGCTTCTACGGTTCTTCCTTATCTTGAATGCTTGGAATTGCTGCTGACCAAAATAGGTGTGGTTCCACCCACTCCTGCTATCGAGCGTGCTGTTTCCACCGCAGTCGCCGCCCTGACTGAAGCCGGCCACACAGTGACTGAGATTACGACACCCGATGGAGCCGATCCATTCACTGGCCTTGACCTTGCATCTCAACTCCTGAACTCGGACGGCTGTCATCATTTCAATGTGCCCTTCCGCAGCTTCGAGCCAACTGATCCTGGCGCTTACCAGCTGACCCGTGTCGCACACCTGCCCCGTCCCTTGCGCTACCTTTACTACCTCTACGTGCGCTACATCAAACGTGACCAGATTCTCGCTACATTGATTCGCAACTTCGGTCCCAAGTCCTCTGCACAGGTGTGGCCGTTGGTCGCGCAACGCGAGGCCTTCCGGGCCACCTGGCACAAGTGGTGGAATGCCGAGCCTCAGCAGTTTGATTTCATCTTGTGCCCTGTCAATGCCACGCCGGCCTTGCCGCACAAAGCCATGTACGACGCCATGTCCTCATGTGGTTATACCTTCCTCTGGAATCTACTGGATTACACGGCGGGTGTCTTACCTGTGGGCCATGTTGACGCTGTGCGTGATGCCCTGGTGGCCCCCTATCGGACCGTCCTGCAGAGTCTGGGTAGCAACCATGCTGTGGCGCGCGGGGCCTGGAAACATTATGATTCCGCCAAGATGGCTGGTCTGCCTACGGCCGTACAGGTCGTCGGTCGCCGTTGGCAAGAGGAGCAGGTTCTCGGGTACATGGCTGTTGTGGAGAATGCATTGGAGCAGTACATTGACCCACAGACTGGCGAGTGTGCCAAATATAGCCTACTTGAGATTGACTGAGATATGGATTTCTTCTGATATCTTTTTGTTCTTTTATCTTTCCAGTTCCGAGCGAATCCCGTCTCCGCTCTGTTAAGTAACGTTGCGTTATACCATACTATTAAACGAACCAACCTATGCCCAACATTCTCGCACAAGGCTCCCGCATCACGCGATTAATGCCGTGCAACCTCGTTGCGCCGCTACATTATTACGTGTCACAGTCCCTCGAACAACGCTAGTTTAGTTGCATGTATTCCCCTGCCAACCCAGCAACTAAGCTTGTTGGTCGGAATTCCGCATGAAAGGGAGCGTTTTTCTTTTTTTTTGTGGTGTCTTTCCTTCCCTTGTTGCTTTCTTTGTTGCCTTGAACCCCCTGCTCATTTTCTGCAGCTTGGCGCCTGTTCCATGCAGCTAGACTGAATCAGTACATTGTTCTGCGGTCGTGATTAGTTAAACAAAGGGGATCGCCGTTGGCATCTGTCACAGTGATCCACTCAACCTGTTCCAGTGATTCTAGACCTATCATCGATCGGGTGGTTGAGTGCCAAGGTATTGTGTACCGCCGGATCTGCAGCCCTGGTCACTCGATGGAAAATTCCCACGGTCCGCCGTTGCTATATATCAGGGAAAAAAACAGAAAAGAACCAGTTGAGATGTGAATACAGATACCAGGGGCCCCTCTTCAGCTTTTCCAATCCACTAGTTGTTGGTACCGGGGGAGCGGGTCAAAGATAGGAGCTTGGGGCAGTTGGAGAGGTATCGAATTATGGCTTCGTCCATGGATCACGCCTCGTATTCCCTCCACATCTTGCCCGCTCTATGGCTGGAAGATACGAGCAGATCGCAGGCAGATAATGCAACCTTGGAACGTGAACAAGTCCTGCAAGAAATATTACATGGATTATGCGAAGAAGCTTGAGCTTCAGTAAAACTGCGGCCCTGAATTAGATTACCGTACGAGACCGGTTAATTACCCCAATTTAGCCAATTAGAAAGGTGATGTCTCAGGGGATGTATGTCCATTACCGTAAATTTGCAAGATTACTGGACTGGTCACTGGTCACTGATCTCGGGCATCTTCAATCTATTTCATTTCTGCACTGCATTTGTGCATTTCTCCCTTCTCCTCATATTCCTCTTCCAAAGGTTTTCTTAGTATCTTCTCTATTTAACTTCCATCTCTACCAACCTGTCATGACCCGTCCATAAAAGGGGCGATCCATGTACAGATGGAAACCCCGAAATACTCTAATCTCTTGTGAACCCACTCACCCCCCACGCGCTCTTACCCCGAGTCCACCTCACACAAACCTCCCTCCTGACCAAAGGATGCCCGGTTAACTTACCACCGCATATCTCACAGTCGTCGCGCCGGTGGAAAGGCATCATCAGGGATGTGGAGAGCGAACGAGAAATGGCATCCAAGAAGCATAACCCGCCCGCGCGGAAGAGGGGTGGCATCCACTTTGTGAATGCGAGACCCACCTCCGAGTTCGAACGCCTCAGACTTCAGCGCGTGGTACGCGCGCATGTCGGTCGTTGGATCTCCGCTCAGACCAGCCGACGTTTGCGTACCTCCAGCCACTTGAATGGCGCCAACCTTCAAACCAGCCGAGGCTCGCCCTCCGACAAAAACGGCTCTAGTCACTCTATTATTATCGCGTCGCGTCCGCCTTTAAACCAGCCGCAGTACCGAAATCCCTCAGCGAGCGAAAATCATGACTTGCCCTTCTCTTTTACAGCTCCCGTCAGCTGCCCAGGGAACCTCTCCGCGTTTTCCCCTCAAGAAAGTGACAGCAGTGAGAGCGGTGATGAAGTAATCACCCTGCCTCTACGGTCGGCGTCGGCGTCGGCCACATTATTACCGTGGAATGAGATTCTTGGATTAGATCGACAAGTCTCTGAGCAAATAGATCCCTTTATGACATATCCTAATCATTTGGGAGCAACACCCGAGGTGGTGGATGCATGCCAAGCCTACTGTCCGTTGTCATCCCCAAAGAATCGAAAATTGATACTAACTCTACAGGCCTCAATACCCTGTGGCCAGGAGTCGTTCCTGGACAAGGCAGCTCTTTTACGCCGGTAAAGTCATCTCCCCGGCAATCATGGTTCTCGCTTGCTAGGTCGGATCCCGCCCTCTTTACCGCGTTTACGTATGGCTCTCTATGTCACCAGCGAGTGCTTTGGGCGAACCAACGGCTTCCAAGTGGCTCATACGGCCCAGCCCAACACCGTCTTTTGGAGAAATGTGAAACCGATTCGATTATATTGATCAATCAGGCGATTCGTGACCCATCACGTGCGATCAGTGATGCAGTTTTGTTGAGTGTGGTCTGCATGGCACATCATGCAGCCCCAGTCGAAATCAAAATTCAAAGCACGCCTTTTGAACCACCATTCAAGCAATTGCAGTGGCTGGATGTCTATGGTTGTCTTTCTCCAAATATAATTCATGTCCAGGGATTGGTACAGTTGCTCAAGTTGCGTGGTGGCTTGCGAAACATCAAACTGCTCGGGCTAGCCGCAACGCTTTGTTTGTACGTGACTGTCCCTCAAAGAAGAATATTCTACTGACTCGACCAGTTCCGAAGTTTTCGCTGCAGCCGTTTGGTGTGTCCAGCCGATATTTGAATTCTGGCCCCTGAACGAAAGTCGTCTTGGGATTTCGCTGCAGGAGTTGGTTGGCTTCGGCCCATCCGATATTCAACACGGTTTCGGAAAATACCAAGTGATCGGCTTCACCCCTCAAATGGCGGAGGCCTTCCAAGCCGCCCGATCGTACATCAAACTTATAAATAAAAGTGAGGAAGGCCGGAAAAGTCGCAGTGAGGACCGTCTCGATGAATCACTACTCGCCGACCAACGAAACCTCACTGAGTATACCCTCCTCTCGCTTCTCCCCTCTGAAGCCATTATATCCTACTTCTCCCATCCAACCCAAGGCACAACCTATGAAGCCTGCCGTCTAGCCGGCCTTATATTTGGTGTGGGGGTAATCTTCCCCATTCCTCAACAGAATAGCCCTCTCAAGAACCTCGCAAAGAAACTCCGCGCCGCCATCCTCCAGCCAACCGCAGTAGTCCTTTGGTCATCTGAAAGCACCCGTGTCCCCCTAATCTGGATCTTAGTCCTCGGGGGAATCGCAGCCCTTGGAACACCCGACCATTGGTTCTTCGTCTCTAGTCTAGCTGATACTGTGCGTCGCATCAATATCCGGTCTTGGGCCGAAACTAAGCTTTCCTTGGACAAAATGCTTTGGCATGAGGGTGCCTGCGAGAAGGCTGGTCGAAATCTCTGGTGCGAAGTTGAGAGTTACTTGGAGGAAAACCCAGCTGAAAGCGATGTGAAGCCTCGGCTCCGTACTAAGTGACCTCTCTGCTATTTAGCGCTCCCTGGTTTCAACTTCTTCTTTTCAGTGATGTACTGTTCAATGTTTCATACATATACCCCCTCCGCGGAATGAAGTGACGTTCATCTCATTTCTCTCATGATAAGCGGGATATCTGTTCAACACTGAAGTTTATAGGACTCCTGACTATTTGACCTTGTAATCAACCAGGTCTCGAATTGGAGGTCAAATCTGCGGCTCATGCATGAAATAAAATGATCTTCAGACCTTAAAGTATGAGCTATTTGTTATTCCTAAATCATTCGCTCACGTATACATGCTATAAATACGTGTACCTCGGTACTATACTCGTCACACGTAGGTCCTCTGCACTCCCCCATCCAACAGAGGTTCCCTTTCCCAATCCCTCGTCCTCACACTCGAATCCACCACTGCCTGCCCCTGTACCTCTTCTCTCACTAACACGTTAGTCTTCCAACTAACAAAAGTCACCAACGCACCTCCAACGACAGCAACAGCAACAGTCAAACAAACATTGACCGGCACCGGATCACCCCCGAAATGCCTGAGCGTCAATTCATCCAATCCCGCCTGCGCAAAGTTCCCAACCCCAGCGAGACAAATTATAAGACCATAAACTTTCCCAAACGTCTGGAACCCAAAGACTTTAGCCGCATAATCAGAAACAGCAGTATAATAAAATGGTCGATACAACACGAAAAGAATAATGTTACCCGCTGCAGCGGGTATGGAGTGGGGTATACAACCTAGTATCCCGATAACGGTTGCCGTACTCACGAGAATAGAGAGGACGGTCCGGGTACGGAGGTTATCGAGGAATGTACCGATAAACGGAATTGAGAGGAGACCACCGATTGGGAGGAGGATGTCGAAGAAGGTGTTTATCTTTTTGGAGAGCGGTGGAGAGAGGAGATAGCTGTATTGTGTGCGGAGGGTGGCGACGAAGTAGTTTATGCGAAGCATCATTAGGATAGTAAAGGCTGTGATTAAAATGAACCATGGTGTGCGTAGTTGGGCCAAGGCTGTTTGGCCGTGAAGAACCCCCCAGACACCGCTTGTGCTTGTGTTTACTGGAGGTTGCGGGCTGACAGGCTTTGATGGAGAGGAGTGGTCGTTGTTATTCCCGTTATTGATACCATTGTTTGTGTGACGTGGTGGTTCATTGTGGGGATGGTCGCTGAAAACGGCATCGTCGATACCTGATGTGATTGAAGCGGTGTCGTCTAGCAGATCCTGGATGTGGTGCACGATGCTTTGTCGGCGGATACGCCTGTCATTCCGTTGGCGCTCGCTTTCATTGCGATCGCGGATTGTATCGTCTACTCGGTCATTGACCTCTTCCATGACTTGTACCTCGGCGTGGAGGACTAGCTCGCCAGCTGTTTTGTATGAGGTGGTGGGCATAATGGTGAGTTGGACCGCGATGATAAAGACCGGGACGACAAGGTAAACCAGGAAGAATCTCTGGACAGAGACATAGCCATCGGTGTGCTCGCTCAGCAGCCGGAAGATCAAGAATAGAGCACTCGATGCATCAAATGCTCCGGTTAACATGGATAGAATGAGACCAGAGCGTTTGGGAAAGGTGTTCGACAAATGGAATGAAGAAATGAATACGAATGGTCCTCCTAGGGAGAGGAGTAGATACCCCGGGATATATCCATCGAATGGGAGTTGTTCGGCGCATCCGAAAATAATAGCACCGGCTGCCAAGCAGAAACTGCCGATGATCCCACTCACGCGGGGACCATATGCATCCAAGATAGTACCGACGGGTAGAGCAGAGACGTTGGTCGCGACGGCGGCAATGGTGAACATCAAGTTCATCCTGAGGGTATTAGTTTTGAACTTTACATAGATCACTCGAGGCACATACCGAATTTCCTGCCCGCTGCACACGTCGACATTATCCTCTAGTTCCTGTCGCGAGCAGAAATCGCGATACACTTTCTCGCGAATGAGAACCGGCTTCAAGGCCGCGAAGCCAAATGCAATGCCGGCTGCAAGGAAGCAGTAGATCACTGCTATGCAAACCTGGGCTGAATTACTGATGTTAGCCTTAATAAAGACCAATCAAAATATCTTGGGGCTTATGTATACCAATTCGCTTTGCCGGGCTCACTTCAAACGCTCCGGTTGTCTCAGACCAACCCGCCGGGTCCTTGGGTGTCACCGCTGGACTTGCCGACCGAAGCGGGTCCACGCACGGAGTCTCCCGTGTCGTCGTGGGGGACAGACCCAGGGATCCGAGCAGCGAGGGACGATCATCGCGATCGTCAACGATCTCATTCCAGCCCGGGCCCGCATAAGGGTTAAAATTGATTCTGCTATACGTGGATGGGAATGAGGAGGACAATGACGAGGTTTCTGGTAGGTCCTGGTAGCTGTCGGATTCGTCGTCCGACGTGTCATCCCGGCGGAAAGCTGGGTTGCGCTCCCATCCTTCTAGGAATGAGATTCGATTGAGCGACATGTTATATCATTGTGATTAAATTATCCGAGAGACTGGGGGGATAGCTCGGGATTAAGAGGAAGCTTGGAAAGTGATGTCAAAAGCGGCCTAAACTTGAATTGTAGGATCCCCCGCTCGTACATTATTAGCCGAGTTGACCCACCCTTCGGCCCACCAATACCGTTGGTGATCCCGAGCTCACACTCTCTTGGCCTATCTTATCTCTACGCTAGTGTTGTAATACTTTCGACAAATCGAAATTCGCCGAGTCCTGGATCTTTGCATTAAATAGCTTATGCATGTTTAATCCTAGGGGAAGTTGAGCTCAGAAAAGTTGAGAGAACGAGGCTGACAAACAGAGCAAACAAACAGATCAACGTTGCAAACAAATAGCGTTGCAAACAGGGCCATCCCATCGGACCTTATTTTAGAGGACAATGCTGCATAATATCCATCACACGTTCGAGCTCCGTTCACATCAAGTCATGCGACAAGACACATACAAGGACAATATTCCTACCGCTGTGTCCCAGCTACAAAGCGATAAGCAGATTACTACCATATGTGAGCACTTTGATGGCTAGCCAACGTCGTACATTCAAGGTGGAGGACAAGAGTTGGGCTATGCAAGTGCCGCTTTTTGTCCGCCATGTTTTGCAGACGATGTTATCCAACCCATCAATATCCCTTTATTGCATAACATGGATTTGTGGTAATCAGCTTCGTGGTCCGAGCACTTCCTCGACCACTTCGGAGAAGCTTCTGTGTCAGGTCGCGAGTATACATAGTACATCTCTGATTGAATCTACCCAGAGGACGGGTGTGTCCGCCTTGGCTGTTGAGACTCCACTTGCTCACGATCTCAGGTGGGGCTTCTGTGGACCATCTACCCGGGTAATTGGAAACAGGACCCGTCGAGTCCACTAGGGTCTTCTTCCAGAGATCACGGTGCAGGACTTTCCAATACAGATGACTTTCCCTTACAGTGTTCTGCTGCTTGAAATTTATGGAGCGTCTTTCGCTATGGGGCACTGAGAAATGTACTCATAATTGAACGTATTAATGCCGCCGAGCTAGCTTTTAGGGTCGAATATCCATGCAATCTATCATGATGAAGACCCAATAAACTTGAGTAAATTGAGCAGTACATTGCGTACTTGTGTACAAACCCGAGGTGTCAAAGTAACAAACTCCTAGTTCGATACTCATCTATAGTATACCACATTAGTTTATGCTGAGAGATCACTGGCTATTATTCTCTTCATCGTTATGGTCGGAAATATTAGGCTTATTTCCGCCATTCTCTGTGAGCGCTGAGGTCGACTGTCACTTTCACTTCTGCTATATTGTTGCGGGGCCTCTGATTACTATTTTGTTGTTGGATAGATAGAGTAGATTAGGGGTGCCACCCTATACCTGATCCCGACGGGTATCGTCATCCATTACCAGCTCACCATTAGGATTTTGGTCTGTTTGATTATAATCATCTGTCAGAGACCCCTCAATGGATAACTGACTCATGACTCGCCATTAGCGACCATTCTATACCACAAATGGTTAGCTTGTGGCCTAAGATACTGAACGTTGTAGCAATCCTTGTATTTCAGCCGCAAACCGCAATGAATCAGGGGTTTCTTTGTCTTTGCCCCTCTCTGGGCCCCAACCTTGGGAATGAATTTGACCACCGGTTTCATATTAAAATGGGGACCTACTGCCACGGCACTATCTCATTATCATTATTTCCATCTTTTCTTTCATTATGGCTACCCTTAGCACGTCCTTAGATCCTCGCACCCAGCTACTTCCAAACTTGGTCGATCATTATGCTGACGCCAAGCCTGATGCTATCTATGCCGAATACCCTGTCAACCCCATGAGCTACGATGAGGGGTACAAGGCCATTACTTACAAAACGCTCGCCAACGCCATAAATGGCATCGCGCACTGGTTGACGAAGAGCTTAGGCCCAGGTCATGGAGAGATACTGGCCTACCTGGGTCCGAATGACCTTCGATACCCAGCCTTGGTACTGGGTGCTGTTAAAGCCGGTTACTGCGTATGAAATGCTGAACAAAGGTCTTTAATGAAAAGTAATGTTCTAATGTTCATAATAGATGTTTTTAACCTCGCCCCGCAATAGTACAGAAGCACACCGTTCGCTATTGGGAAGACTCGATTGTACCACCTTGTTGGCCCCCGTGCCACATCCCCCTTTCGTGAAAACTATCGTGGATGCCATCCCGGGGCCATTCAATGTCATGGGTGTTCCCAGCTTGGACGACCTTTTGACGACCGAGTATCCACCATTCGAGTACCATAAGGTATATCCTGATAATGCCTCGGATCGCCTTGTCGTGCTTCACACTTCCGGGTCTACGGGGATTCCCAAGCCCATTATCTGGACTCTTGAGAGTGCGGTGAAGCATATGCATATGCACAGATTAGACATCCCCGCGGGATATGAGGGCCAGGACCGGAAAGGGTTTGAGAAGAGAATGCATTTGACAATGCCTCCCTTTCACGTAAGCTTGATCGATGATAATCATGATGACAGGCGCTGATGGTAGATATAGGCGGCTGGGATCGGCCATCTTCTCTTCGTTACGATGCCTGTCAATGCGACACTCATTATGCCGACCGCGGCAGGCCTTCCTACTGCTGCTGGCCTTGTGGCTGCGAGGAAACAGACGCCATTTGAATGGGCCATGGTCGTGCCATCAATTATACAGGAGCTGGCACAGGATCCCGAGGCTCTTGAATACTGTAGCACTCATCTGGAGTACGTGATCTACGCCGGAGGTGACCTGCCCCAAGCGATTGGAAACACAGTCGCGGCCAAGATACCACTGATGAATGGATATGGTTCCTCAGAGCTTGGGATTCTCAATGTGATCCACTCACCAACCCGGGATCCCTTGACAGAGTGGCGGTATCTCCAATTTCATCCTGAGTTAGGAGTTGAGCACCATCATGTCTCTGGAGGTGAATATGAGGCGGTGTTGGTGCGTAGCCCGGAGCGTGAAGGCCATCAGTTCCCATTCTCTATCTTCGCCGATCGGCAGGAATATCGAACGAATGACCTGATGGTTCCTCATCCTACGAAGGCTGGCCTTTGGCGCCCTTCCTCTCGATTAGACGATATCATTGTCTTTCTCAATGGAGAGAAAACAAATCCTGTATCGATGGAGCAGCATATTGTCGCCGCTAATTCCGAGGTTACTGGGTGCCTTGTTGTTGGTGCCCAACGCTTCCAGGCTGCTCTCCTCGTGGAGCTGGATAGAAAGTCTCTTGGTGATGATTACGCTGCGATTGAGAAGCTTTGGCCTAGCATAGAGGAGGCAAACATCCCGGCTCCTGCTCATGCCCGGATTGCCAAAAGCCATGTTCTGTTCACCTCGCCCGAGAAGCCCATGCTTCGTGCGGCCAAGGGGACCATACAGCGCGCTAGTACGCTAGGAATATATGCGCAGGAGATTGAGAAAGTCTATACTGATGCAGATAAGTTTTGTCAGCTTGATGCGAGAGACCTATCCGGGCCAGGTGGGGTGGATGACGTTGTACGGGTGACGGACTTTATCAGGGGATCTATTCTAGCGATCACGGGGTGGAGTTTGGCGAAACTTTCTGATGAAGAGAACTGGTTTAATCTTGGCTTTGACTCTCTACAAGCTATTACAGCTACCCATGTGCTGAAGCAGGGTCTCAACCTTCCGAATCTCACTCCAAATGTGATATACATGCATCCGACGGTTAGAGGTCTTACCCATGCGCTTCTCCATCAAGACTGCGAAGACTCGACCGAGAATAGAAGCCAGGGCCTGATGCGAGAGCGGGATGAGCTTTTGCAGGAGTTTGTTGGGCAGATTAAAGATCCTAACGCACAGTGCTTTGAAGCATTCGACACTCAGACCGTTATTTTGACCGGATCCACCGGGCAGCTGGGTACATATCTACTCGATACACTGTTGAAGACCCCCAGTGTGAAGCATGTATACTGCTTGAACCGTGCCGACCGCGCTCGCGACCGACAGCAGGAACGTGTGGCTACCTACGGACTGGATCCCGTGAATGAAGCACGGGTAACGTGCTGGCAAGCGGATCTCAGCCAGGCAGGCTTCGGGTTGCAACCCGAACAGCTCAAACAGCTACAGCAGACAGCGACGCTAGTAATTCACAATGCCTGGGCCGTCAACTTCAACTTATCGCTAGCTTCATTCAAACCACAACTGGCGGGCGTGGTTAATCTCATCAATTTCACCGGCCAAGCTAGCTATACTCCGCGGCTATTCTTTATTTCCTCGATCAGCTCCACTATGGGCTGCGGCACCAACGATGGCCTCATGCCTGAGACAGTCATCAAAACCACAAATCCAGCTCCGAACGGCTACGCCAACAGCAAATATATAGCGGAGCATCTGCTTGCACACGCAGCACAACAAGGCTACAGCCCTGCCTTCGCCCGTGTAGGTCAGGTTGCAGGACCGATACGTTCTCATGGACTATGGAGCAAATCAGAGTGGTTTCCCAGTCTAGTGCTCAGCTCGTTGCACCTGAGCGCTCTCCCAGAAACTATAAGTCAAGCTCTAGACCGTGTCGACTGGGTACCCGTCGACCTTCTCGCTGAGATCCTAGTCGACCTATCCCTTCTCAAAAGCCCGGGAGTCGGCGTCTACCACCCGGTAAACCTACACCCGCAATCCTGGAAGGATATCCGCCCCGTGGTCGCAGACGCCCTTCAGGATCTCGGAAAAACTATGGAGATCATTACATTGCGAGAATGGATCCTCCGTGTCCGACAGGACATTGAGCTTGTTAGCCAAGATAAGAAAAAGTTGCAAATTCAGCTTGTGAAGAACCCGGCTGCTAAGCTCTTGGACTTTTTCGAGGATGTGATGCACCAGACGGAGGCTGAGAATGCGTTGGATGCGAAGGGTACTGCGCTGATGAGTAAGAAGTTACAGATGGTGGACGCTGTGAAAGCGGGATGGATTCAAAAATGGGTGAAGGAGTGGGTGCAATAGTCATATCCATGTGTAATGAGATTTTTGGAGATAAAAGCTTAGCTTCTCGTGTATAATGTAAGCAATGAAAGGGTCAGTTGGAGAAACGGCTGCCTGAGCAAAGTGGCACCCAGCAAACACCCCAAACCCCGTCTTATCTCGGGATTCGGCTCATGTGCTCAAAAAGGCAGGTGAAACATTCGGCATCTGTCTCCCCACACAAGTCACACGGGCGAACGCATCGACTCAGGCTAAAGCTCCGTCAACACGGGAGTTAAAAGATCCCAATTTAACTCTATTCTTGGATTCGGGAGATTGAAGCGGGCGACAGAACAAATCACAGCATCGGCATCCAGCGTGGGGGTCTCGGGCTTCAACTCTCCTCACGATCGACAGGGTTCGACGGGTCCGGAGTACGCCATCCACGGGTCCACGAAATTACGAATGCGAGCGGCTGCTTCCCACACCTTGAGTGGTGCGTGCTTCAGCGTGCTTCTCCACTGTGCGGGATTTGCTCGGTCGATCCGGCATGACCGGCCCAATTACTTTGTGGTTCGTAATGAGGTAGGTTTTGAAAGAGTGGTGAAGGGACCGCCACAGGGTCATCTTGGGTGAGAGGTTTTGGAGTGATTTATTGTTGATATTGTCATCCAATGTTTTGCCACGCGTAATACTTAATGAGGCCGGTCGGTGAAGCTGATAGTGGCTAATAGTGGATTGTCCTGACACTAGTGCAAGGGGACACTAGTGTCTGAAGCTTGACTCTTCCTGATTTTCAGTGTCTCTCCATACTCAACTGGTAGAGTATTGATTCGGTCTTCGGACATGAAAATCTTCGACGGTTATACGGTTATATCAGGGAGACCGGATGGTGATTGGTTGAACAAACCACGTAACTGCGCAAATCTTTCAAGCCCGCAATCCATAATTTTGGGGAAATTAAAAAGAAAAAAACGGGTCCTAGATCAACTGTGATGCATGTCATGTCCTAGGCAACTCAAGTGTCTAGATCCTCACAAATCGCTTGTTATTGCCAGGGCGGGTTCCCGATACCAGCCGCTCGGCCAGAACACTTTCTCTTCATCCGGCAACGATCGGTCTCAAGGGGAATAAAACTTTGTTTATGCCCTAGTCACCATGTGGGGATTATCATCCAACCAGATGGGCAAAACAGGAACACATCGGGTGGGGGGCGTTGCACTGATGCTGGCCACGTTGGCCTTTAACTACAATTAACTCCACTTAATCTCCAATTCGAAAGTTACTTGATTTACCCCAATATCCACCCAACCAATACGCAATCCAACATTTGACTGCAATATATACTTGGCGTTCAAGCTACATGCAAGCGCGACCCGGGATGCCGAATCTGTTTTTCCTTCTAGAATCCTTCCTTGTTCGATCATTATTTTGACCCCTGCGTAATGAGGGGATGGTCAGTACCTCATCAGCTTCAAAGACGTGGAAAATCTCTGAGTGCTAACGAATCGCTAGCCTCACATGTCGTCTGCGCCATCTGAAATGTTTGTCTGTCCCGAGACTGTTCCCCAGGGGGATCCACTGACCCCCCTCCCCTAGGTGATAAAACCGCAACAAAATGTCTGCGCTGTCAACGATCTGGCCGCGAATGTGTTCCAGCCCCGGGAAAATCAGAAGAGGTCTCTTTCCGGCACGGCCAAAATCCTTCTCTACGAGGAAAGGGCCCCCCGAGGTACGGTGAGAGCGACCTCGCCTTCCCGAACGACCAGGTCTGGGTTGAAACCTCGTCTGAGTGTAAGTGGCGGTCAAGCCCCTAGAATCATCCCATCCAAGAGATGAAACCGAACTAATATCCACAGACTCCTTCAAAGATGAAACCGATCAGACAGCTGCGGAGTATTTCGTCGTCCCCGTGATCGGGCACCCGTCCATCTCGCGCTCGTCATCTGAAGCGCGTTCAACACCTTCATCTGTGGACCCCATGTCTGGACCTAGCACAGTCGTCCTACCTTATCTAACAGAATCGCAAAGTATTTCGCGCTCTGCATCTGAATATTCACAACTAACCCCGATCGGGCAACCGCGACTCGAAAATGTGAATGAGGCCTATCTCCTCCGACATTTCCAGCGACATCTAGCAGACTGGGTGCGTTCGCTACTCTCTATCGCATGTTCAAGTTCATGGCTAAACTCCCGTACAGCTCGATGCTGGTGATCCCGAGCGCCATTTCTCGGCCGATGTCGCTAGACGTGCGACCCAGTCTCCACTTCTACTGTATGCATGTATAGCCGTAGCGGCCTGTCACCTATCACGAACAGCGCATACCGTCTCCCCCGAGGTAGCGGATAATTATCACGAGCGCTGCGTCTCGATTATGCTTCCCGTCCTCGATAAACCAGAATCCGATATCGGGATCGATATTCTTCTCAGTTCGACTGTTATTCTCCGCTTTTTTGAACAAATCTCCTGTAAGTCGAACCCATCCTCTGAATGACAGACAATACTAACCGTGTAGCCCACACCCCATCCAACGACCCTCAACGCCACCTCCTGGCAGGTTCAGTCTACATTAGCTCCCACGTTGACTGCGCAATAAGCGGGAATCTCGCATCAGCTTCATTCTGGGTCTTTGTAATCCAAGATATCCAATTCGCACTCACATACCAGAAATGTCTCAGATTAACCTTCGCACCATTCGATGACCGGCTACGTAAATGGTGGGTGTCGAAACCGGTCCTCAGTGATGGGGACTGGGTTAATCGGGCTATCTGGTTACTTGCTGAGACGATCGATTTCTGTTATAATGTTTCTGGGCGCAATTTTGGGGGCAGACTTGGTGTTGCGGGGGAGATAGCGCTTAAGGAGAGGATTAGGGAGTGGGAGCTTGAGAGGTCCGAGGCTTTTACGCCACTACATGTTTCGCCTCCCGATCCTGCGAGGGGAAAGCCGTTTCCGGTTGTTTGGTATACCAGTTTGGTTCACTGTGAGTAATATCGCTTCCTTGAGAGTTGGATGTTGTTGCTGGAGGTTGTGTGGCGTGCTAATGGTGGATTTAGCTACTGCGATGCAACATGTTTGTCTTGCCAAGGCACTGATGTTGATTCGGGAATACGAGCTTCAGGATGCCATGTCATCTAGGGAGGATCGGGTGCAATTAAAGGTATGGAACCATATTTGCGTCTGAAGAAATTCTATCTAATGCAGATTTAACAGGAACAAATCTCAGAAAACCTGGACTATCTGTTCGGCATTGCCCTCTCCGCTGACGATGAACCATCCTTACGAATCATGGCGTGTCATGCTCTATGTGCCTGTACGTCTTTTTTTTACTTCCCCGATCCAGAATTACATTAGCTTACTTTAACTTTTTACAGGCAGCGCATGGATTGACAACCCCGTCGCCCAAAACTTATTATTTGATCTCCTTCGTCGGACAGAACGCGAAAATGGATGGCCGTGGGCCTATGTTGAGCAACGAATTTTGCACACATGGCAAGGGGGTTCACGGTGACAGTTGGAGTGAAGAAGCTTGTTATCTGATGTTATATACCCACTTGCATATTTTATTTCCTGCAACGAATGTTTCGCGATATCGCGAATATACAATCTACAGTCCTCATTTTACTGTCACTGGAAAAGTAGGCGTATTTGATGGTATATTGGAAGCATGGTGGTATTATGTATGGTCATTTCTCGACTTCGTATTTAGACATCCTGTCATGGGTATGTATAGTCTCTAGGTATATATGAGAAAAAAACATGTAAAACTCCAACAAAACTACAAACCTCCCAGGTCATACCATTATACCATTAAAGCTGGAAATTCCCATCAAAGGCAAACGGAAACGACAACAGCCCTTCATCCATCATATTTCCTAATATAGCCAGACTCGGATCAAAAGCTGCTTCTGCCGGTAACTCAGACATCCCCATCGGCTGTGAAATGGGCATATCCCCTAACCCTGACATTTGGGGATATTGAATCGTGGCAGGCATCCCGTATGATTGTGGTGGATTTGGCGTGAATGATTGATAGAATGATCTATCTCCCATGCCTGAGTCGTTGGACACTGTGGACATTTGGGGTGTGACGGGTGCTGGTGACCAGTTTGTGGACGCTTCTACTGCTCCATAACTCGTCGCTGGGGTCGTGGCGTTGCGGGCCATGTCTTGGTTTAAATTCGAGGGTGAGTAGATGGATTCTTGATTGGAATTCGATTGGTGTCTGTGATTGCCGGAGCGTTGGTCGCCCATGGCTAAATCGCTGAGGACGTGCAATGGTGTGTTGTCATGTCTCATCTGCTTCCATGTTAATCGAGGCACTAGGATGGGGGTTTTGGTTTGGAGATACGTACGGGTTGTCTATCCCTCGGATTGTGCATTTCAGCGCCAAATATCTCCCGAAGCTCCGTGCCATTCTCCCTTTTTTTGAGGAACCAATTTCGCAGCATCATGATGATATTTCCGAATTTACCTGCCACCCTGCCGCCATCGAGGGCCGCAGCGGCCCGGTAGTGGCCGATGATCCGGTTGAGATAGAATTCCACCTTGAGGCTCTGAGTGTCGATCACCTGGCCAATCCGTGAACCCGGGGCCGTGATAAGGGAGTAAATTTTGATTAGACTGACGACTGGGTATGCCGTTCGAGCCAATGCTAATGTCGTCAAATTTCTGATTTTTTCCACGTCAACACCGAGAATTGTGTCAAATGAGCTATGGATAGAGCTGAGGCACGATGTGAGAGCTTCAATAACCGGTGCCATAGTTGTGCCAGGCAGGTCTTCATCTGGAGCGCTGAGGAAGATACTTTCCCTACAGTCAACTCCCATAGCGCTTTCGTGCACGAAAAGATCGAGTGCATGATATGTGTGGGCCAATGTCGCTAGAGAAGTTAGAGAGGTTTTTCGAAGCACAGGTATAGACTTACGGGTCCAGAGCTCTTCTGGGATATCGTTGCGGAACTGGGCAAGTTGATTCGCAAATGCCTTGATAGTGTACCGCACTTTGCTGTCTGCAAACGACACAATTGACTGCGTGTCATCCGTGGTAAGTTGCAAACCCGCTTGTTCCATAATCCATCCTAACTTCGCCCACCAGATAACTTTACAATCAGACTCTAGGGCCTCGGGGTGGTTTTCCAATATTTGCAGAGACTCATCCATGTACGGCTGCCATCGTACAATCTGGATTCGCCTCAAAGCAATTGCTGCCTGGATTGCTAGAAAGTAGCAGCCCACCCATGTTCGTCTTGCTTCAGGGTTTTCCAAGTCGGTAGTGGGTGCTGTTTTTCTTTTAATGACGATCTCTCGGATGCGCACGATTTTCAAATCTCCTTTTGATCGCCGATTCAAGCCTAGCTCCATGCCCACCACAACGGCCATATGGATTAATTGGTAGAATTTAAGTTCCTCCAGGTTGTCTGGCGTCATATACCAGATCGAAACAACAAGCAGAGCTTGAACGATCTCGAGAGTCTTGTGGCCCTTGATGACAACTTCTTCCGCAATCAATCGATAAGATTCATTGATCAGGGGCATTTGGAGGTCTTTTTTGACAGCTCCCATTGCGACACCGAGGATGGCCAGAAAAAGCGTCGGTTTCTCGCGGCGTACCTTGCCCATTGTCGTGCCTGGGGGAAACACCACAAAGGGCATCTCGTCTCCCATCTCGACGACATAACGATCGAAAGCAGCCTGGGCAGTATCGATATCAAGCATGCCTCTGTCGATCACGTCCACAAACTCATTCCCAGCATCAGGTTTCGGCCCAGGCGGTGTTTCCCCAGTCAACGGAACCCGCCAGTGCTTAGCAGGCTGTTTTGGTATTTGTTCTGCAGACGGACTATTGGGACGGGGATACTGGGAAACCAAAAAGCCATCATGATGTCGCTTTTTCCCTGCCACATTCTGGTCTTCGCGCGATAGCCTCGAAGACTGCTCTCGGTTCTGCTGCGAATGGGCCTGCTGTGCGCCTGTGCCTGTACCCACTGCAAGCTGCGATTGATGCGACGCTTGGAGCGTAGCAGTCAAAGCATCAATTTTACGCTCCAACTCCGTCACCCGACTATCCGTCTTCTTTTGGCGCTTGCGTGTCGGCGCTGTAACGATACATTGCCGCCGTGCTTTAGCGCACCGTTTACAAGCGCCATCTGGGTCCAACGGGTTTGAATCACATCGGACTTTCAATTGGCGACAGGGTTCACAGGCCCGGGGTCGCTTTATCCCTTCCAATGGCTGGTCTTCCAGTTCCTTGGAAAGTGCCTCTGCCTCTGCCTCTGTATAATGCAACCCTAGTTCAAAGGCCCGTGGTCCATGTGACTCGGATAAATGCGTTGGTGGCTCAGGATAGTTGGCCATGGTATAGATCGCGGGAGTCGGTCGCTGCGATCTCCGTGATTCAGGCAGGAGTTTTGCGGGGCGACCGCTGGATCGGCGATTTGATAATGGACCACTTCTTGCCTCGGGGCTTTGAGCTTTGAAACCCACGGTTTGGTTTTTGGTTATAATTGGATAGTGAGTGCTTTCCTTGGCGGAACCCTTGCAGTGTTTGGGATGACGTGACCCTGACTAGTGTTTTTTCTTTTTGCCTCGTGGGAATAACACGGATCACGGTGAAGATAAGCTCCGACTTCCGACCGGGGGGCTCGCACTGCTCTGTCACTGGCTGTCTCCGTACAGGGTGATGAAGTCGGGACTAGAATTCAAAGGCGGCCGGGTCATGCACTAGCCCTTCTAGAAGGAGGATTTAGTGAGACGTGGATGCACCGGGCCTTCCAGATGGAGGAATAGGTCTGAGAGCTTCATGGCTTTCATGCTTTCGCCAAGAAAGCCGTCAGCCGCACGTGACCGTCTGGACCTCATTTCTACTAGACAAAGATACATTTACCCTATTTCTGAGCCAAGATCACATTATGCAGATTAGAAAGACCTATCGACTTAGATAGCTATATCTACTCTTTACATTAAATGAAATAGATCGGAGAACAAAACTATCGCATTATGCGGGGATATCAATACAGAAATAGAGCAAACAAACAAGCACAAGATGGAGCCCCAGCCACTATGCCACCTTATGCACTGGGCACTCCATCTTGTGCACGAACCAGTCCAGAATGCAGTGCTTGTGGAACTTGCACAAGCACTCCAGGCGGACCAACAGATCTCCACCCTCGTAGTCCACCATGCAGATGGTGCACTCGGCAACACCTCCATCCTCGCCGATGCAATCCTTCTCCGTGGCGGTGAACTCCAGCATTCGAGACACTGGTGGCGGAGGCGGAGGCGGTGCCGGGCCCCGGCGCGCAGAGGGAACGGGTTGCGGTGCAGCCGGGGCACCGTAGCTGTCGATGCACTGCCGGATATGCGCCTCGCGTGCTTCTATCGGCTGCTCTTGGCTAATGGGGGGGAATCTTCGCCCGCAGATAGGACATAGATCCTGCTCGCATGGAGCCGAGCGCTGATGGGAGATGGTCAGATCAAGGGGAGATTGGTAGTCGGCCTCTTCCTCGCGGAGGCTCTGCCGCCCATTGTTACCCATGGCCCGCAGGGACTCAGGGCTGTAGTGCCGGGGAGCTTGTCGGTTCGCGGAGCTCTCATTCTGTATATTGTCAGATAGAAGGAATGCGTCATTTTACATAAAGTGATAACTTACCGACGCGCTAGAGTAGCGGTTGCCCATGCCGGATGGCAAAGAATGGGAAGGACGATGGCCTCGCGTCCGCCCAAAACCCAGTGGGTTGGGGTTCGGATCTGGTACGCATGGGTTGCAGAGGCGCACTTCTTCTCCGCCACCGAGAGCAGGATTGAGGATCGATGGTAATTCAATTGGATCCTCTTCGGTCAAATCAACGATTTGACGCGGTGGAGTGGGGGAGTGTTCAGGGAAGTGAGAGAACTCAGGCGGGCGAACAATATACTGCCTGGGAATGGTGATTCGGTGTGGGGAGCAAGAGGCACACACCACCCGACCACACTTCCTGCAGTGATGTTTTCGATACCAAAAGTTAAACACCACCCCACAAATTGGGCAATTCGTCACCTCCGCATCGGGCTGCCATCGCGGCAAAGTCGTCTCCATTTCTCCTTCATTCTGGGAAGCTCTGAGAGCCTCTGTTAACGTCTGTGTGTCCGATGATCCAGATAGGAAAGCCCGCAAAGTCCTTTCATCAGTCCCTGATGCTTGCCAACCAGTTCCCGAGTGACGTTCACGCCTGGGATTCCTGATCGCTTCGGACTGCCCTCGCGGCCTGCCTGACTGGGGATATTGTGGGTATGGTTCTAATATACTACCCCGCAAACTGGACGAATGGTGCCTACGTGGAGGATGAATTGCCGACGAAACGGACGGAGGAGGGAGCGCGCCAGACCCAGAGTCTGATTCCCAAAGTATGCGTGTATCAGATCGGCCTTGACCACTGCTTCGAGAGGTTGCTGACTCTGTTAAATACGGCGAATCATCATTTCGGCGGCTGGCAGATGGACCAGCATCTGGAGGCGAGGAGGTGATATCAATGGCTGTTGCATATGATGACCCTGGGCCATTCGAACCGGACTTTCCCCTTGTTGGAATAACCATGGAGACTGATCGCTGAGGTAACAAGGATTGGGGGTTCAAGCTCGCCAAGTCTCCAGAACGTGCTCGTTGCAGTCGATCGTGGTTGCTTGAGCTGGTCAAGCGTCTTTTGCGGTCTCTGGCTGGGTGGCTCGGTAGTACGTGCTGTCCGGAGCTCGAATTTTCCTGTGCTGCTGTCCTTTCTTCTTGATTTGCTGACCCAGCGGAGATATATTGATGCGTAATAGACACTTCGAGATCATCTCTATTCTCATTTCCTCCGTCATTTCCAGCCCTTCTTATGCTGCTTCCTGTCATCATATCTGGGTCGCCCGCAACATCACTTTGGGCCCTAAGTCCAGTCTCTCTAGCCCTCGTTTGATCGTCACTTTCGGGGCTGCTCGATACATGTACTGGGTTGGCGTGGTGTCCAGCATCCAAGCCATCGTCTGCGTTCCGTCTGCTATCGATATCTTCGCCACCAGGGCTAGTCGCAGGCGGGCTCGACGATGCAGTGCTGGGAGCGGACATTTCGTTTTTGATCAAATCGTCTGGGCTATCGGAGTCTCCCAGCTAGGAGCAAGTCTCGGTCAATATATACCATCTACCGACGTCGTATGATGGACTGGTGGGACACTGAGGCAGGACACTGAGGCATCAACAAGCCTCTTATTGGCGCGTGGATTCTGCTTGCATATGACGAGTGGTCAGATCCAGTGAACCGTGATCACAGCAGGTGCTGGACCATGGCGATTGGATATGGACCAGAGCCTCACAGTAATAGGTAATTTGAGGTCTCGTGACACCCAAATGTGGTTAATATATGCGTTGAGGGTATGTTTTCAAAGTAGTCAAGTATTTCAGAGCGAAAAATATGCCTTGCCCGCAGCACACCTGCTCAGGGGGTCTTTGGTGGCGTGGACAAAAAAGAAGAGCCGTGAATGCAATGCAAGAAAGATGGAAGCCCAAATAACGGGGGCGCCTTATCGGTGGGTCTGGGCGGTCGGGGGAGGCAGAATCGATCCGCTTATCTCGGCTACGTCACAGTCACTCTTCGACTACATGGTTTGACCTTGAAAACATTCATACATTGCTCATGTCTGTCAATGAATCTCGTTTAGCAGGGCTTATTGAACGGGTGAGACCATCGAGATGGAATGCCTATGAGAAGTTCGGCAAAACCATCGAATTGAATCATGATCCAATTCTCTGCCGGGAACTATATTTATGTCTCTATGCAACACTTAGAGGAGTAGTGCGGCCGAGTACCTAGGTAGGTACTTAAGTATGTACTCGGTCATATTACTACTGAGGCCTGGATTTCGAAGACCTCGGGAACCTTGGAAGTGTCCACTTCAACAGCCCTGTAATTTTACGGTGTTTAACTATCACACTCCACCGTCTCCTACTAGGACAAAGCTAACTCAGGCAATTGACATTTCCTTGAGAACCTAGGTAGCGAAGCTAACCCCCAGTACCAAGTAAACCACTTTGTATAATGTGGGAAATAAGTACAGATATCAGGGTAAGCATTGATTAAAGCTAGCCAGAATTATTAAGTTTGCACGGCTCAATTCAGTTCAGTCACACCCATATTTGAATCGAACGCCTGAGAGCATTTTTTGGACACGAATGCAATAGCAAAGAAAAGACAATAAGAATGGCAACAAAAGACTATTAGGAAATTCGTCACTGTGGCATCAATATGATGTGGAATTTGAGACAATCAATACAGTGGATGAGCGGTGGTAGATAGACGGTGAAGTAGAAGTGGATAAGATGGCGAGAGAATGAAGTAGGGTATAAGGGATGAATTTTGAATGTACGCCCAGAATTTAGCCTTATTTTTCATTGTGTAGATGCTCGTCGACTAGCTCGGCTTGGCTGCCGGCGAAGGATGGCTCGTCGGGGCTTGCTTGGTGGATGTTATCTTGTGTGCGATATTGAGCGACGTAGCCCATACTTGAAGGTCGGTCGGTGCGTACTCCCTCGCGGCCGGTTCTGTGGCTGGAAGATATGGAGGCAGATGTAGATGCAACGGAGAGGCCCCGCTCCCGGGAAGGCGAGCTGCTGCCACTAAAGGGTAAACGTCCTGTAGTCGGGGACTCGGGTCGCAGGTGGTCAGAGTGGGGGGCCTCTGTACTGGTTCTTGAATGAGAGGCCTCAGTCACAGCAGGTAGAGCCCCCAACACATCTTTCCCGCCTTGTTCCGATGCGGACCGGGAGCGACGCGACCCAGATCGACTGGCTAGCTCGATGCCGCCAACAGAGACATCTTGGTCTTGCTCATCTCCCGACTTTCTGACTTCGTGGTCACC
Organism: Penicillium sp. S1602; assembly: GCA_023626355.1. NCBI lineage: Eukaryota > Fungi > Ascomycota > Eurotiomycetes > Eurotiales > Aspergillaceae > Penicillium > Penicillium sp. S1602. The sequence continues at coordinate 211,615 of JAMAGW010000016.1, read as the reverse complement.
TTCAGAATCACGATATGGCCCGTCGCCTGAGTATACTTCGCGCGAGTGACCGCCAGCCTCTGGATCCTCAGGATCGTCATGGTAGGGCTGCTCATTATAATCGCCTTCCGGGAAAAGGCCGGGTGGGGGCGCTCGAGCACTTCGGACAACCTCGAAACCCTTGCCTTTATCCTTGGTCTTGCCTTGAAACATATTGCGGAACCACCCTGTAGCCGATGAGACGGGACCAGTGGGATCTGCTGGGCCAGTCTTCAACTTGCGAGTGCCGGTATGAGAGAGTGGCGGACCACGAACTCGGTAATAAAAGTCAACTTCACGAACAGCATAGTCCTTCTGCTGCCGAGAATCATCCATCTCCATGTCATCTTTGGGGGCAGGTAGATACGCAGGCACTGGCGTGTTTCGGCCTGAGTCATCTGCAATGTCCTCTTCGGTGCCGACCCGACTTGGCTTCATGAAGCTCCTAGAACTTCGCTTACTCCTATCTCCGGTACCAGGCTGAGGTGTATGTCGGCCAGGTCTAGGAGGCCGGTAGTATGGATCCCGCGGAGATGAAGCCATGAAAGTGCTACTGCTTGGTGAGCTAGCAGTGAAACCGCCAGCTCCAGTATAGGCAGTAGGAGATTGTGCCATCAGGTTTGCACTTGCGGCACGGCTGTGTCCACCATGGGAGCTAGCATAATCTAAGATTGCACTGGCACGGCCCTCACTTGCTGTTGCACGATTCAACAGTAGAGCCGAGCTTCCTGACAGACTACGGGCACGCGATCCTTCAAACTGAGATGACATGCGTTCGTCAACATTAGCCAGCATAGCCGCTTCAGATCCCAAGCTCTGTCGTGTGATATCACGACGTGGAACACGCCTCGATAATTGACGCTTCCCGAAAACCTTCACTAGGCCACCACGAGTGGCACCACCAGCACCAGCAAGTCGGGCCAGAACCTCGATCAAGGTCTGCAGAGCGCTGAGGAAGAATCCAAAGATTAGGACCAATGCGTGCAGGACAAGAATCACATAGCCGATCCAGCCACGTGCTGCTTGGCCAACGGTAAGGGACGGCACAAAGATCACCATGAGAATGATGGTAAGGAACCGTATGAATGAAAATAGGCAATGATAAAGATTCATGTGAGTCGGTCCAGGAAAAGGTCGGAACGCGATTATCGTAAGCACCGAAACAACTTCGCAGATAGCTAGCAGTACAACCTGGGCAATGCCCGACGGTTGCAAGGCGCCAATGGCCACACCCCGGGCAAAGTTGAGAAAGATCGGAACCATGGCAAAGGCTGCCGCATCATCACAATACGTGTTATAGAGCGGCCCGTATAACAAAACCGTGGGAAGGTCGTCAAACAGATGGGACTTGGGCCGGGTCGACACAATAACCCGAACAAACCAGATCGAGAAGCAGATTAGAACAATAACCACTATTGCAGCCAATGCAACGCTCTGAGCAGGAGATCCCTGTGCCGTGACGAGCTGGAAAAATGATAGCGAGATGATGGGAAGAAGAAAGTAGTTGAAAACGATACGGATGATATTGCCCACCGTGAAAGGCATATTCTTGGCGCGCAGATCCTGTTCGGAGCTATGTGCCAGCTCACGGTGCACCCAGCGCATAGTAAAGCCCAGTTGGATAAGGATGATAATGATTCCCAAGACCACCAGAAGCCAGATGATCATACCCGGCCAGATATCCTGCTCGGAGGTCATCCCAACCAGCTGCCTCATCCGATTCAGGCCGTATGTACCATTGATCGCATATACACCGTCCACAACTGGGTTGTAGCCCCCGGAATTGACAAAGCTCTGGTTGAACATGAGGACAGACCAAGACCCATGGCTTACAGCTGGCTGGAAGAAGCCTGGATAATCCAAAGACAAAGAACCCGTCAGCACCACGAATTGAAGATACTGCAGGCAATCTGCAAAGCCAGGCGTGACAAGGCGCAGGACGTCCTCATCACGGCCGTAGTTACTGGTCCAACGGAAGATATCCGTTGTGCCCCATGGCGTGTACACGGACGCGGTGACCGTGCCAATCGCAATGAGAATCAAAATAGCCAATGGCACATATGCCAATGCGCTTTTCAGCAATGAGCCAAAGTCCGGTGTGATCGGCACGGTTATACAGCCGAGCATATCCGCATTGGCATCGCCGGAGCGAATAACAAAGCTTGGAGTGATCGTAGAGAATCGGTATGTGGAGAGCATATCATGCTTGACGGAAAATGCGCGCAGTGTTCTTGGGTCGCTCCTAGAGAGGAAACCTGTTAGCCTCGATTCAAATTCCGAGGGTGGAGCATGAGCTTACAGATTGTAGTGAAAGACCGGTCCCAGCGGGCACTCGCCCTGAACCAGGGACTTGCAAAATCTGGAGGCATTGGTAAAGGGAGAGAAGCTCAAGACATCGAAGTTTGTCAAAAGCGTGCTGTACTTGTCATTCGAGGCATCCAGGTCCACAATTTTACCCTCGGTCACATTAGGATTATTCCAGGAGGCATCATCCTCGGAGGGATAATCCGTCGTTTGGTCCGCCGTGCCCGATACATTTCCATATACCGTCACATTCAACGGATGCAGAGGATCGTTCAGGTTGAACCAGACGCCAACGTCGAGCGGAACATATTGCAGGGCCAGTGGGTTGGAATCGAGGATCGTCTTGCTTAAACAGTTATCGAAGCTGAGCGACGCGGCCACGGTGGGTGAGGCCAACGAGATCAGGCACAGCAACACTATCCACCAGCCGGAGCTCCATGCGTACGCGTCTCGCCGCCTCCGTTTGGAAGTGTCTCTCCATTGTCGGCCCTGGGCGACCGACAAACCACCGCGTCGCTCGCATTTGGTTGCATGCGGACCGTCCAAATGAACCGCATCATGCCGGATATGCGTCGGATCGTGACACATCTCGAGTGCCTCGGACATCCGGGATGACCTCCTAGGGGAGGTCAGCCCCCGTTGGTGATCGAATCCACGTTGTGTTGACAATCGGTAGGGTGGAAGGGGTTTCGCCCGTTGATTTTTCCTCGTTGCGCTCCACCTTCTTTCTCGCTCACACACGCGTGTCGACCCGAGGATTCAAGATGGATGAGAAGTCGTGGAGACCCAGGTGAGTAGGGAATAGAGTTGGATGGATGGAGCCTGGACTCGGGATTATTGGAGAAAGAGGGGAATTCGGGGCGGGAAGAGAGAGAGGTACGTAAGTCGGCAACCCCTAGTGAGGTTCGCGGCAATAAGCCGGAGTAAGAAACAGAGACTGTAGTAGACGAATAACGAAGGGTTTGGGGGAAAATCTTCAGGCAACAGGGGAAATTGCTTTCAGGCAAAAAAAAGAAATAAAAAATCACCGAAAAATACAAGTTGTTGCTGCGCCTTCGCGGTGGAGTTGGCTGACTACACGACTATTTACTCGTACTTTTTTTCATTGATTTTCACCTTAATTCTGGAGTATCCTTGGGCGGATCCGGATGTGGTAACCGGTACTAGGCGCGCCGTTTTATATTTCTATAGGTAGAAACTACAGCCTTGCATCCCTCGCGTCCGATAATCTGGCTCACATCAGGCCGTCGTCTCCCACCCCGTCCCACAGAAGCCCAACATGGAGAAGATTCCTGACGTCCAAGAAACCGGTTTCAGTCAACCTCTCAGTGCGCTTCTGTGTTTCACCTATCGATAGTGCTGATCCGTTTCCACACAATTTCCAAACTTCTTTTTTCGCGCTTGTGTCTCTGCTGCCGATCAAAAGTCTGTGTAGGATCGGCTGTTGATGAGACATAGTCCCGACGATGGCTTCATTTTTAGCCCAGAAATAGAGTCCATGTGGGTACGTATCTGCGCATGGTCACTGGTAGTGTCTCAGCCAGTCTATAGGCTAGTGAGGATCGTATTGTGGCTGAACAGGGGCTCGCTGCACCAATGGCATGTGGTTTGCCTCGTTGACGGACAGCTACACCGGTCCCTGCAGGTTCTTCCGGCAATAGTCGGCACAGGCAGCCCGGGATGGGGAGCAATGGATCAATTAGATCAAATTATCATCCAATCAAGCATCAACCTTAACATCGTATAGGCCTTGTTTAGGAAGCTAAGACTCGGAGCAGCACAGGGCTATCCTTGAGATATGTCTCGCTTTCATTCAGTCAATCAAGTCCGCAGATGCGGACCATAACCTCGGATCATACCCATAATCCATAAATCTTCTCCGGGGAATTGAAATACTGGTCCAATCCGTGGCTTATATGATCTCTTATTACCTTTCTCAGCGACCACCCATGTCATACTGAATAATGTATGAGATGGTCATGCAGGCAATGTTTGGATACCTCGACCAATGGAAAATCAAAAGAGCTTGTCCCTGTGTTCAAAAGCCCCAGCCCTGGAGTCACCTATCCAGAATAAATTAACCAGCATGAGAAACAACTGGAAAGGAAGAACCTTGCCCAGGTGGAAGAATTTACATGGACAATAACTGAAGAGCGCTACAATTGAACACCACAACAACGGTATCAGGTAAGGCACAGTAATCGAGATTCAGAATAATGATATTATCGAGTACATACCCGGGTACCAACTCGGTCACACGACTCCGTAGAACTGCCCTGGAAGGTGATAAAAGAGTTCACTAACTTGGGGTATTCAGTTAAAAGGCTCCATCAATAACTACCTTGCTGGTACCTATAGCGATTCTTTCCAGTGTATTCCTAATTTCTTCCCTCCTTCTCGCGCACTACATAGCCGCTCAAGCACAGCCCACATTTATACCCATAAAGTATGGGTGCCGTCTCAGCGACCGCAATTACTACTCTGCACTTCCGGACCAAACTATTCCAGTTCAAGTTCTGTGTTCGACTTCTGGGTGCTCGGCTCGGCGCGAGAGTTGGACCGATTGAGGATTTTTATTCCCGATAGTGCTCGGTTTCGAGGATCTGCGGTGCTTTATATCTCCCGTTCCATGTGGACATGCAGGGATTACCGCCTCGGGCCGACAATAGCATCAAATAGACTAATGAAGCTAATTTGTAATGAAATCTCCGGCATAAACATTTCAAATTGTGGAACAGAAAGTGTATGAATTAAACGCGGAGAACTCAATGAAGGCCCTGAGTTCCTCGATCAAAAGGATCGGAATCCCTTGAGGGTCTATGGTGGAATTGGTCAGGGACCAATGCAATTGCCGATCTTCTCCACCGCAGACAACACAGCCGCGTCGATGAACACCAGATCAGTATATGATCTCCCGATATTCATCATGGAAACTCTGTATTCGTCATGGAAATTCGGTACCAAATTATTGCTAAAGACGATCTTGGGAATCGAACACTGGACATCAATGACATTGCCCCCTTAATGACATAGTGCAGCACCTTCGGAATGGTGATGCCCAGTTCGGAGTACTCTGTGGCTCTGTCCACTGGATGCGCGGTGCATGTTGCGGGGTGGCTTGACGATCATCCTGTGCAACGGGGAACTCGCCTTGGTAGAAAACACTGACTAGACGATAGTAGTCGCACGGCGTTTATAGGTATAATTAGAACTTTGTGGAAGGACCATACGTACGCACAATATCGCTAAGCACTTGCTCCACTTGGAGAATGTAGCGGTGACTGTGGCCCCACTGACAGCGGTCTTTATTTAAGTATAAATAAATTCAAACCCCTAGCGAATAAGGGCGATGGTAGGGATCTGTAATGCCCATTCTTGAAACCCCTGCATATGATGCCGGGACGACGAAAGGGGCAAGCCGGAAATGCATTGAGCATCCGATCAACTGCCAGATTGGAGAGTGGCTGCTAGTGGCTGCATATATCTTGTTCTGAACCATGGAAGGTCGTATAATGGAAATATGTCGGCGTTTGAGCTTGATTTCCATGTGTTCTGGCTTATCACGCCAACAGACCTGAATATTTGGTGATTCGTTGATGCCTGATCTACATGTCCAAACCTCGATTGCGAAAGGAATCCTTTGAGAGAAGCGATAACTCGTCAGCGGGACCCGCTGCCCCTCTGTCGTGACCTAATTGGGCTTAGGTGGGTTTCACGATGAGACTCGGGTTAAATGATGCATCTGATTGGTGAATGGGGGCGCGATAGATAGTTTACAGCGGGGACAGCATCATGAAGTACTGGACCTCCTGAGCTCTCGAGTGGGCGGCTGTCTTAGTGCGACGATGCTGAAGGTCGAAACGTCTACATAAAACTATATATACGCATTCTTAAAGAGTAGATTTAAAGAGTAGACAAAGGATGCGGATACCCAGACATGACTGCCACAATGACTCCACAGCGGCAATGTTGGTACTTGCGGAGTACCCTGTTCTACGTATAGAACACTAATAATAATCCTAATTTCCTCTCTTTTGTATCCACTGGAAACATTTGAACCCCAGACTGTCCTTTTTCTTTCCCATCTGGCCGGTCCAGCTTAATTGTCAATTCATCCAGTCATTTGAAAAGAACGTGAGGGTAAACCCCAATGTACTGCTCCCCCTACCGAATAAAATCCACACGACGATCTTTACTCCACTGTTCACTCATCTCTAGACTAACGAGACCAGCTATCTTAGTCCTAGGCATGCACGGGCGCTACGATTAACACCCCTCCTTCGCTCCTTGCCTTTTCCATCTTCCGCCAAAATCCATATCCCACCTTCCTCTACTTTCCCCGTCGCAACTTCACCTTATCAGGGACTCAACATTGATAACCCCCTGTCGATCATTTCGTTCTCTCTGGGAAGAGGGGGAAATCGAGCTACTTTTCAGGGACTGGCTTCCTTGTCACGTCACTTATTTGAGCTTTGATCGAGAAACCTGCGATGCGCACGAGCCATACTCTTTATCGACATGCCTGCTGATGATCCGTTTGCTTTCCTGCCTGCCGAGCAGCCCAAGCCTATGAAGAAGACCTCCCTTTGGAGAGAGAAGCTGTTCTCCAAGGATAAGAACAAGGGGGCTGTACCAGACAAGCAAATCGAAGACTTCCTTGCCTCTAACCGCCCCCGGACCGAATCCCCTATCGCGACCACCCCTATCGCGACCAAGGCAGATCCCAGTCAACCCCCGCCCACCGTATCCACTCATCGAATTCCTTCCTCCCACGATGTCTCCAGCGCACAACCTCACCCACCTTCCGCGACCGAGGGCTATGTCGCCTTCAGTCCGATAGCAGAAGCCCAGCCTCAGTATTCCCAGAAACCCCAGCAATTCCAGCAGCCCCAAAGACCTCAATCCCAGCTACCCCCACAGCCTCAACCCCAGCAACTGTCCCGGACCAAAACCCGGCGAAAGAACAAGGGACTTCGAGTGGGCTTCTCCGACCGAGCGCCTGAAGTAATTGGGGTGGGAGGAGATGAAACGGAGGCACCTACCATCGAGATCTCCTGGTCTCGACAACGTGCGCGTGACCGACAGGCGACACAAGTCAAGCGCGCACCGTCGCGCTCTCCAAATCCGTCGAGAGACCTGCCGAATTTGCGTGTGAACACATCGCTGGGCGATGGGAATGAAACAAATCTCCCGCAAGACCTACAGAGTGGGACATCGCCGAGCCGAAAGCCGCTAGTCGAAAGCTCTAGCGACGTAGACCTCTTGAATACCCTCCATATAACCAAACCTGGCTCCCGTCTGTCCTTCCGAAACTCGCCAGACTCGCATTCGTTCGCGGAGCGGGTGCGGAATCAGATGCAGGTGGAGGAAGCGCGAGCTTTGCACAATCGGTACGACGATGGCTCATCCCCGGTGGATGACGACGAGTACGAGGATGATGATCTGTCGAGCCCCGTTCAACCTTCACACAGTCCCCACAGTCGCAGTCCCCACAGCATTCACGAGTCAGAATCACTCTATGATACCCCCATTTCGTATACATCCAACGCGCCTTCAGTCAAATCGATCGTCCACTCAATTCGAAACCCTCCAAGCCCGGTAGTCAGTCACAATACTACCAATCTCAGCCCAGTCGACCCGCGACTACCCCCTCAACTAACACCTGGAAGCCCAGGAAAGGTCGTGCCAACACCACCCAAGTTTCCTCCCCAGACTTCTCCAGTGGCCCCTCAAGCTACGCCTCAGGTACCTCAGGTACCTCCCCAGGCTCCTTCACAGGCCCTTACCCGGGAACCTTCTACGAGGAACCGACTTGGTTCAACTGAGGCAATTCGCGAACCATCGCGAAGCCCCCAACCACCCAAATTCTCGCTGCGGAATGTGGCTGCTCAAGTCGGTGACACTGCATTTACAGAATTCAAAGGCTATGTCGCCCGGTACGACAGTCTTCTTCGACTCGCTGCAGAGAGTGTCAAACCACTTATGGAGACATGCCTGTCAGAATGGATCCGGGCCTCGATTTGGTGGTTTTTGCGGGGAAAGACACGGCTGGAGACCTATGCGCGCACTCGGGCCAATTGCCCCCCTAGCTACGCCAAACAAGCCATCATAGACCTTGGGAAGGCATTCTGGATTAATGAAAATATTGTACCAGCTCATCCCGAGCTCTCCAGGTATGGTCAGCAGATGGGAATTGACGCTCTTTTAGCAGTTGCCAACACAACGGGTGATAAGGAGATGGTGGATCTCCTCAGTCTGCATCAGATCACCCTCAACCATTTGCGGTCGCTGTCTATGTCGATCAAGCGCAATAATATCATTGCCCTCATCAATGAAGACGATGCCTCTCCGAGCCATTTAGACACCAGTGTCTGGCTACGCTATCCGTTCTTTGCACCAGATGTGTCGGCGGTGCTATCAGGATCGGCCAAGAGATCTATGTTGGCCGACCAACCGGGGAAGGCACCGAGTATGGCCTTCACGATGCCCCTTGGAGACACCGCTCGCTATTTCAGCTATGGCAGCATGTTCGTTCAGGCCTCTGTGAGCTCCAGCGAGGATGATAGTCAACAGTATGCTATGCCATGTTGCCTTGCCATTATCCGAGAGCGGGCAGACTGGTACGTGTTCGCAGCGATCACGAGCCAAAGCCAACTTGTCAATGTCATGATCCAATCCGACCGCAAACAGGGACCTACTTGGGAAGATGTGGAATGGCAAGCCCGTACCTACTCTATGCGAGTCAAGCTCCCTCGAGGATTTGAATTGGATGTGATGTTCAAAGAGGAAGATTTTAAAACCCTCTGGAACATCGTCAAGTACACCCAGAAATCGGAGGCGAGTCTTGCCCCGGAGGCGGGCGAAGCCGTTGTGTATGAAAATACAGTGAAAGTGTTTCAATACATGGACCCTGGGACTACTAAGGCTTTCCCACCCGAGCCATTGGAGCGCTGTCGGATTCGCTTATTCGAGCGATCGGTTACAATCAAGGAAGGCACTGGAACGCGAAATGCGCACCGTGGATTCCGATTGACCGTTCTGACTAGCCCCAAGGTCAAAACACTGAGCAATGTGAAGCATATCCTAGCCCATGGAACACCCGTGGTGTTTGGTCTTCTGAGAGGAGAAGACGGGTCTCCTGCGCTTGTTCTCAAGGTCACGGAAGACGGCCGCACAAGATCCATGCTCTTGACTTTTCACGACGTAGAAGAACGCACCAAGATGCATGCCGTGTTGTTAGGAATGGCCCCGCGCGAGTTGGAGTCTAAGAGTCGTGAAATTCCTCTCCGGTCATATGTCATTGAGGAACCAGCCGACCAAGCAAGCGGTCGGTCAGCTGTCACCCATCTACAGTTCCCAGCTGGAAATGTCTTCGTGATTGATCAGACACACTCGTATGTGGATCATGGCTACGGTACAACAATTCTGTCGGAGAACCTGCGGGCCTTTATCGCTACGGAATGGGGATCTGTTACAGATCGCATCAATTTAGGTAAGCATCGCTGTCAAATGGATATGTAGACGGTATGCTAATTTGCCACTCAGGACCCGGAGAGCTCAAGATTGGCCTGGATGTCAATCGGAAGACTGGTATGAGCTTGTTCCGACCAGCCCAGCAGGATCTGACGGTTTCGCTGGCGGACAACCTCATTCAGCCAGAGCTGCCGGGGCAAGTAGCAGGCTTCCTTGAGAAGGCCACTACCACGCCAATGGTCCGTCGATTAGAATTTGCTTCTATGAATGGTAAGTCGTTCGACTTGTGGTTCTAACATCCTGAATACTCACATCCTGTTAGATCTACATTCCTTTGAAGAAGCGGTCACTGGTTTCCGTGTCATCTATGACGGGTAAGTACAAACTGAATCGCATTATCTAAACCTTGCTAACATTATCAGTAATGCTTCGTGTTTTGCTATCTCTCGCCGTCGCAGCGTGGTTCCGATCTATAAGAAATGGGAGGCCAATCTCGCACGAATTCAAATCGTGAAACAGGAGAAGATCGTTCAGCTGGTTGCTTTCTTTTCGGATTTCCAGCATGGTACTTGCATGAATTTCATCCTCAAGGGCACTGATCATATCGAGTCTTTTGGCCGATCTGGCAAGTTCGGGATTCGCATTGTGGATGCCAAATTTGCACTTCCAAAGAAGGACGATGATCCGGCCTCCAATTTCGTGTGTCTGGACATGCCCGAGTATCCAATTGAACATGACGACCTCACTATTACGTTCGATTCGGAAGTTGGTACGTTGTTTCTTGCAATGTGTGTGATGAGTGATTATACTAATAATTACTTAGACCGCACCAACTTTAAGGTGGCTTTACCTGGATCTGTCCGTGAACCCTCTCGCATGGGATCCCTGCGAAGATGATTGCTTTCTACCGCCTCATACCCTCCCTTCCATCCAATCATTCCCCTCTTCCCCAGATTTTTTTACTCCGAATTCTCTCCAGCTTTTTGACGTCCATCCCCACACCACGTGAGGACTCACGTGTCCGCCCCTCTTTCCCCTCCGAAGTCTTCCGACTCTTCCGACTCCTTCTTCGCTTGATTGTATCATAGCTTCGCGTTTTGCTTTTCCTGTGCATAAAATTCCCCAGAACATAGCATAACCATGGCTCAAAACATTGGCACCTCCACGCGCTCCTTGCACGCGGATGATGCGCTAAACGTTGTCTCCGATGTGGCCCCTCCAATGCATCTTGCTACTACTTTCCGTTATTCCGATGACCCGGCCAAGTTATTTCCAGTGACCGATCTTAGCGATGTATGTTACTTTTGCTACAATATCTGAGGCCGATAATGACAATAGTGTAGAGCGGGCTTGATGCCACTTCCCATATCTACTCCCGTGCCTCGGCGCCTAACCCTACTCGCTTCGAAACTATTCTCTCTGCCCTCCTTAATGGTACCGCAATCAGTTACTCTTCCGGTCTCTCCGCCCTTCATGCAGCCCTGACCTTGCTCAACCCCCGCCGTATCTCCATCGGCGAAGGCTACCACGGCTGTCATGGCGTGATTGCCCTCTTCACCCGCCTCACAGGCCTCGAGAAGCTTCCCCTCGACTGCCCCGCTGACCAGCTAGAAGCTGGCGATGTAATCCTCCTCGAAACACCTCTCAACCCTAAAGGTACAGCCTACGACATAGCCTCATACGCCCAAAAAGCGCACTCTCGCGGCGCCTACATCATTGTCGACGGCACCTTTGCTCCACCAGGCCTGCAAGATCCTTTCCTCTGGGGCGCCGACCTGGTCATGCACTCCGGCTCGAAATACTTCGGTGGCCACAGCGATATCCTCTGCGGTGTCCTCGCAACCCAGAACGAAGATTGGTCTAAAAAACTCTTCCATGACCGCGTTTTCCTCGGCAGCGTGATGGGCAACATGGAATCATGGCTTGGCGTCCGTTCCCTCCGCACATTGGAAGTCCGGGTGCAGCGCCAAAGCGAGAATACCACTAAACTTGTCCAGTGGCTTGCTACTGCTTTACATGCTCCTAACCCTGCCCCCGGGAGTGACGAGGCAGCTGTTCAGAGCGTACTGGGTGAAGTCTTCCATGCCAGCTTGCAGAATGAGGGTGAATGGTTGAAGAAGCAGATGCCCAATGGATTTGGTCCTGTATTTTCCATTTGCATGAAGGAGGAAGATCTCGCTAAGACCCTTCCGTCGAAATTGCATTTCTTCCAGCATGCGACTAGTCTTGGTGGTGTGGAGTCGCTTATTGAGTGGCGTACTATGTCGGATGCGACTGTTGACCGGAAGTTGTTGAGGATCAGTATTGGGTTGGAGAACTGGGAGGATTTGAGGAATGATTTGGTCAAGGCTTTCAAGGAGCTGAGAGCTTAATACTGCTATGCCTAGAAAGATTCACTCCTTGGGAGAAATCTTACAGTAGATCAGCTTTATTTTCGCTTTTTACTTGAATTTTAGATTGATTCACAGGGACGCGTTGACTCTTTACTTGAACTTCGTTCACTTCAATCCCCGTTTTAGCATTCACTCGTTGACGACATTTAATTCAAAAAGCCTGGGCTACAAGACCCCCACCTGCATTGCTTCTATCCCTTAATCTTCTCAGTCTCAACACTCACATGACTCTTCCCCTCTTAACCTCTCCTATTTTACCTCTCAACTTCAACTCCTTTCCTCCCAGCCTTTCTTGTCCAATTCACTATTTCAGTCTTTTCACACCTCTTGTCATCTTGTATCATTTGACACTTGGTTTCCTCCATTCACTTGGCATCTTTTATCATCTTATTATTGTCATGCAGCAAAAGATGGAGACCATGCTTCCGATGGACCACGAGTCCCCACTCCAGGGATCAAATCTCCCACTTGAAGTCTGGCATAGGATCCTTGCTTTGGGGAGTTGATATCTCAAGCCACATTGGCAGTTAACTCACTAGGTATTGCTTTACTCTACAGATCGTCCATCATTCAAGGCGACCACACTGACCGCGTCTTTCTTGAACGAGCTTGCAGCGTACATTGGCTATGGAACGTTCCGTCTGACGATGGAAAAGAACGTTGAAAAAGACTGGGCTCAGAGAATGCCCCGTCGTAGTCATTGGAAGTACATCAGGGTCATTGTTGCCGACGCCAAAGTATCACCCAGTGCGCGAGGTAGAAAACTCTTCAAACAAGGTGTTCAGCTTCAGGAGTTCTAGTGAATTTATTGCTCTAAGGATTGTCTCACTCTTTACGTGCTGCGTTTTACTCGATCATTACTAGTTGGAGGCACCAGACACCTATGGATAAAACGACCCTGAGGACAGATTACGCGAGAGATTCACATGCTCTGGTGGTGCATCTCCTTAGCACCAGAAACTACCTGAATCTTCAGACACTGGCATGCCGGGATCACAGGCCTCTGTTCCCCTGTATCAGCTCCATCGCGGCAGAGTGGCCAGATGGAACCCCCACCAGGACAGGAAGGACAACCATAAAAACCTGTTTCACAGGCCGAATTGTCTCAAATATATCACTTGTGCTAGCACCAATTTGCAGACCCCGAAACCTGATAAAAGAAATGGTGACTTCAACTGGGAACGAGCTTGCAGATCACGAGATTGATGAAGAATGGCGACTTCTACTGGAAATGTCGACTATGGATATGGGAATTCACGACCCCAATGATTGATCATACTGCATGTGTGTGCAAGCCGGTGGTGTAATAGTTGACCGGGAACAGGCAGGAGGATCGTGATCGTTTTTGACACAACAAAACGCCATTATCACCTTGTCCAGTTGGATTAGATAAAGGATTAGATATAATAGTTCAAGGGCTGGTCTGAGCTTTCAATTCACTAACTCTGGCTCGTCAAGGTTTGATTTGAATGCCACATCATAGAGGGGGGTGGAGGCATCGCCTTGATAACTTGAGACAGCCTCTTTTCTTTCCTCTGTTCTGTAGTCCAGCTATTGATGCATGAATGGGTCGGCTTTTGTCGGGCTTAGCATGTAGAAGGCAACCCTTGTCAAATACTTGGAAATCAACGCAACGAAAGAAAACATCTTCTCCACTCCGTCCTGTGTCTCTCTTTCCCTTCATTATTCATCAATCAGAGCCGAATGGCGCATGCAATGATCTGATTGTTGTTGGGTCTAGCATGGAAGCTGTCGACCCCTGTCACACTCGTCGGGATTCTGGGTGAATGACCAATTACGCTATCGAACGCTTAGCACCCAAAAGGAACTTGGACTCTAATGGACCGAGACTAAGGGCATTGAAGTATTATCGTGTGCGAAGAAGCAGTGTTAGTGGTTGGGTTGGTGAGGCTGAACCACGATGTCCTTAAGTGAGTTGACTAGGCACGAGGTGCTGGAGCGATTAACAAAGATATGACAGGCTGGGAGAGACTGCTGGTCTTGACTACTTCAGCTATAAAACTCTATATGGAGACTGTTCATCTACAAGGTCATTTTGTGAAAAAGCTCATAAAATCATATGCAGTAAACATTAACCGGAAGCTGTGAACATCAATGTCCAGGCAATCTATACGCAATCCATCTCTATAAACCAGGAGACCATTTTCCTTCAATGAACCAAAACAAACCCAATAGGCAAAAGTCAGAAATTTTATACATCACATCCGAACATGGGCCTTTTGTAATAAGGTCAATCAAAAATCAAAAAAAAAAAAAAAAGAAAAAAAAAAAAAAAAAGAAAAATCAAAAGTTCCAAAACCTAAACACGTGTGCCCTCGAAGGGTCCGGCAGGCCAACCCTGCATGGTGTTGCCATCTTCGACATGGTCACCAGACAGTACCAATGTATGTTCCAAAAGGCAAGTATCCTGGCCCATCGAAGCACCAGACATCAAGCGCGAACCAGCGCGCAAGATACTTCGGTCTCCAACGTTCAAGGGATGCAACTCGAATTCACCACGAGAGTTCAAGTGGCAAACTAGACTGGCATCGTCAACGGCGACACGGTCACCAAGAGTAAGAAGATCAGGCTCAGTGAAGAAGATGTTCGGTGTGCCGTTCGCGTGGATAGCACAGTCCTTTCCAATTTTCGCGCCGAGGAGGCGATAATACCAGACAATCCAAGCAGTTCCACTCATCAATGGAAGAAGACCTAGTTTGCCGTAACAGTCCTTGATGATTGTCTCACAGGAGAGGAGGAATTGCCAGCGCTGGTTGTAGCTGCTCTTGTCCCAGTGGAAGCTTCCTTCCTGGCGACGGCCCATTACCATCCATTTGATGCTGACGACAAGAGCGAGGGCCATGAAGACTTGCACAGTGCTGATACCCGCCAGGACTGCAGCGAGGATACCGTAGTTGACAAAAGGGCGCCATGGGCCAGGCTGGAGGGCTTCGGAGGTGCCGTATGTCAAAGCACCACGCAGAGCGAAGAGGGAAAGTGGGATGGAGATGATCCAGAAGACGGTTGTGAAGACGACGGCGATAACGGAGTAAACCATGATTTGCCAGATACGGAGAACATAGTAATTCGACTCATGGCGGTAGAAGGCGCGACCAAAGGGCTTGCAGGTGTCCGTCTCGATCTCAGCAGGCTGTTTCTTCTCACCAAGAGCGGTCTGCTTCTCGCTGAACGACTTCTCGTGGTCTCCGCGCTTTTCGTCATCGCTGTCGCCGTTCGTGCTGCTGCCGCTGCTGCTGTCGACTACAGTGGGAGCATTCGACATTGGAGGTGAGCTGGTTGGAAATTGCACCGCATTACCTCCCTTGCTACCGGTCCAAATGGTGTTTGAGGGGAAGTCGCCATTGCGGCGGAGCAAAGCACCAGAACCGATCATGGCTTCGCGACCGATAGTAGTACCAGGCAGAGCGACGACACGGTCGCCGACCATAGTGCCATCTCCGATTGTTACACGATCGCGACCGTATCCATCGGATGTAACAATTGTCGAACGAGAACCGAAGACAACATCGTTTCCAACCTCGACGAGGTCGAAGTCGGGAACAGCGGGACCAACACTGGGCCAGTAGACACGCTTTCCGACCTTACCACCTAGGAGGCGGACGGCAATTGAGACAGCCTCGTAGTGGCGACCGACAAGACGGGTCAATTCGTGAATGTCACCGGCCGGTAGGATCTGGGATAGCACAGCGCTCCGAATCTTCTGGCGCTGAGTCTGCTTCGAGGCAGGACCAGGCTTGGGTTTACCACAGAAGAGATCGAGGAGAAACTTGATAATTAAGACGGCGGCGAACTGCACAATCGGACTTCCGATAGCACGGCAAATCTTGGCAGTAATGTGGTATCCAATTCGCTGGCTGCTGGTGAACCATTTCAGGGTACCCAGGAACATGTCAGGCGAGGTTGTAGGGTAGGAGTACACCATGGGTACGAGACCACCCATCCAGGTAAGACGAGAAGCAACCCAGACAAGCACCTTGATGGGCTCGATGAGGATAATGGACCAAATCCAGTGCGGTTGAGGGATGCGGGCGGAAAGCAAGTCGCGGTTAGACTCATCAGCGTCCTGAAGTTCCCAGCTGGACGAGTTGGGACCAATGCAAGTGTTCTCAGGGACAATAGCACCTGGTGCAAGGATGGATTTGGTACCCACGGATGAGTCCTTACCAATAGAGATGCGTTTGAGGAGCATGGAGGTATTACGTTCCACAGCAAAGGGACGGCACTGGCAAACATCCATAATGACGTTGTCACCAATATCGACCAGATCATATTCACCAAGCTTGACCATCGGGTGAAGAGTGACATTCTTGCCAATCTTTGCGCCAAGCAGACGGTAGAAGAGCACGCGGGACCAGTTGAAGCGAGCGAACATACCCTTACCGCAGATCTGCAATGCTTTCTGGGTTAACCACCAGCGAGTGTGGTATGGGCCCCACATGGGGAAGATGCCCTCCTTGTAGCGACCGATCACAAGCCATTTAAAGGTCAGACCACAGATAGGGAACACGATGTGTCCAGCCACACGAGCGGACAACACGGCCAGAACGATCAGGACGACACGACCAATGAGAACGTCACTAATAGGGAAACGGGTTGAGCACTCGGCCATGACATATGCGAAGACCAACCACTGGAAGGCACGCTTCATCGGAGCAAACAACATGATCGGGAACAGATGTAGGACCAGGAGAAGCGGGTTAGTGCTGCTATATGTCTTCTCGCAACCGGGCAGCTCAACCTCTCCCTCGTCACCCTTGGCAGCCTTGATCTCAATAGCTTCAGTGATCTTGTCCTCCACCTCAC
The DNA here is from genome assembly GCA_023626355.1 of Penicillium sp. S1602. Taxonomy (NCBI): domain Eukaryota; kingdom Fungi; phylum Ascomycota; class Eurotiomycetes; order Eurotiales; family Aspergillaceae; genus Penicillium; species Penicillium sp. S1602. The sequence goes on along the minus strand of JAMAGW010000016.1, from coordinate 194,603 downwards.
CAACAGTGCTGTGGTGGAAGAGAATGTCACCAGCAAGGAAAATACTGAATTCACGACGAAGCTGCGAAACCAGACGACCAGCACTGAGACTGTCACCGCCAGCGGCAAAGAAGTCGGTCGCCGCGGAAACATCATCTGCTCCACAAGACAAAGCCGTAGCGAAGATCTCACGAATACGGCGCTGAATGGGTGTCAAATCGCCATCCGAGTAACGGGCGCGAATCGCCTCTTCAATGGCAGCCTGGTCAGGGTTACCAAAGGCATCGATAGGCATAGGGCCTTCGAGGGAGGTGATACGGCTGGGAATGAGATAGCCGTCGAGATCGCTGCGAAGGTCTTCGGGTGTGATGGGCTCATCATCCGGGCTCTTGCCGAATAACACAGCCTGCGCGAACCCGTCGCGAGAGTGTGTGTGGATGTGCAAATCAGGGGTACTAGCCTTCTCAGACAGAACCGACCGGATGGTGTCCTCGTCAACGATGCATCGTTTCTTGCTGATGGGTGTACTGAGTGGCGTGCCGTTGGGCGGGCAGACAGCCTCGAAGTGTCGGTCGGCCAGAGGGGTGGTCGGGGTGAGTGCCTCCAGACCTAACCGCTCCGCAAGCTTGATACGCTGGATCTTGTTGTTTGACTTGGGAACGCGATCCATGTATGTGATCAAAGCGGGCCACTTGGGCTGGTGGATGATGGGATGCAGCGCCTCATGCAGCATGCGAAGATCTGGGCGGGGAACGCCGGGGGGACAAGTGATAACCGCACCAACGACTTCTTGGAGCACCTCATCAGGGACGGAAAAGGCCAGTGTCTCGGACACACGGCCATACAGTGGGGAGTTGGGATCTCTAGCTGCGGCCAGCACGGCGTCTTCCACTTCGACGGGAGAGATAATCTCACCACCACGGTTGATAACTTCCTTGCTGCGACCAGTGATGTATAGGTAGTTGTCAGCGTCGAGGTATCCCAGGTCACCAGTATCGAACCAGCCAGCCGCATCAAATGCGCTGGTATCAATCTTGCCTTCGGGGGTCAAGTATCCCTCGAAGGCGGGTGATCCACGAATACAGATGTGTCCGAGCATACCAGGCTTAGCCACAGGAGTTCCATCGCTCATGATTGCAACCTCAGGGCCAACAATCCGTCCTGAAGTGCCATGACGATCAAGAGTATAGTCTTTGGGCGGCGCAGCAATGGGCATGCACTCAGTCATACCATAACTGGGCAGGATAACACTGTGGAAAGTATCATGAAGCTGGGCGGCAAGTGTCGGTGGGAGACCAGCACCGGCGTTACAGATGAACTTGATGACACTTTGCTTGACAGCCTCGGGACGGTGCTTGGCTTCACCGAGGATCATCTGGTGCATTGTGGGCGTGGCATAGTACCAAGTTGGGGTCATATAAGGGCTCTCGACAGCATCCCAGAACATGCTGGGGTCGAAGGAGGGGCAGCAGATCGTTGCGCCACCAGCGAGGAGGGGGGAGAAGATACTTCGAATGATACCACCACTGTTGCTGTTAGTACTGATTTAAGTGACAGTTGGGATGGAACATACACATGGTTAAGCGGCATCATGTTGAGACATGTGTCTGCCTCGGACAGTTCGACCGATTCAATTGTAGCCATCGTACCCGCGATGAGGTTATAAATTGTGATAGGGACCAGCTTCTTCTTACCACTGGTACCACTGGTGAAAAGAATGATTGCAATATCATCGCCAGCATTGGCGGAAATATGGGAAGCACCAGAAGCATGTCGCTCAGAGACAACACGGAAAGTCAGATCCTCTAGTGGCTCGACACCAAAGACAGGTCGAGTACCATTGTCCAATCCCAGCTTGCCAATATCAGAGTCCAATGCGACAACAGCATCAGCCTGGCACTGTTCAATGTCCATGTGAAGCTGCTCTGGCACTGTGTTCGATGCCATAGGTGCAATAGTATACCTGTTCGTGAAGGCGAGAACTGCAATGGCCATCAGAGGGCCATTAGGTAGGATGACAGCGATGCGAGGCTTGCCATGCTGGGAAAGACCAATGGGCAACTGGAAGTTGTGCACAAACCGCTGGATAGCACCATGTGTAAGATGCCTCCCTGTAGTAGCATCAATAAAGCCAGCACGGTTGTCTGTTCCAATCAGCGATGCCACATTGGGGGTGACAGCTTTGACCTGAGCACGGAGGCCAGCAATGAACTCATCATTGTTGGCCTTCAATGATTCAGGAAGGGCTTTGTATATTTCCTTAAAGCAAGGAAGAAGGTGCTTTGCGGGCCAAGGACCATTGTAAGAGGAGAGGAGGGAGGATAGGTGTTGAGCGGAGTCTGGATAAGAAGCCTCATTCCGAAGACGAACAAGTTGCTCTATAAGGCTGTGCAAAAGTTAGTACAAAAGGAAAAGACGTCAATAGAGTATAGTCAATAGAAAAACCAAGACATACAATGATTCTGGCGAAGCCGCCATCTTGAATCGTGAGTATAAAAAAGATCTACTGATCAAGACTCGATTCGATTCTATAGGACCACACTATCTCCGTCAAAAGGAGGCCTACCCTTGGCATCTTATATGGCTCTTCCGCCCAAAGCTTCTAGCAGACCCTGATACAATAGATATCCACTCGATAGACAGAACCCACCCGATACACTATGGAATCACAAGTTACATCACAGGCCCCATTGCGATTGCGCAATGGCGGCACACTGGGTCAAGACCCCTCTGGGATTGTAGATGGACTCAGGACGGCCCAGCTGAAGAGAACTCTATCACTCCACAGCCATTGTTCAACCATTCAGAATCTTGGTAGACTAGTCACGCCAAGCCAGCGAGGGCCACCGAGCATAGTGCGATCCTTGTTTCATGGGAATACTACGCTGAGATTGTGGATTTCTCCCTTTTTACCTGATACAGGACTTGCCAAGAGACGATCATCCATGAAAAAGATAAGGGCCTAACCAGATTAACTTTTCGACATGCTGTGAAGCAAATCAGATATTGTCTTAATTGGCTGCACGTTCTTATCACATTTAAACCTATACATTCTATACCCATCCATCAATAGAGCGCACTTGTGAGCCAAAAGCTACAGATAATTGATCATAGATCTCAATTCCTTCAAGTCACAATTGGTCAGATTGAGCGTTCCGACAACCTAAGTTAGACCGGATCCATACCGCAGATCACTCCCACTCCAACGGGCGGATTCTTGGCGTCACACTAGCGACTCTTGGCATTCGGTCGGTTATTCCTTTTCGGGGGGTTCGAATAGTTCTTTAATGCTAGTCCCGTGTATAATTAACGGGCGGCCGAGATTCCGACAAAGCTCCGGAATTGGTCAATTTCCGATAGGAGATAATCCTACAGGTCCAAGGAGCGAATACGAACCATTCCGCTATATCTCGTACCCTCGGACGTTCGTATATCCCCTCGTATAATCCGATATCGGAAATTTGTACATCCGCCCGGAGGCCTCGGAACGACATCTCGTGATTCTTGGAATGGTCTAACAGGGATCAGGGACCAAGCGGAAGAATGCGAGGACCCGTGGGGTCCTGTCAATCCCGCTCATTAAGTTTGGAGAAAGACCACTTTGTCTCAGCCGTCGGCGTCGGTATCGGCATCGTACAGAGTAAGTGCTCGGGACGATCCTTTTTATGAACGCCGGTCCCGTTCCCTCGTGCTAGATCCACCTTGCCACATTATTGAGTCTGGACAGTTATCTTCAACTGTGCATAGGGCTGGGCAGGGTCTCGCCCATTGGGTTCAGAACTCAGGGACCTGTCCACAATTTCCCAAAATCCAGTGTTCGATGAGAATTCTTCGAAGATTCTCCAACCGTTTTCCCGGTTTGGGTTGGAACCTGGGGCTGGACCTTAGCACAGGATAATAAATTAAGGAAACTCCCGGCCTTTTTTTTTCACTGTTCTTGCTGCCCAGCTTGAAGAATTGGACATAGTTCTGGGCGGAATCGCAGTCCCACTATCACACCGGACCCATCTTGGCTCCGCCAGGTTACGCAACATTCGGCTCCAACTTCTTTCCAAGGTACCACGAAGATCTACATTGGCACCAAAGTGGTCTCATCTTCTCTCGTGTTCTCAGAAGAAAGTGGATAAAACGAGGTCGATCCATCTTATCTGATCACTAAACCAAGAAAATCATTATTCATCAGTTGCTCGCTACCACTTATGCTTTCCCGCGCTTTCCTCTCGGAACCGGGATGGGGCGAATACCGGAAAAGAATACTTGCGGTTTATCAGCTAAGGTGGAGCGTCGACACCACGTTTCCCGACCCGGTGGGAACTACTGTACGGATACCGGGGTGTGAACGATTTTTCTCTGTTTTCCCCCCCCCCTCTTTTCTTTCGCTAGGCTCGGCTAGCGGGGATGCTTGCATTCGATAGGGGTTTGTCAGGCTGGAACGTGCTGACCAGTAAACTTAAGGTGGGGTTTACCTGCTACAAGTATACAGTGAAGGGTGGCACTGCACGGCGTAGCTAGGATCTCATTTTTCTTGTCCTTTGAATCCCACTGGTCCTAAGCTTATTGATTCTTAGTTTGATTCAACCAATCTAATTTCCGGTGGGTAAATATCAGCCCAAGATCAATAGCTTCCTGCGAGTGGAACATGCGTGGATAAGCTATTACTAGTGGGGAGCCTAGCTAAGCACATCTAGATTTCATTGTCCTTCGGCTGCCACCGCTCATTCATACTAGGGTTGATTCAGAACGAGACCAACCCAGTACTCGGTTGTGGGCTTCCTGAATCAATAGCTTCGATGACGGATATTATCGGTGGGTATTACTTACTACCAGCTTTGCAGGTGCATGTCGATCTAACTTTGGCTGTCTTTGTAGTCCCACCGGACGTGATTGTTGGGACAAACTAGTTCAGCCGATACGCTGTATGTGGCTTTCCAGATTTGTGATTGAATATACTCGTGCAGTTCATACAGTAAGTAGAGTAGGTATGCTCCATGTAGATTATAGTAATGACGCGCTATTACATGCGGATATCATCCTTGGCATATGCATCCTCCGTTTCACCATCCTTCCACTGTTGGGTCATCGATTTATAATATTTTCTGCACGATACATACCCATAGGCCTGGATTCCACATGATATTCGGAAATATGCCTAGTCAAATTGGATTGTGCGTTGCGGGTAGATTAAGTGTGGATCCTACTTGCCATGTAAACGCAGATCTAATGCTTGCCATCATTCGAGATCCATCGATTGTTGATTATTTGCTCATAGACCTAAAACAACTCAGCCGCAGATCCACACTCTCATGCGCGATTTAAATTTGTAGGAGGGTCGAGTGATATACCCCGTCGGGGTTGGGGCTCGGGCAGCTCTAGCGCAAACCGTCCTATCATACTGTTTTGACTTTCATACCCTTGTATTCGGGGAAATATCTATTCTGCGCAGAGACCGACCGAGCTTTCCCATGTTGTTTCAACCAGATCTGCCACTTCAATATTTCCATGTTGTGAGTACAAAGCTTTGCTGATGGGGTCAAACTCTAACTTCAGTATTCGCCGAATGCGGTCGTTCGTCCCAGAATATACGGGATATCCCGATCTCTAACTTTAATGTTTCTTGGTACGATCGTGTACCAAGATCTACTGAAACTAGGTTTTTTACCTTCGCTTTCCAACCTCATCCACTCTACTCTGCATGTTGGGAAGGGCAAGGCAGTTTTACATCACAAAGCCTGATAAAAAGCTGATGCCTACAGGGTACGATAACAAATTGAATGGCATTTGAGTCGGACCCAGGTATCCTCCGCTCCGAAACATAGGCTCCATTTCAATACGTGGGGCTACATCACCCTTCAGCCCTAGGGACGATCCCAAACCCCCTTCTTGTAATTGAGTCTTCTTGCCCTACGGGGAAGTTTTCCAGGATTGACCGAGACCTGAATTGCTATTCTCCTCAATTGACTTTTCATCTCTACGAATTACAGGGTATTGTACGGAGTAGATAGGCTTGATGTGGATGATGTCAGCACACGCAGATGGATTATGTCACGTCCCACTGACCTCATTCTATACATCGCTCTTTATTGAAGCAATATATATCGTGATTTCTGCAAAATACTACCTATTAGTACCTTCATTTGCTTGGTAGTGTATCAAATCCACTATCTTTTGTCGAGACTATCTTTGTCGTAAGGCTGAAGAACGATGACATAGGAGGCGTGTTTTATCCTTACTTCCGCTCCCCCACATATCTTGAAGATCTTTGCCCAGGTGGTCTGGCATTTTTCTGTCTCCAGCCAGGCTACAGACTCTTATTCGGTGAACACTTGAATCGGCCCACCAACCTAATTTACATATCAATATAACTAGTATGCTAACGCATGAGGTTTATCCTGGACTTTGGAAGATGACTGGTCATCTGGTACCTGACACGATAAAATATACATGCAGATGCAGAGCACTGTTCAAAAGTCGCCAATACATATATGCATAAAAGGTCCGCGAGCCCCTTCCAACATTGGAAGGTTGCAGTCACGTAACATGCATGATGGCAGCGGAGCTATTATATACCAACCTAAACATTCAGATATTCTCAATGAGACTAGCGTGTATTTTGATACAGGCTATGATGACATTGCATAAACACTCCTTTGCCGGAGTCGAGGGCCATATTTCCACAAAATTATCGGGACTGGAACGCCAATGGCCAGGGCCAGCAGTCCGAGCAGAGTGTTACCCCAGCCAAAGCCTATGCTTTTGTACATAGTAGGTCCAAACAAAGGGAAGGTGAAGGCACAGAGACCTCTCACGAAAAACAGTGCGCCCGATGCACTGGCGGCATAGATATGAAATGTATCAATGGAGTAGGCAGTGACACACTGGAACAATATAGTGCAGCCACACATCAAGAAGCATATCGCAATTGTGGGAATTGCCCAGTGAGCGCGAGCCTCCGCAGACCACCCATACCAGATCAGGGAGCCGGGTATGAAGGTTGAGCTGATAACCAGAAGAGGGAGTCGGAACTCCGGCTTCTTCTCGTCAGAGTTTCGCTGAAGCTTCCGGTATGTCCGATCTGCAAAGAACATGGCAATCATAATCCCACAAAAATAGCCGATTCCAGGGGCGATGAAGTGAAGCGAGGCAACAGTTCTGGTCTCATGGTAGCGCCCTTCCCAGAGGGCTGGGAATGAACCGAAAATGAGGTAGGTCATTCCGTAGACAAAGGACACATAGAGACCAAGGAGCTGAATAATGGGCTGCGTCACAAGGAAGTACAAAGGCCGGATAAGTGTCTTGTAGTACAGCGCCGCAATGGTAGGGTGCTCATCGTCATATGGTGTTTTAAGGTCACCTGAGCTTGGACCATTGGCCTTCAACAGCTGCTTCTTTTTCCGGTAGAGTAGGACTGGGGGGTACGACTCCTTGTAGATGAAAAAACTCAACACGATCAGCACCGATGAGGCGATGGAAGTCGAATAGAAATCCCATCTCCAGGACGCCGAAGACGTTGTGAAACCACCAACAATAGCACCAATCGGGGTCGCGAGAATGAATGCCATATTTAACACAGCGAGTGATTGCCCGCGTTTCTCAGTGGGAAACATGTCACTTATCATACCAATTCCAACCTATTTATTGAATCAATTGCTGTGTTTGTCATCGAAAAAACCCAATGAGTACTCACTACTGGAGTTGCGCCACTCCCGAGGCCAGCGAGCACTCGGAAAGCAAGGAGCTGGGCTCGACTAGTTGCAAACCCACAAGCCAAGTTGAACCCCATATAAACAATATTCCCAGCCTGCATGAGAGGAACTCTACCCCAGAGCTCACTAAAGGGGGCTACCAATAGGGGACCGAGGGCAAGAGTCAGTATGTAGGAAGACATTACCAAGGGCCCTTCAGAAATTGGATCCATGTTCAGCTCGGCCGAGATGACGTCTAGAGAAGGAACAACAATTGTCGTCGAAATATTTGCTAGAGTCGTAATGATAACAGTAAGGATTAGAATAGACCATCGCCGGGAATTAGGCCACGCATGCGGGTGCAAAAAAGTGTCATCAAAGTCGACAATAATGGTCTGCGAAGATTCTAAACTCCTGGGTGACTTTTCGTTTGGCAGCGTAGTTGAGCTGGCATGTAGACTGGTGTTGATTGCTAATTGGGGTCTTTCTTTATAATCTTTCGACATGATGATTGTCTGGCGTGGGTAATATTCTGGAACAGCGTGTAAAAATATTTACATCGGCCGCACCTGCGTGGTTTTTGGAGCTATAAATGGGTCGCGGTGCAACAGTGCAGATCTTGGGATACTAGTTAGATCTAATTATCCCTTCGGACCATTCCTTCCTCTTGCCTCAATCATCTCGTCGTAAGCGTGCCGTACCTTGCTGTCGGAGATCTGTCTCATGTGGATCACCCGAGTGTGGGTCTGGAATGCGGTCGTCATAAGAATGGGCTCAACGAGGAAAGTCCCTTGCCATTTCCAGACCATGCCGATCACGGAATTCATGTTGCGTATCCTGTCCGCAGTCGTAGACTACTGAAACCAGGAGCAGCTTCTAAATATTGGGTAACAAGAGAGGGGGGGAGACAGTCGGTATAATTGAGTGGAACAGGGAAAAAGGATGTAGGAGGGAAGGGAGCTTGAAAGAGAGACTATACGGCGCGATTGAAGTCACATGACAAATGATATTCGTATCGGTCTCATACACGTTCAAACTGAAATTCTATGCCTGAATAAAAGCCGGGAATATATGTACAATGTTCGTCTTTCACGTGATGAGTATGCAAGCACGGAGAAATAGAAAGGGGTGGGTCAATATTCACCGGTGTAGATACGATCGAGGTGTGATTTACTCAAGCATCTTTGACTAGTAAGGTTATCGTTCAAAATAAATGGTTGCAGAGCCACTTTATAATTTTTCAACAGCATAAATTCCAAGAATCAACAAACTGCTTGAGCTAAATCTTCATAATCCAGTTATGAATCACCATCACGGGCTTCACTCGGTGCCGTGTTTTAGTACTTATAAAGAGCCACATCAGTCGAGAGAGATGCAAGTCCATTTGTTTCGATCTAAGTCTATGCAGCTGCGACACGGTTCGAGTATTCAGGGAACTTCCAGTCACATTTATGTCAGTATTGAGACAGGCTTACAAAGTAGAAAAGACAAAACTCACCCATTTGGCAGTGACTTCCGGGAAACTGCGCATGTACCGCTTCAGACTTCTCATGCCAATAGCGTCAAACTCCTCATTGAGGAAATCTTCTAGCATGCGGTTGTTTAGCTCACGCCCGCCCTGAAGATCTTTCCCGATTCTTTCTAGTGCTTTCGTGACTTTGGGATTGGTCAGGGAAATGTCATAATCGATATGGAGAGCGGCTACCATAGCATAGCGAGAGCCGGATTCAGGAGCTGGCGTAAGAACCCGATGGAAGCAAGCTTTCAACACGCCCCGGGTAAGAGACTCGCAAATCGCTCCGACAACGTAAAATAGCGTGTTCGGCTTCGGTGGGCAGGTGACCCACTGTCCACTTGGCGCTTGAGCTTGCAGGCACTCATGATCAGTGGCTTGAAAGATGATGCCTCCAAAGGTCATGTCCTTGTGTCCATGCAATCCGGTCATATTTTGGCCGCAATCCCCACCTTTAGGGACCTCGGGGTAATGTATCACAACACTGCGATTTTGACGAGACTCTTCACGGAACAGACTCTCCAGAGTGGGGAGATCGATCCCAAATGCCTCAGCCATCAGGGCCCGGACGGTCCGAGATACATCTGTGAATGCGGTCAAAAGATCCTCGTGCGCACTACGGAAGTAAGGCATTCCAGATGGCCATTGGCTCTTTTCTTGAAGGGTACGGTATAGGATCCAGCTTTTCCTCATACCCTGGGTCATCACCACGCAAAATGATGCGTTCACGGTAATCCACTTTATCGCCAGTGCGCTCGCTGGCCAGCTATCTGATTCGTCAGTGACAATCGAAGTGGTTGTCAAGGTTATAATGAGCTTACCGGGACATATCCAAGATAACTTGGGACCTTCTCGAGCGCGATGTCCATCTTCTCCTCAGTAGTACGATTGAAGAATGACTTGGTCTCGTGGGTAGCGTTCTCGAGAATGGCGGGCTGAACCGATGTGCCTGAGAGGTAAAAAGCCCCCCATTCTGTGCAAGCGCGACGAATGTTCTCCAGGGCCAACCTCTTTCCTTCCGGGTTGTCGAGGTTCGACAGATCAACTGTCGGGACACTAGTCAAAGCAGGCATTGTTCGTGAATGGAAAATCCAAGGAAATAGTCAATAGCCGATATACTAAGAACCCTGAAGTTTTTGACCTTTTTATGACGGGATATTTATTCCTGGGCCCAGATGATTTGGTGTAGAACGGCATCATCTTCATGCTCGGGAGGAAGGTTACTGCTAGGGGGCATAATTGAGGACCCTAGTTTGGTATGATGAGCGCAACTTCGTATGCATACACGTAACCGGCGACCCTGCATATCGCAGGGGATGGCGTAATAAGGCTCGGGTCGGGTGAGTGAGTCGCATGGTTTATTTTTAAATCGGCCGCAAGATCATTGCACAGACCTATTCCATGAGTCGGGGCTGGAACTTGAAATCTCATGCAAATGCATGCAGCTTACACCGCATCGATACGTTTCCAATGGCTTTTGCACCCTCTGGAGATCGTCTTTTTCTTTTCAAATGATGACATGGGTATATAGAGACATGAATTGAGCACTTTTCCGCATCGGCGGTTCTGAGATCGGGGTGATCGACATCACCCCGTGTCCCTTGCTTCCACAATGTAAGGGTTTGAACGTGCGTAAGAAATTAGGCGGCTCGTCGTCAGCACTCTGTCTTGGCTAGATTGTTTTCTACACGAATCACTGCGTCAGCGGCGCCGAGCCCTACACGTGAAGGATTAGTAGGTTTTCTGCCAAGACCCTTGATCTTCATATAGTTGATCCTTCACCTGTCCATTCCCAGGGTGCTTCAGCACTTCTATGTACATTTCATTATTTCACTGGCTCTATACTGCCATTATCCTAGTCACATTGATTTTATCTTCACATTACCACTCGTTCAATCCCAATGGGTTCAATTGGTGATCTTCCCTCTGCCCTCGGGCTCACTGGAATCGGCCCAGATAAGCCTAGAGTTGCTGTCGATGCATTTCTTCTATGTCATCCTGAAATTGACTATGTGCGATTCCAGTGGGTGGACTACTCAGGCATTTTACGTGCGCGGGTGGTCACCATGGATTATTTTCAGTCAATAGTGACAGCCAATAAGCCACTTAGGTGCGGCCAGATCACCTTGAGCTGTCTCCCTGATGAGAGTCGAGTGCCATTTGAGGCATCATCTGCCCATTTGCTGTATCCAGACTGGTCCTCACTTCGAGCCCTCTCCAATTGCATGGATAAGAACGGTCCGAATTATGCCTCTGTGATGTGCTCCATCATCGAGGAAACTCCTGGGGTCATGTCCAATCCAAACCTGTGTCCTCGAATTGCTCTAAAGAATGTTGTCTCTCGAGGCAAAAATGAGCGCCAGCTGGACTTCCTCATCGGTTTTGAGATCGAGTTCGTCGTTCTACAGTCTGCCCCGGATGGCACCCTCATCCCATTTTCGTCGCATCCAGGGACTTACTCTGCTGCCGGGCTGCGTGCCCCTTCCTATAAATACCTGGAGGAGTGCGTGCAGAACCTCTCCAATTCCGGGATCCCAGTGCGAGAGTTTCATGTGGAAGGAAACATCGGCCAGTACGAAATCACTCTAGCTGCTCGGCCTCCACTTGAAGCTGTCGATGATCTCGTTGCCGCCCACGACATAATCAGGTGCACTTTCGCGGGCCATGGTTATACAGCCACCATGTCTCCCAAGCCGGTGGAAAACCGATCCGCAAATGGCTCCCATATCCATGTCTCTATTCACCCTCCCACCAATCAAGAAGCTTTCCTTGCCGGTATGCTTCAGCGTCTGCCTGCTATCTGCGCCTTCTCCATGCCTTCCATTAGCTCCTACCGGCGCTGTGGGGATTTCCAGGCAGGGACAAAAGTAAGCTGGGGGACGCAAAACCGCCAAACCCCCATTCGCAAACTTGGCGATGGGTACTGGGAGGTTCGATGCGCCGATGCCACCGCCAATATGTATTTGGCCGTCGCGGCCATTCTAGGCGCGGGACTGTTGGGGAGCCAGAATGAGGAGCCTCTTAATTGGGAGGATATGTCGTTTTCTTCTGGCTCCAAAACTGCCTATGAGGAGCTTCCACGGACTATTACTCACTCACTTGATTCCCTCGAAGGGGTCTCTGATGATTTCTTGGAAATCCTTAGCAGTAAGGTTGCGTCGAGGTATCTGTATGTAAAACGAAATGAGGTTCGGGCTTTAGAGGGGCTTGACTCATACGGACTGAGCCAGCTTTTATCGAAGGTCTTCTAGCCCGCTCATCAGAGTATTTTTGAATATGCCAATTGACTTTATGTTTCACCTACTGAGGTACACTCAGGTGCTCTTTCCAGTCAGTTCGAGGGCGCCTCGCATCTGTCTGAATAGATCACGAGGGAAATTATGGATGTACATAAGAAAGCCCTGTAGTAATAGACACAATTTTCAGACAGAAGATCCAACATTTAATGGGTCCCAACCTTGGAAGGTTTAGCAAAGACGGGCAAATCCAGTAACATACTGCATTTGTAATCCAAAAACAACTAATTCTTCGGCTTGTAGTATTCTGGATATGATTCTTTATATCCAAGAATGTACTTCCCCAGCACAACACCCCCAAGGAAGTTCATGCACATCCCGAAGAACCTAGCGAGGATACGTGGACCAGGCAAAGCAAGTACAACACCTCCAGCCCAGTTGAACAATAATACTTGCGGTAAGCTTCGAGGGATACCCGCCTTACGACAGTCATCGCGATAAGATTGCACATTTCCTAGTCAAATAAGCACAGTACCGAGTAATAAAATGCATGACTGTACACCTACGGAAAAATGCCTCGTCCCTTTCTTTCCATTTTGGCTCCAGGACAAACTCAACCACAAGCTCATTCTCGGCACTTGCATTGCAGAAGGTGTGGAAGGTTTTCATCGGGATCAGCATGGTTTGACCGCTTGTTTTGATTATTTCTTGTCCCTCGTAGGTAAACTTAGCAGACCCACTAATCACATGGAAAGTTTCAGTCTGATTCCGATGCCAGTGAAGTGGTGGGCGCAGAGCTATATTCTTGTTTGTCTCGTTGGAACCGGGTGGCCAGCGATTCATGACGAGGTACTGGTCGTTGGGGGACTTGAATTCGATATAGGAACGGCCATCATCAAATAAGATTGGGTTGAGCCTACAGGTTGTAGTTCGTGGTACCTTCTTTGCTAAGAATGATAGCATTGTCCTAGACTTTTTATGTTACAGGCTGAGAGCGCAAGGTGAAAGGACACAAACATGATCTTGGATGCAATCTGACCGCCTTGTTCTGCCACATCCGAGCCATTTTACTTGTTGATTGACAGTCCTGACCCGAAGGCGTCTCAGCAAATATACTCTCTTTATCCCTCAGCACTTGGCAATAGATGTATTAATCTGGCAGCCTTATAAGTGGGCAGAAATGGGGCCGTGGGGCAGCCCACTACGGATACTTAGCTTCCACTCTCCACCGTCTACGAGTACTGGGCCTTTTCTCCACGGTCATGATTCAACTTTATGAAAATAGCGTCCCGCAATCTACTTGCACGCATGCAAGATGATTTACTGATGCAGCTGCTTAGCCGTTGGATCAGAGCTTGTACAGGCGAGGGCATTCTACTTTCCAATTACTTTATGTTAGCACGGGCTAGACTCGGATTAAGGCGATAAAGTCATTGATAAGCGATAACGATAACGATAACGATAAGAGGATCTGCAGCTTACGGTCCGAGTCATCAAAAATTATACCAACTCTCACATAGCCTTCACGCTGCTACACGCCCTATTGCTTATCTTATACCTATCCTGCAATTTAAAGTACAGTCGATACTGGCCTCTAGAGCCCTCTGCCCGGATATGTTCCCCCCATGTCTTCAAGTCCGTCCTCCCATTTGAGCGTCAGCCTCGCGAGGCCCCTGAAATCACGACTCGGTTGCAAAACATGCAAGGCCCGAAAGATCAAATGCGGAGAAGAAAAGCCAAGTTGTCTAAGGTGTAGTAGCACAAGGCGAAAATGCGAGTATGAAAGTCACAATTACCGGGCACGGTTCTCCACGGCCACAGCATCGGATATGTGCAGCGTTGGCGTGCTTGCTATGCCCCTTTCAGTGTCTCCGAATACGGTCTGGCGTGAGCGTCGTGCTTTTGCTTATTATTTCCAATATGCTGCTGCGTCTGTTGGGGGTGGATTGGATCTGGACTTTTGGCGCACAATCGTTCCTCAGGTTTGTCGGAGTGAACCTGCGGTGTGGGATGCTATGATCTGTATTAGCGCTCTATTTGAAAGCCCTGATCCTTGTACTGACCGTGATCCGTTGCGCCTTGCTTCGCACAAGCTTAATCAAAATCAACAAGATGCATTGGGCTGGTATGCGCGCTCTGTGACTGCTGTGCGGCAGGGAATTTCCCGTGGCAGTGTTGACGCTTTTGTGGGGTTGATCACCTGCATCTTGTTCATATGTATCGAATCCCTCTTTGGAACTATAGAGGAAGTCATGCGACTGTATGCCCAAGGTGTGCAGCTCATTTTTACATTGCGCGCTCAGAAGGCCTTTGGCAGATTAACTTTGCTAAAGGAGACGATTATTCCGATCTTTGCCCGGTTGGGGATATTCTCTCCTAACGCCAATTGGGATGCTGCCATGCCTTTATTAAGAGAACTCGAAGAATATGCATCGGTATCTACGCATGGATTTGCGTCCCTTAAGATCGCCCGGGAGGCCATCGTTGTGCTCGCCGCAGAGATCCCGCTCTTGGAGTTAGACTGCGAAAAGTATCTACAAACCTCAGGCGCCTGGTACATATCAGACAAACTGATGCAGCGGCAAACTATCCTCGTCGCTCGCCTTGAGAGTTGGCATATTGCCTTTACGAACTTGATGAAATCTCTACGCGCCTCGAAAGCCGGGCTACCTGTGTCACAAATCAGTGCCAGCGCCCTTCTCATGACTTATTATGAAATGTTATCCGTTATTCTCGCAGTCTGTGTATCTCCAATGCGAGTCACTACGGACGCTTTCACACTTAAATTTCAAACGATTGTCGAACAATCTTCTATCGCGTTGGATAGTTCAGTGCGATCGAATGGCATCCTCCCACCATTTACATTTGAAATCAGCATCGGCCTCCCGCTTTGGTTCACCAGCCTTCGCTGTCGAGAGCCTACCATCCGACGTGCAGCACTGGATCTCCTTGCCCGGTCGCATCGGATCCAGGGACTTTACAAGCGCGACCACGGTACCATTGTGGGCGAAAGGGTCATGTTTCTGGAGGAAGCAATCGCCAAGTCGAAAATTGACGCATCTCCTCCCGCGACCGGGTACATCACACCAAGTAACGAATCGATCCTTCATGGAGATTTGAGCCCGGACAGCCCCTTCAATATGTCCCCCCTTAAAGTCATTGTGGGTCCATCCCCTCCGCTTTCTGACATTGAAAGGGATATCCGAACATCGCCATCGGCAGCGCTGATCCCACAAGAGGCGCGAATTAAACCCCATGGTATCTTTCGCCCGCGGGACGGCTTCCCTCCTGAAATAACGAAAGAAGATATTGCACACTGGGGCCGGCGTAATGATCAGTACTTTCTACACTTCTCATGGAATCAGTGTGATCCATCTAGTGAAACGTGGGAGATGGTCTTTGGGTGCATCCCAATTGATATTGAACATAGCGAAATCATGCAATTCTGATAAGGAAGCTTTACGAGTCATGCCTTGGCTATATGTACTTGCGGAATTTTAATTCCATGCAGATCTTCCATCTATAATAAAGAATATAATATGGGAATCACTAGAAGCTTGGAAGCTAAAAAAGATTCATGATATAGGGACCCGCCAACTGGCAACCCCGCACCGGGATTGGCCGTCAAACTCCAACCTCCAACCTCCAACCTCATCTTCATCCCACAATAGCCTCCACAACTCCAAAGCCATGGCAACTCAATCGTCAAACCCCGTGTCACAAGGAACATTCTCAATCCACTACTTCGCCACGGCATCCCAATTTACAACAAAAAACACCGAGAGGCTACCCGCCCCACTTTCACTGGCACAGCTCTTCCCTCTACTAGAAGAGCGATACCCTGGTATCAGGGAGAAGGTTCTCGTTAGCTGTGGTGTCAGTCTTGACGGAGAATATGTGGACGTTGAGGAAGATGCGCAGACAAACATTCAAGCTGGAGCGGAGGTTGCGATTATTCCGCCTGTCAGTTCGGGGTAGTCAATCGTTTGAATCTTAGGCGGAATGGATTACTTGCGTCCAGCCTCTGGAGGGGAATTACTTGGTTGCAATGGATTAAATTAGTCTGGTTTGATCAGGGACATATTTGGTTGGAAAATTGGCGTTTCCCATCGATTTTCTTGTATTTCAGGTTAAAACGCCGAACGCCGAAATTCACTAAAACATTGAAACCAAACGCCAAAACGCCGTGCGATCATGAAAACCTAATACAAATTGCCTGTCCCCAAAACCTCCCCATTATAACCATGTCCATACTTGGCCCATTATTATTGATATGCTTCCATATCGCCCCATCCTAGTTGACTATGGTTAGGTCTATCACTCCGTGTAATATTACTTCTCCTCGCTGTCCGCAAGAATTCTCTTCTGTCTCCACAGAATAACACCACAGATGCTTGAAAAGAAGAACAAAATACTACATAGATGTCAGTAGCCGAACAGAGACTTCCTTAGATGAAGAGAGAAGATACTAACCACATAGCAATACTCAACCCCCAAACAGCCTTGGTCTCCAAACAAATCGCCTTCGAAGCTCCAATCCATGCCTCGTAATCAATCTTTCCAGTCAGACTGTCCAGATAACCATCCAAATGCTCTGAAAACGCATACGCAGCTGCATCTGAATCGCCTAGATCGGATAGCGATGAACAGCTCAGGTATGAGAGTGGTTTTCCCATAATGACAGCGACGACGATCATCCCGATTAGAATGAGAAAGTCTAGACCGGCCGATGGGAGGAATGGGAGGATGTCATCTAGGTAGAGTAGTTGGGAGATTATGCAGTAGATAAGGGCGATGCAGGTCTAGTTCAAGGTTAGTGGAGTTGTTAAGAGAGTAGAAAGTTTGGAAAGGGAGGCAGTAGCTTACCACGCTGATTGCCCCAATTAAAATGTTGGGTGGTGTATCGTCTTGTCCTACTATAACAGCAATGAACTTCGCTACCATCCCAATGATGGCGATGAGAGAGCAGCATTGGAATAGGCGGGCGACTTGGAAGGTTGCTCCGAGAGCTCCATAGCGAGGGGCCATTTTGTCGAAAAAATATAAAGAAATCGATATGTATCTTCGCTTGAGATAACAAAATTCGAGTCGAAAGACAGATTGGATTCGGGTTTCAAGGCGTGTGAGCGTTAATCCTCTCCCGAGGTCGAAGGAGTGTCGATGCGATGCGATTAATATATGCTGATTTATGTAGAAAGTAAAGTAATGAGAGTGTAAGGAGCGGCAAAAGTTCAAAACAAGATAAAGAAATCGCTGAATGAGTTGACGATAGTGAAAAGAAGACCCTAGTTTAACCTGCGGAATGACATCCTTTATACTCTTCTGCATCGACGCCACCATAACCGCCCGCATCATCAACAAAGCCTCAAAGAAATGGTCTAGATTCCCCGAATTAGCAGCAGACCAAATCTAGACTTAGTCGATCTGTTGAGCCCCCGCAGAGCGTTAGAGAATGTCTAAGACCAGCCGCCGGCGGAACCCATTATCCAATTACAATACAAAGGGGACTTATCCTAATAGAGCAATCTACAGATTCACAGCTCGAGCTCTGAATAGCTCTAGAGCTTTGTAGGTGTTTCAAAAGTTCAATCTGGAGGAGATCGGCTGTCATGGCGCCCGCGGCTCCACCTCGGCGCGTGGAGAAGAAGGCTATTTACCCCGGGCGCTTCTGGGCCACTCATTTCTTCTGACGAATCTGATCTGATGCAGGCGGCTACTTGAATGGTCAGGCTGGGCTAGGGGGTATTGTGTTTCATCCTTGTCCCATTGCTATTTTGGTGTGTGCTTGGCTTTGTTATTCTCTGGTTAAGTATCTGCTCGCTGCACACGATCGACGAGTCTATTTTTCGCAGTGCCAATTTAATGATAGCTTGTTGGAGCTTGGCAAAATAGACAACTATACTGTTCAGTATCGGGAAATTAATTAAATACAACTATAATCCCGAAATAAGTATCCAGCGTCGGTGGCGTCTTGACTACTCGAGTCGCCAACCACCACTGGTCCGCGTCTGGAAGAACCCGTCGGGATCAACATTAAGGCGAGTCTTCAACGCCAGTGCCTTTGAATCTGGGTTAATGCGGCCCCAGTAGTCCTGGCGGTAATAAGCGTCATTCATGAACAATGGTCGGTACACGTCGGGCAGAAGTCCCTCGTCAATGTTCTTCTGAACGAGGTTGCCCATTCCCTGGTACACGTTCTGAGTGGCTTGGTCAATTGTTTCATCGTCAGTCGCAAGGGAGTAAGAAAAGTCGAATTCGAAGAAGATGTAGTTTTGATCGTCGGGGACATCGAGAAGATCCTGTTTCTGTTAGCCTCCATGCACATGTCCGATTCTGGGATGCTTACTCCGCCGCGCTCCTTGGCTTTCTTGGTGAATGCCATGGGGACTGGTTGGAAGGCAATTGATCCGATGACTCCAGTGACGCCGAGGACAGACTCGGTCACATTGTACCAGTGGTCAAAATACTCCTGCATCACATCGAGTCCAACAGTACAGTTTGGCACGGGTGTCGACTCTGTCGCAATGGTGTAGCGTTGGCCGCTGGTTAGGTTAGCGTAGTTCATTAACCGAGGGGCAATGTACTCACTGAAGGATGAATTGGTCGTTGTTTTTCAGCAGGTCATAGTATGAGTCCCATGTCTTTGTGGTGGACGTGTGATCGATGGCCTCGAATTCGTCGAATACACCAGCTGGTGGCTCGGGTCCATCGTAGAAGAGGAACATAATCCAGAAATCAACTGCCCCGATCACTCCATGCTCTGCGGTCAAAATGATAGCGGCCTTGTCATCGGGGTAGTTGTCCACGAAATTGCGCAGTGCCATCAGAACTTGAGGTGTCTTGTCCTTGGTGTAAACAAAGTTGCCACCCCAGACCTGGTCGATAGGGTGGGTCTCCATGGTGTAGGCAGTGACAACACCGAGGTTGTTACCTCCTCCCTTGAGGGATGCAAAGAGATCTATCATAGATCAGCCGGGACCGTGAGCTGAAGCAAACCTTGGAATGAACTTACCAGTGTTCTCATCCTCATTGGCATCAACAATTGTGCCATTTGCCAGAATAACTTGGTAGTTCACCACATTGTTGGCAGCCCATCCATATTGGGTACTTAAGAAGCTCATTCCCCCTGGTCAAGTCAAAATCTTGTTGAACCATGCCATTCTCACCAACATACCTCCAAGCATATATCCTCCGATTCCAACACCACCCAACCGTCCTCCGACAACGGCCCGTCCCGTGCCATCCAAGCCCTTCTGTGCCTCTTCCCACGAAAGACCAGGTCCGATTACAGCAGTCTGATCATCTTCATCATAATCCACTTGATCCAGGTTCTTTGTCGAGATTAGTAATCCACCCTCTATACTAGCGAATCCATTGTTCGGCATATGGCCACCAGACTTGACGGCAAACAATGTCTCGAAATCATGCAGCTTAGTGATGATCTGCGACATCTCCGCTGCACTGGATGGGGCCGCAATGCATGTTGGTTTGAGGTCTCCGCATGCTGCGGACCAGTAATCTGTCAGGTCACTCGTGTAGTCCAGCGTCAACGGGTATTCAATTGAGATGCCACCCTGCGCGAGGGTCGAACAAATGTCCGCTTTTGCGACGGACGCGATTGATGCAATGAATAGGGCAAAGGCACGCCAGCTGGTGCTGGAAAGCATTGTGTCGAACCAAATGGGTGAATATGAATCTGGCAAAATGTAGATATTAATTTGAGGAAATTATAATTATTGAATAAGAAGGACCGATTCCGAGAACGCGATTGATTTTTCTCCGACGCCCGGTAGGCAGGAGAGGGGGCTCATTGCTATAAGTAGTTTTGAGACGGCGTTGACTGGGCCGCGAGCCCATGTGGATCCAATAGTGTGTATGCCATGGCACCAAGAGACCCCCGCGAAGCGAAGTGGATTGTGGAAATAAAGCTCCGAGTGCAGATACTGGTTTGAGTAAGGAGCATCAGGGCCTTGTCTCCGGGGCTAATAACAAAGGGGCTAGATTCCATGATAAAGACGCATGCAAGTGATTGAAAAGTGCACATGAAGAAGAATGCCGGCCTCGGGAATTCTTTTTGGGAATAATCTGCTGTCAGGTAAGGTCAATTCCAATTGACATTGTTCACTAGACCTGATGATCGCGAAGGGGAAGTGTATCCATTGGTGAGGGCCTGAGCTATTCGCACGGGGAATAATGCCACTAACTCGATATGTCCAAATACCCCGGTTGGTTCCTAGTTCTGGTCTAGTCTATGGCGGTGTCATGATAGATCAGGACTCGGTAGGATCAACAATTGACTCCGAGATGGAGATAGGGGCTAGAACCCACACAACACGTGTAATTCATGTCTTCCCTTAAATATCAGATTCTGCCATAAGCATCATCTCAGAGGTATGCAGATTCAATTAAATCTGACCAAACCTCCCGTCACCAATATTATTATGAATGTTGAGAGGGATCGTGAGACCCTTCGGGATCTACGGCCCTCTAGTCTGCCGGGTGGGACGCGCGGGGGATTTCCCCTGAACGGTTCCTATATGAAAGTTAAGCAGCTCGGGCCAGAGCTCGCTTAGACCAAATCAGAAATGATAGTCGCTGCCATTCCTGTTCTTGGAAGGTTCGTCAATGCGATCAGCAGAACTAGAATTAGAGTCGCCTTATGTGCAACTGTGGATCGTGGGGGATTGTCCATCACATGAAGCCGTAGCGAAATACCGCGGGCCGGGGTTATACGAATGCAAAAACGCATACGTAATCTTCTTTGGAGATGAAAGATCTTTCTGCTATAATTGAATGTCAAGAGGGAGACGTCTGTGGCTGAAAATTGAGGTTTGAGACCCTAGACCATGGCGCTCAGTCGGAGAAACCCCGATACACCGATCCAGACGTCTCACTTTCATGGAATGAATGGCTGACGAACCGGATCCTCGTGGTTGTCCACAATATACCATTTGATTTATTAGAGTTAATCGGGCGTCCGTTCAGAATGATTGCATGTCCAATGCTAAAAGCTAGCTCGGCGGACTATTGAAGCCGTGTACTTTTTGTAGTACTATGGGGATAGCCAGGGTGTTTGGTTCTGTATCGTCTGTACATTGTACTTCCTGATGAATTCCATGTAAGTATCACATAGAAATTCCCGGTATAATAGCATTCTTTGTCTTTGCCGTGGGTTACTGCTGTCCTAATGTCCCAAGGTGTGTTGGTCGACACCTGAGGTGTCAACGCTTACACACCGCCTCAAAGCGGTAGCTAATATGACCGCAGAATTATGCAACTTTCAATGGCGTCGCGGTTCTGCGACCTCAAACACAACCATGGTCTGGCTAAAGACTGGGTCTTTGCAGAGACTTGCAAATGCGAGAAATGTCTGTGCACGAATCACGATAAGGCAGCGACAAGCAGCAGGTCTGTCGCGGCTACCTCGCGTGCCCCACGGTCGTTTACTATCCACCACAAGAATCTTGGAATCGGGCAATCAAGTACGGAGAACAATTTGCAATTGATGGACTTAGCTGACCATTTCAATCAGGTGCCAGAACAGGATTCGTATTCCACCCCGAGAGCACCAATCGATCAGTCACAGAGCCTCCCGGAAGCCCTCCACAAAGCCGAGATCGAAGCCTACAAAGACATTCGAGGATACCTTTCCAACTGGCAGGCCAATAATCCAAATTTTTTGGATCCTGTACAAGAGCCGAATCAATATGAGGACGTTGGCCCGTTGTTGGGCTCCATGCCCAACGGTCGAGACACTTACGGCGATTCCGTGTGGAATGACCCGAGCCTCTCGAAAGAAGATGATATAGATACTTCGGAGGAGTTTCATGGCGATCATCTTGAGCCTGGTGATTTGGTGGCTGAGTTAGTGGCGGACGGGACCTTTAAATGGGCAATCTACGTGCAGTCCGTCCAGAGACAACCGCAGTTCTACGTCAACCGCGGGAATTGGCGGCTCTGCAAAGCTCGCGAACTGGACTACGTGATCAAGAACTTTGCTCCTGCTGAGTTATTGGATCCAATCAAGCCATATTTCCCTAAAACAACACCTATGATCAATCAGGAGATTCAGCATGTGCCAGAGGGCGGCGTTCCACGGCCACTCGCTGCTCCTCTCCTGGATATGATGAACAATTTCCAAGGTCATATTTTGGACTTTTACAGAGCTCACTCGGCGAAGCTGGATAATCTGCATGATCTTGTCGCCGATGATTCTGAGTTCCGCCGCTTGAGCATTGAAGAACTGACTATGAAAGTCCTGGGCATCGAAGAGTCCGAACTTAACAGCGTCAACCTCTTTGCTGTTCACCAGGCTACTCGGAACAACCCGTTTCTAATTGAGAAGGACTCCACCTCACTTTTCAGTTCCACGTACCTTGTGCAACCAAAGCGAATTGCCAAAGTTGTTGAGCAAGTCACCACTTGGGCTCACGAGCACCAGGATTATCTCACTCGATTTGCTATGGGAAAGAGCCACCAGGCTTTTCTAGATCACAAGGCTACAACTTCCACAGGAATGACGGCGGACAAGTTTCCACAGCATCCAATTCAGCGATTTACTCAAAAGGCACAGCGCCTGATTCGCCTCAGCCGAAAGGTGCGGTCGCCTACAATCATGTCTAGTGTAGGCCCATCATTGAAGCAGTTTGTACCTGGTCGAGATGGCAAGGCGATGGCCTACCGCGAGGTTTTGACCGAACAGTTTGATCAAAATGACCAGATAATCATCGAATATCTCCAATTGTATGCAACTCCATCAGTGATCATGCCATCGGGTACTCTGAAGTCGACGGCCTCGCATATTATGCGAGTAACTGGCATGTACAATACCCTCGGCCTCAGCGAGTCTTCGACTCGCATGTTCTTACAGGAGCTGGGCGTCATCTCTCCGTGGGAGAATTTGAGTCTGCTGGATCAGAACTTGATGTTACCAGGACATGGGGTGTCTCTCCTTGGGGATATGCGCTGGGAGGAAATCGAAGAATCTTGGAAGAACAATGATTCGCTAGTCGATTCTATGCAGCACCTACGAAAAGACTGGGGAGATCTGCCGGTTTACTGTGTTGACGATGTCACTGCACAGGAGATTGATGATGCAGTCTCTCTGGAGCGCATTCCTGGATCGGACGACACATTCTGGGTGCATATTCATGTCGCCAATCCAACAGCTTTTTTGGAGTACAATGATCCGACCATCGAGTATGCTGCCTCGCGATTGGCGACCCTGTATGCCCCCGAGCGGACATACCCTATCTTCCCGGAATCTCTGACGCAGGGACACTTCAGTCTTGCACCGGGCCGACCGACCCTAACATTCAGTGCGAAGATGAACCTTGATGGAGAGGTTCTAGACATCGAGGTGGCAAACGGAACCGTGCACAATGTCATCAGTGTTACGCACAGCACCTTGCGGAAATACCTCAATCCCGATGCCCATGAGTCTCAAGAAAATCTCACTGTCGGCAATTTCGTAAATACCCCGTTGCCTAAGGGCAAAGAGTTCCGCGAGACACTCACAGCAGAAGATAAAGACACCTTTACCACCTTGCGCAAGCTGATGCTCGGCTTCCGCACCCAGCGCCAGAAGAACGGTGCCATGGACATGCAATCCATGCGCCCCAACATGTCCCTCACCATCCAAGCAGGCACAGCCCCACTCAAACCTTACGAGATGCAAGTCACAGAGGGAAGATACTATATTGGCGACCCAGCCATCCGACTGCGCATACAGGATTTCAACCCACACGAGGTCCGCGACGAGTCAAAGAACTACCTCGTCTCAATGCTGATGAACCTGGCTGGCCATATCGCCGGCCAGTTCTGCGCTACTCGTAACATTCCCGCTGTCTACGATGGTACCTGGTATGACCCAGAAAACGGACGCGTCACGCCTGAAAACATGAAGCAGTTCGGTGGCCAGAAGTTTTTGGATCTGGCTATGCCGAAGGCATTTTCTTCTTCTGAGCCTGTGCATCATCATATGCTTGGGCTGGATGCGTATATCAAGAGCACGAGTCCGTTGCGTCGGTTCACGGACGTGATTGCGCATTATCAGATCGAGGCTGCGTTGCGCTTTGAAGCTGAACATGGTCGTCCATTCGATGGAGTCGCTGATATGCCCAATCCTGTGATTGAAGAGCAGACTCAGGATCAGGATCAGGCTTTATCAGCCGAGGCCGAAGTTGAAACCGAAACAACGCTCAAATCCGAACCTGAATCTGCTTCCGAACTTGAATCTTCACTCCAACCTCTTCCATACACAAAATCCGACCTAGACTCTCACATCCTCTACTCAATTCCAACCCGCACCCGCCTCCGCGATGTCTCTACGTACTCATCCCAACACTGGGCCTGCATGCTCCTCTTCCGCGCGTTCTACTTCGGAGGCTGCGAACTACCAGCAACATTCCCCGTCGTGCTACGCATGCGGCGCATTCTCCCTGAGCGTGATGGAACTGTGTATTCTGGCGTTATTGCTAATCTGGGAGTTACCTGTTCTATTGCTATTCCGGATGATTGTGCGGACAGGGAGCGGATGGATATCTTTGGCATTGTAGATGCGAAGATTGTTGCTGTTGATATGGCTAGGTTGGAGGTTCGCATGGAGGCTTTGAGTTTGATCAGGGAGTATGAGAGAGTTGGAGAGTGGGCTTGAGCGACCTTTATTTCATGGGTCATTGGCATGATTTGCCTTGTACTATATTGTACTATATTGTATTATACCATTTCTCTACTTAAATACTGCATATATGTGTATTCTCTTTCAAGTCATTTTGTCTGGAGTAGGAGAGCTGCCAAGCTGGAAAGGCATACGATTATTTTGTAATCTATTATACACTATCATACAATCCAGGAGTCGGGGTCTACTAAACCCCAAACACCTCTTTAACAAGAGCCTTCTTATTCACCTTCCCCATGGCATTCCTGGGAATACTCTCTAGAATCTTCATCTCCTGCGGAATCTTATACCCTGCTAATCGATCCTTCAATGCACGACGCATATCCATCGGACCCCACGACTTGCCATTTCGCCCGCTTGTCGCTGCGTCGGGGTTAAGAACTAACACGACGGCGACTTTTTGACCCCATTGTTCGGATGGGAGGCCGACAACGGCTGCTTCGGTAACTTGGGGACTAAATAACATATTAGCATTTTCTTCCGCGCAGAGGCAAATTGATGACCACAATTGGTAATGAGGAACATACAGAGAAAGTAACTCCCTCTCAACCTCCAAAGCGCTCACTTTCTCGCCTCCCGTTTTGATGATATCAACACTCTTCCTTCCACTGATGAAATACATAGGCCCCTGCGCCCACTCTCCGCTACTTCCCTTGCCAGCTCCGTCGACGACCCGTCTCGTGGCAACATCTCCAGTCCGGAACCAAGGTTTCCCGTTGTCATCTGCTTTAACGAAGCTTTCCGTCGTGGCTTTCTCGTTTCCCCAGTACTCGCGGAAGATCGTTTCTCCCCGCAGCTGAATCTCGCCTTCGAGTGCTCGGCCATTGGCATCCGTTTCTTGGCCGACGGGGATGACTTGGTCCGTCTCTGTATCGACGAGACGGGCTTCGACACCGGGTAGTGGCCATCCGACGCTACCGTCAACGCGGTCGACTGGGTCGAGGCCACAACTAATTGCCATGCCAACTTCTGTCATGCCGAATCGTTCGAGAAGGACATTCCCACCGCTGAGGGAGGACCATTTTTCTTTTGTGGGTGTTGGGAGGGCTGCTGAGCCAGAAATGTTGAGACGGAGGTGATCTGGGTGTACACCCCTTTGTGTTGCAGATTGGATATCCGGGGAGAGAGATTGGAAGGATGACATTAGGCGGTTGTATATTGTTGGGACGGCGGTTAGGAAGGTGATTTTTGATTTGATCTCTTCAGATGGGAGGAATGGTGCGGCAAGGCGGCGCCAGACCTGCTCTGGATTGAAGGGGTACATGAATTCGATAGAGGAGCCTGAGAAGATTGGTGTTATGGTTGCGTTTACGACGCCGTGGATGTGGTGGAGTGGGAGCAAGTGCAATAGGCGGTCTTGTGGTGTGTAATTCCACGCTTGTAGAAGAGACGATGCTTGAGCTGCAATTGCAGACTCGGGGATCAATACACCTTTCTGTTATATTTTTAGTGATTGTGCAAGCGAAGAGAGGGGTTGTTCCTACTGGTCGATTCGTAGTTCCCGAAGTATAAAGCATCATCCCGGACGAAGTCTTTTCACGACTATCCAACTGAACAGACTCTGCCCCCGCACCAACCTCAATCTTCCGTCTGACATCAAATAAAGGATCCAACTCCAGGCCGGCCTTGAGAATCTGGCTCGCCTTATCAGCATACTTCTCCGTCGCAAGAAGCACCTTGGCCTGCGAGTTATCCATAATGTACTGCAGTTCACCAACGGGGAACGATGGAGACAACGGTAGCGCAATAGCGTCACTGGCAAAAATTGCCAAGAGAGTTACGACATAGTCATAGCTATTCTCTGCCAAAAATGCAACCCGCTCCCCAGCCAGCTTGCCCGATGCTTTGCGCTCGAGATCATCTTTCGCGCGGAGGACATCGCCGATGAGATTGCCGTATGTGAAGCTGCGCGTTGATGCACTGTGCAGCACCGCCAAACTAGATGGATCATGCTTTTGCAGGGCGCGGAAGATCGCGATATTAGGGAGCGTGGAGAGGAGCTTCCTATGTGCTGAGAGAGTCGCCAGGCGTGCATGTGCATGGATGCGCAGGCGCGGTCGCAGGAATCGCGGGGTTAGGATGCGGGTGGACATGATGGACAATGAATCTAGATTGAATATGTCATGTTAATTTGAACTTCACAATGTCGAGAGCCCAGTGGCTTGGGGATAGACCTCGGTGACAGTTGAAGTCATAAAGAAGTTCCGCGGGTAACAAAAATATTATCCGCGCTTTCCCTACTCCGCTTATCGCTTCTACTCGTGGCCTGATTCTCTTACTCTATTCTGCTCTCAATTTCTCCTTGTGTTTCTCCTCCTTCTCTTCCTTCACAACTCCAATGCTTCGCTCTCTTCCACTCCAGTTCCCCCGACGCCTGTTTTCCGTCTCCGCAAAAATGGCCTCCACAACCCCGATGGAAGACCTCATGCGCGACAAGGTACACCCAAGCTTTGTTCAATCATACGAACTCAATACTGAGATTTTTAGATCGCTCACGCATTCACTCCCTCAACACTCATAATTCGCAATGATTCCCACAAGCACGCGCACCATGCTGCCATGCAGGGAGCCACATCGAAGGAGACGCACTTCCAGTACGAACCCCAATGTTCCCTTGAAAATTGATGCAATTGAGGATAGCCTGTCGCTGGACTCATGGTCGTTACTGTTTGAGGTTACTGACCGCTCGTGATCTAGTGTCACGATTACCTCTGACTCTTTTGAATCGAAGATGCAGCCTGCGCGGCATCGGATGGTGTATGCCTTGTTGAAGGAGGAGATGAGTCAGGAGGGCGGTATCCATGCGTTGCAGTTGAAGACGAAGACGCCCGCTGAGGAGAAGCGGGAGAAGGAAAGGCAAGCGCAGGCATAAGAATACTATTGAAGCATTGATTATATTATAGTGTATCCATAGAGATTGATACCCGATTTGAAGAATATATTGATCAGTAAATGACTGATTACAGATGACACATATGGACGGCTATCAATTAATACGGTATTACATAAATTCTAGCGCCAAACAACCGGGCATCGACATCGACAGAAAGCAAACACTCTAGTATATACATCCAAGGACTCCGGGCATGGCCATCGCACGTGGCGACGCAAGCTGCCCAAGGAGTCCAAAGGAGCACAAGACAGGTCATAATCAGCTAAGCGCTTACGGTGGTCCGTCTTAGCGCAGCTGTACGAGAAGGCAGCAGCAGAAATATGGAAAAGAAAAACAGAAGGGAAGAAGCGAAGTGGATCGAGCATTGCTTTTACACAGAAACGAAAACGAATTGGAACATGCGAGAAAGTGGTATAGAAACGAAGGGGTTCGAGGGCATGGGACATAGGGGAGTTGAATGATAACACAGGGTAATGGGGACTGGGCGGGATTGGAATCAGACGTGAATCCATGCGAGTCGAGTCGATGCCATGCCAGTTCGGGGGAAGGGGTCGTGCACGGGTGGGAAGATAGGAGTCGTAGCGCGAAGATGTACTAATGCTTGTTGGCCTCGGTGACACCGACGGCGACGGCGATAATGATGACAATGATGAGGACTATATTGGTCAGCCGGGTTCATAGAGGGGTACAGTGGGGCAACTTACTAACGATACCCAAGGCGTACCACTTCCATTTGCGGGCATTACGAGCGCTAGTAATGGCGCTATCAAGCTTGGTGTTGGCTTCCTGCACGTTGTGATGGGTCTCCTCGGCGCTCTGGTTGATCTGCGTGACCGCGGGCTCTTGCTGGTGGATCAACTCCGCGACTTCCTGGTACAACTGACCAAGCTGGATCATATCCTGCTCAATCTTGCGGATGGCAGCGGATCGCTGCAGAGTAGCCTGGCGGGCATCGTTGGCCTGGCGCGAACGGGTACCGGGGACCTAAAGCGAAAACGATATTAGTAAAACCGACCATGCGTTAAGAATCGCCAAGATGAATGGTGCCAAACCTACCGCGAAGCTCTGTTCCTGGCCGGCCAAGACAAGCTGCACACCCTGCTCCAACTCCTCGGGGGTAGCCTCGGGGTTGGCAATCTCGTAACGACGTCGCACTTGCTCTTCAAGGCGCTTCTGGAAATCGGACTGGGTGCGCTGGTACTGCTCGATCTCGCGACGGAGGTTGCGGTTCACGTTCTCGACCTGGCCAGACACACGGGAGTCGCCGGATCCAGGAGTCTCCTTGATACGCTTGAACTGGTCGCGCAGGTAGCGGAGGGCGGTGTTGATCTCATCCTCAATGTAGTCGACGTTCTGGCGGGCGGATTGGTCCTCCTTGCCGGTGCTCGAGTCCAGCAGGGCGTTCTGGGCAGAAACAAGCTGGCCTTCGCGCTTGGTGCGCAGCTCGGTAATGGCGTCGTTCATCTCTTTACACTTGTTCAGAATCGCGGTCGGGCCACCTCCAGATTGCATGTTGGACATCTCTGGGGAGGGCTGGGTTAGCGCATTGCGATTCTGTCGGATTTGGTTTAGACTCACCATATCCACCATTGCCTTGCTCAGCGGCACTGGCCTGGTTGTAACCACCTCCATATCCGTAGCCCTGCTCCTGGTTGGCATACGGGTTCTGCTGCTGCTGACTTCCATAGGGGTTGTATTGGCCGTAGCCCCCCTGACTGTTATCCCCCAAGCTCTGGTACTATCATCGTCAGACACTTCACCAAAGGACCACATCACTGATTGACCACTCACACTCATTATGACAGACTAAGATGGATAAACAAAGATGACGAGCAAGGGGTTTCAGGTTTGAAGTGAAAGAAGAAGGGTGAGACGGGAGAAGTGGAGTTGCAGGCGGTGGTGGAAAGAGAAAGGGCAGAATGTTTCACTTTTGTTCACAAAGTGATAGTCAGGGGTTTATTAGAATTAAATCAAAGATTACAAGGTCAATTTGAAGTTATTCAAATTGAATTGGAATTAAGTGCAAAGAAAATGGTTCCTGCGTGGGTGTTGGCCTCCTTACAGTGGAACCCCTTTGGCCCCGGAATGATTGTGGCTGAAGCTGCACGCTGTTCTATTTATGAGGCTCGGATCGGCGATACGCAGTGGATCGACCCTTGCACGTCAGGGAAAGCATTTCCACTGAAGTACTGGTACTTATCCACTCTTACTTTTCGACACATTGTTACATGTACCCGGTACATCACCATATCGAGGCTGGGTGGCAAGCAAGTCTGCACGTCATGATTGTGCACAGCGGGTCTCTTTTTCCATACATAATTCAGGGTTTAAAACCTAAATCCCTGAAGGAAATATAAAGTATAGGATATAACAATAAGGATGCCTAATTTCCACCTTTACAAGCCGCAGGCAGACATCCATGGAAGCGCCCGTAATATATATACGCCGTGTTGCCTAAGCCACCTGCCCCGGTGCGCACCACCTGGTACGTTCAAGTCAAGCTCATATTGAGCTAGCGCTAATAATTAGTGGGAGACAGATCCATAAATAGCACATTGGCATCAATTGATCTAGGCATCTAGATACCGATTCCGGAGCCTCCGTAGGTGGGGGTGGGGCCATTGAAAAAAAGATAACTGACCGTTAGGACATCTCAAAGGACATTGAAGCATGGATTGCACTCCAGGGCTTGTTCTGAATATTTAAACATTTGAAATTTATTTATATAATATAGGGATTAACTATTTACTTCCTAATTCATAGGTATGGATTAACTCATATCTCGTCCCACATATCTGCCCAGCAGTCTAGACGCAGGAAGACCCTGCTCCCACGCAGTGCAAATGCAAGCCCGAAAGCAAAAACTCGAACAAAGACAGATCTACTGCTTCATGGACTGACGACGCTCCTCCTCAATAGGAGCATCGGGCACTCCATCGTCCGCATCGAGAGCGTTCATGTCATCCTCCTGCGCATTGAGGTGGTGGAACACGAACCAGAAGATAATACCGCACAGGAACGAGGCACAGGCCAGAGCAACGAACATCCACATGATGGCGGGATCGAAGGCGGCAGGGGTTAGGGCCTCGGCGAGGGCAGATCCGAAGGCGTTGGTGAGCAGGTACATCGACTGCACGAAGGACTTCATGGAAGGAGGAGCCTTGGTGTAAGCGTACTCCAGACCGGAGACCGAGGCGAAAATCTCGGAGATACCGATGAAGACGTAGGCCGGGGTCTGGATGGCGATGTGAACGTTGTTGCCTTGGGCGGTACCGTCGACTTCAGACGCAGTGCAGAGCGGGTGGCCGTAGCAGGGTCCGGCGGAGTAGATCATGTGCTGCACGATGGCGGCGTACATCATGGCCAGGGAGGCGACGACGAAACCAAGGGAAATACGGGTGATAGGGCGAAAGGGGATCTTCATACGGCGCATGGCGGGGTAGACAAGAGTCTCGAGCAGGGGAATGAACACGATGATGGAGATGGGATCGAAGTTCTGCATCAAATCGTTGGGAATACCGTGACCCTCCATCTGACCGGCCTGGGTGACGAAGTTACCGGAGAACTGGCCGTAGACAACCCAGTAGATGGGGTAGAAAGCGAAGACACGGCAAGCAATGAGAGCACGCTTGAGCTCGTCAATGAAGTGGTCGTCCCAGGGAAGGGAAACCTCGGCGTTGCCATTGGCGATTTGCCAGCTGGGCTTGGGAGCATCCATGTTGCGGTTCATAATCATCATACCCAAGGCCTTGAAGGCGTCGGTGATAATGGAGCCTTGGGGAGGGCGCACAACGTAGTACTTGCGACCCAGGATCAGGGTAAGAGTACCCACGGCGAACATGCACAGACACAGCAGGTAACCAGACCAGAAACCAATGTATTTCTCCATGTATGGGGTGGCCAGCAGAGACAGGGAACCGAGATTGATACATCCGTAGAAGATCATGTAGATACGCTGGATGGTCAGGGCAGGGTCGATGATCACGCGCTCACCCTTCTTGGTGGTGGTGACAGCCATCTTCTTGCGCTTGTACTGGTCTGCAATCAGGGGAGCGACGTTACTCTTGATACCACCAGTTCCGAGACCAATAATCAGGATTGCCACAATGAAACCACCCAGACCAGCACCGTTCTCCAGAGCGACAGGGATGGAAGTGCAGACGAGAATCAAGAGACCGACAAGGTAGATACCGCAGAACCAGACGATAGTCTTGTACTTTCCGAGGTACTGATCGGCGACAATGGCACCAAGGATGGGAGTAACTATAGAGGACATAGTTAGCCGCCATTGTACTTTAGTCAACCAAGCCCTAAGAAGCCTTACCATAACACCAGAACTGGAAGAAAGTGGTCAGACCAGTAGCACCCTGGTGAGCCATGCCGAGAGCACCACGTCCCTGACTGCCGTCGAGAGGACGCTGAATATAGTTCTGGAACATGCCAGACATTCCGTAGTACGTGAATCGCTCGCACAACTCAACAATAGCCACCAGCCATGCTGAGATGGGCAGGTTCTCTGCAATGTGGCGAAGGGTGCGCTTCTCATCGTCGTTGGGCTCCTCACCGTCCGCAGTCACCGAGAGGGCCTCCTTATCCATATCGAAATCCCGCTTCTCGTCGGTCACGATGACCTGCTCAACGGAAGGTTCATTGGCGTAGGCCCTGGATTAATGAGTCAGACCATTGCCAAAGAATGGGCATGGATATAGGATCGTGGGAGTACATACGGAGGAGTAACCTCAGCCACCTTATCTGTGTTCGACATCTCAGATTACCTCGCGATCGCAATCTAGTCTTCCTAAGGGCACAATGAACGTAGAGAAAAAGGGAAAAAAAACCAAAGCAACGGGCGACCGCGACCGTATACTATATAGTCAGTTTTTATTACCCAACACCCGAGGCGTTGTGGGGATGAGCACTCTTATCGGCGCTTGAACCGAGGAAAAAAAATATCAAGGCCAAGACTTTTGAATGAATGGGACGCCTTCTTAGTACAAGAGCTAGTCCCACTCACGCGACAGGAATAAATAAAAAAAAATCATTGTTCCCAGCGAATTTCCCGCTCCGTGGATGCGATCGGCAAGTGTCTGTCGCGGAACGAATTGCAATCCCGTCCATGCGTCGATGTAACCCCAGACATGGAAACACGAATGCAAAACAGTCTTCGATATGACTGATAGCGCAGTGGTAAGCAATATGCCAAGAGCCTGCCAGGAGGGCTCCGATCAATCAGAACCAAGAAAACCCCGGGGCGCGCGATGCTAGACAGGTTAGGGCCAAAAAACTTCCCACCCCGTTCCAAGCTCTCCACCCTTATCAGGGCGAATCACACCGGCAGTACCTGTCGGAGAATGCCGGTGACCAAAACCCTAGCGAGAATCTCCATTTCGGTATACTGCAGCCGGAGTCAGGTTCCAGTCGTCCCGTTCGCCACGAGGCGAATCTTCATCTGAACGGGCAAAAGTCTTGGCGCCCAGCCGGAGTCAAATCCGCTCTCCGGAACTTTCGCCCATTCCGATCTTCCAATCTTCCATTCTTCAGCCGTCGACGGCGAAGTCGGGCTTTGGGGGCGTTTTTTTCCTGTCCGAGATAGGCTTGTACCTGAGTTCGGTGAACCGCCATACAGGGAATGTACCTGGGGATGCGTAGTAGGCTTAGGTGTTTCAATAAGCCGACTTAGAATTCCGGTCCGCTTTGACCTCGCAAGGGATGAAGAAAAAGATGCATTCGGTTGCCACATTGTATGACCCTATCTGCGGCTGTTCCTGATAGGAGGCTGATTGCGCCTGGAGATATTCCCTGATTGTCGCCACTTTCAGTGCAACGTTGGGGCCTTTCCCCGCGTTGTTGACCAAATTGTGGATGTAAGAGCGAACCAGCCCACACGAGACGGGTAAGTTTCGGAAATTGTCTCATTGTGAGCTTGGTGATGGATTGATGCTACCCCGGAGTCCGTTCCATTGTTAGTCGCGCTGGCCTGGGCATGCGGGGGAGCCAAGAGGAGATTTGCGCGGATCAAGGCATTGAAGTTCGAGATCCTGCAGCAGCCGGGAATAGCCAATGTGAAGCACCTTCTTCATTTGGCGCGTAACTTTTTAGCTGTCCAGAGTGGCCTGGTGACCCAGACCATCGATTCCGGGGTATTTTTCTCTCGTAACTGCATGGCGGGCGAGCGCGCAGGCGATGGGAGGGTGTGGAGTCTGGCGCTCCTGCCAAGACACGACGGTTCACAGATAAGGAGGTTTCGAGGTGTCGAGAGTATTGGTCATGGGGTGGGGAGATAGTAGGTGTAAATTGGATGGAAGAGAAGCGAAATCAACACCTTCAGGACTAAGAAGGAAGCATTATGAAAGTTGAGAGGAAAGTAGTCCCAAAAACAAGAAAACCAGAATTCAGCCTGTCAGATGGGGACGCCCGCGTAAATAAAAGCCCTTGAGGCGTACACCTTATCGCTCCGACTTCGCTCGCTACACCGAAAAAGCAGCAAATAGGGAGAGCCCGCATCCGAGTCCCACCGGTTCCACCAACGACAAGACTGATCGTGAGGATCGTTGGGGACTAGCTGCTTCGAAGGGCGCGGCATCCAAGCCCTTGGCTTCTTCACACTGCGCTCTCTGAAAGGCTAATCAGCCCGTCCATGGGTTTCGCAATCCGAGACCGGCCATACGTTCGTTTCTGGAGACTCTACTCTTAAAGTTGACTTCATTTCATGCGGACTTGATCCTTATCAATGAGTGAGATCTGGTTGGTTCCTGAAGCACACGCGTCAGACTCCACGTCGGCTAAGCATTTTATTAAAGTTGCATTTCCGTGCTTGGCGAGATGATCCTTGGCTACAACATCAGATTTGGATTGTATCCTACGAAAGATCATCACGTTGATCCCCGAGGCTACAAAAGGGCATGAGCACGCAATGTGTAGCTGGGGATTGTACTCCTCGGTCGCTACCGGTAAAGATCTCCGGTGAAGCCTCGGACTTCACTAGATAGCGGGCTTACATTGACTCCGCTTACACTTGAAACCGATGAGGAACAGCTCGCCGACGCCGAAATCGCTGGCCAATGGATATGCTCACTGTATAGAGATGGCGTTTGAGTCAGGGTCGCTTAACCCTAACATGTACACAGACTGCCCATATGAAATCATGTGCTCAAGCCCGGGACATTCGACCAATTCTCAACTGGCTCTATCGTTACCTAGATCATCGTTTCCTTAGTGCTTCTGAACGTCCTCCTTATACTTCGCCCAATCATCTTTCCGTGGGAA
Organism: Penicillium sp. S1602; assembly: GCA_023626355.1. Classification (NCBI taxonomy): domain Eukaryota; kingdom Fungi; phylum Ascomycota; class Eurotiomycetes; order Eurotiales; family Aspergillaceae; genus Penicillium; species Penicillium sp. S1602. Next base: position 159,355 of record JAMAGW010000016.1, on the reverse strand, counting down.
TCCCTCAGTAGGAATCTTTTTCTCCAGAAAACGACAAAGCGGCTGCCACCCCTCCGCGACACTAACTTCAAGAAAGTCTCCTGGTCGGGATTTCATAAGTTGACGCACATGCTCATTGTGCTCAACAAACAGCTTACGCCCATTAGCTTCAAAGTCATCATTCCAGACATAGGTCTGGATCTTGCGAACCATCTCATTACGAGCAAACCGGGTTGACCGGGCATCAACTTCCGTTTCAATGCCAGATTTCTTTTCCGCATTCCACGCGTGCAACAGCGTGTTTTCCATTGACTTTATCCATCCATCTTGGTCGCGGGTTAACAATATTACTTTGGCCGAAGGATACGAAGCTATTAGCTCATCGGGGAACATAGCAGCGGGGTAATCGCTCACTGCCTAAGCGGCGAAGGTATATCAGTATTTTGTTTCCCATCTTCCAAGGTCACATTAGAAGGTCAAAGTTCACCATGTACTCGCCCCCGAAAAGCTTATCGAAGTCTTCTCGATTCACGGGATTGCCTTGTCCTGCGAATTTGGCATCCATAGCTCTTGACCAAAATGTGTGGTCGCCCCTTATGAAGTTATCCTTCATGTGGTAGACCTTTTCGTAGCCAATCAGGTTAAGAGCGCCGGCGAGACCTAGCAGTGTTAGTAGATTTATTGGGATCCCCTGGGATTATGTTGCTTACTCTGTGTACCCGTTCTGGGAAGGCCCAGTACGAGGATCTTCATCTCAGCGGTATTCTTGGTGCTCATTATGCTGAGGATTACAAGGGTCTGATAGACGTGCACCTTGGAGCAATAGTAACAGCCAACTCGCTCTTCGTTCTCCTCGCCCTGTTGATGCTCAGATGCGGATAGCTATTGAGCTAGATAATTGAATGGGCCTATTTGATGCATGACATTCATTTAAGTACTGCATACTAGCAGAGAAGAACTAGATGAGACACTTGGTACTTCCTAAATCTTCCGTTGATTGTCACAGGTCACAAGATCAGGATCTCCGTTTGCTGCCGCAAAACCCCGCGGTTTCCCGACGGTGAAAGCCGAGTCAGATCGTATTGAAAGAACAACTGAACATCAATTTTATAGACCGAATCTGGTTCTCTAGGCATGAGAGAGTATAGGAGATGGATTGAAAGATGCTAAGGTGCATGTTGAGTCTCAGCTGATTCTATGTGCAGTGTGAGGTTTCACTGTATGGTACTGATTCAAATGCTTATGTTGTGCAGATAGGACATGTATAATCTTGTTCGATACAATGGGTCTGATTGGAATGTCTATAATCCTCGACGTCTCGGCAGTCGCTGTGCGGGGGCCACGACAATCTTAGATTACGAATGAAACAGTACATAACAATGTACATCCTTCAGGACCATAATTAAACGTCACGGGCCAGACTATCTTTGCCATACAGAGCGAGAAGTTCATTTGCCAAGCCCTGGACCCAGATCATTCAGGGTCTACCTAATAGTCAACACGTATTAATCATTCCTGGCGATGGTTTTGGTGTCAAGCAGCTGTTTCATAAAACGTCACGGGGCAAAGCAATAACCCAGATGATAAATAGCAGCACGGTTCCTGAACTTCAGAAGAGAACGGGAGGAATTCTGACGTGGTATATCGGCGAATGAAATTTACTTCTGGGGTGTCGGGGCCCTTTATCAATTGATGTATCGTTGATAGTGAAGCACCGAGCACTATGAGGATATCATATTCTGTGATCTTATCCAGCACATCTGGTAACAGGACGTCGGGTTCGATGTGGAGGGAAGTAGCAGTGTGCACGAGATTTTTTGGTGCAATAGTTTTGACTTCGAAAACTGGATCGGGATCGTCTGCCTTGTGATTGTGAGTGACATGAGACGTCACTTACATCGGGCCTGTGAAAGTCGAGAAGATCTGCGCCCTCGTACATCAGCACCCTCACCCTATAGCTTATCTTCGGAGATTGTTCCGACATGCTGAGTGATCATTAGTTTGAGCTTAGTTTAGGCGTGTTGTCTGGCAAAGAGACTTATGGCTTAACTCAAAGTATTGGAGAAGTAGCAGAAGACTGTCGATTGATATATTATGTTCGAAAACCAAATATGAAGAATAGACTCTCGCTGATGCCAACATTGCCATGCTTCGTTTCTGTACTACCTCCGTTGCTACCCATATCTGCCGACGACAGAGTTCACACCTGGGTCAGTGTTGCTAACGATATATGCCAGGTAAGAGGAGGCCGTGTTTTATAAAAAGCGGTAAATTTATGTCTGTGAACAACTCTCACCCTATAGATCTGACCAAGATTCCCAAGAAAAGAAAAAAAAAAAGAATATACTCTCTGGCAAGGCGTAGCTATGATAACTAGCTCAGCGGTTCGATACGTTCCATCCGCTCTTTTCAGTACCTTTCTTGCAGGATCACGCGAAGCATCAGCGGTGCTAATATCCCACCCTGTTAAGATATCAGCCGAGAACTTACCTCCGAAGTAGGGGTCACGTCATATGTGTTTCCAGATCCACTCACCGATGTCAATTTCAGTTCATAGGTTGGATCAACCGTCCATTCGATTCGCCGGACCATCTCGAATAGCAGGATCTTCATCTGTAAAACTGCAAAACCTTGACCGAGGCACTTTCGAGAGTGTGCATTGAATGCGATGAAGTGGCACTGCGTGGTTTTGCTTCGCACTGCATTTTGAATCGCTTTCACGTCGCTTCCCCAGCGTTCCGGGATAAATTTTCGGGCTGTAGGTCCCCATACCTGTGTGTCAGTGTGTACACCGAACGCATTCCAGCCTACCCATGTGTGATTTGGGATCACGATGTCGCCACCTAAGACGGTCTTGGACGTAGTGACTCGGTTGATGAGCTGGGAGACTGGAGGATAGAGACGGAGAAGCTCGAGAACGACGGCAAAGAGGTAAGGCATTGAGTTAACGTCGTCAATTGAGGGGTTAAGCATGTTCATGGCGAGGATCTCGGCTCTGAGTTTGTTCTGAATGGCTTGGTTAATGCCCAGTTCCCAGAAGGCGGAATTAAGAAGCTGCTGGGCATTTTCGTGGGCGGTCAGGAATGTGACTTTGAGATTATTGCGGTATTGTTCTTCAGTGATTTTTCCTTCTTTGAGAGCACAATCAAGTAGGTCGACTACTTGTTCCGTACCATTTCCTTTGTGGGTCACTGGTGCGCGTTTTCGGACTGTCTCGCATAGTAGATCGCCAAACTCTTGCATGATAGCGAACGCCACCTTCCGCTGGTGGAACAGGTAAGGAAACTTATCCAGGTCAGGGAAGTTGAAAAAGAGAGGCTTGAAAAGAGTCCTTTTGATGATACTCTGCAGTTCTTCGAGACGCTGCCCAGGCTTTTCCAATGACTGTTGTTGTCAGCATAAACTAGTCAAAAGAAGACTTGTAAACCTCTTCTCGTAGACATACCTCAAGATCAACCCCCATAAAGTTCAATCCCATACAGCTCAGCGCCCAACGCTGAATAATAGAATTGACAGCAACACCCATCCCTATTTTCTCCTGCTCATTCAACAAAATATCAACAAATAACCTCGACTTCTCTAACAGCGGTCCCGAATCTGTAATCCTCCTTTGCAAACCAGGCTTCATAATTGAAGTGAATAGTCTCCAATTCTCCCCATGCGCATTGATAATATTATCACCCACTAGCGCTGCGATCACACTCCACGGAATCTTCTTCTGGCTGCCTGCTTTTGCATAAGCATCTTCATGCCGGAACATATCCACAAGGTATGACGGCCGTGTTACAAGGATATTCCACCGGCCAGCGAACCAGATTTGTACAGCACCATATTTCTCCAGGGGGGGTCGGAGCCAGCGGTCATAGACTGTGTCTTGACCCATGTCGCTCCAAAGACCTATAAGGGACATGTATATTGGAACTGTGGGTATATTCTTGGGCATGTCGGATGGTTTGCGGATATACCAATATAATACCAGGAGTGTTGTGATGAGTAGGCCAAGAACACCTCGGGTCCAGCTTAGAGCTGGGATGGAGATTGTGTCCATGTTGAGATATGGAAATGTGTGGCAAGAGAAAGACTGCAAACAGGAAAATAAATTTCAATAAAGAAAACAGCAGTCAGAATCGAGTATTCGATCGCCCATTTATGGTACGGAAGAACAAGGTTATCAGTGACTTTGCTGACTCCACTTGACGCGGAAGATTCATTGACAAGCATGCTGGGAACACAAACTTCTGGCTGATGAGACATGCTGACCGACTCTGTGAAATCGTCAAGCCACATCCATGGCATTTGTATATTTGAGCTCATTTTCCAAAGCTGTGTTACGGAGAGGATTCGGAGGGTTGAGTGGGATTACAAATATAGTGAACTCGGGGCTATCAAACTACTTATCCCGACAGTTGCGCAGCCTTATCTTTGTAGGACGGGTAGGTGCCTAGGCTATATCCATGAATTGAGATGACTTTAGTTTGAAGTAGCTCACTGGGTTCCAATTTGTTTACATCTGGATTGTTTTACGGGGAGTTTGGGTAGGAAGGTTCCATGGTTGTTGCCCAGGTGGTGTGGATATATATATTCAAAGGGAATCGTAAGAAAAACATCCGCCAATGCATATTAAACCACCTGACTATTACTGGAAGTTCAAATAGAACTTGAGGTGAATATGATAAAAATGTAATAAGCCAATTGTCAGTAACTTGAAACCCCTTCAGCACTTCCAAGAGGAGGTAAAAGCTATCAAGATTTTCATCTAGAGCATCTCGTTCTGATCTACTGGGATCCGTGTTTTAACATTCATCAATTCATAATAAATTGAATACCTATACTATAATGACGTACTTTCTAAACAAAAGACCAGCATGGCCAACGACATATGCCTCATAAAATGCGTTTGGTAGGGTAAGATACATTTCGCAAGCAATCAGGGTCGTCACTGGCAAAAAATAAAAAGAAAAAAATAAGGAAAATCTTGTTGATGAAACAAGAAAATGCAGCAGGTGCTAAGAGACTGCCAGGTGGGAATCATTGACTTTTTTCCTTCATTCTGCAACTCCTCCTCAAGTCCAGGCTTGATGGTGCAATCATCATAATGACCTCGACCTGAGCACCATATCTCCCTTGATAATAACGTGGATATCATATCAAAGGCGAAATTGAAATCAATCCCTAGTGTCCTCGATTCGATCTAATGTTTAAACGGTGTACTTGGCCTTGGCACGGGTGCTACCACTGTGTGCGCTATCGGTGTGGCCGGAGAACTCGACAACATCCGCCTCTTTCAGGCGGAGCACATCCTTGAACCGCGCACCGATGGCCTCCAACACCTCCTTGCCCTGAGCGGGGGTACGGGCACTTTTGTCGCCGGGAATGCCCTTGCCGACGGTACGTGTCCACAGACCAACACGGTAGAAACCCTTGCGAACGTTGACGACCACACCCATCACCTCGTTGTCACCGTCGGCCTCGAGGGTCTCGCCGATTGCGGAAAGCTGCGCGTGTAGCCAGAGTTCATCGATCGGGACGGAGCGCTTGTCCTTGAACTGGTATGACCACTTGCCACCGTGCTTGTTCTGCGCGTCCTCCCATTCCGGTCGTACGCCCTTCTTGAAGAGGTGGTAGTCGGCCTTGAGGCCCAGCTCGGAAGTGGGGGTAATGTTGTTCTATGAGGGAAGTGAGGGTTAGTTGATATGTTATATATATATATATATTTCTTTGTTGAAAAAGTCCGATTGTATATTTTGTGGTTCTCGGCTTTCGTGTTGGGCACGTACGTAGATGCCCCAGAATTCCTCAACGGAGCTGAATGTGACGACTTCCTTCAGCAAATCGTTCCAGTTATCGCCCTAGTTATCATCGAGGTCAGCGATTGGGGATTCGGTTGAAGTGGCAAGAGATGAAAAACGGACCTTGCCGCTGGGGGGCTTGGTGAACCAGAGTGTCCACTCATGCATGAGCGGGTGCTTGACGTTGAAGTTCTCGGGGTTGTGGAAGACGGTCACGAGCTCATCGGCTGAAGGAGCAGCGGCGGGAGCAGTGTTCTCGTCAGCCACGGGGTGGCCATTCTCTGCGACGGCGGCCATGATGGGGTTGGTGGGTGATGAAAGAAGGCAAAGGTCGGGATTTTATCGGGTAAGCGCTAATGCCGAGTGAGCAAGAGCAAGTGAGAGGCCTGTGAAGTGAGACGAAACAGAGAGATCTGCTCCAGGCAGTCCAGGCAATATAGCGTGGGGGAGAAAAGAGGTTGTTGGGCGACACGATAGGGACCCGCACCGAAGTTTTGAAGTTCGAGATTCACTTCCGCTCAAAAAAAGCGGCGAAAAACTCTTGCCTCTTTGGGTCGGGCCGCACAGCCCTAATACAGTATAGCCATTACCATGTATAAGTAGATCATGAATGGGAGAGTTCTATTTGAAGATATTCGTCCTTTATGATATAACTCCGTGAGTCCGATTTAAATATACAAAAAAAAAAAAAAAAAAAAAAAAAAGAAATACCCGTATACTATATGTACAGAAAACCATCGTAGATACCAGATCGGCCGAAGACCTTCTATAAGAAATGCTAATGACTCGCCAATAAAGCATGGGGAATATAGTGAAAGTCAAAGATCCCAAAGGTGAGTATATCGGCGTTACTCTTCACCGCTGTTCAACAAGCTTAAGAAGCAGTTCCACCCTAAAGAGAAATTAGTAAAGATATCGTAAAGATATGACCTAATACCCCGGTCAAAGTATTAGAAATCACTCACCTAAGCTGACAACGTTGACCACCAGAACGCGCATATCCAAGGGTACAAATGTGAAGTTAACAGCCTGCACAAAGGGCCAGACCAGCAGGTTGGCTTTGTAGCTGGGCACCCAGGAATGGCGTAACTTCTCCAGAGCGTCAGATCCCTCCATAATGGCCATTGAAGATAAGAAACAGGTTAATTGAATCGGAGCAAACACAATCTGATCCGCTGCGACACGGGCGATAGTGGTGCCGGCTCTGCTCTTGAGATTGATGTGTCGCTGGAGAATACGGTACCACTGGGTAGCAGCAGGACCAAACACGGCTAAGAGAACAGAATAAGTACATCGCAGGAAATACTTTAGAGGGGACGCGACTGACCTCCACCGTAGAGAGCCATGCGACCGGTGCGCGCAAAGTCATGCTTCTCAAGACCTCGGCGGTCAACGGCCTGCTGTGCCAGGATATCTCCGCTGCCGAACAGTACCTGAATTATATATTAGACGAAGTCAGGGGGTAGGAGCCTAAGAGGAACTCGTACCGCACTGCTGATGCTGGTGGTCAGGATGGGCCTTGCAGCCAATTTCGCTTGGTACCTGTATCGATAATCTCGTTCAGTAAAGTTAGAGGAATGGGGGACGGGAATAAACAGACCAGCGCAACATGGTGTGAATGGAGAAGTGTTAGAGGAGGAGAAGAGAACAAGAAATAAAATGCAATGCTATGAACAAAACAAGAACAGGAATGAGGGTTCAAGTGGAAGATCAAGACTGGGGCAATGACATCTTTAAATTGCGGAGTCAACCTGCCCGTTCAACAGGATTGAGTGCACTGTCCACACTCCCGACCCCGAATTAGGAAACCTTTCCGACGGGGTAGAATGGGTTTTCAGTCATGATTTAGGATGGACATTCAAGGAGAGATGATTCGAGGTAAAAGTTGGACTTTAAATCCATCTCGTTCAATGATTAATCTATCTTTTTTTTCCAATCTCCCTACATTATATGGTATGGTTCATCCCACTCTATTAGTTAACTCTCCGATCAAGATCTTGAACCCAAGTGGATCCGTCACCTGACCAGCCGACAACTTATCTAAATCCACTGCACGTGCCATCCAGGCCAGACGCCTTCTTACATAATACCCGTCCCTTCACCTCGAAACAGTAATAGGGCTAGGGCACCGCATAGGGCAGCCCGCCTCGCTTAGCTTCCACCCGCAAATTTCGGTGCCAAACACCCGTATCGAAGTCTCCGACGACCAATTCGACAAAACAACCCCTTCCCGTCGCCCTCACATACATCCAAAATGGCTGACGCTGCTCCCCGTGGACGTGGTGGATTCGGTTCGCGTGGCGACCGTGGTGGTGACCGTGGCCGTGGTCGCCGTGGTCGTGGCCGTCGTGGAGGCAAGCAGGAGGAGAAGGAGTGGCAGCCCGTCACCAAGCTCGGCCGTCTCGTCAAGGCCGGCAAGATCACCAGCATGGAGCAGATCTACCTTCACTCTTTGCCCGTCAAGGAGTACCAGATTGTGGACTTCTTCCTGCCCAAGCTCAAGGATGAGGTTATGAAGGTACGACTACGACAACCCACACAATGCGCGCACAATTGGGAATCGCGGAATCGCAGGAGAATGAAAGTTCAATGCGACCCTCGGCCACTTCCAATCGCGAGAGCGCAACAACATCACTTTCGATATCGAGACTAATTCAATGTTTTTTCGAATTATAGATCAAGCCCGTCCAGAAGCAGACCCGTGCCGGTCAGCGTACCCGTTTCAAGGCCATCGTTCTCATCGGTGACGGTGAGGGCCACATCGGTCTCGGAATCAAGACCTCCAAGGAAGTTGCTACCGCCATCCGCGCTGCTATCACCATTGCCAAGCTCGCTGTCCTCCCCGTCCGTCGCGGATACTGGGGCTCCAACCTTGGTGAGCCTCACTCTCTGCCCGTTAAGCAGAGTGGAAAGTGTGGTTCCGTCTCCGTCCGTGTATGTACTACCTGTGATCTGATGTTTTGCGGCTTCTGTCTTTTTACTAACGGCTGTTCCAGCTCATTCCCGCTCCCCGTGGTACCGGCCTTGTCGCCTCCCCCGCCGTCAAGCGTCTGCTCCAGCTCGCTGGTGTCGAGGATGCCTACACTTCCTCTTCCGGTTCCACCAAGACCCTCGAGAACACCCTCAAGGCCACCTTCGTTGCCGTCGTCAACACCTACGGTTTCCTCACCCCCAACCTCTGGAAGGAGACCAAGCTCATCCGCTCTCCTCTTGAGGAGTTCGGTGATGTTCTGCGCCAGGGCAAGAAGTACTAGGCTATTGGGAATGATGCACGCATGATTTAGTTCCGAGTTTCTTTACCACCCCCCAAATTTAAAAGGTGTTTTTTATTGTGCTGGATCTAGAAATGACTTGCGGGTTTGATTTCTCCCCCAAAAGAGCTCCATGGATGTATTTAACGGGAAGGGAAAAGAGAAAAAGCAAGTCCAGTATCAGCCATTACCTCTTTTCATGAGTAAACGTAGGTTTTTTTATCCAGTGACATGTGCTTAGTATCACGATTCTATTCCGAATGCTAGGTTCATGATTCCAATGTATGGAACACCAAAAACACCAATCATGGTCTGACAACCCAGACTTTGGCGGTAGGACCTCGACAAGTTCAGCTGATCAGTTCAGCTTCGTGAAAGTCATCCTTGATTCACTCAATAACTCTATGTTCGTCTATAGCATGGATACTACAGTGGGCATATATGAACGTGATCATGGTGGATTTAACACTGACTCTATCTATGGCACAACAGCTCCTGCCTCAACAAGGCTGCCATGAGATCTCATTCCCAGTCGCTCTTTTCTGAGATCGAGACTTCTCATCTCAACCATTTCGTTTCTTCTGTCTTAAAACAATCATTAATCACTCATTCTACTCAGCATGGACGATCACCCAGAACACTGGAGGTGTACCCTCATGGGATGGGATTTCTGGAAAGAGGCAGAAGCTTATCAGGAACGACTAAGCAGACCAGCACTGAATGAAGGTAAAACCTTCTTTAACCTTCCACATCGTCATATTGGTTTCATTCCACACCCTTTGTGTTTTCTCTATATCTATCTCTACCTCTACTCTTTCCCTCCCCATCCCACTTCCTATACCAATCCAGGCCAAGACACTAATCTGATATATCTCAGAGCTCGATCTCAACCTCCATAAACGCTTTCCATTCAACCTGGGCCCTGAAGAAGGGCCATACGCCAAGGAACAAGAAAATACGCAGGACATTAACAGAGAGAACAGTCCACTGGAAGGACTAGAGACAACCCCAACCCCTAAACGTCATCGCAAGCTCAGCATGTCTGACATCAAAGGCTTTTCTGGTCTTCGCCGCAGCAAGACTGTGACAACGGCGACTTCTCGTCTTCGAGATCTTGGTCGTCGTGTTCATTCCCCGTCGCCAACTCGGCCGCCTCCAGCGCGTGCATTTGGTCCGCGACGTACGCTACAGTCCTCCCCGCTGAAGGAGAAGCTTCCGCCGCGACAGATCATAATTGAAGAGATTGAGGTGCCAGCTTCACCTTCCCGTTCCGAGTCACGACTCAAGGTCTCAGCTTCTATGCCAACTTCTCCACGCCTGTCTATCACTCCACTGGCAACCCGTGCAAATTCAGATGCGGGAGTGATTGAGTATGACTCCGAAATAGCAACACCGGAAAAACCACTGCTTAACTTTTGTGGTGGCTCCAATTGGTCTATCATTCCACGGAATAGAGAAAGACTGGGTCTTGATTTATTCCGGCCCTATAATTTCGACAGAGATAAAGATGTTGAGGCGCGCACCCAGAGTGAGTTGAAACCTCTCTGCGAGTTCCGGAACCTGCGCTCGCTCAAGATCACAGGGATGATGCAGTCGTATCAAAGTTCTATTTGGCGAGCTGTGTGGCTGAACCCGGAGCTGGATGAGCTTGAGCTTGAAATGGTGTTGGAGCCGGAGATTGTAAATCGAATTCTCCAGGGCGAGTGGAAAGACATCAAAGAAGGATGGGCCATTGATGGCAGAATGGGTGGCGAACCAGTTTATTTGTGAGTTATTTGTCTTCCAATTGAGCGTGGTATATACGGGGTGGGGAGAACCTAACAGTTGATGCTAATTGTTATTTAGTGGAAAACACGGCACTGGCGAACTACACCGTGATATCGGATACGGAGAATACCTTGACAAGAAGTGCATTGAAGTTGCCAAAGTCCTTGCTATGCAAATGGGACGAACCAGTCGCCGCATTTCAATTCAGAAACTCACACTGAGCGGATTCGTCATCGATGCTGATCCAATAATCCAGTGGTTTGATCCAGAGAAGTTGCGATACATTCATTTCAAGGGTCAATGCATTGATGCTGGCTTCTGGCTGCCACTCTCTATGAAGACCGTTTCTATTGAAATTCCCCAGGAAACTGATTTGCAAGCTGTACCAGTTGGTATTGTCAATGTTGATTTGAAGAAAGATTTGAATGCTGAGGTGATTGTCGGAAAGAAGGTTATTGAAATTGTGAAAAAGGCTTTTATAGCCTCGCCTTAAGCTTATGGCTTCTATATGAAACCGGTATCTAAAAATATGTTCGTCGATTAAAGAGCTACATGAGCTGGGTTTAATACGTCGTGAGACAGTATGGTTTCTATCTTCTAGAGGAACTTAAAGTAGATTAAAGATAGCCCCTTCGTACGAAAGGAGTTGAAATAAATATCAAAATAACTTAGTTGATAGTGTTCTTCTATAAATTGGAATTGTTTACTACTAAAATCAAATAGTATAAACATTACTAATGAAACTATTAAATTTATAATAGGTGTAGCCATTGATGGGTCATGATTGTGGGCGGGTATTCTTTTACAAGGCGCTATGGATTTTTTTACAGCGAAAACCCTGAGAAGATTTTGATTCATGGAATTAACGGGCAAATACCCACGAGGCATGGATTATGTTACATGCAGCATAACCGAAATGAAAACGAAAAAACGAAAGTCAACTTGGCCTTTCTCAATCTGGTAAACTAGATCATAAGCAATGCTTGACCATAATTCATCAAGTGTAAACCGTGTTTGTCACTTTGACACCTTGATCACTGCAGCACCCCTTTCATGTTCTGCTGGAGAGGTGTGCATGTAGGTAACCTACGCACCCTCTTCCTCGATACGAATGGCGCCTTCGCTTCCGATTCCGTGAGACCAGAATCCATCCAGGTGGAGGGTACTATAGAAGTTAGTAAGGATAACGACTGGAGTGGCAAGCTTAGTCTTACATTCCCTGCGCACTGTCATGCGACACCACAAGCCAGTAACTCAGCAGACCCTGGGTAAAGATATCCTGAATAGCATAGAGGATAGTCTCGGTATCAACGCTAATTTTCAAGGCAAGAGTACCGGCCGCAAAAGCACTGCCATAAATTAGCCAAGCGCACCAAACCATGCCACCGGGTCGGGGCGGAAAAGGCAAACTTACATCGGGAACAAAGCGAGAGCTAAGAATGCGGACCCCGAATAAGCTCCAAAGAACCGTCTCGTCATGGCATCCTTGTTTTGTGTTGCCCGCTGCGCGTGGAAGCCGGCATGGTGGAGCATAGTCAAGTATCCAATGCAAGACAGCGTCAACCACGCCCACCGCGCAGAGGTATGTCCAGCAAACGAGCCAAATGCGGCAGTTGCGAGCATCACCCAGTTTGCGGCGATAGCAGCAAGGAGATTCGCGCCCGGGAGACCGGAGACGAGGGCGAAGTTCGTCAGTAGGAGAGGGGTTGTAAGAGCCCAGTTGACGAAGCGGAGCCAGAGGACAGCACGGAAAACACCGTCCTGTGTATCTGGGACATGTTTATTTTTGTGGATGATCTGGTGGTAATTGAATTCTATGCCTTGCTCGGTTGAGAGCGCGAGATAGGTTATGAAGGAAATGGTAGTGATCACCGCGCTTACGGTGTGGAAGACCCGCTTTGGCTGTGGGGTTGGGTTAGCTTGATGCTTATCTATTTTTGGCGGGACTTACAAGTGGAGCGCGGGCGGATAGACTGTAGAAGACTAGGGCGGAGATGCCCATGAGAACAGTCACGACCCTGGTGAGATGTTAGCTGGATATCATGTTTCTGGGATGTGGTGGATTTACCAGAGAGTACGTTTGCCGGTAGTATGGACCTCCTGGTAGATCGGGAAGCTCGGGATGACCGTGGGGATCGGCGCCACTGAAGTGGTGGTTGGTGGCATCGTGGGAGTTGGGATTGGGAAGTCGTCAAAGTCAGGCATGATCATATTGAAATGAAGATGAAGGTCAAGGTGAAGAAGGAAAAGATTGCAGCTGTGGAGCGAGAAATGTAGAAGGAAATAAGAGGCAAATCTTGATTTTTGTTTACATCACAGCTGTCGTCATCGATACAGGTGCAACGAAAGCGAAACAAAATCTTGGAAAAATTCGAAAAATTTGGGAAATAAAGCTGCAGGTTCCGGGTTTTGCCTGATACTATGACTAAAATACTGCAGGGGTACACTGCAGCTGCAGTGCATTGAGCCAATAATGGTGGAGATGAGAAATGAAAAATATGGTACATGCATAAATCTATATAGTACAGGTCGTCTTATGCGGATGCCTCGAGCTCGTCCAATACGCTTTCACACCGGTCGCAGATCCCATTCTCGGCTTCCACCTCGGGAACTGCGTATCGCCAGCACCGGTTACACTTAGAGGCCTGGGGTGCATAGACATACACCCGCCCCTGTCCATCAGGTAGCTCACAAGCTTCCTCATATTGCCACTCAGCCTGCGAAATCTCGGCTGGGACCGAGTCGCCAGGGTGACCGAGGGTGACTGATGAGACAACAAAGAGATCGGGTAGTTCGGAGAGGTATTGGTGGAATACAGTACTTGTGTCACCAGGGAGGACCACGTGCACGAATGATTGCAAGGACGAACCAAGTTGCTTCTTTCCGCGGGCCTGCTCTTGCAGGTTCTTGATCACCGAGTGCACTGCAACAATCTCCAGGTAATTCTCATTCAGGGAGGCATGCTGCCATTCGGACGCGGGGGCAGAGGTGATGCGTCGTAAGGGGTGCTCGCTGACCGATTTGATGGCGTTAGGGGTGTGCTCCCAGGTCTCCTCCACCAGTAGGGGGGTAATGGGACCAAGGACTTCTTGAAGGTGGTGATAGATGTAGAAGAGGGTGGTCTGGGCCGCCCGCCGACTAATGCTGTTCTCGCCTAGGGTGTAAAGTCGATCCTTAATGGCCTCCATGTAAAAGGCGGAGAACTCAAGGTTGGCCCAGCGGTTCATTATGCTAACAGCCTTGTAGAACTCAAAGTTCTCACAGGACTTGCGGGATGCAAGGACCATGTCCGACAAATGTTTAAGGGCAATTCGATCTACCTGCTGCAGCTGCATGTATGGCACCACGCATTTTGGCTGGAAATCGGCCAGCGCGCCGAGGAGGAGTTTGAATGTAACCCGGAACTTGTGGAGACTGGTGTGGACGGTCTGAAGAACCTGCTTGCCAATCACGACATCACGGGTGTAGTCACTACTAGCTGCCCACATGCGAAGAGCATCAGCGCCCAAGGCATCGTAGGTCGGACCTTGGTTCTCAGCCTGATTCTTGCCTTTACCCTTGCGTGGCTTGAGAGGGGGCAGGAGAGTTCCATCCATAATGGTCTGGGGCGCGATGGTGTTGCCAATAGACTTGCTCATCTTGCGACCATGCTCATCCAGAGTAAAACCGTGGGTGATGAGGTTGCGGAAAGGCGCACGAGGCACGCCAGTCTTGCCAGATGCGAGCTGGTGGGCAATATAAGTCAAGAGACCTGATTGGAACCAGCCACGATGCTGGTCGCTTCCTTCAAGATAAACATCTGCGGGGTGGCTGCGTCCCTCCATGGGAACGTCAATCTCCGACCAACTAGTGCCGCTATCGAACCAGACATCCATTGTATCTGTGCCCCGTCGATAGCCCCCAGAGTCATTTCGCAGCGATGACGGAATCCAGGCTGGGTCATCAGCGCTATCGGTCCACCAGGCGTCAATGCCTCGTTCCTCAATGGTTTTCATGATATGCGACACGCTTTCCTTGGTCAAAACCGCCTCACCAGTGGGTCGGTGGTAGATAGCAGGGATCGGTACACCCCAGGCCCGTTGGCGCGAAATGCACCATTCGCTGCGGTTCTTCACGAAGTTCTCCAGTCGGTGTTTGCCGGCCTCAGGGACGAATCGGACATCCTCGAGCGCTTTAAGTGCACTGTTGCGAATATCGGCAACATCAGCGAACCATTGTTCAGTGGCCCGGATGATTATTGGCTGCTTAGAACGCCAGTCGTAGGGGTACTTGTGATCGTAACGGTGCTGAGCGAGGAGTTGGCCTTGGGACTGGGCATATTCTAGAACAGCATCATTTCCCTCTCCGAGCACCGACTTCCCAGTTAAGCGAGCAGGGTCATGGGGCATGGCCTTTCCGGTAAATTTGCCGTCATCATTGACAGGTGCAAAGACCTCAATGCCACGAGCAAGACAGGCCTCGTAGTCGTCCATACCGTGACCAGGTGCGCAGTGAACCAATCCAGATCCAGAATCCGCAGTAACAAAAGGCGCACCGATGATCGGCTGGGGTTCAGCCTCCGGGCCCTTGAACAAAGCTCGGTAGGTAGTCTTCTCCGCCAATTCCGATCCAAGAATCGATGGCACAATGATATCCAAATCCTCATTTAACATATGCTGAAGATACTCAACTCGCGACTGTGCCACAAGAAGGTATCCGTGCGTTTCCGAATTAACAATGGTGTACTCCAGGCCCTCGCTGACGGCAATTGCAGCGTTGGCAGGCAGGGTCCATGGGGTGGTAGTCCAGATGACCGCGCTCACATCTTTCGATTGAAGCAACGGGTCCTTTGCGAGATGCTCCGGGATGTTCACCAAAGGGAATTTGACGAGCGCAGCGGTTGAGACATGGTCATCCTTGTATTCCAACTCAGCCTCCGCCAGTGCCGTCCCTGTAGACGGCGACCAATACACCGGCTTGAACTTTCGATAGATAAGGCCCCGATCCACCATCTCCCGGAAGATACCCAGCTGCCGCATCTCAAACGATTTGTCCAAGGTCTTCCAGTGATTATCCCAATCAGCCATGACTCCGAACCCGCGGAATCCCTTCATCTGGTCCTTGACCGTTTGCCTGGCGAGCTGTCGTGCCGACTTACGGATCACCGCCGCACTGACCGATTTATCTGCCACACCCATCTCGCGCAGACCTTGTAGCGCCTTCAGCTCAATGGGCAAGCCGTGACAATCCCAGCCGGGAACATATCGCACCCGCTTGCCTTGTCCCAATTGGAAACGACAGATGATATCCTTCAAGATTTTATTGAGCGCGTGGCCGATATGCAAATCGCCATTCGCATAAGGCGGCCCATCGTGGAGGACGAAGGGTTGGTTGGCAGGTCGTTCCTGACGCTGCCAGGCGTACAGCTCATCGGTGCATCGTTTGAGGTATTTTTTCTGGTCGGCCGGCGACACGCGCGGGGGGAAGGCCGATTTGGGGAGTTTGAGGGTTGATGTCCAGGACTTAGGAATGGACCTTGGCGGTTTCGACATCCTCCTGCATATCCTGTGGAGGTCCCTAAAATCCTGACGGTTCGTCGTGAAGCTCGAAAAGCGCGGAATTTGGAGATCGCGACGGAATCGGGGCTGTACAGACGAGACCAATGTTACAATACGTGAGCACACGAATAAGTAAATAAACCGTAATACGAATACTATACCCACGACCTCAACTACGTTCCATTTCTAGACCATTTCTATCACTTCACGACATCCTCTTAGAAGCTGCCAAATGCTGGAAAGGTCGGGGATCCCAAACAACTTGCCCAGGCAGGTACCGGGGTACCCAATCACAGTATTGATTGGGTCCCTGAAACCTGAAACACGAAACGATGACGATCATCAATCCCTTCGTAAATGCATGTCTCATAAGTTCGATGGTTTCCATAGTGAAAGTCGAGAACATTGCATATGCACCTGAACTGCAGACTACTGTAGATTTGTAAATAAACAAGCCTTAAATTGGGTGATACGGATATGTACTACTGGGCCTGCATCCTGTAATCTGAAGGCTTAGTCTAAACATCGGCCTGTATACAGCAATGATCTTCCAGTTCCAATTAGCCAACATCCATGCATGATTGGAAGCCTGAAATCGCCAACCAAGCAACCCCCAAAATAGAATCTTGTCAATCTTTGAAAAGCTTGTAAAATATGGAATTGGACCAGTCAGATTGTACCGCCCTGGAGCGGGATTCGTCTCTGCTCCGCCCACCGTGCCCACAATAAGCAATGCAATCGATCTGACGATGCAGCACGGTAATGTCACATGTAGATTCGGGCCCCACAATTGAAGCTGCACGGTTCACGAAGTATAAAGGGGGCGTTCTCCCCACTCTTTCCATCTGTCCAGCAACATTTCAGTCTAAATCTCGATTGCCAACATCACTATGAAGCTCACTATCGCCTCTGCTATCCTTGCGGCAAGCTCAGCCCTTGCTGTTCCTACCACCAAGCAGAGCAGCTTCCTGGCGATCACTGACTTCATTGCCATTGCGGGCCCCTCGGACCCTGGAGCATCTATGCAATTCGTCGTCACCGACCCCAAATACCCAAATGACACACCAACAGACTGCAACTTGATCTGGTAAGCTTCTACATCTCCCAGGTCACATGAAATTCAGACTGATAGTCTCTGCTATAGGGATTACGGGCAAATGCCCAAGTCAAGTGCTCGTTGCAATGATGGAGAGTACTATATCAAGTTTCCCCAGGGTGCTCCGAACTTCAATCTCTTTACTCTAGAGCTCCAGAGAGTCAATGGCTCAATCCCTGAGAATGGCCGGACTGTGCTAAACTCTAATGCCAATGGTAGCGCTCCTGGAACAAAGTGGATTTGCCAGGATAACCCACAGCCGGATGTGGAGATTAAGTGTGCCTACAACGGTACTCTTTACATGTCCGTTTGAGCATCTCGAGCTAGAACAACGGGAAGATACGCGGCGCTGCTCGGAGTGTTCAAACATTTGTCGATTTCTAGACTGTACATACGCTTCACTTAAGGAATTCGATATTCTGGATTTAGCCCTAGCCCTATTCAGTAACAACGTTTATTCACCGTCAACATCTTCTGAGTGAATTTCTCGCAACCTCTTTCTCCATCCTCCAGCCTTCTCTTCACCATTGCATCCTTTCTTTTTCCGATCTTCTGTCTGAACAATGTCTTTCAGCACATTCCAGGTAAGAGGAGTGAAGTCAAGACTTGTTCACAAAAGCCCTACCCCGGGTGTGGCCTGCTTTCTAATTTGACAAGCTGAATCCAATCCCTACAATCATTCCCTCAACCATTCCCTCAACACCTACCAAGGCCCCTCGCACTCCCAGGGCCTCTCGCACTCCCAGGACTCCTCGCACTCCAATGGCTCCTCGCACCCTCATGCCCTCGCCTGGTCTCATGGATCCAACCATCTCTCAGTCGGGCCAGGGCACTCACTCCATGGCCTCGAATGTGGCGTACACCAATGAGCCTACTCAACTGGCAGATGCGATTCCTCTCATGCAGTCTGCTATCTCTCAGACCGGCCAAGACACCCCCTCCATGGCCCCGAATATGGATTTTACCAGTCAGCCTACTACTCAATTGACGGCTCCCACAACATCCATGGCGGCCCCGGGGACTCCTGTTAATGCTCAGCCTACACATTTCGTAACACCCCCTCGCACACTTATGCCTTCGCCTCGTTTCATGGACCCAACCACCTCTCAAACAGGCCAGGGCACTCACTTCATGGCCTCGAATACGGCTTACAACAACCAGCCTACTCAGTTGGTTGATGCGATTACTCTCATGCAGTCTGATATCTCTCAGATCGGCCAGGGCACCCCCTCCATGGTCTCGAACATGGCTTACGCCAACCAGTCTAATCAATTGGCGGATGCGATTGCTCTTATGCAGTCTGCCATCTCCCAGATAGACCAGGGCACTCCCTCCGTGGCCCCAAGTATGGCTTACACCGGCCAACCTATTCAATGGACGACTCCGGGTACTCCCATGGAGTCAACCAATTCTCAGGGAGACCAAGACGCTCACATTGTGATCTCGAATACTCCTGCCAAGCCTTCGACCATGCCTGGTGGCAATCCTTGGCCCTCCCCGAGTTCATCTACCAACTCGCCCAATGGGAACACTATCCCAACCCAACCAGGCATCAATGAAGGTATTCTGGGTCAACAGACGGGGAACTGCATCCCTCCTGAGGGTCCCCAGGGCTACATGTCCGACGATAACATCTGGAACGAAGAATTCCGTGTTGGAGGCCCCCAGCTCTGCGCCCTCCCCGCGACTACCACCTTATTTGCTGAAGGCAGCCATCAGTACAGTCTTGTATGGGATGGGGACCTCATCAACCGGGTTTATCGGATGGCTCACCGCTTCAACATCGAACCGATTGAAGCGATGTTGGTTACACGCCAATCGGAATGGGGCCTGATGCCGGCACCTATTGTTACTGTGCTGATTTTTGCAAACCGAAAGAATATGGATGACTCGTGGGTGCACTGTGCTCAGTTGATTCGAAAGTACCTCACGACGCAGATTATGGAGCCGGACATCTCAGTCGAGATTGCGGACCCGAGGGCCTTCCCATGGAAAGGACCTGACTTCGCCCTGCCCATGTCTCCCCCTTGAGAAAGTCCTTATTTGTCTTAAGAATCTTTTTGTCTTAATGACTGCGAGCCTCCTTAGCGAACATTTTTAGCGAACACTATTAGCGAGCATTCTTAGCGATTCTTCAATGGCGATATCTTACTGCAAGTAATTATTTCCCTGTATTGCCCGTATAGAAAATGCCCACGGCGGTTGTTAATTGGTCACCATATCAATGATGTTAGGCAAGACGCAGTATGCGAAATTTGGAGTAGTATTATTATCGAGTGCGTACTGAGGTATTTACTCACCTTAGGCTACCCTGGAATATGAAGGTGATAGCAAAGTGATACCCACTGGCCTTTCCTGATATATACACTCGTTCGAATGGAGCATTATACTGCATGTTATCTTGAATCAAGCAAGGCCATATGCTCATCAATAACTAAGAAAGTAAGCAATGCTGTTCTTCTCTGTTCTCCGAACAATGAGTGCTGCTGCCATGGTCCACGTGTATTCATTGATGGTTACTTGTGTCAACCAATCTCATTCTTTGTCTTTTCTTCTTTGTTTCCTGTAACCTTGGAAGGCTAGGCTTCTCAAAAGGAAAGATAACAGTTCGTATACGGATTAGAGAACCAAGTTATCATTGTGAACCATAAATGTCATTATATCGCTGAATCTGATATCAAAGTATAAATAAAACGCCCCTCTTCCCACGCACCAAAATGCCCGAAAGGGTAGATCAGTAGACCGTCAGACAGCTGACAGCACCATTCTTCAAAACTTCGAACAGAAGCCCCGGGAATCCAAAGAGTTCCGTATTTCCCAAGCCGCCATCTTGTCCATCCGGACCGGTCCTGGGTCCTCGGGCCGTGGTTTCTTCCCAGCCCCCAAGGAACTCAACACTGCTCTCGGGACTATCGCCCCAGCCTCGATTCAATACCATGGGTCGTTGTGTAGAACGCTCTTCTGATTGGTTGCTATAAGATCCTTTCCAAACATCACGAAGCCGCTCAGATATTTCATCATATGGTGTTTCAGAAGTAAGACCATCACCGGACTGATCGAGATGGATCATCCAGCGGCTTCGACGGTGACGATTGAAGGGGTATGATCCTGGTACATTCCCATGGAGAACCAATTTGGTCACGGTCAGTTGAGATGTTGATAGTGGAGGGGTTGGATCCGAGATTCCTGAGTTCGGGAAGGCCGGCCCTGCTGTAGTTGGGTACGAGATGAAGGCATCGAAGCCGTGATGAAAGTAGTTGAAGAAGCATTCTGTCGGTAACGAGGCTGGGTCGCCAATGTTGCTTGGAGAAATTTCTTCATCCGAGTCATCAGTCACGCTGTTACTGGAGGAATGATCAGTGTCAGGTATATCCATAGCTCGTCCCGGCGGGGGGCTCATATGCAGAGGGTCCCCGCCGCTAGCCCCTGTTGCGCGGTGAATAGATATTCGTCGGTCGTGTTTACGGTAAATGGCATCCGGAGGACCAAACCCAGCGATCAGATCCTGGGGAGTGGTTTCTCCGAGGTTGATGAGCAACGGTGGACTCGCTCGCCGAATTACTTCTAGCTTCCCAGCGCCGAGGATATGAATTTCTTCAATCTCATCGGCGAAAGAATCGCGTGATTTTCCGGCGACTGCAGAAAATCGGGGACCTTGAGGAGGTTGGGTGAACAGTTTCATGCGAATATCGGGCCAGGAGGACCCTTGAAATATGGACATGGAGGTTGCCGGCAAAGCAGCGGAGGACGAAAGCAAGGCTACGAAGTCACACTGATCGGACCATGCTGAGTGTTGAAGAGGGAACGAGAATGCGACTCCCGGATATGACAGCACATAGGTGCCGTAAGAGGACCTGTCCGACGGCGGTACATACTCGCCCGGGTAGGATGGACCAAACAGGCGGTTGTAGACATGTCGAAAACTGGGACCTTGTGGGGATGTCGCCGGCTCATCTGTTTTGCCACTTTTAAGCACATCCTGACTCTTGTAGACCAAATTTACTCGAGAAAAGTCCAGCACTTCGATCAGGCGGAGTCTCTGGTCGGGGCCATCGAAGCGTAGGCGCAGTCCGTTGGAGGGCAACTGTAACACCACCGGTTTACAGAGAGGTTCAGTGGAGGAGTACGACAGATCGATCGCAGGATAGACGTGGGGATGGGACTTCACGCGGGTTAAGACGTTGTGGAGAGAAGCACCGAGAGCTGAACAATAATTAGCCTTATCTTCGTATGCAGATCATCGGAGATAGAGAGACGTACTGATAAAGCCCAGGCCTTTGCCAGGGAAGATTTGGACTGGTGCCGAGTTCCTGACAGTCATCGCGACGTTGCTGTGAGAATAACCATCCACCAGAAGAGCTAGAAGATAAGAAAAATAGGGAGAAAGGTAAAGGCAAGGGAAAGCAACCCTGAGGAATCACCCGCGGGGAAACCGCGATGACGCTCGGTCATGTGAGAGGGGGGATGACTGTTTTGAACTAGCCATATAAAGAAGGCGGTATATAAATGGGCCGATAGTGTCAAACCTTTGCTGCTGTGATATGCGGGTCACGTGTACTTTGTTTACGTTTTGCCCAATGGATCCACTCGTGCATCCCAAACAACTCAAACGATCCCCTCTTTGTTCCACGGTTGACTCCCCGTTTACCCACAACATCGAGGCACCGATCGTCTTCTTTTTGTTTCATTGCAACTTGATTTTTAGCCAAAATTAATCGCAACATCAAATACTATGGCCGGCCCAGCTCGGCCTGCCTCCTCCCTCCCTACGAAGCGGACAGGTTTGCGCCAGCCGACTCGACGTGCAGGTTCCGCCGTGCCGGAACAACGAGGAGTGTCGCCAGCAGTCACAGCTAAGCCTGCGACGTCATCAAATGCTGCTGTTACGACGCGCGCTTCAAAACTTAGTCCAGAGCAAGCTAGCGCGGCAGCAAAGCGAAAGGAGCGGGAATTTGAACGGGAGATCAATGAGAATACGAGCATCCATGTGGTCGTGCGTTGTCGCGGTCGAAATGACCGTGAGATTCAAGAAAACAGTGGGGTTGTGCTGTCTACTGAAGGAGTTAGTGGCAAGCAGGTTGACCTGTCTATGGGGCCCAATGCGCTTTCAAACAAGGTATATGCTTTTGACAAGGTTTTCTCTCCAGCTGCGGACCAAACCGTGGTGTTCGAAGAGACTGTCATGCCAATTCTTAATGAGGTAAGCAAGAACTCCTAACCAGACAGGGATCACCCGTTAACTGTGTTGCAGATGCTCGCAGGCTACAACTGTACCATTTTCGCATACGGCCAAACTGGCACCGGAAAGACATACACCATGTCCGGAGATATGACAGACACCTTGGGTATCCTGTCCGACGATGCCGGTATTATTCCGCGCACCCTCTATTCCCTCTTTCAAAAACTCGAGGGCACGGAAAGCACAGTCAAGTGCTCCTTCATTGAGCTTTACAACGAAGAACTGCGGGATCTTCTTTCTGCCGATGACCACACCAAATTGAAGATTTTTGAAAATGAGAAGAAGGGCCATGCGGCCACTATGGTGCAAGGAATGGAAGAAACCTACATCGATTCGGCCTCTACCGGTATCAAACTCTTGCAAATGGGCAGTCTCAAACGTCAAGTTGCTTCGACGAAATGCAATGATCTGAGTTCTCGCAGTCATACCGTTTTTACAATCACTGTTCTTACCAATCGGACAAGTGAGTCCGGCGAGGATTATGTTACTTCTGGAAAGCTGAACTTGGTGGATTTGGCCGGAAGTGAGAATATCGGGCGGAGTGGCGCAGAGAACAAGCGTGCAGCCGAAGCTGGTCTGATCAACAAAAGCTTGCTCACTTTGGGGCGAGTTATTAACGCTTTGGTGGACAAGAGCTCGCATATCCCTTATCGGGAGTCAAAGCTCACACGATTGTTGCAAGATTCGCTTGGTGGCCTCACGAAAACATGCATTATCGCGACAGTGTCGCCTGCACGAAGCAATTTGGAAGAGACTATTTCGACCCTGGATTACGCTTTCCGAGCAAAGAACATCCGGAATAAGCCACAGATCAACTCTCTTATCTCGAAAAACAAGCTACTCCGGGAAATTGGGATGGAAATTCAAAAATTAAAGAGCGAGCTCATTGCTACACGGAACCGCAATGGTGTGTACATGACACCAGATGCCTACGAAGAGATGAGAATGGAAAGCGAGTCTCGCAGAATTGTCAACGGAGAACAACGGGCAAAGATTGAGTCCATGGAGTCAAGCTTACGGCACAAGGTCCAAGAATTATTTGCTCTGACTGGAAATTTCAACACGCTGAAGGAGGACAATGAAAACACTCAAAGGAAACTCAATACCACAAGAGGCGCTCTGGAAGACACCGAAGTGAACCTGAAGAGCACTTCTGAGAAGCTGGATGAAGAGATGGCGGTTCGCAAGGCTCATCAGTACACCGAGAAAAGGCTGCGTGAGATAGGTGCCGATCTTCTATCTATGCTAGATGGCACCGTTGATGATGTCCACGGACTTCACGCTAAGATAGACCGGAAAGACGACCTAGAAACTGACAATCGTCAGACATGGCAAGCATCCACCGGAGAAGTCTGCGATGTCACTGAGAAGATCGATGCTCGTATGGAACACTTCCAAAGGCAGCATGCCATGCTGCTGGAGAGCATGTCTACCCGTATCCATGACTTTGTGGGCAGTGAGATTGGTGCCGTCCAGTCAGCTCGCTCCCAGCTTGAAGAATATGACTCCACCTTTGACAAGGTTGAAGCTGAAGCCAAAAGCCAGACCAGCGGTGCACACGATGAGATGAACGAAGTTCTTGAGGAAATCAAAGTCCTTCGAGAGGATGTCAAGACGAAGGTTGGGGAGGGATTGAACGGATTATCAGCTGCAGCTGCGCGAATTTCCGAAGAGGTCATTGGCGAATTTTCCCAGTTTCACTTGCAGTTGCACTCATCCTACAGTGCCCTTGGAAAGGATTTCAAGGGCATGTTCGATACCATGGCAGCTCACTTGGAACAACAGAAGACCGAGGTCAACCGGCTTCGACTTGAACTTCAGGAATCCAATCGCCAAGCAGTGGAGGCAAATCGCAAGGCCTCGTCTACTTTGGCCCAGGTCATGGAGGACGAGCAAGCCAGTGCCCAGGCTGAGCGTGACAATCTCATGTCTCAGATCCGAAATCTACTCGAAGATTCCAGCCAAAGGCAATCCATTCGTCTTAAGACCAAGGTCGATGCTCTCCGTACAGATATTTCCGCATCTGGGGATTCTCTGGAACAAGCGACAGTTCAATATGACCGACACGTTGACGAGTGGATTTTCAAGGAAGAACAGTTCGCCAAAGATGTTATCACATCTAGGGACGATATCAAGACCAAGATGCAACATGATTGGGAGACATTCGATCAACGCAATGCTTCCATCCAGCGCACCACCGAGTCTGTACACCAAGAGACTGTGCGTATTGTGGATGCACAGATGAGTGATATGAGCAAGCAAATGGAAGCACTAGATGATTTCGTTGCCAAGGCTCGATCTCACAACGGCCGCTTCCATGAGGCACAGCTTGGCAGTCTGGCTGCGATTAATTCGAGCGTGCGAGGCTCCCGTGAAGCCATCCGAGGTCATTTAGATGGCTTTGGTGAACGTGCCGGTCAACTTCAGGGTGATATCGACATGCATACTGCGAATATGGAGCAGTGCACGGCACCTCTGCAGAAGGAGGTCCGTCAGCCACTCGTCAATCTTCGGGACAACTTTGAAAGCCATCCTATGAAGGAATACATTCCATCTGGTGTCACGCCCAAGAAACGGAAGTACGATTACCCTACGCATCTGCCTCGCACTGAGTCCCATGATGGCCTGCGTTCACGACACCGAACCTCAAAGCAGTTTACTGCACTTCCATTTAACGAGGAAGAAGATACTCAGCCAGCCCCTGTCTCTAGCCCCCCCGCCTCCTCCCCTGCGAAGGCTTTTGTTTATAGCGATCCTGTAGAGGAGGTCGAGACCCGACGTTCATCAATGGCGGTGACTTATAACAATACTGGCCTTAGGGAGGTCGACCTCAACGTCGCTAAAACCCTCTCTGATATTGCCGACGATACCCCTATCCCCAGCAAACCTGATACCCCAGTACAGCCCCCAGTTGTGGATCTCGACAATACCCCTGCGAAGGACGAATCTGAGCCAACGACCCTCAAACGTCGTCGCTCTGACTCGACCAGCATGACCAACACCGTCGAGAGCAAGCTTCCCCAGAAGATGCTCTCCAAGAAGATGGCCGGCATGATGGAGGGCCGCGAAAATGTGCCCCCATCTGCTGCCCCCGGAGGCCGACGATTATACCGCAGCCGCGCTCCGAACTAATTGGATAACCTCCTTTATGTCTTTTGATACATTCGTTTTCTTTATTTTCACACACTTTTATTGACCTCTTGATACCCAATGTCGCTGGTGCTTGGTTGACCGGAGTTTCTGGCTAGGAAAACCATGTGGGATATTGTCATTCCTTGTTTTTTCTTTCCTTTTCACTTGTTGTACGATTGTTGATTTTGATGGACTGGACTTCATAGAAGGCGGATTTCTTACAGGCGTTGGGTGCTTTTAACATATTCTTCATACTTATTTTGACCAGGCTTTTGGTCTTAATCGCATACCTTGATCTACCTTATTTGTTCATGGTAGATTTCCTAAAATCAGCAAGTTTGAATGTAAAGAGCAGATTGGTATACGCGCATTCGAAAGAAAAGCTAAATTTCACCCATGGATCAACTCCTAAATGCGCCAGATCATGATCGCCGTGAAACGGGAAGCCATGACTACCCTTCCGCTTCATCCAAGGCCAGCTTCTGTTCGGGCACTTCGCCGTCTTGCGCCTGTTCCTCCGTACTCATCTTCTTTTCATGCGGCAGCTCCTGTGCCTGTTCCTGGTCCGCTCCGGCCCCAGCCTCTCCGTCACCACTATGAGGCTTTTCACTCCCGGTCTCCTCTTCCACATGTGCCGAATCAATAACGGTCTGCAACTCCGCCATTCGCTTCGCAAATTGATTCATCATATCCTCCAACCGCGGCGTTCCACGCTCCTTCCCAGACTCAGCAGCATATGGTAACCCGGCCGTCCCGTGAATCTTCAGCATAAGCCCATGTCCCGTCCCCTCACCGTCCTCGTTATTTTCGAATGTCGGCGCTGGAACCATCTCGCTCCTCATGACTTGCCAGTCTGGTGAGAAACTCTTTGATGATGTTACGCGGAACTGGGGATGGGATGCTGTTCCTGCACCGGGGGATGGTTGTGTTGCTGGGGATGTGGACATGGTATTCGTGGTTCCGGCACCGAAGTTTATGGTTGCTGGCGTTGCTGCGGGGGTGGTGTGCTCAGACGCAGGGACTGGTTCAACGTCTAATACCACGTATTTCTCTTGCACACCCGGGATCGGAGGTGGAAGAAACGTGGATGGCTCCCGTCCTTCTGACTCATCATGCTGTCCGATGTAGACATGTTTCTTGCTAGCGGGCAGAGCATCCTGCTGTGCTTCCAGGCTGCGGAGAGCTGCTTCGGTGATGATATCGGTGTCGTCGTCGGAGAAGATATAGTGCACGGTTGGGTGGTGGTATTCGCCCGCAGGGATATCTTCAATTAATGTAAAAAATGGCTGGAAGGCTGGCTGTTGTGGGGTCCCATCTTGCGCTTCAGCTGCTGGCGGGTCCCCGTGGGGTGACGCGACGAGCTCGGTTGCTTCTCCGCGACTATGCGGACCGTCCAGCTGGGAGCTGGATACGGCCTGTGGAATGGCTGTTGGACTGGAGGACTGAAAGGGAGGATGGGTCGGGTTGTTCAGAGACATCGCTGTCGCTACATCTCAATAGCTGAGCTGCTGAGATGATCCAGATGCCGCATAATCGACGACCCCGGGGAGCTTCTTATCGATAATGGCACGTGATCGTATCGCAGCGTACAGCAATGGAAACACATGTGATGCATAGTGCTACGACACTTATTCTATTTTTTAGTGGTTTCCAAGGTTCCCTCCGAACTGTCCCCCCAGGACAGGGGATTCCAATATAGTCGGCTACTTGCAAGGCCGCCAACGTTGAAGCTGCGACTCGGAAGTTGGGAATCAACAAGTTTGGATGTGCCATCACAACTATCAAAATATATCTCCACATCCCAATGACGACCTTCCAACTAAGTAAAATATTAGAGAAACTTTGAAAATACCGCCCGCAATTCTGAAGGGAAGAATCAGACTATACAGCCCATCTGCCAGCTAGGAAGTGGTCTTCCATTGCGCAAACTCAAAGTGCGCTGGTTGGGAACACGGTTTGTCGTAAGCACCCTGTGCATAAATCGCAAAATGAGCCCCAGTGTTAGGTGACTCCTTTCCTGATCGGCGATGAGTCAATGATGCGCTGGATATTTCACCCAATTTGATCAATTTCGATAGACTGATCTCCTCGGATGAGAAGAAGAGTTCATATCGCGTGGGATGCGCGCGGATGATGAGTTCTAGAGAGGATGTTTGTGCTAATTGATGGGTAGTTTCCTATGATTGTTAGTACGGTGGTACCCAAGAGCTCATTGATAGGGTAAGAACAAAGATACCTTGAACTCATCGCTAGTATTATCATAGCATCGTGATATAACCTCTAGTCCCTCCTGTGCATCATCCCAGGGCTTGCGGATTCCAATCGAAGCGTACGCAAATTGCGACCACCATATCGCCGCTCCCGCCTCATGACCAGCCTCTACAGGTGCAAAATACACCTTGGTCGACCAGTCACCCGAGAATCCAGTCTGTTTCTGCAGCAGCATGGACGGGCACTCGGACTGGTCGATACGATACGCATTACCATAGATACTCAAATATCCCGATCTTTCGGATAGAGAATAATCATCCTTCAGCGGCGTTCGCAAACGATACCATCCAAGCTGCATTGTGGGACCATTGAAGTCATCTCTCCAGATCTGTGGCCGTGGAACAAGATCCATACCCTCCGCCTGTATTTGGAGGCTAATTTTCTGACGGCCGTTGACAATTGGCCACCCATCAATCCATTCAACGGGAGCCATGAACGTTTCCCGTCCAAGCTGGGAGATGAACTCGGACTTCTCTCCTTGCGGTCGAACACCCAAGAACACGGCCCACCAATTTCCATTGGGAGTCTCAATGAAATCAAGATGCCCGGTATTGCGGATTGAAGCATCATTATCGTTGAAGATGACTGGGTTGACTGTTTTTTCTGGGCCGACTTCCCACGGCCCGAAAGGCCCTGTGGAGCTGCGACAAATCCACTGCTGATGGCCCTCATCAGTGCCACCTTCCGCAGTGCTCAAATAGTAGTGACCATCCTTTTTAAAGATGTGAGGGCCTTCGGCAATACCAATGCTGAAAGGCGAGATCCGATTGTATTTCACGGGCCCCAAGCATCGACCTGTAGCTAGGTCTATCTCTGTAGTAAACGTTGCCAATCCAAGGCCATGTTTCTTGACTCTGGGGTCGGTGATCATGTTGACGGCGGAAAAGTAAACTTTGTCATCGTCATCAAAGAAGAGCTTTGCAAATTAGTTAGCAAAAGCTTTGCATAGACATCTGATTAGATGTAAGCCCGGAGAATGGACCACTTACATCTTGATCAATACCAGGGACATCAAAAAATATTGGATCAGACCAGGAATCGGACTTCCAGATATCTGGAGTAGAGACGTAGAAACCACGCGGAATGACAATGTCCTATTGTTGTCAGCGATAGCTCAATTGACCAGGGCTTATCGTATGTGAAGAACTCACCCATTCCTTCGGCCGGAACCGATGCGTACATCCTACCGATACATAAAAACAGCCCTTGTTATGACGGATTGTTGGCGCCCAGAGCCCACCAGAGGGCTCAGTAGTTCGCATGTTCACTTGCGAGGGTCTTGTGATGACATGACCGATGAGATTCCATCGCAACAGATCTTTGCTGTGATAGATCGGAATACCAGGGTAGTACTCAAAAGTTGAAGTGACCAAGAAATAGTCATCATCTACCCGACATATGGATGGATCGGGATTGAAACCCGGGATGATAGGATTGTTGAATGCCCCGCTAGAGGACATGATGGAGAAGTTTGCCAAGTTAACTATCAGAGCTGTGAGATGTAATCGTGTTCACCTTCACGTTCAAAAGATTTTTTGGGGTACTGTAACTTAAAGTCCATGCTTGGTTTCGCACGTCAACGATAGAAACTGTGCGGAGTTGATGTGGAGTGGATATGGAGTGGAGTGGTGGAGTGCGGAGTGAAGGTGGACGTTGGCAACTATAGATCACACCGATTATAAGTGGAGCCGAAGGGCACGCCGACAGTAAAATCACGATTTATGATTCACGCCGAACGCCGAACGCCGCAGACTGGATGAAACGCAGGAGCGTCATTTGTATTTCATTTTCACGAATTGCTAAGGAAATGGTCCAAAATATCCCCAAAAGCCACAGCCAGGCGATGACATTTCATAGCGCGTAAACAATTGCGGGCATCTGCAACCTGACACAGCAGCAAATATGCTGCTTGCGAAGTCACCTCGCCCCGATGCTCAGTAATGTCATCTCTATGTTCTCGGTTCCATGGGTCCTT
This sequence comes from Penicillium sp. S1602, assembly GCA_023626355.1. Taxonomy (NCBI): domain Eukaryota; kingdom Fungi; phylum Ascomycota; class Eurotiomycetes; order Eurotiales; family Aspergillaceae; genus Penicillium; species Penicillium sp. S1602. The sequence continues at coordinate 129,319 of JAMAGW010000016.1, read as the reverse complement.
GCTGTTGTATCCCGGCCCCGGAATATTTGAGACTAGAGGCATACCCTGATGCTCAATGCTGGTAATCAGACTACAACTCCCAAACCGTGACATGACCCAGAAGACAAGTCCACTCATAAAGAGGCAGACTGACAATTCGAATCCACTCCGCTGTGCCTCTCCAGCGGCAATAGTCTCATGTGCTACCTTGACCATTTGGATCGTGCCGTCTAATATGACGTGGGCCCTCTCTTCCTGAAGCCAGTTGCGTAACGACTGCTCGGATAACGCAATATCCTCCTTCGAGCCAGATCGACCGGCAACAATGTGTAGGTCTGAGAAGTTGATGCGAAGTGCCAAGACGGCCAGATGATAGAGAAGAATGCCCGGAAAGTTCTTCTGGTTGCGATTGATGGGATCGGCCTGGTTACTTTCCCCATAGAAGCTGGCCCAGGTTTCCAGAGAAGATTCTAGCCAGGTTCGTCGCTCTTGTAGCGATGTGCCGATGTGCTGGGGTGCCATGGACAGTGGAGAACTTAGTAGCCCTGTGGGATTGAGCATGCAGATTGTTTCCCGCCATTCGAAGACTTGTGTGTGCAATACGTAGGCGTAGAGCGTCCCGCAGAAGCCATCAAGGGGTGGAAATGGTAGAACATCGGGTATTTCTTTGTACAAAAGGATGCTTGTTAGGGTCGTTAAAAAATATGTGCTTGGAGGAATATCAGCCGGTCCCAGCAAAGCCTTCCAGGCCCAAACCGTTGGAGCATTCCAGAAATGATCCGCGCATGGCAATGCGGCGTTCACAGTTTCAGCTTTGCTGATGTATGGCTGGCGCTGAAAGAAAGCTGCGATTTGACAGTCCAGTATCTGAAGATCTTGTTAGCGGATTCTCATTAGCGTCGATCGAGGGAATAGTAGTACTCACATAAATGGAAAGTCCCAGTCGCTTTCTTTGTTCATCTTGGATCCACTCCATCCATGTCTCACTTGCTGATTTCCGCCTTTGCCTGGATAAAGGCTGAGAAGTTTTAGTCTGTTTCCTTCGACAATCTAATAGTTGACCACGTTGGCAGTAGACAGTCAGCTCACCCCGGTCCCCCTCAGCACGTTCATAGGCCAATTTATGACCTAACCACATGGCAGCGAGCGAGACGAGGAAAAAAGCAAAAAGATTCTCAAATAATTGCAACTGATTGACACATTTTGTTAGTCGACTCTGATAACAATCATGGTATTGCAGAGGCCAGTCAATGTTATCCTGAACGTTCTGCTTATGATCTATGGGGTGGAATCGTTCTCACATGTCTCGAGTCTCTTTGCTGCATCAACTTGATCGTCATTCTGACCCTTTCCAGATACATCAAGGCAAATCTGCCTTGATTAGACTCCGAATAGCTGGAGCCTAGGATGGCCATCGCAAACAAAAGTATGGGTGAAGAGTTGTTTGGATCAAACGTTGGCAGGTGGACCACAGGGAAGCGAGGGTGCACGTGGACGAAATACAGCCGGAGGAAATATTCAATTCTCAAGCTAGACGGGAAAGTCTGCTTGATCTTGTTCTTTTGGCTGCAAAAACCGTCTAGTAATGGTGACATGACAGTTTCAAACATCAACGCATGTGTCTTTTCTGTAACTCGGCCACTCGTCTGCACCTTCCCCGTGTTTGCAATGAGAAAGTCATTTTGTTCATCATTATCAACATAGGCAGCTGGTTTTGATGAGCTGAAGTGCGCACTCTGTTGAATTGGACTGACGTCTCGGCTTTCGTAGCCAGACCATGCTCGAGGCTCATTTTCATAAGGGCCATTCTCATTAAATGCAGGTTGCCCTGCATTTGAGTCAGGAATGACGCCTGCGTTATTGAGTTCTGTTGCCTGACCAAGGTCATCGAATGAATGTACAGTATCAAGAGGACTTTGGGTGGATATTCCTTGTGACAGAAAGTCCACAGCCCAGTCCATATTGACGAAGTTTAGCCCCTCGCCAAAAATTGGCCACTGGAAATTCCAATCTGTTGCCTCAGAATGCCCAACAGGAAGGACCGGGTCTAGAACGGAGAGAGAATTGGAGACAGACAGCCGAGGCTCTTCTGAGTTCTCTAAGGTTTGGTCGTCTGGAACAGGTGAAGGGTCGCTTCCAATTTGAGCTAGTCGCTGACGTTTTGTGGGAGTAGGACGGTCATCTGTTTGGCCTAAAGTATGCCGCTTCTTTCTAGGAAGTTCCGATGGGCGAGCTCCATCTGTTGTGTGGATTCTCCTGTGTCTGTTTAAAGTGTCGCTGGAAAAGGATGTCAGAATCTCGATCAACCGATTGACAATCCGTTGTAGAGTGACTCCGTAGCTCACCTTCGGCCAAATCTGGCTGGGCAATCAGGGCATCTATATTGCCCTTGATCCTCATCATCTTTCATATCACTTTAGTCATGCTCAATTAAATGCAGCTGATTGACCTGGGGTGATTCTTACGTTTTTCTTTGAAATGCCTCACAAGGTTTTCACGACGTGTAAAAGTCTTTGTGCACTCGGGGCACTGCTTCTTCAGGACTGTTTCATTATTCATGACGTCACAATACCCCAAAGGTGGCCCTATCTGCCCGTGAGGATGCGATATGGCAAGGAGGTTGGAGTGCGTATTAGTGGACGGGAAGTGGACGGTGACATATGGGGAGCGGACGGAGTGGAGCTAAAGGCGGGGCGGGGCGGGCACGAGCGGACATACGCCGACGGAACCCATGCGTCCACACTTGCTGCAGTATCCGGCTTCTCCGATTGCCGAGTAGATAAATACATTTCCATATTCTCAATATCTTGGTATGGGCATATCTTTCTTGAATTAGTGGCGAGAGGTTTATTCTGGACATTCATTTAGTCTGGCATCAATGTTGTAGCTCATTTACACCCTTGATTCAATTTCCTCAGTATCCAAACTCTCTCCTTACACGTTCTTTTCTGGATCCCAGGCAAGTGAAGAGATGACCAAAATACCGATCAATGGTGCATCTAAAGCTACCAGGAACTCCAACTCAGAGTACCCTTACAGAGATCAGTTGCCTCTTCTTTCTCTAGAGGAAAAGGTATCCTTGATTTCTGGCGTGAGCTTCACCAACACAGCAGGTGTGCCCCGCTTAGGGATTCCTACATTGAAGGTAAGTACTCCAGCACACGATTTCAAGTTTTATTGAGACACAATGTCTAACGAAGGCAAATAGGTCAGCGATTCGATAAATGGGGTTCGTGGATCTCTATCCCATCTGGAGGATACAGGGACAGCTTGCTTCCCAAGTTCAACATGTCTTGCGTCAACCTGGAATACGGATCTGATGCGAGAATTTGGTGAAGAAGTGGCCCTGCAAGCAAAATCCAAGTCCGTCCAAGTTGTGTTGGGTCCCAATATCAACCTTCACCGAGATCCGAGAGCGGGTCGCAATTTCGAGTCTTTTAGTGAAGACCCTCTGGTCACTGCCCGAATGGCCGCTGCCATTGTAAACGGGATCCAGTCTCAGGGTGTGGGTGCTTGTGTGAAGCACTTCGTCGCAAATGAGAGCGAAACAGTGCGCAGGCATTATAACGTCGATGAGTCCGGCGATAGCAGAACAATGCGCGAGATCTATCTACGCACTTTCCAGTACTTGCTACAACAATCAAGTCCTGTTTCAATCATGACAGCGTGAGTGTTGTATCGTTTCTCTTTCATAGTTGGAGTTGAGGCTAATAATTCTTCCCTAGGTACAATGCCCTAGATGGACATTTCTGCAGCCAGACTCCACTTATCAAGACTTTACTCCGTGATACATGGGGTTATGATGGCTGCATAATGTCAGACTGGTACGGCACTAAGGTTACAAGTGCAGCTTTAGAAGCGGGACTTGATCTGGAGATGCCAGGCCCTTCCGTATTCCGTGGATCAAAATTGATCGAGGCTATCAATCGCAAAGAAGTACCAGTGGAAGCACTGGATCTTGCTGCTGGTAATGTTTTAGCGATGATTGATAGGACATCAGCCAGTCATAGCGACAAAGAAGAAGGTTCTCGAGTATGCGAAAAGACCAGTGCTATAGCTCTGAGAACGGCGGCAGAGGGCATCGTCTTGCTCAAGAACCGCGATAACAGTCTTCCACTCAACATGAAAAGTGATACTAGGGTGGCGCTGATTGGAGCTGCAGCTGTCAACCCATCCATGACAGGAGGAGGCAGTGCCTGTGCTAAGCCTCAGTATACCCATACTCCCCTTCAATGCTTTCAGAATGCCTGCATGGATCCTACGCAGGTCTCATTTGCTCATGGCGTCAATCCTAACTATGCGGTGCCTATGATGTCCCCCAGAATTACACAAGCCCGCAACGGCCATCCTGGTGTTGATGTGGACTACTTCATGGATGGTGTCAAAACACCAGTATATTCCGAGCATATTGAACAGCCTGTTGTAGTCATGCTTGGAAGACTAAAACCTGGTCTAACAGAACAAACAGGGTTCCACTACATCATGGAGACTACCGTGACCGCGAGGAACAGTGGTAATCACAAGTTAGCAGTTCAAGCTACTGGAGACTTTACCTTATCTGTGGATGGAAAAGAGGTAAAAATAATTTCCTCCCTAAGAACCTTGGTATGGATCGTTAACTTATAGAGCGCAGGTAATATCAAAGCCTGCCCCGGAGATGTCGGTTGAGGACTTCTTATTTGAACCCAAGAAGCTGGAAAGCATTGTTGAGATTCAAATGAATGCTCAGCAGCCCTACAAAATCACCCTTCGGGCCCATTCCAGAGACATTTCTTCAGGAGAAGGAGAAATATCTCCCCATTCAGCCAAGTTATGTTTCGAAGAAGAACATGATGACCGCGTTGCGATCGCCGAGACAGTCAGCGTCGCCGCGCAATCCGAAGTCAGCATTATTATGGGCGGCCGCACCCGTGAGCATGAGTCAGAAGGATTCGATCTGAGCACACTGAAATTGCCCGACAGTCAGGTCCGCATGATCAAAGCCGTGGCCAGTGTCTCAAAGAAAACAATACTTGTACTGCACTGCGGCAACCCAATTGACGTCTCGGATTTCATTGAAGACGTCGACGTGGTCTTGGCTGCGCATTTCCCGGGACAGGAAGGTGCCCAGGCCATCGTTGATATCATTACTGGAAAGACGAATCCAAGTGGAAGGCTTGCAACCACTTGGCCCATATCTCTAAGTGAAAGCACAGTCCCATCCTTTGCGCACTTTCCGGCAAAGGACGTTGGCAATGGGCCCGTCATACGATATAGTGAGGGGTTGCAAATGGGCTATCGCAATCATCTTACTGCATCTTCTGCTCGATGGCCCTTTGGACATGGTTTGTCTTATTCCTCTTTCAAGTATAACAATTTGAACGTTGTGCGCCAGGACGTGGTAAATGGGGAGAGCTCTGTGGGATGTCGAAACAAGATGATCACCATAACTGTTGATGTCCATAATACGAGCCAAAGAGCGGGATATGAGGTAGTCCAAGTGTACAGCGAGCCCCCGGTAGATCGTGTTATTTGGAAGCCACGCTCTGAGCTCATTGCCTTTACCAAGGAATGGCTCGAGCCGGGCGAAATCAAGCAAATAACACTTTCGGTTTCCCAACGAGATATCAGTGGCTACTGGGATCGTGCTGCCAAGGTCTGGCGGTCTCTTAATGGAATGTATAAGGTTATTACAGGTGGAAGTGCGTGTGCAGCTTATCTGCAAATAGAGGATACAGGGATCTGGAACGAGCTGTGATTTCATCATTCGGGACTTTTTTCTTTCTGTCTTTCTTTTATCTTGTGAATTATCTCAACTCCAAGTATTTACTTTATACCCTCTACAACATCTCGAAGTCTGCTTGACTTGAATTGAATATCACTGTAAAGATTGGCCTCATTCCTAAGAACTCCAGGTAGCGACTTGTACAGGCCCACCAAGGCCGAGATTGTGCACGATATATAAGTTTTTAGCCTAAAGAAGTAAGGCTGAGCAGTAAAGTATGAAAGAGGATAGGATGAGCTATGATTTACCTAAGAGATTGCCTGTGTTCTGACTATTGAAGGTGGACGCGTGCTCGCTTAATCAATTCTTTTCAGTCACTCCACTCCACTCCGCCGTCCACCGTCCACCATCCACACGTCCGCATTGATCCTTCTGTGGAGACTCCATGCCGACCCCCAGGTTTACCAGGTTCTCCGCAAAATTTCCCCGATATTTGAGGATGGAGCTGCTTTGATTCAAATATGTGGGCCTGCCTCGACTTTGTCACCCCTCGAGTGCCCATCACTATCTCAGTTTCAGACTTGCAGAGCGCCCTGCCTGCAGCCTCTCCTCTTCCCCCCCACGTTTGGTAAGGGCACTGGAAAAACCGTTCTCATCATGACCATGGCCTTGTCCCCTCGCAACTCATCTACGGATTTGGATGTGAAGGAAGGGAAGAAGGGTGCCACTTTGGAGTTGATTGAGAACGTCTCTCAATCCCAGGGACATGATGGGCCAGGGGAAGGTGCCTGGGCCTCTGCAAAGAAGAACCCCATAGTTGTGTTGTATAGCATTGGTGCTTGCGCAAGCTCAATGCTTTGGGGGTTTGATATTGGTATGACCCTTTCTCTTTGCATATTCCAATCGATTTTCTAATTATGTGATATTCAGGTGTCAACTCTATCTCTGTCGCACTGCCTGGGTTCAAAATGGTCTTTGGCTTTGAATATCAAGGCGAATTGCTGATATCTGCAACTTGGAATGCTCTCTGGACGGCTATGACCTCGCTTGGCATGCTGATTGGTGCGTGTCTTTCATCTTTGCCCCCAATTTGATCCCATACCCATTAGTTTCACAGGAAGTATAATCTGTGGCTACCTTTCAGACCGTGGCGGCCGAAGACTTGGGTTTGCGGTAGGATCTGCCATTTCTTTGTTGGGTGTTGGGCTTGAATACGCTGCCACTGGTCCTGGTATGCTTCTGGCTGGAAAGATTGTAAGATTATCTGTGCCCTCTGCCTCTGTTTATGCGGGAACTAAGACTCGACTTGGAGGTCAACGGTTTTTCTTTGGGATTTTTTCTCACACTCAGCTCCGTCTATGCGTCCGAAATCGCTCCAACTGCCTTGCGTCCATCATTAACTGCCGCGGTCAATTTGTTTATCAACGCCGGTCAGCTTACGGCCATCGCTATTGGAAACACCCGTTATTCCATGTTAAGCCCGTCGTCTTATAAGGTTCTATTTGCGGCACAGTGGGCTTTCCCATGCTTTATTGCCTTGGTTACACTTGTCATGCCCGAGAGCCCCTGGTATCTTTGCAGAAAGGGTCATATTGACATGGCAAAAAAGAGCCTTGAGAGACTGCATCTGAAGTCGACTGATACATCTTTGATTTTAGAGGATATCCATTCCTCTATCGCTGATGAAAGAGCAGTCGCCGAAAGTCAGAAAGATGCTTCTTACACAGACTGCTTCCGAGGCAGCAATTGGCGCAGAACACGCATCTCATGTGGAATGTTTGCAGTGCAGCAGTTCACTGGGATCGCATTCTACTCGCAAGCTTTGTACTTTCTGGGTATTTCTGGACTTCCCGTCAGCTTTACTTTCAAGTTAGCACTGGGAGGATTCGGAGTAGCCATGTTTGGAAACATCGCCTCGTGGTTTATTATGAATTACATTGGTCAGCCCTTATGGTCTCTTTTTGCTAATCTCAAGGACTAATATAGATTTTCGTTCTACAGGTCGCCGACCACTTTTGTTGACAGGAATTGCTCTTAATGCGCTATTGCTGCTGTCTGTTGGTGTGGCTGGATGTTTCTCTAGCATGGCCGCCTTATACTACGTTGGCTATGTTATGAACTTTGCCCAGCTATTCTATGCTCCAACCGTTGGCGCGGTCAGTTGGACGATTAGTGCCGAGGCCAGCTCCATCAAGCTCCGAGCCCAAACGCAAAGTCTGGCTATCGTGACAAATGCATTGGTTAGCTGGATCATGAACTTTATTGCGCCCTACCTAATCAACACTGACAACGGTACGTCGAATGCCCAATGAACCGTTAATATACACGAGCTGACTTTTTATCTTCCCAGCTAACTTGGGTGGCAAATCTGCATTTGTATGGATGGCGCTTTCCTTCCTGAGTCTGATCTGGGTTTGGTTGGAGGTTCCAGAGTTCAAGAACCGCACCTTTAGCGAACTTGATGGGATGTTTGCCCAGAAGATACCAACCAGGCAGTTCACGAAGCAGGCGACCGAAGTAAATCGGAGTCCTTGAGATGCTGGTGGGCACGCAAGTATATTGCTCTCTCGAAGAAGCCGATGGGTTGGATATATTCACACGCTCTGAGCCTTCCAAGGCTGTATGGTGCAGAATAATGTAGTAGTAGTGTAATATGGGAAATACCAAACCATGAATAATTGAACAGCACCGATCCTCACCGGAAATTGTATGAACATTTGCCTGTGCCATTGTTGTTGGTTTTCAAATGTTGCGATATGACTGGCTCTGACCTCGCACTCTCTACTAGGGCCGCTTATTCCCGCCTGACGTGATTGGAGTCGGAAATGGCTTGATCGCGGAATGAACAGCTGAATTGGGTGTTCGAAAAGTACCGCATGGACGCCACTGATTACAGCCACTATGACATGAAAGTTTTAGACATGGAAATTGGATAAGAAAGTCTTATGGAGGAATTGCTTGTTGGGGTCTGTGTACATATGCAATACCCCACATAGTCTAGCATTGAGGGTGACTTCCCGATTCCACGAAACACCGAATTATGCAAGAATCAACAATAGAACGCAGGGGTATCCTCCAATTTGCCCAGCCAACGCCATAGAAAACCATGTAAAGCACCATCATTGCTCAGATTCCTCCGTTTCTTCCGTTTCCTCGGTCTGTTTCCATTCAAATTCTAGGGATATTTAGCATATTGTAGACCAGGTGTGTGAGGGTTACATACTTTGGCGACACATAGGACACAGTCCCTTGGAGGATTCTTGCTGAATCCAGGTCAAAAGGCAGTGCTGTTAAATCGGTCAGTGGCGCACCATACTCCGGACCTCGATACCTCATACCATATGAAACGAATGCCCACATTTGCCGAGCACTAGAGGCGATTAGTCAGGTCTTCAACGGGTCGATTGCGACTTACGGAGCGAACAGTCATCGCCGGGGAATTTGCAGGTCGGACAGGTTCCGTCGAACTGGACACGACAGATACCACAGACTTCATCCTCGGGCATATCCCAATGCCAGGTGGCAATGGCATTCCATTCCTTCAGCTTCACTTTCATGGTCGGATTAATTTGGGAGCAAGTGGTAGGAAATTTGCGGAGAGAAATGAGTTGCTGATAAGCGCGGCTTTGTTTATCGGCTTTATCACATGAGTTTCTCCGCACCAAATCAACAACTCCACTCCTCATTCCACTCTAAATGTAAAGAAACGGTGCCTTTCTTACACCCCTCAAAATCATGGCTTTCGCCGCCATCCGTTCATCGCGTTTGTTTCGTCCCGCCATGTGTTCTCGTATCCCGGGTACTCGCCAAATCTCCTTTTCCTCATACCTGGTCACCCCCAAGGAGCTCAATGAGGCTCTGAAAAAGAACCCGCCCACTAAAATCTCCACTTCGCCACGAGTGATTCCACTGTGCGCAGCATGGTTCATGCCAAATGACCCCGAGGAACGTACAGGCATTGAGTCCTTCCGCAAGTCGCGCATTCCGCAGGCCCGCTTCTTCGATCTTGATGGTATCAAAGATCAAGACTCGCCTTACCCTCACATGCTGCCAACATGTGAAACATTCGCAGATGCCATGAGTGAATTGGGGATTCGGCGTGATGACGAAATTGTGGTTTACGATACCGCCGAGTTGGGTATCTTCAGTGCCCCGCGTGTAGGCTGGACCCTACGCGTTTTCGGCCACCCCAATGTTCACATTCTCAATAACTACCGCCTTTGGACTCGCGAGGGACTTCCGACTGAAAGTGGTGAGCCTGCATCCGTGGAGAAGAGCAAGTACCCCGTCCCGACCTATGACTCGAAGATGGTGATCTCCTTCCGTGAGATGAAGGAGTTGGCATTGGACTACGGCAAGGAGGGTGCAGAGGAGGTGGAGATCCTGGATGCTCGCTCTTACGGTCGCTGGGCTGGAACTGACCCCGAGCCACGCCCGGGTCTCTCATCGGGCCATGTGGCTGGATCCAAGAGCTTGGCTTTCCAGGAATTGTTGGACCCGGAGACCAAGACCTACCTGTCTCCCGAGGAACTGCGCAAAGTCTTTGAGGAGCGCAAGGTGGATCCCTCTCGCTCAATTATCAGCTCTTGTGGTACTGGCGTGACGGCGACAATCATCGAAACTGCTCTGGGTCAGGCCGAGTATGGCGATCCTAATCTGCGCCGAGTATACGATGGCAGCTGGACGTAAGATTTCCCTTGTCTCAATTACTTTGCACCACATGCTAACAAAATCAACAGTGAATGGGCTCAACGGGTGAAGGAATCGGATCATCTTATTAGGAAGGTGAAGCAGTAGGCTCAAGGCATTTCTTAAAGGTTATGTATGATTGATAGGCTGGAGGAATGATTCCTTTCTTTCTCATTTGATCCTTTCTTTTTCTATACTGTTAGACGATATTCCCCGTGCGCATCGCATTTAGAACTCTCTACTTGACTTTCATCTTGAATCTTTTGTTCTTCATATCTTTCTTTCTGATCACCTTGTACTCTCCTTCGGGGCTTAGTTCTAGGTAACTTGCACCTTTGGAACCTTGGTTCGGCGCTTAGTCAGCGCTTCGTCTCAGCCTGAAAGCCGATTCGATTCTCCATTGACAACTTGCAAATCCCACTCCTCAGCGCTATCCTGGGTTGCACCGTCTTCAAAGATGCTGCAGATGATTCATTGTGTTTTACATAGTGCGTTGCCTTCGCATCCCGGCGTCCCGCTGCCCCCACATTCCCAGACCACCCCAAATCCGCAAACCTCCTTCGTGGGACTCTGCTGACCCAAACTTCCCCCTCCTCCAGTTGCGGCTGTCTTCATTTCCAGTTCCCCTGTATAGGGTAGGACTGCTCTCCGATCTTCCTCCGACCGACACTTGACCTCTCCGCCATGTCGACCGGACGCAAGGTCTTTCACTGCGCCGTGGATGAGACGGCTCTGACTACCAATATCAGCGAGATCAAGAAATGGACTACCAACGGGTCCATCGATCTTATTGTCCCTCTTTACAGTAGGTTCTTTTCAAATATGAAACGAGAGCGAACTAGCTTCTCCGAGATCATTGCTAATCGCACGGTTCACTTTCAGCCCTTGAGCGGCTCCACGCCTTGAAACGGGCGGGATCGCAAACCGCCATCAATGCCCGCGAGGCCGTTCGCTTTCTCGACCGAGTCACCTCCGGCAAAGACACCATCTCCCCCGATCGAGTCGAACTCCAAGGTCCCAATCAACTGTTCGAACACTGGGAGGATGCGGAGAAATTCTTCCTGCCGGAATTCGAAGAGGAGCCTGAGGCCATCACCGACGAAGCCAATGCGGTTCCCGATGTTCCGCGATCGCCGACCAAGCAACAGGGAATCACGGGCGCATCAGCTTCGGATGATTTGTCGCAGATGCTGCTCAGCAGATTGAACTTCAAGAAAGATCCCGATGCGACCTCCAACACCTCCGCTGGCTCCCCGAGCGGGCCAGCCTCGCGCACTTCGTCTCGCAGTTCGCGCACCAGCCCTGAATGCGCTCAGCATGAGAATGGAACTTCGAACAAATCGGAAAAGGGCAAGGCGGGCCATCAGCGCACCATTTCGGCGTCTACGATTCCCGTGGCCCCTGCTGAGTTACGCCCGTTGCTGAGTGCTCTCCTATGGCGCTTGCACAGCGGCCCGGATGGTGAGAACTCTGCCAAAGGCTGCATTCTTGTATCCAACGACAGGGCGACTCAGATCTGGGCTCAGAAATTCGGCATTGGTGTCAAGAATATCGTTCAACTGCGTACTGCAATTCAATACGAAGAGCGCGAGTACAAGAACCGCTGCAAGTACGTTGAGAAGACCCAGACCCAGACCCAGGCTCCCGAACCCAAAACTCTCCTATCCTACGAAGATGAAAGCGACGAGGACGAATTGGTCTTTGTTCCTCGTGGTCGCGGCAATGGCAAGGGCCCCTCTCGGGGTCCGCGCGGCGGGGCATCTCGCAAGGCGGCTGCAAAGGTCAGTCCCCCAGCCGTCACCGAACCCCCATCGACCGCGATCGAAGTGCCCACTCAACCTATCGACCCGAACTCGTTCAGCCGATCTATCGGTGGGGTTAAGGCCCCGCCTGCCGTCGATCTGAGCCCCCAGCAGGGCGGTGGTCGTGGTAACGCAGCCTCCCGTCGCGGTTCCAACGGGCGCCGCGGTGGAGCCAGCCGTGGATCCAGCCGTGGTGCCCCTCGCGGTGCTGCACGAGGTAACGGACGAGGCCGAGGCAAACTTTGGGTTCCTTGATGGCATGAGCGGGTCTGCTGAGACCAACTCTGTTGGATCTCAGCCGATCAAGTGAACATGTTGAAATGAATGCATCCAGACACCGGACAGGTTTGTCTTCTTTCCCTTACAGGACAGGCATCTCGCACGAGGTGAAAGCGATTCGTTACTGTGCTTGTCTGCAGGACGTGTATCTTTCTCTCTCTGCTTCCCCTTCTCCTTCATTCCCACCCCGGCATGACTCCCAGGATCACACAACACGGTCGGAAAGCCGGACATGATACCATGGGAGGATTCGATTCGATTCGATTCCGATTCTCGGAGGGACTGCTCTATGGATTTCTTCCTCAAGGAGCCCGCTGTACCTTTTGTCACCTTGGAAATTCCTTTGGGAGAAGATATGGGTTGCCGTGTTTCCCCACGAGAAGTTGCTTTCTATCTTCTTTTCTTTTTTGTGACTTATGGAGGCCAAGTAGATTTGCATTTCCCTAAGATCTACATGGGATTTTGATTTATTTCCTGATTGTCCTACATACGTGTAAAATGTGAATTTCCCTTACAAAACTGAGAAGTGTAAGATAAAGTTGACTTCCCCGCGTGACCCAAAACCTAAAATCACTTGACTTTCGACTTTCCACTTGACTTTCGACTTTCCACTTGACTCTCCCGCCCATCTTCGCTTCCCTCTATTTTCTACATCCATTCCGGTCCACATTCCTTCACTATCAATATTTCATCATGTCGATTGACGAAACTCCTCTGGGCACTGCCCCCTATGAACGCCGCAACTCGCTGGAGAAACACCTCCAAACCCGACCGGACCCGCAGGACCTCAAGGACCGTCACATCCTGCTGAGCACTAATGTTGCGCCGTACGGGTCCCGCTTCAATTACCTGCTTCCGAGCTGGCGTGGCTGACTGACAACAGATCTCTCCAAGCCGCTCATCAGGAACTCGCCCGCCAGCGCGCTTCTGACGAACTGAAGAAGAACCTAGGGAAGAGGCCTGGACGGGAAGAGCTCGTGGAGCGTATATCTCCCTCTCTTTTTACCTTGTTTACCACTTGAACCTCTTTCTTCATATATATATCCTTTAATCTCAGCCTTTTGGCATACAAAGCTACTGCGACAACATACTGACTACCAAAGGCAATATCCTCCCTTCTACCAACGCCGCCCCGTCCCTGCAGGCCCAGGCTCGCGAACTCGAGCGCCACATGCTCGCCGATAATCTAGAGCACAAGATTCAGAATCGCCCTGATCCAGAGGAGCTGATTTCTCAGGGGATCCTCGAGGAAGACGAGAACCCACGCTCTACTTAGTTCTATACGCGTTTCTGCATGGTGGATACGAACCTGATCTCTATGATTCTGCGATGATTAGACCAGGACTTCGAGTAGGCTTAATGAGGACTATGGCGTCTTTTCCTTGCCCGTTCTTTCAATTTGCTTTTACTGTTTCTTTGCGGGTGATGGGGCTTGTCGCTCATTGTGCGGGTGGTGATGTCACCGTGACGATTGTCGATATCTGCTCCACATAACATAGTTACTGTTCCCCGCAAAGTCTATTTCTATTAACGAGCAAAGTGTGAATTTTGCAGTTTTGTATGTTTTGTAGACGTGATATATCAAGAATTGCTACATGGAGTGGAGTGGTCCCACAGCGGGTCAACGATGGAGATCGCTATCAATAGATCTCGAGATTGAGATACTGCCAAGGTGGCTGCAGGATCACATATACTCGCTCTCATCGAAATCATCAAATATCCAGTCTTTTCGGATGCCTTCCTACTCTTCATCCCAGTCTGCAGCTGCCAAGGTCTCCCTTTTTATGATTCCCATACGCTATTTGACTTCATCAAAGATCTCCGATGGGACCCAATTATCTGAGGATGAAAGACCAATAAACTCTGATCATCAAAACAGCTTCATCCGTTTCAGTAATTCTAGCATCAAGCTGAAGCTGTTTCACACATTCTTTTCCTTGTACATGATCGGACAGGAAGACCTCTGATACTCTAGTAGAGATTCCGCAGCAAACGCATTCCAATTGTGAGACAGTCGAATAAGAACCGCTTTTAACGAGGATGCATCCACTTCTCATGATCCACTTGCACAATCGTATAACCGGCGTCGGAGTGTAGTAAATGCGTGTGGAAGTGGCCAACCTTCGTCTGTAGCCTTTCGATCCCGATTCGTGGCTTTTCAACATAACGGTCGCACCACTGCATGCTGCCAGTCTATAATGCTGGTGATATCTGGATCATGGGTTGTGGGTTGTTGTTTGGTGTTGGATATGGATGGCGTAGTACTGGACTTCGTGAGTATAAAGATATTGGGATTAGGAACGGTGCTATTTCGCGAAAGTCTTCCAGGGATGCGATGTGGTCGAGGTGAAATTGCTTTCCATTGTCCTATACATCACGTCGATCTCGCTGGAATGGACTTCTTGCTGGACAGTGCATGTTGTGTAAAAAAACATCTCGTGAATTGAGCATTGGATGTCGGAACAGAATGTCCCAGGAATAGAAAGACGTTGAAGAGAATCGGGGCAAGACGCTTGGGCCAGGCGCTTAACTAGCAGGGATATTGTACTTGTTATAGATATCGTAAGTGAACACAACGCTAATAATTTGGCTCACGGAGCTCTGAAATTCAATATGGCTAATCGTGGCTTTTGTATGTCAAATCCGCTCGTATAAGATTCCGCTCGCAGATCAATGAATCTCCATCTCAACTGGCGCCGACAAATCCGGTGTCCATCCACTCGGTCGCTCGCTCCCACGCACCAATATACCATATGCCGCCCGTTCCACTTTCTCCACACTGCTCTGCATCACATCCACCTTCTTGAACAGGTCACGCATCATATTGGACCGCGCCGGGACACTGAGTGCCTCGAACTCCGCCCGCATAGCCCGTACATCAACAACAAGCCCGGCCTGTGTAGCAGAAAGATGGGGAAGTTTCCGATTTGCGTCTGTAGACTCGGCCTCGGTCTCATCCGGCTTTGACGCATTCCCAGAGCTCAGTGCTGTCACGGCAAATCGCATCATCTCACCGGTCAAATCAAACAAGCCCATCACGTAGTCATCTCCAGTAACAAGGATCTCAGCGGGGAGTTGGGCTTGCACTTCGGCGTGGCTAATCAACGTTTGTGTACGCAGGTAGTGGTCGAATGAGATTGCTTCGATAAATTCTTGAATACCACCGCCAATCTGGCGCTGGTATCGCCATGCATTGATTCCTGTGACATCTGGGATGATGGAGGTAAAGAGGGCTTTGATCTGATCGAGGCGGGCTTGGTTTTCTTGAGCGATTTTCGGTGGTAGGGGTTGGTTGATAGCGCGAACACGTTGGAGAGCGAAGATCCTGATTTCTGGTTAGACTGAAAGCTGGGGAATTTCAGTGACGAACTTACATCTTCTTGCTCAGCGCGGTGATGTCTCGGCTGGCCTTGATGATCCGCTCGCGTCGGTCGTGGTGTTGGTCGAGCTCATTGCGGAAGCCCTCGAAGATGGAGACTATCGGGCTGGTGGTTTCAGAGGTCATGGTATCAGTGTCTTTTGTGACAGGCTGGCCTTGCCAGGATCTTTTGGTGCCCATTGTATGTGAAGGTGGGAGGTGGAGAAAGTGAGGTTTGCGCGATAAGAGGTTTATCCTTATCGGATTATCAGCTTCACGTTGAATAAATAGAGGGCAGACTTTCAGAATCCACCAATAATGCACTTAAGGGATTCAGATAGAACGAAAGGAAATAGTTAATAACTTGGAAAGTTTTATATATATTTGAGAGACTTATGCCCGTAGCCCTTGATTTTCCAAGTCGCTTCTCACTTACTGATCCACCGGAATCCTCACCACCGCCCGACCCATGATCTCATCCTTGGTGAGTTGACGAATGAGTCGAGGGGTTTCAGCAAACTCAAATACTTCAATGGCTGGAGTAATCACTCCTTCCAAGGCAAGATTGAGTAGCTCCGTCAATTGGCTCTCAGTACCTACCGATGAACCCTTGATCGTGAGTCCTGTTGGAATTAGTATCAATTTATTCAGACCATCTATCGTCTTCAGGGTCATATCTCTCACCTCGAGCCGCACAGATGGTCGCAGAAATGGGAATATCCATGTGATTTGGTGGCAAGCCCACATTCACAATAGTTGCCATATTCCGCACCAGTGACGGTGCCATCTGGAAGGCTTCCTTGGTCCCTGGCACAACAATTGTAGCATGGGCACCTTCCCCAGTCAATTCCAATACTCGCGCCGCAACATCCTCTGTCCTGAAATCCAAAAATGCTTCCGCTCCAGAGTCCAGACTAAGCTTTCGCTTGGCATCCCCGCTATCTATCGCAATGACCCGGAGCTTCTTGATCCGTGCCGCAATTTGCACTCCAAAATGTCCGAGGCCGCCGCCCGACCCAGAAATCACAATCCAGTCACCGGGTCTTAGCTCCTGATCAAGGTGCGCCAAAGCTCCTGACATGGTGAGACCAGCACAAAGAATTGGGGCCGCGATTTCATCAGCAAGTCCCTCGGGAATCATGGTGATGAACCGTGCATCCGCCACAACGTATTGCTGCAGTGTGCCGGGAACGTGACGGCTCGTGTTTAGCTGGTTGGGACAGTTATGGGCGAGCCCACGCTGGCAGACGGAGCATTTTGTACAGGCGTTGTAAAGCCATTTGACTCCCACGCGCTGACCCATTAGCGATGGGGAAACGTTGGCGCCGGCTTTGACGACAGTCCCCACACCTTCATGCCCGATAATCGATTTGTACGCGCCCCAAGCTAACACCGCTCGTACTTCAGAGTGGCTGTTCATGTCAGAAATATATTTCATAGAGGAGAAGCGATCTCACCAAAGTCCTGTGCATGTTAACTTGACGAGAATCTCTTCGGGCCCTGGTTCTCCGACGGGAATGTCATTGCGGAGCAAGATCTTGAAGTTGTCGCCGGGATCTTCCACGACAGCTGCTTGTTGGTGAATTGGAATCGATGCCATTTTCCAGGAATGTGATTTAAATAGTAATAAGTATGAAGGTCTCGAAATATATTTGAGGGGTCCGATGACTAACCTGTGGAAATACCGATAAGCTCTGCCGCATCACGGTTATGGCGATCTATAGCCGAATCCCGCCCAAACCACAAATCAGCGAGATAGATAGTCCGTATTTGAAAGAAGTTTTAGTACGCTCCAACTCAAGTCGCATACCTAGGTACATAGTCCACATTCATAGAAGCGTCCCGAGGTCACCAATGCAACAAAAACCCCGCCAACAGACCATGCTGTATTCCAACCGGAAAGGATTTTAGCAGCCACGATAACCAGCAAATTCAATTACTATCAAAGGTAAAACAATCAGACGAATACCCAGTGTCCAAGTTTCCTTGAATTGCTAACCCCTGGAACTTGATTGTCAAATCCGGACAGTACCAAGGGTCCATCTGCAAATCGCAAAGCACGCCCCTAGAGGTGCATCATCAGAGTTTGTTCCGACTAAACACTTGAGGCATAATTGCTGTTGCTCATGGGTATCACTCACTGGTGGCTTTATATTAGTCCCTCTCATGAGGAAGCAACTTGAAGCACCGAGGGCAAGGTTAGAGAATACGAGTCTCATCAGGGGGAGCGTATCCAAGCGTGAAAGGTGCCGTGTCGTGGACCGGAGAACTCTCACTGGACATACTCCGACACCGTCCAAGCAATTAGAGCAAATGCATTCACTGACACAGACCACCAGTCCTGTGTAATGATTTTGATAGCAATCACAGTCCGGCATCACAATGCAATTGTCCATAATCTGTTGTAGTCTTTTTACCTCACCCAGAAATGTCCACTCTGTGTACATTCTGATATACTCCCCTGTTTCCTGCCGTTGGGAAGTTTCCTTGGGCATCAGCAATGAGATCTTAAGTGCTAATTATTCGAAGGGAATAGTTTACCATGACAAACCTCGACAAGTACAGCTTTTGCCACACTGAATCCTGGCTATATCTCCTCCAATATCCTCTGCGCGTGTACCAGGCTCTGCTTATGCCTCTCCACATATCTACCGGTTTTTCCGAGCTCGAAACAGGCACTGGCAAGATTGAGCTATTGCATGGCTCATCCAAGCACAAAAAAACCATGGGAGATCCTTTTTCTGACAGCATTGGCTTTAATTGTGTAAGCAGTGCAGCAATACGATCTCTGTGCTTGCCCTAATGCATCTGAGTTTCATCGCTAGTTGTCTCCACGAGCCTAGCGCCAGGACGAAGACTAGCCTAAATCAACTGAAGAGCCCACAGACGTGCTGTAGGAAGGCCAGTATGATAGTCAACCATCCGCATATTACCTAATGGTACTTATTGGCTACGCACCTGCTATGAGTCTTCCTCCAAGAGCTCCTGGGCTGAGATTCGAAGTCACGTGGAAATTAAGTTGGAGGGCCCTCCAATTTGCAACGATGCGTCCTTAAATAACTTCGGTTATAACTCGGAGAGGAGCTTGACATTAATTGCATCGTTGAAGAATACGAGAACTATAATCTATATGGCACTGGAGAACGATGGATGCCCTTGAAAGCATTGAGCATGCGCGGCAGGATAGGAATTGCATTCATCGTAACTCCAATTTGCATCTTAAGACAGGATGCGGTGCTCAAGCATCCTATAGCTCACAAGCTCTCTATGATGATCAAATTTCAACTCGAGTTGCATTTTAAAACGCGGGGAAGTTCCGGCCAAGGACAATGATCCAAGTGGCGCTCGGTGAAGAAATTTAGCCCAAGCCACTCAAGCCTTTCCCGAAGCTTTGTTACCCTGTTTTCCCTTGCCGTCGACGTGCGGGGTGACTCCACAACAACTCCACAAATCCCCGGATTTTAACCTTTAGCGAGCCAATACCAATGCAGCACCGGATGCACTTAAACCGAGATGACTTCCTCGGGTCAACAACACCGCGAGATGGCCTGGTCATCGTCAATCAAAATGGCGGAGAAAAAAGCCCCTGGGGCCCCGGACTCCACGTCTATAATATCTTGTGTTGAATCCGACCTTGGAAACCATCAAGGGACAAGATGTTTGAACTACGTGGAAAATATTTGCATTGGGCTGTTACAGGTATGCGGACCATGAGGGTTCATATATGATGCTGGACAATACTGATATCATACAGCGGCGAGCTGTCAGGCCTTCCTCCTGCTTGGTTATGATCAGGGAGTCATGAGTGGACTGATTGGGGCCAACAATCAGTTTGGACAACAATTTGGCCACCCTGACGCTAATATGCAGGGAATCTGTAAGACTTTGATTTCTTGGTCGGTCAAAACATGGCTAAAAAAGGCTTAGTGACCTCGATTTATGATATTGGTTGTGCCGTCGGATGTTTGCTGAGTTTTGTCGTCGGCCATAGAGTCGGTCGGAAGAAGATGATCATGGCGGGAGGGACAATCATGGTCATTGGTACCATCATTCTCGCTTCTTCCTATACCCGAGCACAGTTTTTGGTCGGCCGAGTCGTCACGGGCTTTGGCAATGGCATCAACAGCAGTACAGTTCCTACATACCAGAGTGGTAAGTGGAAAGACACCCATATTTCTAATGGGAGTGATCAAAAACTCATACAGATTTCAGAGATGGCCCGACCCGAGCGCCGTGGTAGACTTCTATCAGCCCAAGGAACCGTTACAATCGTTGGATTATGTATCGCATACTGGCTCGACTACGGCCTCAGCTTCGTCGACTCCCCCGTTCAATGGCGTTTCCCAATCAGCTTCCAGGCATTCTTCGCCGTCTGTCTAGTTCTGCAAATGATGCCACTTCCTGACACACCTCGCTGGCTCTGTGAACAAGATCGCAGCGATGAGGCCGGTCGCATTCTCGCTCATTTGCAGCTTGAGCAGCCTGCCGATGAATCGACTCCTGAGGTGATTCAGCTCCGTCGCCAGATTGAGTCCGCTATTGAAATCGAGTCGGCGGGTGGTCCGTTCCAGTACAAAGAGCTTCTGGCTGGTGGCAAGGTCCAGAATTTGCGTCGCATGATCCTGGCTGGTCTGGTCAATGTCCAACAACAGTTCACAGGTAATACTCACCACTTCACTCATGCAGAATTTGTCGCTCATTTTATCTAGGCTCAAACATGATTAATTACTATGCGCCTACGGTCTATGAGAATGCCATGGGGCTTTCTCGAAACCTGGCATTGATTCTTGGCGGCTACACTTCCCTTGCATATTTGGTTGGTTCGATCATTCCTCTATGGAGTATGGATGTGCTCGGTCGACGATCGTCCCTTATGATCTCCGCCACTGGTCTTTGTGTCTGTTTTGTCTTGGTCGCTGGTCTGCTCTCCGTCGGTAGCACAGATTGCGCCTATGCTGCAACTGTCTTCGTGTTCATGTTCCAAATCTTTTTGGGTATTGGATATTTGCCTGTGCCATGGTATGCTGCCTTCCTTCCCTTGATTTAAGACCAGTTTGCGACGAGAGGGTTAACCATATCACAGGTTCTATCCTAGTGAGATTACCACTACTCGCATTCGTGCTCGTGGCCAGGCCTTTGCGGGCTTCGTCAACTGGATCTGTGTTTGTAAGTTGCTGATCTTGCCTTGGGCCATCTTCTATTGCTGACCTTGCTAGTCATTGTTGTCCAAGTGACACCGACTGCCATTGATAATATCTCATGGAGAACATTCATCATCTTTGCCTGCTTCTGCTTCGCATGGGTAAGTTTAGCCGATCGAGAAATGAAACGCAAGCTGACTTTCGTAGATTCCAATGGTGTACTTTTTCTTCCCTGAGACTAAGGGACTCGAGCTGGAAGATGTAGACCATCTATTTGAAAAGGGTGGTCTTACTGGAGGCGTCTTCGAATCTCGTGGTCGGCCTGTCGAGCCTGGATATCACCGCACTGTTAACACGGAGAGGATCGAGAAGCCCATTGATGAAAGACATGAGCACGTTGGCGTGTAGATATAACATTAAAGGATAGACAAGGGTGATTTACTTGCATTTGGCTGGATGCAAAGGCTGGGTCTCAGAATGGGTTGGACATAGATTATGGAAGTCATTTTCACAGTTATCATCGAATTTAGACAACTTATAGAAGCTAGGCTATTCCTTGAGACGTCCATGAATGAAATAAGGAGGAACTATGTTGCTTAATTTTACGAACGAGATCAATCTTTCTGTGTGTTCTACAAGTTCTGAACTCACTTATTCAACCGTTCAATCACCTTCAACAGATCAGCCATCACACACATCGCCGTGACTTCACCCCCACCACCCCCACCCTTCAAGACCAAGGGATTGGCTCCATACCGCTTGGTATAGATACTGACTATTTGACTCCCTTTGAGATTTGCGATCGGGTTATCCCTTTCAAGGTGTTGCAGCCCAACCTTAATCTTCTGACTGCATACATCGATACTGCCGATGTAACGCAGCATTTTCCCTTCTGTTCTAGCCTCATCTTTGGCTACCGCCATCAGCTCATCGAACTGCGGTAGCTTTTCCATGAACTGCGAGATTCCCTCGGCCGATGACGGAAGTGACTCTAATTCAGCAGGAATCAGCGACTCGACCGGGAACGCATCCGGTCCAGCCACTTGAAGACCCACGACCCGAGCGAGGATGGTAAGCTTTCGAGCAAAATCCATTCCGTTCAAGTCATCTCGCGGGTCGGGTTCCATGAATCCTATTTTCAGGGCATGTGCGACGAGTGAACTCCAAGTGGCATTTGCTGTTCCGATAGCGGGCATGTATGTGTCAAAAAGAAGTGATAGCGTTCCGGACAGAACGCCTTCTATTTTCACGATTTCATCGCCCGTTGCTATCAGATCGCGAAGTGTTGATAGGATCGGTAAACTCCCTCCGACCGTTGCTTGGTGGTATACCAATGCATTCCCTTGTGTCGCAGAGGCAAAAATGTCATTCCATAGTGAGATGTCGTCTGAAAAGCCTTTTTTGTTGGGAGTCACGATGGATATCCCTTTTTTAAGGAATGTGGGATATGCCTGTGCCAAGACCAGGTTGGAAGTATTGTCAATTAGAATAGCACGGCCAGGGACTGAAGAAAGGTAGCTCGCTAGTTCTTCTGGCTGTAACGCGTCGACTATGATTATCGAGGGCGTGTCGACAGCAGTTGTCCAATCCACAAAGGGAATTGGTGGCCAGTACGATGGAGTTGGCGCTAACAAAGTCTTTAACGAGCGGGAAAGTAGAACTAGCTGAGGTGCATTCGGGATTTTTGCAAGCTGTTCCAGCAATGATGTACCGACGCCACCGACGCCTGTTTTGTTTTAGCTAGAGTGCAGGCCCTCGTGGTGATCCAGCGGGGTCGTACCGACAATACCAAGATAGATGGAGCCCGTCATTATGTCCAAGCTTCGACAGAAGGAACAATCACCGTATCAAATGATGGAAAAAGCCTGAAATTGAAGTGACAGAAGTGAAATTTCAGAGGTGTAAGATTCGCATGACTCATCAAGGACTCCACCAGGACATGTAAACAATCAAATTTCCAATGAAACCATATTAACACTGGAGCCAGTTTCACGTTTGCAGGTGATTAGACATTTGACACCTCAAAGGCCACATTCAATTCCATGTGATCGTGAGGTTTGGCCTGATGAACGTCATTGTAAGAAGTCGGATTGAGCAGGCCAGATAAGGAAGAAGGTAAGCAGGTGAGACTCCCCGCATTTCGTTGATGGGATTGCAAGGTGCACGGCGATTGCCCAATGAATAAGCTCAATCAATGTGAGGCACGAGCTCCTGATTCCGATGATACAGTCACCTTGAATATCAAACAGCCATCTGAGAATTATCAAGTCTGCCGCTGTAGGCGATTGAAAGTACATCAAAGCCAGTATATTAGCAGCTATCACACTGCAAGACCTCGTGCTGGCGGCTCTTCGGGATTTGGAATGTAAAAGATGCGCCCCAGCAAGGCGCCAGTTATCCGAGGCAGCCATATACAGCGAGATAAACCTGCATCATATGCAAGCATGGTTCGCACCGCAGTACGGTGCTAGCACCGTGCGCATGCGGGCACCCACATAACCCGGCCCACGTTGCCAAGCATCCCTGTATGCATGCATGGGACAACTCATCACTTATATCCAGTAATTCTGAGGCTGAGTGCTAAGTATGGCCATTCTGGTTCCGAATAACTTTCAACTTCTTGAGCCACATTTACCGCGTAAATTTGGAGCATACCCTGGTCTTCTGGCCAGCTCATGTTCCGATGACTAGATGTTTTCAAGCACAATGACCTTGGAAGAGGCGTACAATATAGACAGGGGGCGAAAGTTATAAATTCCAGCATTTTCCAGCCAGAAATATGGTGGATCAATAATATACGAAGGAACAACAACTTGAACCAATCTATTCATCATGTCCGTGGCAGTGAAGCCTGCCCCACCACAGCTAATAACAACCCAGGATGTCAATTCATCTTTGGCAAGAAGCGACTCTCTTACGAGCGCCTTCAGACAACTCAAGGCACTTGCCTCTAGCGATCCGCTACAGAGCGCTGCGGAAATCATTCTTCAACTCGACCACCAGCAAGAGCAGATGAAGGAACTAAGCAAGAAACTGAACGAACAAGAGAGAAGCCATACCATCGCTACGAAGGTATTGGTTTCGACAATTGAGAAAGACAAGAAGACACAGATCGACGCAGATGCAGAAATACACTCCTTGCGCAAAGAGATCGCGGACAAAGAGAAAGGTCTTCGGGAGTACTCGCAGAAGCTCGATGCAGTTGCAAACGACATGAAGAGGCTAAAATCAGAAAAGTTTCAAGAAGCGACTAAGGCCGTGGAATTGTCGAAAGACATCACCTCATTGCAGAAGGTCCTGAAAGAGAAGGATGTCTCCATCGATCAGATGATCGCTTTTAAATCAAGCTTCAATGATCGCTTAGCTTCTGAGTTAAAAAAGACTGGAGACCTGAAACAAGAGTGCGAGTCTCTGAGAGCTGCCATGGAAGACTCACAAAACAAGTTGGGGAGGTTGGAGAGTTTCAGGGCCCCATATCAGGAGATGGACGAAGATTCCATGTAAGATGTGACTCTTGAATGCATAAGTTCATGTCCTCGAGGCTAACTCCATTAGGCGTGAGCAATTTGTCAATCTTTGGAAATCTGCCACAGAGGAGATCGTCAAGATCTTGAAGCAGGAAAGACTGGATGTTTGTACCTCCGTTATACATGAGATGAATCTTTTACTGACTGCTTTACAGGATAAAGCCTCATGGGAGGCGTTCCGAAAGGAAAGTGCGCTGATGACGCCACTCCCTGTCCCTCTGCCCGCTTCCAATAGCAAAGCTGCCCAAGGAATGCGACTGGTCATCATTCTAGCGATCTTGTCCAGGGAAATTGATAAACATATCTTCCAGCCAAACTACCTGGACTCGGACGACAATCAGCTGCGAGGCATACTCAGTCAACTTGCCAAGACAGACGGCGAGAAAGAAGCCTTTTGTCGCGCTATGCTGCTGTCAATTGGTCCGGCAGCCCAACAGAAATCTGTCAAATCTAGGACTTCCCATATCTCTCGTGATATCACACACCGTCTGTTTGGATCACTCTCTGATGATAAGCAGAGTGAAGTTGGACAAACCATATCGAAGATTGTAAATATGGCAACCGAGGTTTGGCTGCCGTTTCAACACAGTCATTCAAAATATGAGCCAGACTTCGAACCAGAAGTCTGGGATGATCCTGGCTGGCAACCCTTCAACTTCCAGGGAGAGAAGACAGGGAGTTCGGAGACCGGTCTTACCGCCGATAGTTATTTAACGATCTTCCCACGGATTTCGTGCGTCGATGGAGATTACCGCGACCCTTTGAATTTTGTCATTCAGATCCGGAGATCACATCCGGTATGGAGCGAGGCGGAGCAAGAGATGAGTCGAAGTCCCAATAGCCCTACGGCAGGTCGGATGCCATTTACTGGTCAGAGAAGACCATCTGTCTCTACGAATACTCCTAATGGGAAAGTCTCTCCCAACGGAAAAGCCTCGCCGAATGGAAAGTCTTTTTTAAACCAAAAGGCCGTCTGATCGGACGGATGATTGATCTGCTTAACAAGTATGCGAACATTTGACCGTTCGATATGGGGCTCTTTTCACCTTGTTCTCTTTAGTTTCGAGTTTTATAGTTGATAACAACCAGAATGTGATTTGATTTGACTTTGAACCACTGTTCTCATTCCGCCCCCATTCCCCGATATTAATTATCCCTGCATCGTTATCTCGGTTAGGCTGCAAGCCTACGTAGTAGCGTAGTAGCGACCTCATTTGGAAATTAGTCGAAGGCCTTGGAATTTCTAGATCTTTTGAACCTTGTTCCCTACTCAAGCGCCGTTGAGACTGGTTAGAGCAGACTTTCCGAGTCGTCTTTCCAAGCCACAAGCTGCTTATCTTCTACATCACGCAACCCCGCATCCAACATGGATTTCAAAGAAAAGGAGAAGCACCAGCCAATCCGGCCATCACAAGATAGGTCTACACGATGGATTTACAAAGTCTTGCGACCGGTCGCTGCTGTTTTCATCCTAGCACTCCTGTGGACTTTACAATATTATCGGGACAATCTCACGGGTTTATCGGGAGATGAATCACGAACTGATAAAGGCTTCAAGTGGGAGAGTGTGAGTAAGATCCATTGCTTGACATAAGATGTGTTAACAAGCGACAGATTACACCAAGCAAGCAACTGATTTATCACCCTTGCCATGGCGAGTATAAATGCGCTCGCCTTGAGGTACCAATGGACTGGAATCGGACAGATGGTCAAGGTGCCACAGTCGCAATAGCAATAATCCGACTTCCCGCCAAGGTTCCTGTCACGGATGTGCGATACGGTGGTCCTGTCATTCTGAATCCGGGCGGACCAGGTGGATCTGGGGTAGCCTTGGTCCTGAAGGAGGGCAAGGATGTCCAAAAGACCGTGGATTTCCAGAGACCACCCGAGGATCCGGAAGTGCAGTCAAGTGCAAAGTATTTTGATATCGTCAGCTTTGATCCGAGGGGAGTCAACAACACTACTCCTCCGTTTTCTTGCTTTGCCAATCCGGAGACGCGTCGAAGGTGGAAGCTTCAGTCGGACACGGAGGGGAACCTAGACAGCTCAGATACTTCGTTTGATAACCTTTGGGCACGGGCAATTGCCTTTGGCGAAACCTGCGCTCTTCATGGTGCTAGCGCTGGTGAGTCGGAATGGATAGGCCGTTTCATGAACACGCCCCCCGTCGTGGCAGATATGGTTGAGCTCGTCGAGCGGCATGCTGAGTGGCGGGAGAAAGAAACCAGTCGACTTTTGAGGAATGAAGTGCGAGTTTCCATCCAGAACCAAAAAGCCATTCAGCTGCGGAACAAGTGGCAGAGGGGTGAGGAAAAACTGCTGTATTGGGGATTCTCATATGGAAGCGTCTTGGGGGCGACCTTTGCCGCGATGCAGCCCGGTCGCATCCATCGGTTGGTGGTGGATGGCGTTTGCGATTCACGAGACTATTATGCCGGCAACTGGCTCACAAACCTTCAGGATGCAGACTCGACATTGCAAAAGTTCTTCGAGTACTGCCACGAAGCAGGTCCGGAGTCATGTCCGTTGGCACTTGACAATTTACATGCCACCACAGCGGGTTATTACGATATCCTAGCTGACGTGGCAAGCAACCCCGTTGCTGTCCCCGAATCAATGACGAGGGGGCCTGATATCATCACGTACAGCGACGTTCATGCGATGGTTGTACAGTCACTCTATAGCCCCATGGCCCTGTTTCCAACCATGGCGCGACTTCTGGCGGACCTTTCCCACCGCAACGGTTCCTCGTTTGCAGACTTCAAAGTCAAGGACTTGAAAGCAACCCGTGAACCTGGGTATAATCCCGAGGCCCTGCCGGGTGTTTTGTGTGCGGACGGAAGAGATATCCATGGAATTGCAAAGGGCGAATATAGGGAGTATTGGAAAACTCTTCGAAATCAAAGTCAAGCTGTCGGCGATGAATGGGCCACTATTCGTCTCCCGTGTGCTGGCTGGCATGCGAGGCCAGAATGGGCCTTTGATGGTAGGTTTCGTCTCATACATCTTGACATTTTCGCAGATTTCTAACCGTTGACTAAAGGATCATTTGTTCAAAACACGTCGCATCCTCTACTCTTCATTGGCAACTCCTATGATCCAGTGACTCCAATTCGAAAGTGAGAACGTTCCCTGACAGATAGCCATCGAGCCCATACTTACATACTGTAGTGCTGTCACCATGTCCTCCGGATTTTCTGATTCTGTCGTTTTACAGCAAAATTCCCTTGGCGTAAGTTCCCGGTCCATCATCGAAGTTTTCTTGTCGATCCTGTAGCTCTATAGATTAACGCGGCTAACCTTCGCAGCACTGTTCACTTGCGGCCCCATCTGAATGCACAGCCAATCTCGTCAGACTTTATTTCCAGACAGGGGAACTCCCACCTCCGGGGACTATCTGCAAGGTGGACGAGCGACCCTTTGGGCTTCCAGGGGTGCAGGGTCTTCAAGGTTGTCAACGGGAAAGGATCAGTGATTTCGGAATGACGGGTAACGGCCTCTTCCTGCCACAAATTTAGCCATCGCTGTATCCCTCAGACCTAGAGGGGGTCTGGCCTAGCGTTCCAAAACTCAGCAATTATTATTTTCTGATTATGATTGGCTCGACAAGAAGTGAAGAATACAATTTCAATTTGGTAATGTATTAGCAGCGCAGCTCTCATCCTTCCCAAGACCTAGATTGACACACTCTGAGTGCATTCCTCGTGTCCCAGATATCTGTATGTCAGGCTTGATATGTCCTTCGACAGCCCCGATATAGTCACCTGTTGTATATCGCCAGGGACAAGATCCAGTGCGTTATCACTATATTTGATCCCGTCTCGCTCCTCGAAGACAAGGCATTTCACGGGTTTCAGGGCGCCAATCGTCACGGTCCGAGTATCATCTGTATTGGAGACCGAGCTCAAGGGTTTAATCTCAATGAGCGGTGTCGGAAGGGCAATGTATTTGAAAGGCTGCGGCCAGTCAACGTCCCGGGCTACAAGCTCGTTGCTCACCCACACCCGTGCAGCCAGAACATGAGGGTCCGGCTCTGCAACATGATCGATGATTCCGTCCGTGATAATATTTGTTGTGCCATTGCCTGCAATCGAAACATTCTCACGGACCACTGGGGGACGTATCTCTTTTCCAGTCTCAATGGAAATAAATCGCAGCTCCACTGTCCCACAGACATTCTCGGGTTTGTTACTGACGACCCATAATTTATACTGACTAGTCAGCGCCGGCTGGGCATGAACAACACTCCAGTCATGATGCTCGCGTTGCACGCCTACAGCGATAGGGTTGAGCACCCGCTTGACCGCATAATATGCAGGTTTTGGTCTGAGGAAATAATCCACGATGGCCCAGGAAATAGTCGGCCAGCAATCATTGAGCTGCCAGAGAAGGGCTCCTCCACAGTGCCGTTCATCGCCCCACTGGCGCCGCCAGCCCCGATACCCAAACATCATTGTCTCCGCCTGTACAGCTTGAGTTTGGTAGATGTATGCCTAAATGTGCCAGAGTTAAGACCATTACTGATCATTATGGGTCGAGGACCTTACCTCGAGACTTCCACCCTGTGGAAATCGGAAATTCTCCACCAAATAGGTTGCTATCCGCCTCTCGTGGCCATCCGCCTTGTTGTGGAAGTCCATGACCTGAGATTGAGGGTAATGATCCTTCGGGTTTCGTGAAAAAGATCTAATTGTTTCCATGTGCGGGAATGCCTCCATGCCGAATTCGCTGTTAAAACGGCCACCCAAAGTGTCGAAGATTTGGTATTTCTCCTGGGTTCCATGCCACACTAATACGTTTTAGCCAATTCCCGACGCTTAAGACAAGCAAACATACCATTCCACTGATGCATATCGCCCACTGTGGGATCCGATGAGATTTTACCATCTCCCCACGGGCTGCCTGGGTGATAGAACGTCCCTGGGCAGTGCTCTGAAGTAACCTCCGGCAGTAGCTTCTCGTAGATGTACCGTGCGGGGAAGTCTGATTTAAGCCAGCTCTCCGGATCTTTGTCCTCGAAATCATAAGTAAGGCCAACTGACTCTTGGACTTGATAATCTTCGTTGTTACCGACGTAGATAACAATGGACGGGTGGTGGCGTAGACGATGCAGATTATAGATCGCTTCTTGACGCACAGATTCGAGTATGGATGGCCATGTGGGATAGTTGCCGCACCCAAACATGAAGTCTTGCCATACAAGCACTCCCAGCTCGTCGCAGGCTTCGTAAAACGCATTGTCTTCGTAGATACCACCACCCCATACCCTGTAGTCACAATATTAGTTGAAACTCTTGATCCGGGGTCTATGCATACCGGATCATCACTTGGCGACCCTCCACCATCAGCTCGATCCACTTGCGATACCGTTCTGGGGTGACGTTGGTCAAAAGACTGTCTGCGGGTATCCAGCAGGAGCCTCCGCAGAAAACATCCATTCCGTTGATACGAAAGAAGAATGATTTTCCATGTTTGTCCGGCTTTTGGATGACTTCGGCTGTTCGAATACCAATTGTTTTGCATGCTTGATCCACAGTCTCTTTTCCGTGAAGCAGCACCACTGACACTTTGTATAGGGTTTGATTTCCATATCCGTGGGGCCACCAGAGTTCAGGACGATTAACACGAAATGCAACTTGGGCCTTCTTCTCATCGGACACCGGGATGTTTTGGCGAGCAATCTCTTTGCCGTGCAGACTCAGACTAAACCGAGCTGTGTATTCCTGAACACTTGGTGTTTCGACTTTAACTGTTGCAATCACCTCAGCCGTCTCCTGATCTGCGGAGAGTTTAGTTCGAGGCCACAGGTCAGCCACGCGTGCGGTATAAACTTCTAGTCGCACCGGACGCCAAATGCCCGCCGTCATCAGTACTGGTCCCCAGTCCCAGCCCCAATGGTATTGCGCTTTTCTGGCAGCCAGACGCGACATGTCTCCGTTGAACCCCACCCATTTGTGAGATGAGTCCTGGCTACGTAGTTCACGAGCTTTGAGTTCGGCACAGTCGAATTCAATTTCCAGTGTATGCTCGCCCTCTGTTTGCATTGCCTTCGTGACATTGACTCGATGGCCTAGGAACATGTTGTCGGACTGCAGGATTACCTCATTATCCAGCTTGACGGTAGCAAATGTGTCCAGGCCATCAAAGACCAAGTCAATCGCGGCATGTTGGGGGACGGTCGGTCTCTCAAACGTGTTGCGGTATACCCAAGACTTCTGGTTGACCCAACGTGCCTTGACCTCATTCAGCTCAGCGAAGGGGTCTTCCAGCCTATTTCAATGCTTTTAATGTCCGATATGAAGATCTCTTTTGCTTGCAATGAACTTACATCTTGGTATCAAGTAGATCCTGTTGGACGACGGAGGGCACTGTTGATACGGGCAGCCAATCTTCTGTCTCCCGGTCCCGGAAGGACCAGCCGGTGGATAGATTGTAGCTATTCAGCTCCATGATGTATGAATGAAATGCTGGACAATGTTGATTCTGCGACAGCTGTCTAAGCTATTTAGATGAACAGTGGTTATCTTATCGATAAGCTACCCCACGCACCTTCCCCTTCTGGTGCGGAGACTCCGAGCACGTGATATTGACACCTCGTAGAAAAGGCACTCATTCCTACCCTTGGGCACCAATCTCTCACGTCGCGTGATCAAGCCAGTCCTGATGCTGCTTTTCCTGAGGTTCAACGTACTGTGTGATACACCTATGGTGGGGTTTTCAGAATGTTGGAAGACCTTCACTTTACCCGGTCAGACACGGAGCCATCTCCGTCCAGCTTCAGACACCACCAACTCTCTCCTTTCAACGGAGGACACGCATTTCATCCAGGGTTCAGCCACACTAGGCAACCCTCTTCCTTATGTCTCTGTATAGACTGTATAGGACAACAGTATTCGAAGTCAGACAGCTAATGATCACAGATACCACGGGAGAAGCCAAGCCGATGCCACACTAGTGTTCCTAGTCGCTCCAACCGAACCAATAATCGCTCACGCCCCGGAGTCCGGAAGGCAACGCCCTTGGTAGTTCCGCTTTCTCATTAAAGGCGAGATTTGATTAGACTTGGCATGACAGTTCCCCTCAAATAACCTGGGGTTTCTACGACACTGCATGGGCTTTCGCAAGTCATGCCTGTTTCGTTCTCGTACAGCTCGTTTCCCGGAACTCACATCCAAGCAGCTCGGCATTGGAGATTCGGGTTGAATTTATTACCGCTGTCTCCTCTTTCTCCTCGGACCCTTGGCCCAAAGTGGATATCGCGCCCGCCATAGGGTCTCGGCTTCGGCCTTACTCTGACAGTGATTGGGCAAATAATGGCACGTCCCTGCCCCGCCTGATCAATATACGAACGGTGCGTTTCGGTCCCGCACCGCTTAATTTCCCTGCTTCCATGTCCGATCCACGAGGCTTTTTCTATGGAAATTAGCCATTGGGTAACTTCAAATCTCCGCGCAATGCATGTGTTCCAGACAGGGGTTTGAGGGCCCAAGGGCCGAACTTCCGGACTAATGGAATATCTGATATTAGATTGTTGGCGGGGCGAAATGCCAGGACAGGTCTCTCACCAGCAATGTGGTCTCAACGTCGTCCCCAGGCGATCATCCGGTGTTCTGCAGGGTTTGTTCCACTTCTGCAACCTAGGAATGTCCTACTTTTAGCCGAGTCAACAAACCTGGGGAATCTCCCCCTCCTTGGAGAAATTGTGACAGGGGCTTCGGCGCGTGGAAGTAACCAGTGGCGTTCGAAGAGCATGCGCTCCGTAATTTGCCCCAGTGTCATCCTCATGAACCCTGGTCCGGCTGGCGCGTGGCACTTTTCGGTGAAAGTAGGCCACCGGTATGTCCCTCGGGAGTCACTCGATGCTCCACTTAGACCTTTTCATCAGTATCTACCGGCGTTCGGCAATAGCAATCGAAGTGGACTATAGAGGCTCCCTAGACAACAATTTTGTAAGACTGGGTTTTGCGATTCATATTATTCCGTCTACAGTATAGTGAAATTAGTGCCGATAATCCCGCAAAATCGATCTGAGTGACTTGTCCAATAAGCGAATCCCCATCCGGGGACACCGGGGGCAACAAAGACCCCAGACTTGAAATGCGGGGGAGAATTAGGCGGACCAAACACTACTAATTTCCATTTGGTCTTAGCTGCTGCTCACTTAGCCTCGCGCGGGCCTTCACCCTGGTTTTCTCCTGGTCCTATTTTTTCCTACTTCTTTTCATCGACAGATCCCATTCTGACACGATATGATCTTCATGATCAGCTCAGAGCGTCAAAGCCAGTCCCTCTTCTTTCTTGCAAGACCTGAACCCGTGTCCTTGTTGCTCTGACACCGCATCATACGACTACGGCTTACGCCCCACCAATGCTATCACCCCATTGCCTCTACAGTGTTTAAACTATGTGATTTCGTGACTTTAATTCCGTGATTCTATCCCGCCGCTATGTTCCACACGTTTGAGAGTTTCGAAAATCCGACAGCAGCGACTCCTGTCAAAACTCGCCCCGCTACCGAGCGCCGCGAGTCAGTCAGTCGCCGTGTTACAACCTTACGCGCATGTACATCATGTCGACATCGGAAGATTAAATGTGATGGCGAAAAGCCATGCGAGGCATGTCGGTGGTATAAGAAAGCAGATCAGTGTCACTACTCTGACCCAAGGCCATCCAGAAGGTGAGGTTTTGGCTGTGTAGCACTGAGGTACTAGAGTTCTGGCTAAACATTATGGAACAGACATGTTGAGAAGCTCTCCACGACTTTGGATGAATATCGCAGCATTCTGGGGAGGCTTTTCCCCAATGTAGCCCCCGAGTCCCTGGTCAATCTGTCACGGGAAAAACTACTCGAACTCACATCGGCATCGCCGTCAACCTTGCCGGCACAACTCAATACGCACCATGCCACTTCACCTTCCACATCGGGCTCTATGGAGGCCCATGTATCTCCACTGTCTAATGAAGATGACAACCTTGAGTCTCTTCAAAGCATGCCAGAGGAACTGGACGATGGCCGCCATGGTCATTCTAACTTCTTAGTTGAAGGCGTCTCCGACGATGTCAACGCATTGTCTTTGTCATCCAGACAGCCTTCGTCCTATTTAGGGGTATCGTCTATTCAGGCTGTTCTCAAAGTCATTCTCTGGCTCGATCCGGGCTGTGCCTCCTTCTTTGCTCGAACACCAGCGGTCCATCCGCGCGACGAAGTGGATCTTGAATATGATCCTCAAAACGCATGGCCTCCTCAGCCGCCAGTAACGCCGCCCCCACCTTCTATTCCACCGAGTGAAATGCAGATGCTCGATGCGTACTTCTGTTATTTCCAAGCATTTGCTCCAATGATTGATGAAAGGTCATTTCGAGAATCTTATATGACTGGCCACCGAAAGGA
This sequence comes from Penicillium sp. S1602, assembly GCA_023626355.1. NCBI lineage: Eukaryota > Fungi > Ascomycota > Eurotiomycetes > Eurotiales > Aspergillaceae > Penicillium > Penicillium sp. S1602. The sequence continues at coordinate 95,449 of JAMAGW010000016.1, read as the reverse complement.
TGACCATTGGCTGTCACTGCTGAACATCGTTTTAGCACTGGGCAGCATCGCTGCCACAAGTCCAGATGATATGACCCATCAGACCTACTTCCTGCGCTGCAAGAGTCACTTGAGCCTAAGTTCACTGGGGAGCTCTCACATTGAAACTATTCAAGCTTTCGGCCTCATCGGCGGTTGGTATTGTCATTATATCAGCCAACCAAATCTGGCTTATTCCGTGCTCGGTGCTGCATTGCGAATGGCAGCCACACTGGGATTGCATAAAGAGTTTTCAGAGAGTCGACAAGCTCCCGGTCCTGCGAAGCTTGCCTCCATGGATCTCAAGCGTCGAGTTTGGTGGTCATTGTTTGTTATGGATACGTGGGCAGGTATGACATTGGGCAGGCCTAGTATGGGTCGCTTTGGCCCTTACATCACTGTCAAGCCACCAAACTGCCGAGATAAGGTTCGTTATATTGCCGAAGCTATTGCCCGTTCTTGCTAATTTGTCTGTAGGAAAACTTTCTCGACATCCTCCCGCTTGTAGAGAACATCCGCTTCGCCAAGATCGCAACGCAAGTCCAAGAGTCTCTAGCTGCTGCGCCACTCGTCAAGCATCAGGAAATGGCCCACGCCGATGCTCAACTTCTTGATTGGTGGGAGAATCTTCCACCCATTCTCAAAGACCATGAACCATGCACGGAGTCGATTAGTACCGTTCGCACCGTCATGCGATGGCGATTTTACAATCAGCGTATGCTTATCTATCGTCCTACACTGCTGAGCTATGCCATGCGCCGTGTGCCATACATCGCACTCCGAGTCGAAGAGCGTACGGCAATCGTAAAATGCCGTGAAGTTGCGGAGCTCTCTATACAAAATATCGCCGCTACAGCGCAGTTCAACCAGCTGTGCGGCTGGAATGCCGTCTGGTGGACATTCCAAGCATCCTTAGTACCCCTAGTGGGGTTATTTCTCAACGACCCCACCACAGACGATCCTCGCGCCTCGATTGAATCTTGTCAAGCGCAGGTCGAGACTGCCATGACCACCCTCGCGCGGATGTCAGCGTATGGTCATACTGCAAAGCGATCCCTGGATGCCGTGTCGCGGATCTACGAGGCTAGCAAACGTGGTGATGACTTGGCTACATCCACTGCAGGAATTATCCCAGCGATCATGTACCCTGGCGGTCGGGATTTGAACTCGCTGTTCTCACCACCTGAGTCTGCGCGTCTGGGGATGTCGTTGAGTGAGAGCGGGATTTCGGATCCCCTTTCTGCCCCATTCATTGACGACTCCGGTCAATATCTTTGGGAATACCTGAGCTGGAGTGACAATAATCTCTGGCCTGGGATGGACCTTGATAATCGTGGCGATGCGATGGCTGTCTTAACACCAGACCATGACAAAGGCTCCAAGTTTGCCGCGCAGCCATATTTCGAACCCTTCCCAGATTCATATTTTGGCAATCAGCCTTCTTATTACTGATAACACTCGGAGTGGGGTCAATGTAGCCACCTAGAATCAACCCGACTATCAAAGTTACGAAAGAGCTGGGTTACTGAGGCTGGGATGTTCTAAACTTGGATGCTGAACCAGGCTTGAATGATGTATATTTTGTGGCTGCATTCGTGAACATTTCGACAACCCTTGCATCAATCAATTACTCGACTGCTATGCAGGTCAAAGCTAGTCTCTTTAAAGTCGCTCAAGCATTTTAGCGAGTGACAAACTTTATTCAAAATAGAAGAATCCATCTGTTCAAGCGTGCAGACGTTTTCGCAGCTATAAAGGGCTGGGCGATCTTTAAAGCGGCGCCCTGTCAAGGACGTGCCTGTCGAATGATGTTAAAGCGGCGAGATGCTCTAACCACGAATAGTCAAATTGCCAGATCAGACCTCGGAGAGTGCTGACTCAGCTTCCTGTCCCACCGCGACATTTCGACATTGAATTCCAGTAAACATCGCAACAAAATCCAATCTCAGCGATGAGATTATAGGGCATTTACGGAGCTCTGCCGAGGAAAGCTGACCTGGACCTTGTCTGACTCGGGGACATTCGTTAAACTGCTGTGCCGCTGCATTATTAACAAACCACGAACGCCGGACTAAGTGGCCAGGGGAGCTTCACCATATCCCAAAAACCTCTCTCCAATACGGGAATCGTCAATTGATATCGGCTGCTCAGGTGCAATAGCAATGGCTCTTTTTAACTCTGCGACCCGCGTTTTTTTCGCGGCCGCGGTCTTGCGCCTCGTCTTGCTCGTCTATGGTGGCTGGCAAGATGCTCATTCTGCCGTGAAGTACACTGATATCGACTACATGGTATTCACCGATGCCGCCCGCTATGTATCGAATGGAGACACTCCGTATGCCCGAGATACATATCGGTATACGCCTCTTTTGGCTTGGATGCTTCTCCCCACAGCCTGGGAAGTACCCGCGCCATGGTCGTCAGTGACCTTTGCCTTCGGGAAAATTCTCTTCGCGCTGGCTGATGTTCTGGCTGGATGGCTGGTTGTGCAGCTACTGACTCGATTCTATCGATTGTCACCGGAGCGCGCTCTGCGGTATGTTGCGGCTGCTTGGTTGTGGAACCCCATGGTCGCCAATATCAGTACCCGTGGCAGTTCGGAGGGCTTGCTCGGTGTTCTTGTTGCCGCATTGCTATGGGCTACCTTGACAAGAAAAGCCGTTCTTGCAGGTTTGATCCTTGGTCTGGCTGTCCACTTTAAGATTTACCCATTCATCTACGGTATTTCGATTCTTTGGTGGTGGGATGCGGAACGTGATGGCGCTGTCTCTGCGCGTGACATTAGCTGGATATCTCAGGCTCTGAGATTCATCACCCCTTCAAGAGTGAAGTTGACATTGTCCGCGCTCATCAGCTTTGCTGTTCTGAATCTCGTTATGTATATTCATTACGGCATGCCCTTCCTCCACCACACCTTCTTCCATCATCTCACCCGTATCGATCACCGACACAATTTCTCTCCTTACGCCACACTGCTCTATCTGTCTGCGGCTGGAAATGCTGAATCCCATTTCGGGGCACTCGCATTTCTGCCTCAGCTTCTGCTTGTGGTTGTCGCTATTCCACTGGTACTGGCGAAAAAGAGCCTCGCAACCACCATGCTGGCTCAGACCTTTGCTTTTGTCACGTTTAACAAGGTGTGCACAAGTCAGGTATGTCCCTCTTGACCCTATTTCTCGTCCTTGATTTGATCTAACGACAGCAGTACTTCCTTTGGTATCTCATCCTCCTACCATTTTACCTCCCCTCCTCCGAGTTCATCCGCAAGCCTGCTTTGGGCATCTCGGCTGCCCTGTTGTGGGTCATCGCACAGGTATTTATTGAAACTTTCTGTTGGCCCATGGGGATTGCTTGCTGATTAAACTGAATAGGCTCTTTGGCTCCAACAGGCCTATAACTTGGAGTTCCTTGGTCTTTCAACGTTCGTTCCCGGTCTCTTCCTCGCTTCCCTTTTCTTCTTCGCTGTCAATGTGTGGATCCTGAGCATCATTGTTGGCGATGAAGGCCAAAGTATGGACTTAGATTCCCAAGACAAGAAGGAGTAAAGGACTCAAATTTCTTTGTAATCATTATCCAGTTTCCAAGGTTGTCGCTCCATCCAATTTGCTGTTTATAGCGTTTAAGTTGCGAACAGGTATATATATAATTTTCCAAGCCTTTCCTGTGTTTCAGCAAAGATCATTGAGAACCTTGGAACTGTAATGTCCCGCTCCGTAGATTGCCCTCCTCAAGAACCCCCAAAATCAGCATGTGGACCCGAGGACGCGCTGGACGCATGAAATTGATGATCTCCTTGCTCCACATACTAGTACAGTGTATCTCAATAAACTAGAAATAAGTATTGACGTGCTCATCCTCACTTCGAGAACAGTGCAACGAATATCGATTGCTGAAAGATCGGGGAGGTTATGCGTAGCTCGAGATGCAGCCAGAACTAACTGCTCGAAAGCAAAGATAAAGTCCAGTTCCAAGGTTGGGGGCGTAGCCGGCTGTTGAGTAGCGTGTCCGGTCACACCATGGTCATTGAGGCGGATAGAGGAGCACACTGACTCAACATTCAAGCAGATAGACCGCAGTAAACGAGGTATGAAGACTTGCGTTGCTGCAGAAGGGCTCCGAAAGACTGACCAAAGACCCCGTAAATTCCAAGGCCTCAAACTGGCCTGCCACCTTGCCCAGTGATTCACAGACCAGACTCATGCTTCCTGGGCAATCTTCATCGCCAAATCTCGCATCAAGGCAATTACAACAAGAACTTCAAGAGGGTTGAAAACATTACCGAGTAAAAGACATAATGAACGTGTGTCGATTGAATACCTGGTTTCTCAACTCCAAGTGCGAAGAAATAGCCAACCTATTTACTCTATTTACTCTACTTCATGTGCAGCAAACCGCTGGGAACAACCACATTTCAATTTAGTCCTCTGATCTGGGGGTATCAATGCATTGGAACTTGAAAGGACGCTATAAAACTATGCGACACATCAGGGAATTCGGAAAAAAGGCACAGAGATCAGCGTTTACGCCTAAACCGAAATCGCAGCTCCTCATCACTGTCGGAGTCACGAACTTCTCGAGGCCGTTTCCGTGTGCGACTGCGCGGTAGTGCAGGTTGTGGATCGGGGGTAGGCTCGGGACTGACAGATAGAGCCACTGAGTGTTGTGACCTCGCAAAAGCGCGGTCACTTGGAGTGGCCGTCGGCTTATCCTCTTGGTCCATCGGCTCTTCATTCGCAGGCGCCTTGTGACTAGTAACCCACTGGTGCTCACCAATACCGAAATCCTTTCTCGTCACTTCTTCGAGGGGAACGATAACACTTTGCACTCGTTGGCGTGCATGGCGCGGCTCTCCCTTTCGCCGAAATCGCTTGAAATTCTTTCGGCCATTCCATTGGTCATCCCATCGATCATTGCCGAGATCCTCTCGGGAGACTTTCTCGCGGACGGGAATCTCCATTTCCTCGACGATGGCTAAATTCCGCAAATCCTCGATATTGCTATCTTCGGAGAGATGGGCATCTTCTTCGGCCTTTCTTTGTTGCTCTTCCTCGTCACGGTGCTTTCGTGCGGCTTCTCGAATGTCTAGCTTCGCACGCTTCGGCTTCGGAGCAGCTTCCGGTTCCACGTGCGCAGGTCGACTATGACGACCTTGATCCATCTCTTCTCGCCGTCTCTTCATCGCCCGTGCGCCAGGCAGTAAATCTGTGACCACATCTTCTTCTGCCTCTTCCACCTTTTCCAAGGGCTCGGTCCTTTGAGAGGGTTCGGGCTCAAACTCCAACACCGGAGTATCATTGGTATCACCATCGGGCGTGTACACGGGTATGGAATCCATATCAAAGCCGTCATCAAATGCCTTCATCTTGCTCACAAACTTGCGCACTCGAGGAGCCTTGGGTTTTGAAAGGCCCATTGACCTGGGCTCTTGCGCAGGAGCAGGCGGTGGTGAAGGTGGAGGGGGACTGTTGTGGACTAGTTGCGGCTGGGGCTCCGGAGGAGTTGCGAGAATTGACGTCTGACTCGATCCTTCCTCACGTGGAAGAGGGCGACAAAGTGGAGAGGCGTCATTACCCAGAATAGCATCTAGGAACTCCCTCTGTTCAATCACACGTCGATCGATCATTAAAGCAACCTCATTGCCCACCTCAATGGACCAAGTTTCATGTTCACCTTTGGATCGGAATCGCACAAGCACGACTTTTCCAGGTCCATCATCTCGAATGTCACCGCTTTTCTGGCCGGCAGCCTCTCTCATAAATTTGACGATCTCGGCTGCTGTAGTAACCCCATCTTCTATTTGATAAAACAGGGCCTTGCCTTGTCCGTTATTGATGGCCGCTTGTAAATTCTCAAATTGAGTGGCATCTCCGAACACAAAGGTGTAGCCTTCGAAAACGTTTATGCGGGCTGGGTTGGGCGCAAAGGCAGCTGCCGGACGAGTAACAGGTTCGTTACCCGGGGGTGGAAGATAATCTGTCTCATCAGGCCATGCAGCATCGAAATTGGTCTCAAGCGGGGATAAGGCCTCGTCGTTCTCAAAGTCAGTGGGGGTGGTGGCATAGACCAAAGCGTCAATGTAAGAATTATTGACAATTGCTTTCCCATTGGTTAATGCCTGGAGACCCTTGGCTGTATTCCGTTTGCTCTGGACCACATGGGTGGTCTGATCCACGATGTATGGGATGATGGTCTTGATATCCAGGTCCTCTAGTTTGGAGCGAACTTTGGCTAAAGGGTCTTCCACTCTCATTTCCTTGGAAGAAAAAGAGAAGCTAAAAACCACTGGTTTCCATCTTATGCTGTGAATGAAAGGTGCATCAGACGAGGTTTGCGCATAGATTGGCATGGAGAATACGGACCGAAGAGGATGGCCATAGCGACCTAGCTGAATGATGTGCTCATCCCCACACAATACGCGATCTCCACCTTGTATTTGTTCTCCATCCACAAGTGTACCCTTCTTTGAATTCAAATCGGTCACGGTGATTTTGGTTCGTGCGTGGGGACGGGTCTGTGTTTCTGTCAGTCGGTAGGGCCGTCGAGATTGGATAGATTATCGTACTCCATCGCGAGGGGTGACACGAGATACTTCGATTGTGAGGTGTTTGCGGGAGATCGTATTGGCAGTCTTCACATTTTCGGAGATGGCGCGGTGGGCTGGCCAATGTTAGTCGAGATCTTCTCGTTATCGTGGGAAGCTTGACGTACCGCCATCTTGCGGGGGTCGGCCAAATAGATACTTCTTCCCGGGCCGCAGCCAGACACGCTTCCCTGTCATTGTGTCAGCAATACTCTGGACATTATACCAATAGCATGTCTCATATCTAACCATCCAGGAAGTCGCCCGTTGAATCCAGTATCCACATAGAGAGGGTGTTGCTGAAGATCCAAAGAATTGATTGAGAGAGAAGTTGCACGTGAAGCGAAACGCGTGGGCACGTGATCAGGCGTCAGTGCCGGTCGTTGCCTGAACTATACTCTTTTCTCTGATTCACACATTTATCAACATTCACCTCATGGGCAAGTGCTAATCATGGTGTCCCCTGGTGGACCTGTCAAAGATACGAAGCCTGATTCGACGCAGGGGGAGGGGAATAGCGACACTTTGAAATACCAACTACTCGGGCCCTCTTTAACCAAAGCGGGTCAAGATGCGGTTGATCAGCAAAAGGTATGGATTGGCCGGGAACTTACGCTTCACGATTGGAACCTGGTTGCTAAGAGAAACGTGATAGGTATCTGAAATTATTTACGAAGCATCTAAAGGCTCCAAGTTTTTCAATCACGAGCAAGACCGCGATCGGAATTTAACTGTCAAGATTGAGCGGATTCTTAAAGAAAAAGCTCATCTTGAAACTTTGGATCTCAGCCATGACTTACGACGGGCAGATGAGTACCTGGCTGAGTCAGAATTGACTCGAGATCTCTCCCAATACGTGATCCATGTCGACTGCGATGCATTCTTCGCCGCCGTCGAGGAACTGGACCGGCCAGAGTTGAAAACGGTCCCCATGGCCGTGGGCAAAGGCGTTCTAACCACTTGCAACTACCTGGCTCGGAAGTTTGGAGTGCGCAGTGGAATGGCGTCTTTCGTGGCCAAAAAGCTTTGTCCTCAACTGATTCTTCTTCCAATGAACTATGACAAATACACGGCGAAAGCGAAGGAGATCCGCGAGATCATGGCACATTACGATCCGCTATTTGAGAGCGCCAGCATTGATGAGGCTTATTTGAACATCACTGCCTACTGTGCTGAGAACGAGCTGGACCCGGAGGAAACTGTCCAACGAATGCGCGCTGAAATCCTTCAAAATACCAAGGTGTCTGTATCAGCCGGAATTGCCGCAAATGCGAAAATCGCTAAGATTGCATCTAATAAAAACAAGCCCAACGGCCAGTTCCGGGTTCCGAATGATCGGGCTGCTATCATGGAGTTCATGCGAGAATTGCCCGTACGCAAGGTCAATGGAGTAGGCCGTGTCTTTGAACGAGAATTAGGCTCCATTGGCATTGAAACCTGCGGTGATATCTATCCACACCGCGCACTCTTGACCAGGTTGTTTGGTGAAAAGGCGTTTCAATTCCTTGCCCAGTGCTATCTGGGTTTGGGCCGAACAAAGATTGAGCCGGTTGAAACCCATGAGCGAAAAAGCGTGGGAACTGAGACCACCTTCCACGAAATTGGGGACAGGGATGAGATTCGTGCCAAACTAGACTGGGTTTCACGGGAACTGGAAGGCGACCTGGCGCGCACACAGTTCAAGGGTCGAACGCTGGTCCTCAAAGTGAAATTACACACGTTTGAGGTATTGACCCGTCAAACAGCTGTATCTCGGGCTGTCTCGCAGGCGAAAGATCTGTATAATTTCGCACTACCCATGCTAGCTAAGTTAGAGAAAGAGATTTCTGGAATGAAGTTGCGATTGCTTGGTCTACGTTGCACGAATTTGGTCAGTACCAAAAAAGCTGGCATCAACTTCTTTGGTGCTGCAGCTGTGCAGGCCAGACCTATCTCAGCAGAAAGACACGACTTGAAAACTGCGGATCATGAAATAACGGCCGAGGAGGCCTTTGAGGGTGCTGCTCGACAAGAAATCCAGGATGAAATGAACGATTTGGAGCAACTCAGTCAAGAAGCAGCTATTCTCCCTGATGCTACTGTGCCGACTGGACCTGATCCTCCCCCAGCTCAGTGGGACTGCCCAATATGTGGCCGAGCTCAAACAGCCGATGACCGTGTCTTTAATGATCATGTGGACTTCTGTCTCTCCCGACAAACCATCCGTGAAGCCATTCAGGATTCTTCCGAACCCCCAGAAGAAACGACTGTTTATCCAAATCGGAAGCGGAAACCAATATCACAGGCATCTTCTTCTGATATCGACCCTCGGCAGAAACGTCTCTTCTTTCACTGAGTCCATAATTCAGACGGACGTTTCAGTCATAGATTGATCTGCACTAGTTGCAGCTTCACAAGATACACCCCTGCCAACAACGATACCCGATCAAAATATCTTCAAACTGCGTTCAGCTATTCCCCTGTGAAAATATTACACTGATGGAGCCAAAACCACTCGGTGACTTACTATTCTCTCCCTTTTGTGCATGGTTGCGGTCCTGCCAGCCGGGATCGACCGGCCAATTGGGTGATCGAGTGGAGCATCAGGATACCGAACCCCATGCCAGGACCATGCATAAGGGGTCACGTCAACCCGAAGAACTACCAAGTCACTGGAAACTGACACTTGAATATCTATACCCCATATTGATTGAAATCCAATACAATCTACTTATCTTTATTGACGCTCTAAGCCATAATGAACTTAGTGGAATTCTTGATGCGGTGAAGACTGGGCGTGACTAAACCCGTTCGGGGCCCAATGTTTTTCTATTGATCCCACCATCTCCACCACTACACCATCTTTAAAACACCCCTTCCTTCACATCAGGCCACCAAGCGAGTCTGAACATCACACACATCAATCACAGACTTGGTTGGCCGGTGCCATCATGCTTCATTGCTCGCGGTCGCAATGCCATCTCTTGCACCCGCGCAACTATGACCTCCGATAAACAAAACAACGGCTACTCCGCCAAACCATTTACGCCCACACTCAGTGCGGCCTTTCACCGCTCCAACAAGTCTCCCCTGACTCCGAAATTAGCCAGTCCCAGTCCAGGCCAAGCTGCTCCTCGCCGTCTCGCCAATCCCGACCATGCTCATCCCTATTCGACTCCATCCAAGGAGAACCTCCCCGCTGCCACTCCGAACTACCTCGGTGTCAATGTCACCCCTCGCTCGGGATCTCGAAATACTCGCCGCGATGTCGGATTCCCATCCCCGACAAATACTCCTCCCATCTCGTCTCCGCAGACGCCATACGCCCAACCCACGGTCGGCCTGGGCCTCAATGGTGTACGACGAGAACGCAGCCCGGCTCGTGGGGTGAAGTTAGAGCAATCGAGCAGCTTGAGGGCAAAGACACTCAGAGCAGAAGGACAGCAAGTGTCCCGCCCAAACTCCTTCACCGATATGGCCGCTGGCTCGCCTATGTTTTTCCATGCCACCGAAACACGATCGTCCAATTCCTCCGATGTTGAACAGTCCCGTCCGCAACAGGGGAAGATGCCACCAGCCTCGAGTTTCATGTACGCCAATGGGGATCAAGAACGACACTCGTCGCCAGAAGGATCCTACGTCACAACTGCCTCTTCGCGCCGGTCGGGGGGACTCCCTCGGGTTGCTCCTACTACCAGACAAGGTCCTTCTCCCGCCCCGCGCCTGAAATCCCCTCGCGTCTCAGACGCAACGTCTCCGCTTATCGACACCCAGAGCAGTTCTAGTCCGAACCTAGATCAGGCTGTTGAGGGCCTTTTACCACGTTTCGGCTCTCCCCCAAGCATCGTATCAGATGGACCACAAGTCCTTTCCATCGGGAAACACCGAAAATCGTCCAGCATGGACTCCACTAGTCAAACACATCACTCGATGTCGCAACGAAATGGACTTCATGCTAGCCCAGTCATTATGCCCAATATTCAAACACACCACGCCGAAGGTCCTGCCCCTGTCTTATCCGACCAGGTCCCACCACTTCGCCCCCGTCTCTTCAGTAACGGTTCCTCCGTCTCCACTGACCCCTATCAGTCCAGGCCTATGAGCCCTGGGAAATCAGAGAGTGGGGAGGTTGCTCTGAATGCTCGAACGGAACGAAAAATCATGGATTTGGAAATCAGCAACTCTTCTCTACTTGCTATCAACCGAACCCTGGAGCGAGAAATGCGCAAGCAAAACGCGGAACTTCGCCGGTTCCGGCGCTTAAGTCGCTCTGGTCGCCTATCCATGGCTCCTTCTACTCGCTCCTTTTCTGGCACGGCGCTGTCAACAACGAGTGAACTGGAAGAAGGCACCAGTGAACTTTCTTCTTCACGATCTCACGACGAAATGTCCGACTTCAGCGACGATGACTCTGTTGCAGATGACGGGGTCGTCAGTCCCGACACCCTTGCTGATCATGATGCAAAGCATCGTGCTCAAGATGAGAAACGATTTATGCTCGATCTATCTCGGCACCAGGAATTCCTGGTGGACAGCCAGAAATTAAATCAGAGCCTCAAACGATGTCTCGGATGGACTGAAGAGCTGATCAAGGAAGGCCAGAAGGCCCTTGAGTACCATGTGCATGTCCAGGATGTGGCTATAGGCGGCCGCGTCCTATCTCCAGAGGAGCTGGGCGAGGTCGGCGAAAGTGGGCGATCCCTTCTCAGCCCATCGGCCCACTACGGCTCTTTTGTGGCCCCGAAATTACCGTTTGATGATTCTACCTTAACCGACCCAGCTTCACTCCCTTTACCATCGTCTCCTGGCGGGACCGATTAATCTTCTAATTCTCTCATTTCACATCTTTCGTTCGCAAAATACCCCTATCTCATACACCATTATTGAGACTTGTTATGCCTTATCTTGATATAACGCCTCCCCGCATGCATTCTGTCCTGGTTCTTCTCTCTTTCCGGATACACCCTTTTGTTCTGCGCGTTGACCGTCGGAGCTTTTCTTCCTTCGGCTTGATATATCCATCATTGGAGCTGGGTGATAGATCTGGCCCTGATATAGTCGGCCACCTATTGTTTTGATATTTGTGATAGATACCCGATGTTCCATTCTTGTCTGATTGTGTGCTGTTGAGTCTAGATGCCTGTGATACTTATCGAAGAACCATACTATAGACAATTATCTCGTATGATTGCTAATGGAAACGAAAACTCCAAATTTTTGTTTATCACTACTGACCCAAATCTGTAGTTACCATCCAATCAATATGAAAATGGACATTGACCCGTTCGCTGCATCCGAATACTCTCCTTGATCAACTCCAACTCCTTGCGTCCCTTGCCTTCAAAGTACTTGGGACCCAGATCCGGGGTATAGTACCCCTGGGGGTAGTACTTGTCCCCACCATCGCCAGGCAAGGGCTGTCCCAGGGCCCGCTTGAACAACGCCACGGGACCCCAGCGATTCCAAATCGTGGGTTGCACATAGAATGGTGCGCCTTCGTAGAATAACACGAAATTCCGACCATTCTCATTCGGTTCTTCTGTAAAGACATCCAGGCGCATGAAGGTTGGTCTTGGGAGAGCCACATAGCGTAGGTACAGTCTGCGCAACTGGAGCATTGACCCAAAAAGCGCGGCGAAAAAAGCCGGGGGCCGATCAAGCCTGGAAGGTTAGTGGTTAGCATATATGTTTTCCATCAGAGCGGGCACATGTATACATCATCGCATTCCGAAGCCTGTCATCCATCAGGAAAGAAGCAAAATACACACCCAACGGCTTCATAAATCCCGGCAGGTTATATACCAACACATCAATTGTCTTATCCGCAATCTCCTTGTTTCTTGGATGTGGTTTCATATGCTGGACCTCATACGCCTGACTCCAGATACTGACCTCTTCCAACCAGTGAATTCCATCCCGAAACCCAAGGTTCCCGGATGGCAATATATCATATTTGATACCCAGTGCATCTCCAAGACTCTTCCAATACGTCCCGACCGCACAGCGCTCCATCTCAGTCATCTCGCGCCACTCGTACAACTTCACGAAACGGATAGGCTCTGTCGCAAAGAGGCTCAATGTGTATAACATATCCTCTTCGAGAATTTTCCCACTTGCGCGATATCCCTTGTGCAGGAAGTTGGTTCGTGCGATGGCAGTCTGAGCACGTTCGGAAATAGGGTCGAAGGCCATGAATTCACCGATAAGTGTTCCTGTGTCGGCGTAGCGTTTGAATGCAGTTGCCGAGTCAGAGAACTGGGAGGTCTTCAGTAGCAGAGTTGATATGGTTGGAATGCCGTATGTCTGGCGGGTATACCCCTAATTAGCTTGTGGAAGTTCTCTTGGGGTTGTGGGGGTTCTTACTCGGAAAAGAGCGAATTGGAGGGATTTGAGGACGATGAAGGGGAACTCCATTTGGAGGATTGTTTTCTGGATTGCCCAGGCGTCGTGGTTGGTCATCTTGCTCATTGAATCCCGGGTTTGGTAGGGGTATTTCTTGTGCAGGGCGCTGCGGCGGCGAAAGCGGATTGATGATACTAGGATGAGATATGTAGTGATAGCTGCTAAGCTACACACAATTTTCTGTATGGGTGTTGCCTCAGCCAAGGGTTCGATCAGAGGGTGGCTTCTCATGGTTGATGTATCTATACTCCACGCTATCATTTGGGGTATCTAGACAGGTACAAGAGTTGAACGACGTAGTACTACATGCTTGGGATGGCTTCAATATTTATGCTTGCTCGGGGTTTCTTGAAAACCAAATCATCTGCAGCTTCTCTGTAGAATCTAATGTTGACATGCATATTTCGATTTCATTGGGATAATCGCCCCGACTGAAGTGTCGGACTAGAAGAGTTTCCGCGTCATACGAGCCCGTCAAAGATCGCGCGGACCGAGGAAGATCAAGAACCCCGCGTTGGTACGCGGGGCATTGCAATGAGAAGAGGTGCACGACAATCCACGAACATGTCCGAACACGTTCCATACATGATATTCGCTAGATAGGTGAGTATCCACTGTAGCCGAGGTGGAGCGGATAGTATAATCGCAATCTTTGTTATGCATGCATGGTGAGTGGACGAAAGCTACGGTACAGACTCGGCAACTCGGAGAGCAGCCCACCGAGATCATACGAACGAAGACTCCGCATCACATGTAATGCCTTCCACGTGAAAAGCACGAATATACCCATATCACATATCACATATCACACATCATATCATATATCAGAGAATTGGGGCGTTTCATTCGATGTCCAACCCACCATGTTAATCATGTACGTAAAGCTCTCATCTCCGACATTAAGCAGTAAGTAACTTGATACCATTTGCAATTTGCATCTGGTCTGCGCCAACCACTTCCGTGACCTTCTCTCCTCCCCTGAAAAACATAAAAGTAGGCATCGCCCGAACATTCAATTCCTGCGCCACATCATCTGCCTTGTCGACGTCGACCTTGTAGAATTTGATGTGGGAATTTTCATTGCTCCACTGCTCGATCAAGGGCGCGATAGCCTTGCAGGGGCCGCACCATTCAGCGAAGCAATCGAGAACGACGAGATCCTGAGAGCTAAGGATCTTCTCGAGGAAGTCAGGTAGACTAGGGCCTCGTTAGGGCTGTCGTGACGGGAAAGGGCTATGTCTTACCTTTTGATCTCGTGGACGGGCATAATTAAGATTGAATGGAGATGAAAGAATGCGCGCGAAGCTGGGGGAATAAGTTGGAGAAAGTGGAGTGAGGTGATGTTGATCAGGGTAGGACGGGCTGACGTGACGACATTGACTTTGCGTTGATTGGCGTTCATCTACATCTCACCACCTAGCACCACATCACTTTGAATCATTTTATACCGTCGACGTACTGGTTAAAAGTATCAATCAAACCGTCAATTTAATTCCTCATTCCATGATCAACTAGACAGATCCACCATTTTGAACTGTATGTCACTCTCCACTTCCAGGGACCACGTCTTTCCTGTTCATTCAAAGTAAGTTTATGGATGCTAATAATGGATATAGGATGTCTCTCGACCATGGAACAGGAGGAAAGTTTACCCCCAAGAGATGGGAAATGAGTGAGCTAAGTCGGTGGTATCGAAATGGCAAACATTCATGTATAACCATGATGGGCCAAAGTCGGTCCTACATGTATTCTTGTGGCAAAGCTCTAAACAGTCGCTGTTTGAGGATCAAAGGTAAAAGTGTCGCATTATATGTCTCTCCCTCGGAACAACGTACGCGCTACAAGAGGGCGCCCCCAGGTCCTAATAGGCGCCTATAAATGTAGGTGCCGATTCAGTAACTCAGATCTGGCGTATCGCCGACGGTGGTCTAGAGGCTTCAAAGCCAATACAAATTCTCCCAGACGCGCTGCAGCGACCATGCCGCTTTAGCGCCGTCCCTTTGTTTCAGACAATAATACATTGATGGTACGAAATCGGCAGAACGTCGTGCTTACTCAGTTCTCGGTTATCAGCCAAAACATAAATAGCACAACGAATGCTGGATTCGAATGCGGTCCTAAGCTGAAGCTACCGTACTCAATAACTTTTGCTCGATCGAAATTGCTGTCATTTAAATGGAGAACCAACAGTCGAGTTGCTTCAAGCCGAGGTAGACGAGAACGACCAAAGCTTTTTTCGTCTTCTTGTCGACGGTTCGTCTATTAAATACATTACTGTGGAACCTGGCATTTACAGCGCCGAAGACATGTGTTTTGGGTCTTCCCTGGTCTCCCTCTTGCCAAAGCTTCCCACGGGAGATTGGAACGATGGGCTAGTGGCTAAGAACCTACAAGATGGTCGGCCACATTTTGTGTGCTTCAACCTGGCCCAATTTCCTGGCGTTCAGAACACCTGGCATGAGACCTTTGTCGACTACTTGGAGCTTTCGATCGGACGAAAGTTACGAACGGGCATATATGAGGCCAAGTGCCCTTTATTCGATGATATTATCGTCGCCAAACTCGCTCATTTTCCTTGGGAGATTCAATATATTGAGAATGAAACCACCGCATATCAATGGTTATCCGGCCATAATATCGGGCCCCGATTCCTTGGTCACTTGAACGAAAACGGTCGGGTGATTGGGCTCTTAATGAAACGCATCACCGATGCACAGCACGCTGGCCTTCAGGATATTAAGGCTTGCGGAGAGGAATTGTCTCGACTGCATGATTTAGGAGTTCGACACGGGGATCCGAATCGATTTAATTTTCTCGTCCGTGATTCGAAGGCTACTTTGATCGATTTCGACACAGCTCAGAAATGTGGCGATCGAAACTTGCTTCTACAGGAGTTTGAAAGTTTAAGTGTATCCCTCGGAGATTCGTCGGGCAGAGGGGGTGGAGGTCTTCTCTAAGAGATCTTTTGCCTGCTGGCACCGCGGTAATAATTGTTGTTAAAGAGAAATCTCTTTTTCATCCATCCCCAAGATTGAAGCCCGCTACCCTAAATGACTGGACGGAGAAGAATCCCCTTTTTTCTAAAGCGCGATGCCCCAGTAAACTTGCTAAAGGTTGGCTTTGCTAATGAAAGCAGTGGCGTCGGTACATACAGAGGCGAGAATCCTCGAAGCCAACACTATGATCGGATGGATTTGGTGGTTTTGTTCTTCAGTTATTGTTTACAGCATACAATGCAACCGAAAATCCCAAATCAGAAGCCAAATTTTAGCATGTCTTCTAACATAAGTGCTAGGTACATTAAACGGTAAAGCAGGACATGGTCTTTGTATTGTCATCTCCAGGGTAAAATGGTTGCTGAAGAGAGATTTAAGGATCAATTGATTAGAGAGGTCCCATCATACAGCCCATGCGAACCCGCACTTAGGATGTGATCGGGTTACCGTTGGCAACCTGGCTGGTAATGTTGTAGCTGCCAAAGCATGCCTCGGCGTACATGGCCTCCTCGGTCAAGGCAGGAACAGCACCAAGGAACTTCTCGACAGGGCAGAACGCATTGACCGATCCATTGCAAGCACCCAGCCCTTCCAGCGACACGGGAGCGCTGTTGAGCACAAAGCGAATGTAGTCCGTGGTGTTTGCTGTGGAGGATAGATCAGGGTTCTTGTACAGCTGTTCCTGTAGGTCCTCGAAGGATACATCGCTGGGGCAAGTCCAGATTTCAGAAGCCATCCAGGAGCCACAGGGAACAAGTTCCGCTAGGTTAAAGGTGCGGGCGGGTGGAGTGGCAACATTGCCAGGCAAGCCATTAGGACCATAGTTGAAGTACTTTAGGTTGAGAGCAGTGAGCACAGAGATGATCGTGTTGTCGTGGGACATGTCCATGTACAGAGGCTGGTTCAGTGGGAACGTCTTCGTGTTGTCGTCCCATGTCGAGTTGATACTGGAGTGGCTGACCGGGATCACACGTCCCTCCAGGCGGGCTGCCAGCTCCTGCACATAACCGATACCCTGGGCGCGACCGCTAGGAGATCCCCAGCCATAAACGCCGTAGAACTCCAGGTCAAGGGCGTACTCGAAGCTGCGCCATTCATCTTCGGTGAACAGCGAGCAGAAGGAGGAATCGCCTAGCAAAGCAGATTCATATGGGCACAGGTTCATCATAGCGTAGACGTCCACGGCTTGTAGATTGAAGCCACTGGGGAAATACTTGGTAAGACGCGTGAGCGGGGCCTTAGTGAAAGTGGCAATAAAGGTTAACAGAGCGGCTTCCTCGGCGGTTTCGCCTTCAGTGCAGGCCTCATACGAAGCAAGGGTGTTGTTGAAGCCAGCTACTTCGGGGATGCTGACGAGATCGTAATCGCCTCCTGAATTGTTGGCGTCCGTGTTTGAAAAGAAACCGCTCAAGAACCACATGGCACTCTCGAAGACTCGCGGGTAGTTGGTTGTTCGGAAGATCGGCTTCGGGCGAGCAGTGCCATTGGGGTATACATTCATCGAGTTTTCCCACCTTCTTTGAGTCCGGTCGGCACGGTAGAGCAGACGGCCGTACCTGCTCCAGAGCTCTGCGCCCGAGCTAGCTGAGGTCGAAGCACCCATTGGGAGCAAGCTGTCCAACTCCAACAAGTAGTCCCAGTAGTTCAAAAACACCAGCGGGCCAGTACCTATCGCAGTCTTGGGATGCTTCGCAGAGAAGTTGGCTAACTTTGAGGCAAAGTTCTCAATGATGCCACCATCAATCTCATTGTAAGTGGGATACCGCTCTCCGTGGCGAGCGAGCAAGTGTACCTGAGAGAGCTCACATTGCGGGGGGGAACCTTTGGGGGCCCCGTATCCATCAGAATCAGCATAAGGAGCCAGGTTAGCCCAGGTGCTCCGGATATCAAACCCGCTTTCGAATGTCGCGCCGGTCTTGGCTGCAGCGGCAGCCGAGCTCGAGGTCGTTGAAGCCATTGCCGCGGCAGCATTGCTGCCAGCAAGAGCTAGCAGCGCGATTGTTGATGATAGGATTGCCATGTAGAAAGAGGAAAATATCTGTTAAGATACCACATGTAGATATCATGGGCCATAACTGTATCTTAAATACGATGGTCAAGGGTCCCTTTGGATCAGGGCTGTGGGTCCGTTGGATCAGCCCCCAATACGGAGTTGGAATTAGCTGGTCCCCATTGGAAGCCTAATGTCTATTTCCATAATTAGTAGTTTGGAAGAGCTTGGATGTCAATATGCCCCTAGTTCGAGCTATATTAGGCAATGGGGGTTTTGATTTGAATCGACTCCGGTCTGATCAAGCAACATGAGGCTCGCATTCTCCAGGCCTGGAGTTGCAATTCTTTGCATGGAGCTGGCAGTCGGGTAGGTCTTCATTTTGCTTTTCTGTCTGGGGCACAGTGGAGAAATGAGTTAGATACAATGTCGAGAAGTTTGGAATAACCTTGGGCGATGGGAATCATTTGACAATACGTACCCGTGGCCGATGTAGAGGAACAGTATGGCAGGATCAACGTTATTCCGTCGATCTCAGGAACACCAGCATCCTTCAAAATCCTCGAATTAGAAATAAAAATTAAGATTGACCTTGGAACCTTGGAATGCCGTATAGGTACGGAGATAGATAATGTTTGAGGTCTGACTTGCCGGTTTTCTCATCCACCCGATGGACCTGATGCCGAGATCTGTAGGCTTTGAGATGCAGAAAAAAAGGCAGCCCAGGCGAACTCGGGAATACACATTCAATATATATTCTGTCTGGACAGGCTGGGAACATCGGAAAGATTGTTTGATTTCTTTTTATTCGCATTCCATGGATGGGGAAAATGTAAATATGTCCTTTGAAATCTATCTCTAATCCATGATCCATGGGGACAGGAATAATCTGACAACTTCCGAGTCTAGACAAGTTATGCAATACAAGGGTGTTCCTGGGGTTCTCATCAGGAACACTTTTTTATCCGTGCTCGAGTCGGCGCTACCACTTTGAAATGATCCGGTCTCACCCCCTAGGTGATTCCCCAATTAGGAATAGTTGCCAGTCGATCACTCAATACGAGATCGCAGCAGTCTTTCGGGCTGATTTTTGGATATGACGATGGCGCCATGACGCAGGAGACTAGGCCATATATTTACCAGAGTTCGCACCCCACAGCGCTGACTCGAATTTGAATGCGAGGGGTCACAACATTATCAGATCTAGCCCAAGCTGGCACTGACTTCAGACTGATCACATAGATCTATCAAGGATTTGCGGGCATAGAACGGGTTCTAGTCAGCCAAGCCAGAAGTGCAGCTCTGGACCCTGAACCCTGAGCCGCAAAAGACCCTGAAGGTGCCGTGACGCCGAACTTTCGTTTTTCTTTTTGTCTTCTTCATGGAGCTAGCTTGAGCCACGTCTGACAGGAAAAAGCATCCCGCGGTTTTAGAGTCAAATTAGCCAACCGATCATCAGCCGTTCCAACCCACCACTCGCTTACCTTGTACCAATTTGGTTCGGGAAAGCGCCATCACGATGTGTCCACTCGTATTCAAGAGCTTCGATTGGAGCCAAGACATTCGCTCTCCTCCGATGGCGCCCAACATCCGGTCTAGGTATGTTGTGAGAAGTAGTAAGGCTGAGTTCGGATGAGCCGCTTGATCTATTCAGCTCTTTCACACGTGGGAGATGGGAGGTGCATACAATAAAAAGCAAGGGACTTGCCCCTGGAGTCACCGCACTGTTTATTCCTTTCTTTCTATTTTTCCTTTCTGAATAACATTATCTGTTATTTCCCCAAATCCAGTGACACTTCAGGGGGTATTGTTGAGTCGCCATGATAGCTCTTCATATTGCCCTTTATACCATCCTGGCCACGTCGTTGGTCTTTGCTATTATCGAGCTTGGTCTATGTGCCTATGTCGCTACCTTCTATGGCGGCACGTATCAGGAGTACTCCTATAATGCCTCCGCGGGTTACAGCTACCAAGACGTGAAAGTCAGCACGCCTTCCATTCTGGCCTTTCTCATCTTCTCCGCCGTCTGGACTATTCTGATCACCCCGGGCGGACTGGTGCTGTCATGGTTCTACACTCGCAAGGGTGTTAGCGAGAAGATCAGCACGATCTTGGGCATCGTGTTCGCCGTTGTCTACTTTGTGACAATGGTCTTTTGGCTGGCCTGCTTCGCTGATATTGCCTCATACCTCGACGGATTCACCAGCTTTAATGACTACTACAACGCGGTCATCGCTTTCGCGGTGCTTCTCTGGTACAGTCCTCCGAGTTTCTATTGTTACAAGTATATGTTGTGCTCACATCCCTTGTGTATAGGCTCCTCTTCCTCGCCCTCTTTATCCTGTCGGTGTTATCGCTCTGTGGTGTCTTGGTGTCGGATTGGGTGGGTTATCAGCCCATGCGCAAGTCACAGGCGGACAAGGCCGGTGCTCCTGCGGCTGACCCTGAGGTGCCGATGAGTACAAACCCCGTTGCTTCTCCGTCAGAGTTGTCTACTCGGGATGCTGAGGCTCTGCATGACCAGCCGAACAATCAATCCCTTAGCGCCTCGTCCCCTTCGGCCATTGCCAGCGCCGAGCTCAGCGGCGATAGCGTTCACGATCACCATGCGAGCAAAGCGTGAACGATGAGACTCGAACCCGTTGTCAGCATATCTGTTTTTCTTCTTCTCGATGCTGAGGTTTCGCATGAAATAGTGGTATGATGTGGATTGTAATGTTTGGAGCATGTCGAGGATACCCTGGATTTTACCTGATTTTCTTTAATAATGGCTTTGTTGATAGTTGTTTGAATCAACGTTCTCGTCTGACATGAATTTCATGGAGAAACTGGCTGTAACCAGGTAAACAAGGGCAATCTATGACTAGAGCTATACGCGTAGGTTTGCTGTTGCGGAGACAAGGCTGAAAAGGGGGATATGATCTACTCCCCTGACAAAAAGAAACAGGATCCAACAATACAGGTATGTCCAAGCGTGGGGAGCAGGAAGAGAAAAGAAACGAGCAATTATGAGGTAAGAAGGTGCCTAAGGGAACACTCATGCCGCCGTCGGCTTCTCCTCCGACTCCTGGTCCTGAGAGTCACGTCCATGTTTCTTCTTTTCCTTCTTCTTCTTCTCGTCCTTGCCCTTCTTGGTCATGGCTTCTGCCATCAATTGCTCAAACGCCATGTAATCGCCCTCCTCTTCAGGGTCACGCTCGGCCTAGATTATTTTGGTTAGTATAAGATCAAGAGGCACATGACTACAGAGGCATACCTTAGCATAGATGTTACCAGCCAAGACCAATGCATGGGCGCGTTCCACGCGTTTCTCAAGGCGAATACGCTTATCACCCAGAATTTGGTCGCAAACATCACGCAGGACGCTCTGAATCTCGAACTTGCTACCACGCCATGCGGCGGCCAGGATCTTGCCGGTCACCTTCTTCTCATACTCGGCCTTCTTCTCATCGGTCCAGTCCTCACCACCACGCTCTTCGAGCTTGGCCATCTCCTCCATGGTCATTTGGGCATCGATAGCGGTCGAGATGGTGGTCCAGGTCTCCTTCGCCAGAGTACCCTTGTCCTTCAGGCGCGAGAAGAACCCAGAGATACCGAG
The DNA here is from genome assembly GCA_023626355.1 of Penicillium sp. S1602. Lineage (NCBI taxonomy): Eukaryota > Fungi > Ascomycota > Eurotiomycetes > Eurotiales > Aspergillaceae > Penicillium > Penicillium sp. S1602. Next base: position 73,889 of record JAMAGW010000016.1, on the reverse strand, counting down.
GAACTTCTGGGACTTGAGGAACGAGGTACCCTTTTGAACATAAGTGGCACCGACCGCGTGCAAAATTTCCAATCCAAACGACTCCATCTTCAAGTTCTCGACTTCAAGGCGAATCTTCTCCTCGAACGCATGGGTGACGTCTTTACCCTTGTCGGTTTCAGTCCAGACGCTGAGACGGTCAATCAGCTTGTTGGCTAATGTGTTAACGCGGTCCTCTCGAGCCTTTCTTCGTTCTTCCTCGAACGCGGCCAGGCGCTCCTGCTGCTCCTTTGACAGACCCTTTTTCTTCTCCTTCTTGCGCAGTTCCTTCTCCTCCTGGGACAGACCAGCTGCATCCATGCGCGCCTCTTCCTCCGAGCGGTCCATAAGAGCCTGCTGGCCCATGTACCGCCGGGGTGTGCTGGTTCCAGAGCCGTGACCGGAGGCTTCCGAGGAAGCTTGGGGAGTATCTGCGGTTGCTGACGGGGCGGTCGAGGTGGCTGTCGTGGCGCCTGCCGGAGCATCTGTCGCGGATGCGCCCTCGGTTCCCGCCTTCACCTCCTCATCATGGATATTGAGCTTCTGTTCGGCGGACTCGGCGAGCTCCTCCTCCTCCATTTGCTCCATGGTGATGTCCATCGTCGCAGTCAGGTCTTTCATGAGGGAAATTTCTCCGATAAGGTCAACGAATGCTTCGCCTCCGAAGATCATACTGAAGAACTCCGAAGGGTCCTCTATAGACAAAGGTTAGCATTTGCTTAATCGTGAGAGTCGGGGACAACGAACCAAAGCCGCCACCAGGAACCGCGTCCTCCTTTCCAAACTTATCGTAACGTTTGCGCAAATCTTCATTGCTCAGAACTTGGTAGGCTTCACCGATCTATGATTGACGCTGCTATTAGTGGGACTCCGGGTAGTCACAGGTGGGATTCCGGCGTACCGCCTGGAACCGAGCGTGTGCGGTTTCATCGCCTGGGTTCTTGTCTGAAGGAGAGATTCATGTCAGTACCGTGCGGTAAGAAGGATGGAATGTCAGTCTTACCGGGATGAGTGACGATGGCGAGCTTCCGATAGGCCTTCTTGATCTCAAGCTCGGTAGCTGTTGGCGGGACGCCCAAGGCGTCATAATAGGCGGTATCAGCGACCATGATGGAAGCAGAGTAAGGACTCTGCAGCGGTCAACAAAGGAATATCAAAAATAAAGCGACACCAGTGCTTGGAGAAGTATTCAGGAGGCGTCTTCCAGTAGAATAGCGTAAAGTCTTTATGAAATCAATAATCGAAGATTTGGAATCACTTTTTCCCCGCCAAATAATCTATTTCACCGCGTTCAGTCACGTGGACCCGGTCTCTTTGTTCTTTTCCTCATTTCCGCTTCTCGTTCCCCCTTTTCCACATCTGCTTTTCCACAATTCTTTGGATCTTGGACTCGATCTTCCTTTTCGGTTTTCTTCTTCTCTGTACAATTTTTCCGTTTGCTTCTTGAGATCACTGGGATCTCTCCCTTGGGTTTCTGGTTCATCTTCTGCCTGCTATTGGCCCCCGGACACCTACGTGTCATATCTTCCCCACTCACCATGGGTTTTGTTAAAAATGCTCTCTACTACACCTTCCATCCGATCCAATTGAGGTCAATTATTCAATGGTTGGTGTTTCACTCGACCCCGGCAGAATTTGCTTTCGCATCGCGACTTCGACTAACCTGGTTATTCTCATAGGAAGGTTTGGCACAACCCGCCACACGAGCGAAATGATAAAGACGACACCGTGACGCAGAAGAAATGCTTCGAATTCTTGGACTTGACCAGTCGCAGTTTCAGCGCGGTCATCAAGGAGTTGCACCCGGAGCTACTGTTCCCCGTGTGTGTTTTCTACCTTGTTCTTCGTGGTCTGGACACCATTGAGGACGACACCTCCATCGACCTTAAGACAAAGGAGCCACTCTTGCGCGGCTTCAAGGATATCCTGGAGCAGGATGGCTGGACTTTCAACGGAAACCGCCCCGAGGAAAAGGACCGGGAACTGCTGGTTCAGTTCGACAACGTGATCGCCGAGTTCAAGAACATGAAGCCTGCCTACCAGGCTATCGTCAAGGACATCACCGACAAGATGAGCAATGGTATGGCCGACTACTGCGTCAAGGCGGAGAGCGACGATGCGAGTGTCAAGACCATCGAGGAATACGACATGTACTGCTACTATGTCGCCGGACTGGTCGGTGAGGGTCTGACCCGCCTCTTCGTTGAGGCTGACTTGGCAAACCCTGCCCTTCTCAAACGCGCCCGTCTCCACAAGTCCATGGGCTTGTTCCTGCAGAAAACCAACATCATCCGTGACATCCGAGAGGACTTTGACGACGAGCGACGATTCTGGCCCCGGGAGATCTGGTCTAAGCACGTCGACAAGTTTGAAGATCTCTTCAAGCCCGAGAACCGGGATGCGGCCCTCAACTGTAACGCCGAGATGATCCTCAATGCGCTCGAACACGTTGAGGACTGTCTATTTTACCTGGCGGGCTTGCGAGAGCAGAGTGTGTTCAACTTCTGTGCCATTCCTCAGGCCATGGCCATTGCTACTCTGGAGCTGTGCTTCCGCAACTACGATGTCTTTGAGCGCAACGTTAAAATTACCAAGGGTGATGCGTGTGAATTGATGGTGCAGTCGACACAAAACCTGCAGACTCTATGCGAGACTTTCCGCAGATTTGCTCGTAAGGTCCACAAGAAGAATACCGCGAAGGACCCGAACTTCCTGAAGATCAGCATTGAGTGTGGCCGGGTAAGATCTCCATCATTAACCATTATGTGCATGTTATTAATTATTTTCTGTAGATCGAGAAGTTCATCGAGACCATCTTCCCCACCCAAAATGCCGCCGATGCCCAACGCCGTATTACTGGCGAGCTTACCACGGAGCAGGCCAAGAAGCGCGAGGTCGATGCCGAGAACAAGGCCGATATCTATTTCATGATGGCCCTCATGGGTGCGGTCATTTTCTTTGTCGCAGGCACTATGGTAGGTTCCTCGGAACGTCTCTCTGATTACTTATAGCTAACGTTAGACCAGATCTTTGCGGCTTGGTGGATGGGCGCTCGTTTTGATCTAGCTTGGCAAGAACTTAGGTCGGGCAATCTCCGTCCGCCTCCCCAAACCCAGGAGAAGATGGCGCGAAAGCTGGCTGCTGCGTCCGCTGCTGCCATCGGCCGGGACGAGCTGTGATTCTCTCTGTTATATCTCCACGGCGTTACGACATGTATCTTCCTAATATTCGATTCCCCCCGTGCCGGTGGCTTCTTGTTTCATTATATCCCCGCATGCCACCTCTTGCCACCGGTGGCACGATGTGTATTGATCATAATCTAACATTTTATTCCACGTCCCACCCGGACCCAATCCGTTACTGACCATGATGTAAGCAGCGTTATCCCCGATAACTAGCACGGATGTCAAATTGCGATCTAGCCCTCCCATGGCTGTGGTCGTGCCGAAGAAGTGCTGAAATTAACTGGGGGATCCCTCTTCAAGGTTCTCTCTAACCAGTGATGTACTAGATTTGCGTCTGACGAGTCTGGTTCTGCCAGACCGAGATGGCACACGTCCATTGAAGATCTGGGACATACGTAAAATTATGTAAATGCGGCGTGTAAATGTTCCGAAATAATCTTCATTTTGTCTTTTGAGGTCAAACGTTGTCGTGTGTCGGATTTCTCTACCAATGCTATTCTTAAGAGTGCTCGCTCCTTATTTGTCAGATTGTTGAAGCAGACCATAGATTACCCTTGCCACAGGTCCACTGTGCCTAGCGTGGGGCAGGCTTCCGCCGAATCAGAAATCTCTGCTTTATCATCATCCCCAGATTCTAACTTATAATATAAAAGGCTGTCCTCTTGGCGAGTGTTCTCTTTTAACATAAGACTCCGGCAGTCATTTCCTCTCAACTGCCGTCCTATGCGCGGCCTGCGAGCCATTGTGCCCCCACCCTTCTTACGGGCTCCTCTCAGTGCTCGACTATACTCTTCTGCTTCTGCTCGAGTTTCTACACCATTCAACATCATGGCGAAAAACAGCTACGCCTCCAAATTGGAGGATTCTGGAGAGCCACTTCCCAAGTTATCTCCTAGTGAGTTCCGAACATATAATCGGTTGGCAGAGCACATGGATGCATTTGTAAGCCCTGAATAAGCGTGGGTCCGATGGGCAATCCTGACTAACAGATGTTTAGCATAATCACTTCCGCATGACATGGAACCAGCTCTTTGATGCCTGTAGTGCTGCTGGAAAGCGGCCTTCGGGACTTTCGGCCCGCCAAATGATCATGATGGGCCTTCAATTTTGCTCTCAATTGGACTTTCATCACTCCATTGAAGAGCAGCATATCTTCCCGGTGCTGGCGAAGAAAATGCCCGAATTCAAGAAAGAGCTTGAACTCTTGCGCCAACACAAGCAGATCCATGCAGGTCTGGAGAAGCTGGAAGCATATCTTGAGAAATGTCGATCTGGCGAGGAAGATTTGCGACGCGAAGAGGTGAAGCGATTGATGGAGGGATTCGGAGAGGTACTGTGGAAGCACTTGGATGAAGAAGTTAAAACACTGGGTGCGGAGAACATGCGCAACTACTGGTCGGCTGATGAGATGCGACGACTTCCAATGTGATTGACACCACTGGTGACCCTGGGCTTGTATTTACCTTTCATTTCTGCCATAGATTCACATGACGATGATATACCACTTTAATGAACTATATTGCGTATTCTGCATCTCGTATGGGCCACCTGAGCTATAGAATTCCAATTGGATCAGTATGTAGAAGGATCAGTTTGCAGAAGATAATGGGCCTACTTCTTGGTTTACACTCGAAACGAAACTTTAAAGCCTTTGCTTGTACGTTCATGTTCGCAAGCTTTAGGGCGTACTGGGTACTGCTGCTGTTGCCCCCAGGCGCCGTAAACCTAGAAATGCACTGGGCCACCCAATAGTTCGAAGGAGATCTCAACAGGTTTTGTCTTAAAAGCCAAGAATGATCGGCAAAACGAAATGGTTGCGGCAAGTGGAATATATGGGTCGCGCATCTCAATTGGCAGATTTGTGGTGAGGAATGCCAGCATTCCTGAACTGGTATGCGGCCGAGCATATGATTCCGATCACGGCTTCTAATCCAGCTTCATACATGGAATTATGTCAATCCCTTCTTTAATTGTAACTGCACACGTTTATTAAGCATGGTTACTCTATACATCTCTCAACTCTCTTAGCACTAGCGTGGCCGATCTAGATTGATTTTATTTGCCTCTTTCCAATGCAGTAACAGTATCTCCTAATCTATACTTTGCAGTACAATAGATAATCAAAAGAGATAGGTACCATTGAGAGGTTTATACAATTTCTCCACACATGCATAAGTTCGAAGTTGTTCAACAATCCCGGTATTATGACGAGTAAAAGCAGATTGGAGTATCTTTAATTGGTGCCTCGTGGCTTAGATCGGAATTACTGTCGATCCTTAGTCAATCCGTCATGGCTGTGCTGTCAGATGTTACTATTCCTGGAGAATGTTTCTGTCACCCAGACGCGCAAGCTGACCCTTTTTTTCAAGCTTTTTGAGACGCATGATCGTTTCGAGCGCCGGTGATCACGAAAGCGCACCCCCAGGCCCGCTACAGAGGAAGCGTTCTCTACAGCCATCGCAAATGGGCGAAGATCAACAGACCCCAAACTTGATAGAGCCAATCGATATTGAAATGAATGTTGAACTCCTATCACGCTTCCCAGACCCTGTTTCTCCCACGCCTCCACTCAAAAGCAGACCCCGAGACAATGCTCTGCCAGGACCCCACAATGGGACCAGGCCACAACAGCACGAGGTCCACTTCCTCATGCGGTTGAATCACTGCATGCGACCTTTCGAACAAGCGAATATAAAGCTGTGTGAATCCTATATAGCACCGCTCTGTCTCGACACGCTGCAATCATCTCCTTGCCGTTTCCATTCTCTTCCGCAGCACCGTGCCTGTCATCTTTTAACGTCAATATGAAGTTCACTACAGCAAGCCTTGCCACCGCTATGTTGGCGACAGGTGCCTTCGCAGCTCCACGGCCTGGACTAGTTGAGCGTCTACAAGCACGCGGCGTCTTGTCGCGCCAGTCCACACCCGCCGAAAAAAACGGCGTCCTACTCAAGGATGGCGATAACTCCACCAAGGTCCAGTACAGCAAGAACTGGGCCGGTATAGTGCGTGAGCAGCCTCCTGCCAGCGCCACCTATACCGCCGTCTCAGCGACTTTCACAGTCCCCAATCCCACGGCAACCGATGACTCGGGCAACATGCAAGCCGCATCCGCCTGGGTTGGTATTGATGGTGATACATATACCAACGCCATCTTGCAGACTGGTATCGACGCCTACATCCAGAATGGTCAGCAGAGCTTTGATGCGTGGTACGAGTGGTACCCCGACAGCGCAGTGAACTTCGACATCGACCTCTCCGAGGGCGATGTGATCGTCGCCATGGTGCAGTCCTTCTCGCCTAGCACGGGCGTTGCTATAATTGAGAACCAGACTACTGGACAGAAAGTTACGAAGAGCCTGGATGCTCCTTCTTCTTCTGCCACACTCGGTGGTCAAAATGCCGAGTGGATTGTTGAAGACTTCAACTCCGGTTCCGATATGGTGCCGCTTGCCAACTTTGGCGATGTCAATTTTATTGGTGTGCAAGCTAAAGCTGGTGGCCAGGCATATGGTGTCAGTGATGGCGAGGTTTTGGATATTCAGCAAAATGGCCAGGTGCTCGCCAAGGTCAATGTTGAGAGCAACACTGAGTTCACTGTATCCTACCAGGGATAACTATTTCGAGTGTAAATAAAGGCGGTTTTGTGATATTTGGCGTTTGGCGTTTTCAAGGATGGATAGACCTCGAGGATTCCCAAGGTTGGAATTGTTTTAATGGTGTGGCAAGATTGTTTGCGATTGAACCTGTTACTTAACACGTTGTCACGGTCTGATATATGATAATAATTGAAAGCATCATCCACAGTTTATCCCGGTATCTCCACTTTCTAGATATTCAAAGCTGCACCAGGGCATTTTCGAACTTGTTGAGTGGGTCATAACGTTTCTTTATCGCCTTGATGACCTCATACTTAGTTCCATATATTGCCTTCATGTCAAGACCTCTGGAAGGAGTCAAAGGAATGTAGCAGAAAGGAGGGATGTTCACCGCGTCTGTTTGTGCTAGCTCAAGGTGAAACCTCTGAGCCCATTTCACTGCTTCGTCCACTGTTTCAGGCGATTGCGATATGGCGATGATCTCAATAATCACGTGTGGACGATGCGAATAGAAAACAGAACTTGTTTCCAGATATGGAGTCCCCGCACGAAACTCATGGATGCCATACATCACGTCAGGACTGTTTGGCTGCAGCGGCGCATGCTTGCTGATAACATTCACAACCTCGGGAGTAAGATCGTAAACTGTGGCGGTATAAATTGATCCAAAGACCTTCTTTGGAACCAAAGAGTCTGCTATTTCATTGAATGCCGTTAGCGTGGTGGGTATGACCGCGTTGACTGCCACGGATGCCCATGAAGAAACCTTGGACAGCCAAGACTGCCCCTCGTCAAGGTCTGATGAAGCCCAGACAAACAGAACAGTAAGAGTTTTACCGACTGGGCTGTTATTGACTAGTTGATATAGGCCAAGTGCAGCTGGCAGGCCCTGTTTCTTAGATTCTCGGAGCTGATCATTGAAGTTTTGGATTGTGACGCCGAGGTCATTGGGTTGATATACGATCGCTCCTGCGAGCACCTGGGAGGTTGTCAGATAATGAATGTGATATTGACCAGACATCACTCACCTGGTCGAGTGGGTAAATCTTGATTTTGAGCTCAGCAATAACACCCACTGTTCCTCCAGCTCCACGAATTGCGGTTAACATTGTCTCGTCCGCCTCACGAACGACTCCCTGTGCATCGACGACAGTGGCCCCTAGGATTTGGTCCACGCCAAGGCCATATTTGCTGCTAAGCATACCATACCCTCCATGAAGTGCCCAGCCAACAAAACCCACGGTTGGCGTGACGGGATGTGGGACAACCATCTTGAATCTCTCCAGTTCCTTAACCAGATTGATCGATATCACTCCCCCACCCACTCGGGCCGTTCGGGACTCGGTGTCCACATGCACATAAGTGAGTTCGCGCATGTCAATCGTGACTGCACCATCTACCTGACACCGACCGAACATGTCATGGCCGCCTGCACGGATAGTGAAGGAGAGATCATTGGCAGTGAGGATTGATACTAGCGCACCGACGTCCTCTGCTGAACGGGGCCGAACAATCATGCTTGGTTTTCTCGTTGCGTTGAGCACGAAGACAGTGCATAGATCAGCAAAGTCGGGGGACTCGGGAGTGGCAAATCGAATATGGCCATTTTCAGCCAGAAAGCCTTTCAGGGAATCCATGTTTTGAACCGATGATATTTCATAAATTGATTGAAATAGTGTCTTAAGATTCATGTAGTCAAGGGACAAGTGTCATGAGATTAGAGGACCTCCTCTTTTGCAGCTGCAGCTGACTAATATGGCCGTTTCAGTTCATGTGAATCATGACTTCCACTTCGCATCACGTTGTCAACGGAGGAGGAAAACTATAGGAGCATGCAGAATAGGTGACAATTCTTGTAGATTAGCAGTGATCCCTGATCACTTGTGTTCAGATATTTTGAATTGTGATTAGTTACTTAGTTAGTTAGCGATCCCACCTTCTGCATGAGTCATCACGTTAGAGATCCTTTCTGAATTCCGTGTTTACTTGATCATTCAACATGTCAGTCTGTATCGAGCCGGCACAATTTCCTCGCGATATTGACACAACTCATACCTTGCTTTCTGGGTACGCCTCATCGTTGGGCATCGATCTTACCTTTCAGTCATTTCAAGACGAGCTTGATTCTTTACCGGGAAAGTATGACGAATCCCAAGGAGGTGCATTCTTAATTGCGCGAGCACACCGAGGCTTTCCACAAGACCAAACAATCTCCAGTGTTTCCACACTCAATCCGTCATCCCTACATGGCCCTGTGGTGGGGTGTGTGGCGCTCCGGCGGAGCTCCAACAACTGGTGTGAGATGAAACGCTTATATGTCCTGCCCGAAGCAAGAGGACTACGGCTTGGCGACAAACTTGTGGTGGCCATCATAGAAAAGGCAAAGAGCTTGGATTACAGTGGTATTCGGCTCGACACGCTGCCAGAGATGATCGCAGCTCAGCGCCTTTATCGCAGGTATGGGTTCGTGGAGATCGACTCTTATTATGATACACCTATCGAGGCTACAATATTCATGGGTTATGAGTTCACCCATTGATATTGATCTTCGCAATCAACACTTTTTGGGCTGCAAAAATCAAATCACCTTGGGAAATGCTGTACGTCAAGAGTTGCATGTTTCGGGCTCGCACTCCTTCCGTACTTCCGTCGGGACCGATCTCGAGATCCTGCGAGCTAGAACAAGAGTGGACCTTCTGTCACGAGTCTTTGCACGTATCATGGCATGTTATACGACCTATGGCCCCATACATAACCAATTTTTTCTTGATCATCCCCGATTCCACAATAAATATTGAAGATCTGCATCTGCCAAGGGGACTTGTCCTCATGGGTGGTCGGAGATAGTACTCGGAGTTACTTGTTTGGGAACAAGATAGAGCGAAGAGAGTATTTATGTCAAGAACAGTATGATCCTGAATTAGTTTTCTGTCTATCCAAGATGACTGTGGACAATAAGCCTCTAGATGTGCTCGTTGTCGGAGCTGGCATTGCTGGTCTTTCAGCCGCCATCGCTCTAGGGAAACAGGGTCATCGCGTTGTGGTATGTTCGGCGAGGAAATCGATCATTTGCCTCATACTAATCAAGTAATGGCACTAGATTCTGGAGAAGTCGGCATTTCTCAAGGAAACTGGGGCAGCTATTCATTTACCACCGAATTGTACCGCCTTGTTGCGTTGGATGGGTGTCGATCCTACCGAATTCGGGGGTACTCTTCTGCACGAGGTGAGAATAGAAACCATAACATTGACCATTCTCAACTAATTAGTGAAAAAGATTCAACGGTATGGGTTTGCTGGTGATTTGAAATACAAGAAGGAATTTGCCGACATTCGCCATACATGGCAGGATGTATGTGATCTACCCTGAACTTGGCATGGCCCTCTAACAGCTTTCTAGGAGTGGTATCTCGTTCACCGCGTGGATTTGCACAATAATATAAAACAGCATGCTCTTAAAACTGCGACTCTGCACACGAAGTGCACAATCACGAGCATCGATATCAATGACGCTCGTTCCTCAGTCACCCTCAAGGATGGACGGACATTCGAGGCTGACCTCTTGCTTGGAGCAGATGGGCTGCATGTATGTATCTGCAGAGTAAGCTTCCCGGATGAAACAATCTGAATATCTAACCAGATTCGCTCCTAGTCTCAGGTTCGTGGTGTCATTGCTTCGGGGGCACCTGCACCATACCAAGCGGGAAAGTCGTGCTTCCGATGGCTGCTTCCCACCGAAGATTTGCAAAAGCACGAATGTACCCAGGAATTTGTACAGAATCCAGGGATCTTCATTGAATGGGCGGGTGATACTTGTCGTCTCGTCGCATACCCATGTTCTGATAGCAATGTGTATAATCTGTGTGCTTTCGTTCCCTCTAGTGAGGTCAAATTTGACACCCAGACCGATGGTGCGTGTCTCTCAATTTTGTATCGCTCTCGTGTCGGCTGAAATGATTTAGGTTGGCAAACGGTGGGCGACAAAGATACCATCGTTCGGATGTTTTCGAATTTCGCCCCAGGAGTTCGGAAAATTGTTGAAGGGGCTGATGATAAGTTAAAGGTGTGGGATATGTTCGACATGGAGGCTTTGCCTACATGGACGACAGGCACAGCGGCACTTATCGGCGATTCTGCACATCCATTCCAACCATGTAAGAACCAATCATGCGGTAAGCCTGGCACGGTCGACTAATACGCGACAATAGACATGGGCCAAGGTGGAGCTATGGCTATTGAAGATGCGGTCGGCATTGCAGCGTTACTTCCACTTGGTATCAAGGCACAGGAGATACCTTCGCGACTGAAAATATACGAATCCAATCGCCGACCCCGCGTAGAATTGGTCCTTAAATACACGCGGCTGAACGGTCGCGACGAGAATGATGCTGCTGGTGCTCGGATTACACGTGAGTCTTCAATCTTCATCCATCCTGATTGGGAACTCGCTGACAAAGGTAGCGGCTGACATGGTGAAAATGATGGGAACGATTTTCTCGTACAATGAGATTGAGCAGTGTGAAAAACTTTTGGGGGGGCAGTAATCAACCCAAAACAGAAAGGCGATGGGACGATTGGTGGACGGCGTCGTCTTTATCCAGGACTAAGGATGATCCCTGTATGCTAGATTGCAGACTGCAGCTCTCATGCTCGAGGAAAGATATTCGATTACCCGGATCTTACTGTCGTAGTGCTTCGAACCGAAGGACCCTAACTAGTCATAGCATGGTAATAGTGTGCATTATATATACCGCTAATGGCGACATTATTTGCAATTTGTAATTTGCCCGTGATATTGCGAAGGGCATTATCTTTATTTTTGATCTCATTATGTTAAATTATAGCATAGGGCATCCATATTTAGCACATTTCATTCATCCTGTGTACAGACAGTGTCACATGTTCATGACACCTGAGGCACCATGATGACTGATCATGGCGGCCAATCCAATCGCATCTCCGGGCATCAATGACGATCATACGAATGCCATGTAGCTATGGCGTCTGCCACGTTGCGGCCGGAAAGGCCGCCAGATTCGTTTACGATCAGACGCAAGCCTGTATCAAACCCCAACCTACGACAAACCGCAGTCGCCCAGGCCCCGGCGATGGGACATTCCGCGACCTCCCCTGCTCTAGTGCCATCATCCTCATTGTACCCTCCATCCTATACCGAACTCTACGGGCCTGTGCCACATGGTTCCCGTCCCATTAGCCCAGTCCCACGACCACGTACCGCAGGATGCACATCACCATCGGAACCGCCACCTCCCCCTTCTCCAACTCCTGTCCAAAAAGCCTATGGTGAAGCTCGGCACTTCCTCGGCGGATTGATCAACCACCCGACGGAATCTAATAAGCATGTTACCATACTGCGCCACTCCCACGGATTGGTATTTTATCGTGGAGATTCTACCTCTGTCGCTATCTCGATATTCTCTGATACTCCCTTACCCCCGGATCGGACTATATGGCTGCAAAGTAAAGGATGGACTGGCAAGACTGGAATGCGCGCAAAGGCAATGCTTCGTCTACACGATAGCTGGCTTGATGTAACCCCGGCAATGCCATTGCATGCGGATCAAATAAACCGAGATGACGAGCGAGCCTGGCAACGCGATATCAAGAAGTTTCGCAAGAAAGCGCCTGCCCGACCACGAGACACTCATCTATTACGCGAAACTGCCGTGGTGCGAATACCTGCAAATGGTGGGGATGGTTACTTTCAACTTGTCCTCTGCCAGGGCCCCAAGAAGAAGGTCATTGGTAATAGTCCCGTGTTCCGTGTGCTTTCGACATCAACCAGCCCCAGTTCTCTCCGTGGCGCAAGTCTCAGCACCCTACCCTTGGAAGTCGGGGCAATGGTCGTTAGTCTTTATGCAAGGACGGCGGCTCAGACCATAGTGTCGCCTGCTTCCTCGGCTATAATAGCCAAAGTTGATCCTTATCGTCCGTCGTGGCTTACTCAGACGGCAGCGCAGACCGCTTATTCAGTTAGTGGTGTCCAGGACAGAGTTGGAGGAATTATCAATGGGTCTACAAGGTCTCGCCAAGGAGAGCCTGCTCAACAAACCCATTCGGTAGAATTTTACAATGGTGTGTCTCCAATGGAACCTGGTCCTCGGCCACCCTTTCCGATGACATTCAAAGCCCGATGCCAAGTTCTAGAGCCACTGTCCCCTAATAGCAACGGTGATAGCCCAAGGTTTACACTTCATAAGGTACCAGACTGGGTGCCTCAGCAACTCCGAGGCTATTTCTTTGGCTGGGCTCGATTCGACTTTGAAACAAGCAAAGAGTCCAGCGTCGGCGGGTGGTATCCAGCCGTGCTTTCTATTCGCACCCTTGATCCATTGCAAGCCTCTCGGATTGATATAGCCCAACTTGCAAAACTTGTCGTGAAACTACGCTTGCTACATGACGTCCCTCTTCAATCAAACAAATTCGAAGTCCGTGTCATGGGTTATCTTCGGGCTGACATTCCACCCCCAACGGGCAAGACCAGCCAAGAACTGGCTGATGCGCAGGCCGCCGCAGCGGAGGCTGCTATGCTTGCAGATGCGTACGACGAATTAGTTGTGCTGAACACACTGGCTGGTGTAGCCTGGGCCGCGGAAATACAAACCCCAGTTGAGATGTCACGATCAAATACTGGGTGGATGGATCGAACCCGCGATGGATGTGCCAATATGCGAACTCGCGGGCAGAAGTGGGTGGAGCAAGTGCCACTCCATCGCTTTGGAGTCCGCTCGGCAACTGATGATGCGAGAGAAAGCCAAATCGCGGTGAACGGTTTTTACATTGTCCGGTGATTTCTGTTCGTCGGCTGTGGGTTTTCTCTCTACTAGTTTATGATGTTGGTCGCCTAGATCGTTAATATTTAATATGTATATTAGTTCTTAGGGACGTCAGTGCCCGTGTCGATGTCTCGAAAGGCGCGCGCTTAGCGATTTTAAGGTCGTTGATACAAAAAGCTTTTTTAATTGAACGCTTGATAACCAACACAAAGCATATAACAGATCGCGGCTTCAGTAACCAAATATAAGGGCGACTTATTCCTCACGCCATGCAGCTAGTTGTGAACAAACATCTCAAGGCCCAATAGGAGGTTCAGAGCCAGCCAAATTGCACTGTCGGAAAATCCGTACTTCATCTGGCTTGAATGCGCCAACGACCGAATGAATGACTCCTCGGTTATTGAACAGAACCAAATCGCCCTCTTCCCAGTCGTGAGGGTATACATACTGGGGGCTAATGGCTGGTCTCTGCAACCTGTAGACGATATCACGCACACGTTCCAAGTCATCAATGACCGTGCCATCAGCACAGTGAATTCGACGAACTGCTGAAGGGTGGATCTGCAAGGCAAGCTTTCCGGTTACTGGGTTCTTCCAGACCATGGGGAACACCATAATTTTCTTCTCGTCAATAGGCGGCAGTTCGGAGCTCGGTAACTCGAGACCTTCGGAGTGTAAACCAAGACCAGTTGAGCGGGAGTGTGCAGGGCTCATCCAGATGTACCTAACGGGTCAGTTAGCTTTTATTTTGCAGAAATGAGGTTTGCTGGGGTATCTCACGGATGAGGCGCATATTCCATTTTGCTCGTCCGTACAAACTTTTTATCCTCTTCGGACAGCAGGTCATACATCCGCTGACCACTGACGAAGGCAGTCGTGCCCAGCGGTACATCCATAGTCTCTCCGGTTCCATCATCATACAGCAATGTTTGACGTCGGCCCTTAGGAACAGCCACAGCCAATAAGGTAGTAACCTGTGGTGGGTACAAGTCGTATAGAGCGGCATCAATGTGCCAGCGGTAAAATCGGGTAAAATCGTAATCCTGTTCGTCGGGGATATGGTCCTTGTGAAACGTTCGGTGGTGTGGGTGTTTTAACTGGATGTTCTCTAACCCTTCATAGGAGGCGACGAATCCATTTCCAATCACCTGGACTTGTGGCTGGTGGGGAATCGTTTTAAGATCAGGGTGAAGAATACTGCGTTTCGCATCGATAGTCTTGCCGTGGCCGTAGTTATCAGATGCAGAATCGAATCGCTTGGTCAACTCATACTGTGCTTTAGGGGACAGCTTATGTTGGTTCTTTAGTACAACTACGTGGTAGTTGTAAAGTGCGTTTCGAATGGTCGTGAATTGCTCATCTATAGAGTTTTAGGTTCCGTATAGAGTTTTTGGAAATGGAATGACAAACCAGTCAAATCCTCCAAGTCGACACCTTCTATCTGAGCTCCAAAATCAATATCGGAGCCCTTGGGTGGCTGCAGAGGGCGAACTGTAGGGGGTAGTACGGCAACGGCCATGATTGAGAGATGGAGTTGAGATGTAGTTGAAGCCGCTTGGTGAAGCTAAGCTTTCGACGGGATGTTTAGAGTTTTTATATTCGGGATCGAGGACGTAAAACCACACGTTTGATGGGTAATCGGTCAATATATACGGGCTACGGCGTATACCGAGGGTGAATCGGATGAGTTGAGAAAAGCAAGGGAGACGATGGAGATGACAGTCATTATAATGTCATTGCCACTGTTTACAGGATAGGGCGGGTGAGTGCGGGTGAGTGCGGGCCGATGCGGATGAGTGCGGGTTTGGATAAGATAGCTCGCCGATTCCGAAATGCGGAGATTCGGCCTCAAGATTTACGGCAATTAATAATAAGAAGGATCGGTAATGTAATCGGCAAGGTTGTGGATCAGCAAAGCGGCTCTTCTGATGCTTATTACGAAAAAAAAAAAATACAAAAGTCAGGGTCTCGGGCTAGGTAAAAATCTAGGTCGAAGTAAAAGCTTCCGACAATGGTGCCCACATTGTTCGGCATTTCACAAGCAACTCGGCCGGCCTTTACCAAATTTTCCACCATGGCCCCGGTGGCCCAGGAGGAAGCTCGGCGTCAATAATCTCTTGCAGACCCGTGTGCATGTCTACTTCTTCAGGGCGCCAGGCCCACGGATCATTCCAGAATAAAATGCGGTGGCCAAAGTAGAGCACCAAAAACGCAGGAATGCCGACATACGCGGTGAAAAAGTTACTTGCAGACCATTCCGAGGGGAAGAACACAGTGAATCCGTTGATGAGTAACATGAGTGTCGATCCGGCCATGCCAAAGTAAGCGCCATATGGTTGGAACCGCGATCTGTATGGCTGTTCGATCCCTTGTGCTGACACGGCCTTGCGGAACCGAAAGTATACGATGCAGCAACAGATCCACGAGATGAAGCCAGATGTATTGGTGAAGTTCACAAACCAGTTGAAGACGATGGAGCCTGACGTGCCGACGGTTAGATAGGCCAATGCTGAAAAGCAGGCCGATACACTGACGGCGTAGTATGGGACACCCCATCGGTTGCAGGACTTGAATATACTGGGCGCGTTGCCAGACATCGCCAATGAGTACAGGGACCTGGATGACATGTATAAGAACGAGTTGCCTGCGGACCAGGCCGATGTCAGCACTGCGGCATTGACGATATGATCAAGGACTGTCCGTATTAGTCACTATGTATTTCTTAGCTGCCCAGCAGTAGCACACGCACCTGGGATGCCTGCATTCTGTATTCCGACCACAAAGGGCGACGACTTGACCGTCCCATTCCCTTGAGTGAGTCGTGCAGCGTTGGAAGGGCAGATTACACCAATAGCCAGAACGCCAAAGATGTAGAAAAACACCAAACGATATATGTAGCGACGAGCAGCTCGAGGCACATTACGCCGAGGCGACTCCATTTCTCCACCACTGATGATAATTAATTCTGGTGCGAAGATGAAAGCAATTGCACTGGACACGGTGCATTTTAACAAACCCACAAAACGCCCGGCATCTCCTTGCACAAGATATTGATTAAAGGAACCTGGATGCTTCCAATAATGAAATCCCAGCAACTGACGATTGGGTCCGCCGCCCCAGAAAAGAATAAATGATACCATAAGGAGACCAATCAAAGTGATAATCTACGTTTGAACATACGTTAGCGGACTATCCTCCCCATGATTTGACCAGCAACTGCTTTATAATAAGGCTACTCACCTTAATACCCGAGAACCAGAATTCCGATTCTCCGTAAAAGCGTACGGGAAGGAAGTTCAAGGCAATGATCACGACCATCATGATGGAAATCCAAACGGCGATATTTATCGTCCCATTAGGGTCCCAGTATCCAATCACGAGACCCGCTGCAGTGATCTCATATGGAACCAAGATCCCCAGCGAATACCAGTATAAATACCCCATGGCGAATCCCAGACTTCGTGACACATATCTAAATCCGTGGTAACTCATAGTACCACCATGAACAGGTAGGTAAGCCCCGATTTCAGCGATCGCAGTCACCAGGCCGTACACAACTGCCGAGATGAAAATATACCCAAGGAGCAATGAAGCAGGGCCACCGGTGGCCAGGGACTGGCCAGACGATACGAACAATCCTACCATGTAATTTGTTTAAAAATTTTCCTTCATTAAAAAGTACAAGGGATAGGGTCTTACCGGTTCCGATAGTGCCACCCAAGGCCATGAGCTGCACATGGCGGCTCTTCAGTCCTCGTTTCGTGGTTTCGTAGCGTTCATCCAGGAGATCTGCCTCGACCAAATGGCGCACGGTCTGACCCTTTTCTGTCATGGCTGGACGGTCGGTCGAATAACCCATGGTGTTGATGGGTTCAATTGTGGCCATTTCGTGAGGTGCCCATCAACAAGAGGATATAAGCTGAGGGCCCATTGCCGGGGAATTGTCGTTATTTATACGTGTCGCAATCTTCCACGGAATACCACCTCTCAAAGGCCTTCTCATAATACGGGCTGTGGTCACACCTCACTGGGCGCCACAGGGTCCGTGATAACTTAGCCGACGGGTTAGCCAAGCCCCGCTAATGCGAATGCGAGTCTGGGGTAAGCACGAGGCCGAGGCTAGATAAGGTGGGAAAAGGGTTGTTTTCTTTGTTTGGTTTGTTTCCCCCCTTAATTCTTCCAATACCGACATGTTTACTTATGTCATCTATACAATCCATCTTCGCTGACATTAAGCCTGCAAGAGCAACATACACCTCCTTCTGGTTTCCTTGCCAGGGAAACAACCTTGGAAGGATTCATGGAATTTTCATTATCGATTGCACATGTGAATTTTGCTGCTAGGATCCTCAGCCACACCGGAACATGCCCGGTCAACCGGCATCTTGTTGAAATCTGCATAGGCGCGAAATGAAGAACGAACACCTTGCCCTGGCATCTTAGGGCACCGGTCCGGAGACCGGTCCGGCAAAAGATAGCCCAGCAAAATAGACCCTACCAGCTAACGGGAGGGGCGGCTTTTGGCTGTATCTCGTCTTATCAGCGCTCGGCAAACATGCAGGGATTCGAGGGAGGGAACGGGAAGACAAGTGATCATAGTTGCCACTAGTATCACACAGGATTAGTGTATACCATTTGACCAATGGTATTCACGCAAGACGGTTTAGCGTCTAAATCAGCCCCAAAGTGGAAATATCTGCTATCAGAGGGTCTTTATTCGCTAGTACTATCAGACAAGAGTTGTATCTACTTCGACGCAAGAATTTGACCTGGGAGAAAGTATATTATGATAACTGATCACATTATCGATTCTTGCCACTTCACTCCTCAACACGACCCGAGGAAACTGTCTATCCTCATCTACCCCCTCGATTCTTTAGAATACTGTGGAGTCGTCAGATTCCACCTGACCTAGGTGAAGGACCCGCAGCTTCGTAATTTCTCAGTTGTTGAACCAGAAATTCCACAGTACGCCAAAGCTGCCTCAAAGAAAAGGCGTTTGCGCACATCCGTTCTCTCTCCATCTCTGCAATAGCTGCGTCTCTCAAGAATGGATATTGTATTCCGATTTGATTCAGCAGACGCAACGCGGCGTGGTAGGGTGCAGGCGCCAAGGCCCGGCGCTGAAGTCGAAGATATGACTGACCGAAAGCCTCCACGTACTGCGAACCACGGGCAAAGTCCGAGATTTTCAAGTCTTCAAATCGGTTGAATCGGTCAAAATCAACAGAGACTTGATGGAAGTCCATGTATCCCCAAACCAGATTCATGCAGTCGTCTGCCAGGCTCATTGGCTGTGAAAAGGATCTAAGCTGCTCCATCAAGCCGGCTGAGAAGGTGCCGCGGAGCCATTTGGCCACCAGGACTGATGCCTTTACCCATCTTCTTGCCCCTGAAGTTAGGGGACTGGTCATTTGGGGCCGTGGAGTTTCGATTTCGATCAAGGCTTCCAGATTGTATCTCCTCAATGTTCCTACCGCTTCCAAGTACCAATCGTCGAAGTTGTCGGATGAGTGGAGAACATGACTTAGGCCATCGATTCGTATCTTTGCGATCGTCTCCACGGGGGGCAACCCATAACTTTGATCTGGCTTGTTGGGTCGTGGAAGCCATTCGCAAGGGGGCACCGGTAGGTCTGCTGGGAGACTTGACATTTTGGTGATAAGATTGGGGCCTTGATATCTTTGTAGACAGGAGAGGATGTGTTGTCTATCTGAGGCTCTGGCCTATGGTCCATGGTTCTTGTGCGCCACACTCATGCCTTCATAATGTTAGCCTGATAATTTAAGGACGGATCGGTGTACTATGCCTGAATTCCAGAGAGAAACGTGACTCGAGGGACTTGTATGGAGAGTTTTGTGAAAGGAGGTGGAGGGGTTGAGATTTGGGAGAGAGAAAGATATCTACTTCCCACGCTGCTGGTTCCTGTGGTGACTTGTGTCAACAAGTCCATAGTTTGTGTGAGAAGTAACAATGACAACATTCATACACATAACTATCCCCTTTACTGCATTGACAATACTAGCGAACATAATTCAGCTTCAACATTATTTCTTCATTCCTATGAAGGTTCCCACGGTAGACGAGCTATAGTTCCCTTGATATCCAAAGATGGTCTAGTCGGGGATGTGGGCACCCCCCACATCCCCCACACGCCACGGGCCGGAAGGCGCAAGAGAGGCTGAAGGTTAAAGAGGTCGGACCATCCCCGATGTTCTTACAGGTCACATGTATCATGTACTTCGCTGTACTGTCCGATCTTCTTTGGGATCCACGGTTTTATATCACAGGTATTTACCGTAATCACCTAACCTTTGTGAATACTTGAATCTAATATGAAAGCTATTGTCTATACGGGACCAAACACGGTCGCACTCCTCGAGCGACCCAAACCGACCATCCAAGACCCCACAGATGCCGTGGTACGTCTACTTCACGCCTCGATCTGTGGTACGGATCTCCACATTCTCAAGGGAGATGTGCCGAGTATAAAACCTGGGCGGGTACTTGGCCATGAAGGAGTGGGGATCGTGGAGAAACTCGGCTCTGCAGTGCAGAGTGTTCAGATTGGAGACCGTGTGTTGATCTCTTGTATGACCTCATGCGGTGCATGTCGGTTCTGTCAGAAAGGAATCGCCTCGCATTGCCAAACTGGCGGATGGGTTCTTGGGAACCATGCCGATGGTACTCAGGCTGAATACGTACGCGTGCCTCATGCAACGCTTTCACTACATTCACTACCCGAGGCCATCAGCTCCCACGATGCACTCGCCGTGTCCGATGCGTTCCCAACCGGCCTTGAGTGCGGTGTCCTCAGTGCGAATGTACAGCCTGGAGGGTCAGTGGTGATTGTCGGGGCTGGACCGGTCGGCATGGCGGCTCTCCTCACTGCTCGTCTGTATACACCTTCGCTGATTGTGATGGTTGATCTGGACCATGGCCGTTTGACCACCGCTCGGAAACTCGGTGCGCACGCTGCCGTGGACTCCTCCACCCCCGACGCTCAACAACAGCTCATGCGCCTGACTGACGCTCTTGGCTTTGACTCGGTCATCGAAGCCGTGGGCATCCCCGCAACCTTTCAACTATGCCAGGAAATAGTTGGGGTGGGAGGTAGAATCGCCAACGTCGGCGTCCACGGGACTAAGGTGGATTTGCATCTAGAGAGATTGTGGGATCGAAACATCAGTGAGTAACGGAGGGATTCCGCCGACAAACCGGATCTGAGAGTAGGAAACCGATGTTGATCTCATAGGTATCCACATGTCGCTGGTGAACGCCACGACAACACCCCGCCTGTTACGGCTTGTGGAATCAGGAGCATTGGATGCCGGTTCCCTCGTTACTCATCGTATGTTGTCCCGGCACGTGCTACTGCAGCCCTACTGATTTATTTTTACTTAGATTTCCCCTGCGACGAAGCTAGCCGGGCGTATGAAACATTTCAAGCCGCATCTCAGCATCAGGCGCTCAAAGTGGCCATTGACTTTTGACGTGGCAGCGGGGAAACATCGAGAGAGAGATGGAGTTTCATGCTGGTCGCTAGCCTTTGTTTAGCCTAGGTCAATGCTACAATGGACATTATGATGCCCCCATTTTTCATTGCGAGGGGAAACGAGGGAAAAAACCCGCGTGTTGCCCCACATCCATGCGGGATAGCCATAGGCTGAATAGAATGGAGTCTTTTCGACCGGGGATTACCACCTTTGGTAGGCTTGGCAGTCGCCAAGGAGAGAACCAAAGTCTCCCCTTGGTGAAACCTGATTTGGTCTACGATTCGGTTTTCTTTTCCTCCAAACAACCCCCTTGACGTCATCTGTTCTTCGTTCTCTCCGAGAAAGCCGAGATGAAGAAGCTATCATAAAATAAGAATTATTAGAATTAAGGTCTGAATCGGAAGGCGTTCAGGGTCAAATCAGATCCCGTAAAAGACACGCAAGCCAGTGATCCGAACTCCTCCGGCTTGAAACTTCCGCCCCACTTTGAAATCATGGCTTCGAGAAGGCTTCGTCCTAAGACGTTAGTGGCGGTTAGTGGCTTTTTTTTTCTTCCACACGGTTGGTGTCCCTGTCTGGACTTGGGACAAAAAATCTACGGTTAATGGGACATTGTTCTTGGAAGGAGGTTAACCAGCTTTCCCCACTTGCCATTCCCCTTGAGCCTTTCTATTTTCTATTCCTATCTCTTCTCTATTTGCTGGATTGATTATATTTCTCTCTTTTGTCTCTTTTGTCCCTTTTGTTCTGGTTCTGGTTCTGGTCAATTCAACACATGCACAGTTTGTCACAGTAACTTTTCAGGATGACAGCTGAAGGAGAATCACGCCGTCCCTCGCGGATATCGGTCAAGAATGCTGAAGAAGGCATCACCGGCACCAAGGCGGACCGCACCCTGGAGGAATTTGGATATACCCCGGAATTGGCGCGCAATCGCTCTATCTGGCAGGTCACGTTCATGTGCTTCATTCTCTCGTCGGTCCCCTATGGCTTGTGTACTACCTTGTACTATCCTCTAGCGGCTGGTGGTCCCGCTAACATCATCTGGGGTTGGGTTTTGGTCTCGTTCTTGATTCTCTGTGTGGCGATTTCGCTGGCCGAAATCACCTCTGTCTACCCCACCGCCGGTGGTGTTTATTACCAAACATTCGTCCTCTCCCCACTTTGGTGTCGTCGCGTCGCAGCCTGGATCTGTGGCTGGTCCTATGTCGCTGGCAACATCACCATTACCCTTGCCGTCAACTTCGGTGTCACTTTGTTGTTCATCTCCTGTCTCAATGTCTTTGAAACAGACGGCGTCGGCCTCACCGAGGATTTCCAAGCCTACCAGACCTTCCTCATCTTTCTGGGTATCACTTTGTTGACCCACGCGATCTCAGGATTTGGAAACAAATGGCTTCCCATGCTCGAGGTATGTGACACTCCCTAACGGCAAAGAGATCGCATGATTGTTTTTATTTTTATTTTTTGAAGTTTACACGTGCCCTCCTTCCCAAATTGGAAATGCTCTGACGATCGTCGCGCACATAGACATTCGCGATTTTCTTGACCATTGTTGGTTCGATTGCTATCGTTGTGGCTCTTTTGGTCGTTGCAAAGGATGGTCGCCGCTCCGGTGCCTGGGTCTTTGGAAGCTTTGAACCAAATGCTGGTTGGCCCGCTGGTTGGTCATTTTTTATTGGTTTGCTGCAGGCTGCCTATGCTACCTCGGCTACTGGCATGATTGGCTCGTACGTGTTCCGAGTGATACATCTGAATAGACGCTAATTATATGATAGTCTTTGTGAAGAAGTCCAAGAGCCTGCCGTGATGGTTCCCAAGGCCATGGTGGGTACCGTGGTTATCAACACCTTTGCCGGTCTCCTCTTCTTGATTCCCGTCTGCTTCGTCATGCCCGATATCACCATGTTGGTTGACCTCGCTTCCGGACAGCCCACCCCCGTAATTTTCCAGAAGGCCCTCGGCAGTGACGTGGGTGCATTCTGCTTGATGATCCCTCTCCTGATCTTGGGAGTCATTTGCGGTGTTGGCTGCGTGACTGCCACCTCCCGCTGCACCTGGGCCTTTGCTCGTGACGGTGGTATCCCGGGCTCGGGTTGGTGGCGCGTGGTGGACAAGAGACTCGATATTCCTTTCAACGCCATGATGCTTGGCATGGTGGTCGAAATCATCCTAGGTGTTATCTACTTTGGATCTACTGCCGCCTACAACGCCTTTTCAGGCGTTGGTGTCATCTTCTTGACGATGAGTTACGCCTGCCCCGTCCTCGTGTCCTTGGTCTTCCGTCGTCGGGAGGATATCAAGAATGCCAGCTTCAATCTTGGCATATTTGGCGCTATTGCCAATGTCATTGCTCTCGGTAAGTTCTTCTTTGGTCCTCAGATTGGCGAGTGGTCTTGGAACCCCGGTTTACTAATTCCCCCTCAGCCTGGAGTGCACTTGCTATTCCCCTCTTCTGTATGCCTACATTGGAGACCGTCACACTGACCAGCATGAACTACGCATCTGTGGTGTTTGTTGGAGTCGTGGTTATCGCCGCTGTTTGGTACGGTGTCTGGGGTTATAAGAACTACCGTGGTCCTCCTACAGATGCATTAGAGACCGACAGCGACTCCATGCCCGAAGCGATCGCTGAAATTGAGAAAACAAAAAGCCGATAATTGTCCGATTGCAGCGCTGGCCTTGCACCTGCCCTATTCGCCCACTTCGCCCTCTTCCGATCGTCTACAGTCCAAGCGCCCTATAATCTCGCCATTGCAGCACCGATTCACCCCCTTTGCAGTCACCTCATACGAACCCATGGTCCATTGCAGCTTCTCCCATTTCCGACCTTGCACCCAACCTTCCATACGCACCACCGCCTTGCTGATCGGATTCCAGACCTTCCACATGCGCCATAGTAAGATTTTCAGGACTTTTGCTGTTAAGCGCCTAGATGTACATATAAGCAGATCTTTGCTACGTCAGATATCCATTTAATTTTTTTTATTCCAGTCTGCACTTCGAGGTCACTTGGCCGTTGTTAGTATACCTAGATGTCTCTTTCTCTATGCGACTGACCGACAGTAAGAGCTGTGGTGTCAGGGTTTACACCGCATGCATCCGAGCTCTGCATTGAAGACCTTTTGGAATAATTGACCTTGTGCATCATGGATGATTAGAATCGTAAATTGAGCAAGTTTTATGGTAGTACCCATCTATTACCTAGCGCCCTGTGGGCCCAGGTGCCCAGGTGTACGTTCATGCATGTTTCACAGCGCCCGAGTCAGGTGTCTTGTGGACCCCTGTTTGGGGGCCGTTTATGAAGCTAGGCACCCATGGAACAACATGCAATGGATCGCAATTGGTAATGAGGTTGGCAAGTCTTGAGTCGAGGTCCAGATTTGACCAATAACTATAATGGCGCATCGTCATTTTGATGGATTCAATGGTTTAAAATCTTCGTCTATTTATGCATGATGCAGGGTCGGGTCCACTGTTGGGCCAATAAGCACCCAACCTCCGAGGCAAAAGGGTCCAGAAATGAATGGAAATCATTGATGTCATCAAAGGGCATCAGCCTTCCAAGCTTGCTTTTGACACATGTTTCCTATCTTCCAGGATCACTGTAGACATTGGGAGGTTTAATTAAAGATTCGAAGCTTCGAAGGTTCCAAATTGGATAGATAATTCGACCACGTGAGTCGGTATATATATTCCACCCCCTAGGTACCAAGTCAAATTTCGTAAATAGATATGTAATGAAAATCCATAGTCTGACTGAACACAATGACCTTCATGTTCAGCCGATTGCAGCTATATGGTCCGTCACAAGGCATGTAAAATCCGAGGTTCCATAATAGATAGTATTGCCATCATTGGGGGACTCGCCAGTGCTGAGAGTGTCGCCATACTGCCAGAACATATCACCAGCTACACCTGTCGTGTCAAGTGCTGTTTGTTGCCATGGGGCCTCTACGGCGCAATGGTTGGAAGTCACACCATACTCTTCGAGAAGGCATGGCTTTCCAATTGCTGCACATGCAGCTCCATGGGCTGTAATCCACCCATCACCCCATGCGTAGGTGGTTCCCCCTAAGAAAATGTTAGCAAAGAAAATTTCAAGTATGATGATTCAATACGTACAGCTATCAGGGTATAAATGGAAAGTGCCAAGGTCGATAGTGTCAATGCCTAGGTTCAGGGTGAAATTCAATCCCTCGCCGATTGTATAAGGGTAGCTGCCGTCCGAGTCGGTATCTAGCCCGAACCCCTCTGGAACCATTGTCAGTGAAAATGAATCGCGAGAACAGAAGGGGTTGTCTCACCATCACCAATGCAGACCATGTGATTCGCATCGAGGGATTTAATATACGCGCTGGTTGACGCGACCCAATCGTAAATGACAGACGTGTCGCAACCCTGACAGCGAGGCTCGTTGGCCAGTTCCCACGCAAACACGGCGGGAGAGTCACTATAGCGAGAAACCACAGCCTGAATATAGTTGCGATAGGCCGTTTGGATATCATCGTCTGTGTACCAGCCCGTCTGGGTGCCGCCATAAGCAGTGACATACGCGGCCATGCCACCATAATCAGACCAGTTATTGACAAAATTGATGATCAGCTTGATATTGTGCGCTTCCGCGGACGAAACAACGTAGTCCAGTCGTTCTAGTCCATCGGCTCCAGTGTTGATAGTGGCGGTACCATTTGTCAAAAGCTGAAAGTATACTGTGCCCGAAGAGGGGACCGTGTTGACATCGTTGAACCCCCAGACTCGTAGAATACGCAGGTCGGACTCGTTGAGGTGGCTCATCACAAGGTCCACATCATCGTTGTCAGTGAGAAAACCGATCCAGTAGGAGTTTGTTCCAGCGTAGTAGTTGGTTTGCCCATCGATAATGAATTCCAGTCCATTTGCACTGGAAAAGCCAGTGGAGAATGGCGTAGTAGTTGGGGTAGAAGTTGTCGAGGCCTTCGTGGTGGTGCTTGTTGTTGATGAAGTGGTAGTCGTGGTGGTGCCTGTTGCTGTGGATGCCGCAGGGGTTAACACAAGGTACGCTTATGTTGTTTTGATCACTCACCTGCGACACACTGGCTATACCACTCATTCTGATATTGACAGACCCACCCCGTCTCGCAGGTCGTAATGCCTGTATAACTACTTCCACCACACTGTCCGTACGGTGCTACCTGGGCAGAGACCAGACTCGCGAGAAACAATATTGCCAGCGACTGCATAGTGTACACTATAGGACTTGAATGGGCTACTCGGTGAAACTAAGATCGTTTTATTTTTCGTAAATATCGTAAAGCGATGAAACCGGACAACAAGAATAAAACGGACACGGCGCCGTAGTCAACACGGAAAGTTGAATTGGTATATTCGTAGTCCTATCGTCCCTCTTGCTCCGTGTTGTTTGAGGAAACGGGAGCGGGGAAAGTAGCAGAGTTTGTTTGGGATTTATAGCAACAAGGACTTGGGATAATAAGATAGCTTCATAATAAGAGCATATTATGATTTATTACAATTTATTACGATTTATCATCGGTGGAAAATTCTGCAGATCTTCCAGCGATCCCCCTATTCTGGGGAAGCATGAATGCGCTTGTCTTGAATGGCTAAGGACGGTTCATTCCGAGCCAGATCCATTTGGCTGCACGAATAGCAGTCCACTTAGTTTTTTTTTCTTCTCTTGATTGGATTCTGCATTTCTTGTTTGGAGGAATATCGGGACAAATATCCGAATCGTGCCATGTTATCTCTAATCGAACGCATTTCCCCGCGATCTTGGCACGGAGACTCCACGCCAAGTGACCTCGTCTACGAATAGTGAAACCTTTGACAGGGAACCCCCTTTACGGTTCAACCTCGGACGGGACTTCTTCATCTAGAAACATGAGCTGTTTATTCTCTTTTTTTCCGTGAAAAATTCTGTTGGTAGTAAGCTGCCGATCTGGGGCCAATTTCACCCGACCGGGAGACAACGCCAATGAAGAGATCGGGTTCCTCTAGCCGAAGCACCAATTCCCGACTCAACCGGGGCGGTCGGAGCCTTACCGACCCTAACACCACGCGGCGGGTGTGGTGTGATGGGAACGGGAAAGGCGTTGGATAAGTGATACTCCGCGCGCTTACTCAGCTATTTACTGGCTTCGGATTGAAGCGTCTCAGCTCGGAATAAGGGATTTTATTGCAGAGATACGAAATGAAATACCTACGGTTTGGAGATAGTAGATCATAGATGATAGACCTTGCAAACAAACAAGTGAAGCAGAAAAAAAAAAGACAGATTGGGCATGTTGATGACGATCAGTGCACTGTGTTCTTTGCAAACTCTGCAGTGACGTACTCGGTACCAAGGCCCGGGTGTGGCGGCGCCACTGACGGTCAAGCGCCGAGATGAAAATCGAAAGTTAGGCAGATTTTTCTATGAGGTTAGTAAGAATTGTGGGGAGTCTTTGTTTTGAAGCAGAATCTGAAGGGGACAGAGTGTATTTGAGTGGGGATGGGAAATTAGTGTGATGAGAGACATTAGGAGCCACGCGAGTCTCAATGTGATGCCATAGACCCCATGTTAAGGGACGTCACACATGCAGGAACTCCAGACTCCGCATTTACCCCTCAGAAATACCTGTTGGTGTTGAAATAGTGCGGGCAGTGCGACTCACCGAGACACATATCGGGTATGATTTGGGGGGAAGAAGTCCGGAGAATGACTGGGGTCGGAACCTTCGGCTGCCAATGAAGAATGGCCCACAGCTTCTCCAGAATCGACTCCCTAATTCCATAGGAAAAATCAATTCAACAGAAACATTTATCCGTGTACTGGACACTCGCCTAAGTGAGAACCCGAATCGAAAATTCGATGAAAGTTCTGGAAGCGAGATCAATCGGACCCGAGATTCGTAGAAAATGCCCCGGATACCGAGCCAGGAACGTCATTTTCGGCATTCTTGTGCCCGTGTTTGCCACTCTTGACGGGAACCCGAATACCAATACCGTTGCCGGCCACTCCGCTATTCCTCTCTGTGACTGGCGAACCACAGCCGATCCCTTGTTGGAACTCCTCCTGGCTGGCTCTCTCCTGCCCTAGTGGATTCGTCTGGCCCGCGCGAGTCGGCTTCGGCCGGTTGCTTTCCTGCTGGCCATTACTGGGCACATCCAACACGGCTTCCGGCCCTGGAGAGTGGTCATCGTGCGCGTCTTGCTTCTCCACAATGTCCTCTCCACTTGACTCTCCACTCGGCGAATGATGGCGGGTGACCATGTTTTTTTCCTTGTCCCTGGAGAATTACAAAAGGGCCCTGCTTCCCCCCGAATGTTAGCCCTCTCTCCTTTCTTTTCCCCATGGGCATTTGAACCCTCTTATATCTTATATCTTATTCTTCTTTCTTGAACCATTGGGGTTTGGTTTCTTCTATCTATACTACACTGAACCGCCATAATGGGTCTTGAATCCGAATCCTACGCTCAGCATGGAGAGTCCATCACTCCCGCTCAACTCTCCGGTGATGAGACCTCCTACGCCAACAGTCCCGTGCAGAAGCCTATGAACCCTGTCGTGGACACCCCAATCCCTCGAATCACCCTCAAGTCCTTGACTATGGCCCTCTTCGTCTCCATGGGTGGTCTCCTGTTTGGTTATGATACTGGTCAGATCTCGGGTTTCCAAAATATGGATAACTACCTGCGCCGCTATGGTCAGTACATTGACGGATCGTGGGGCTTGACCGACGTCCGTGCTGGTCTGATCGTTGGTATGCTTTCCATTGGTACTCTGGTTGGCGCCCTGGTTGGCGCTCCCTTGGCCGACTTCCTGGGCCGCAAGTGGTCCATCACCCTCTGGAACATGGTCCTTATCATTGGTCTCGTCGTCCAAATCTCTTCCCCATCCGGTCACTGGTACCAGATGGTCGTCGGCCGTACCATCACCGGTCTGGGTGTTGGTGCTTGCTCGCTTTTGGTGCCCATGTACATGGGTGAAAGTGCTCCCCGTCATGTCCGTGGTGCCATGATCAGTTGCTATCAGCTCTTTGTCACCCTGGGTATCTTCCTGGCATACTGCATTAACCTCGGTACCAACACCATGGATGGTACCGCCCAATGGCGTATCACCCTGGGTCTCACTTTCCTCTTTGCCTTGATCCTTGGAGGTGGTATGGCCCTGTTTCCCGAGAGCCCTCGATTTGAATTCCGTCACGGCAAGGTTGAGAGT
Organism: Penicillium sp. S1602; assembly: GCA_023626355.1. Taxonomy (NCBI): domain Eukaryota; kingdom Fungi; phylum Ascomycota; class Eurotiomycetes; order Eurotiales; family Aspergillaceae; genus Penicillium; species Penicillium sp. S1602. The sequence continues at coordinate 44,594 of JAMAGW010000016.1, read as the reverse complement.
TGCCAGAAGACCTTGGCTAGTCTGTACGGTGTCCCCGAGTACCATGTCCGCATCCTTGAGGAGATGGATGAGATCCGCGAGCAGTTCGAGGCTGAGTCCGGGGATCAGAAGTGGCACGAGTTTATCACTGCCCCCCGCATGTTCTATCGTATCGTCTTGGGTATGGCCCTGCAAAGTTTCCAGCAGCTGACCGGCTCCAACTACTTCTTCTACTACGGAACAACCATCTTCCAGGGTGCCGGTATTTCGAACAGCTTCATCACTCAGGTTATCCTGGGCGCCGTCAACTTTGGTACTACCTTTGGTGGTTTGTATGTGGTTGAGAACTTTGGTCGCCGCAAGTCGCTCATCTTCGGTGCCATTTGGATGTTTGTCATGTTCATGATCTTCGCTTCCATCGGCCACTTCGTGCTGGACATTGAAAACCCGGAGAACACTCCTGGCGCTGGAAAGGGCATGATCGTTGTCGCCTGTTTCTTCATCGCTGGTTATGCGATGACCTGGGGTCCTATGATCTGGGCCATCGTTGCCGAGCTTTTCCCTTCCAAGTACCGTGCCAAGGGTATGGCTCTGGCTACTGCCTCCAACTGGGCCTGGAACTTCCTCATCAGTTTCTTCACTGTCTTCATCACCAACGCCATTGACTTTGCCTACGGTTACGTTTTCGCCGGTTGCCTTTTCGTTGCCGCGTTCGTCGTCTACTTCTTCGTCATCGAGGGCAAGGGTCGCACTTTGGAGGAGCTTGACTATATGTACGTTCAGAAGGTCAAGCCCTGGAAGAGCAGCGGCTTTGTGATCCCCGCTCGCCACCAATGGGAGGACGACAGTCCTTCCGGTCGCAAGAAGGAGCAGGCTCCTACCCACGCTGAGAACGCATAAGCGTTGAGCGCCTGATACCATTTCCTCTTCTACCATATATACATTTATTCTGTATTTCTTTTCTTTCTCTCTGTGAAAAGTCGTTTTGTTTATAGATACCTCTTTATCATCCACGTTAGCATGATGCATGAATTATGCGCAATTGCATTCCATAACATTCCAAGATCCTCAACATTCATGAACAAACAATAAATCTCATCCACATCTGTCCCACTTCAAACGTGCTCTTTTAGCCATGGAACTTCCATCATTGAAGTCTACGATAATAGTATAGGAAATTCTCTGCGATCCGGATGTATGCGGACGGGTGCGATCGTCGAAGATTTCCATTTCCAATATCACAATTTAGATCGAACATCCTCCCTACCTACTAAAACTCGGTCTTGGATGCCGGCCTCTTGCTCGAGTTGTCGCAAAACCCGACGAAGGATCTTGCCGCTAGCACTCTTGGGGATTTCCTTAACCAACTCGACCTCGGTGATCCACTTATGGCGGACTTTTTTCTCCTGGACGTATTCAATGACCCCCCTCAGCAATGTCAAGATTTGTTCTTTGCCTTTACCCTCGCGAATTTCAGGCTTCAAGACAATATAAGCCTTAGGACGCTGCCCTGTATAATCGTCTGCGATTGCTCCGACAGCAACATCTTCAATCATCGGGTGTCCAAGAAGCAAGTCTTCTAGCTCGGCAGGGGCGACAGCAATCCCCTTTACTTTGATCATTTCCTTGATGCGATCGGTGATAGTGATGAAACCTTCCCAATCAATATATCCAACATCCCCAGTATGCAACCAAGCCTCGGAGTCAAATGTTTCGGCTGTGGCTTTCTCGTTGTTCAAATAACCCATAACAATCTGCGGACCACGAGCGAGAATCTCTCCCGGCTCGCCATAACCAAGCTCAGCTCCCGTCTCAGGGTCCACGATTTTAACCTCGGTGTTGGCAACAATACTGCCGACTCGATTTGCATATTCATATGTGGATTGCTCTATAGGATGGGCGGTGATGCAGCTGCAGGACTCCGTCATGCCGTATCCCTGCTTGAAGCCTGTTTGGGGAAAGCGACGTTGTAGCTCTTGAATGACTTCGGCTGAAAGTGGAGCTGCTCCGGAGGAAAATCTGCGAATATGGGATAGATCGTAGTTTTTCACGATGGGATCCCGCAGGAGCCGGATCAGAATGGGTGGCACAAGAAGGAGTTCCGAAATCTGATACTCAACCACCGTGTCCAGCATGGTCTTCATGTCGAACGCCGGGAGCATATAGACCTCTGCATTTATACACACGGGCGTATGCATTTGATGCACGAGGCCCGTTACTGCCAAGGATGATCAGTGGGATGATCTCATGTCAACTAAGCGAGGGACTTACTATGGAACAACGGTAGAACAGCGAGGATTCTCTTATGGTCCTTGGGCGTGAGCTGCGAAACCTGTAGACACTGTGCCATCACATTATGGTGTGAGATCATAACCTGTCTTTTACTTAGCATGGGAGTCTCGACGGCAAATCCTCGAGTTGATACTTGCTGCCTTGGGGAGACCGGTAGTTCCACTGCTGAAACTGAGGAAGCCACATAGCCGTTTGTTTGTTTCGCCCTTTCTAATTTTCACCGCCGGAGTTTGCCCATCTGCACCAAAGCCTCTGCCGAATTTCATGAGGTCGTGAACTGTGGCAAACCCTTGGTGCTGTCCCTCGAGGAGTATGATACGATCCTGTGGAATACCGGCGTTCTTTGCGGCTGGTATCGCGACTGGAAGTGCGGAAGCCGCAGTCATCAAAATCTTTGCCTTGGATGTTCTTAAAGCATAAGTCATTTCTTCAACGTTGTAAGCAGGAGAGGCCCCCGAAATCATCCCCCCTGCGTTATCAGCAAAGCCATGTCAGTGGGGCTCAGTTCAGATTGTTGTGGGCTTGAGCAATATCGTACCAATCCGTATAGTCGCAAACATTGCGACAGGATACCACACTGTGTTTGAACTAAATAGAGCGACGCATTCTCCTTGAGAGAAGTCAAACTTCTGCGTCAATGCGGTCGAGATGGAAACCGCATGCTCTTTCACCTCATCATATCGGACACGTTCTTTCGTCACGACGTTTGTAAACCCTGCGACGATTGAAGGCTGTTGGTTAAGAGGTGAGTCTGGTGATTCAAAAAGCCAGTCCCATATGGTAATGTTTTCGGGTACTGGGACGATATTTAGTGAGTAATGGGAAGAGCTTTTCATGGTCTTGTATAGTCACTACCTGCAATGTTTGGATGCGTAGAGGTGAATATCATTTTGGATCAAAGAGTTGGATAGAGGTGTAAGTTGAGGAAAACAGAAAAGCCAGTGGGAAAGAGAAGCTTTAAAGATCGTGGACTACGCCACCCTACTTTGATAAGGTGGGGTAATGGTTCTATAGGGAGTGTCAGACCTCGGCATTGCAGTCATGTACAGTAGTCTAGTACATGGAGTCCAGCCTAGAGCCTTGCTTTGGACTCGCTACTTTTCGGATAGAAATGGCGAAAAATCCTCGTATAAATCATTTGAATGTCACAGTCCCCCTTTTGTCTTAGACAGTTACAGAACATCAAGGAATTTCCCAATTTGCATGCTTAACCGGCTATTCGGCCTAGATATCCATAGACGTGGGGAAGTGCGGGGATGTTTCTAGAGAATGACTACTAGTTTCTCTCCACTTACACCTTGTCGCATGAGCTCCAACCCTCTATTTAGCCCCTCGAGACCGTGCCCCACAATCCGCACTGGCAGCGATAGTCTATATCTGCCCTCGCAGAGTAATGTTTCCAGCGTCGGCATAATGTTGGCATTTCCCGATAACTGTGGCAGGTCGCGTCCTCGAAACATCACCGAGTCCACTCCCGACGGAGCCTGAGCCTGTTCGTTCCCCGTCCATACTTGAGCATACTTTTGTGGTCCATCTTTGTTCAGGACATTGAAAATGTCTGGTTGCATACCTCCGGCGCCAACGACATCAATGATTACATCCACTCCCCGAGAGCCCGGGGTGACTGATTTCACGTCCGTGATTAAGGAGGCAGAGCCCCTATCGAAAACGTGATCGGCATTCAGGTAGTTTGTCAGATGAGCATGATGCCTGGGCGAACTTGTTGCCAGAATCATACAGTCAGGGATGGCGAGACGGAGCAGTTGAATGGTGGCCGACCCCACTGCCGAGCTGCCACCCAAGATAAGCGCGGACGATGGCCTTAGACCGGAAATGGGTCCATCTTTCAAAAAGAGCAAAGGGGATTTGAGACCTATTCCCAGTGCCATGATCCCGGTTAGATAGCAGACACTATGGGCATCAATCAGTTATCCCTCTTGGGAGGCCGGAAGTACAAACACATACCCCAAGGATGCCGCATCTTCGAACGACCACGAGTTCGGAATTCTCGCGACCGATTTCTCCTCAACCACCGCAAATGTCTGATATGATGCGGCATAGTCTCCAGCGGTGAAAAGTGCCAGGACTCGATCACCCAATGCGACGTTTTTCACGTTGGCTCCAATACCCTCTACCACGCCCGCACCATCGAGACCCGGAGCTAAAGGCCATGAGGTGACTCTATGGCCCTCGTCGATCATTTTATAGTCGGCTGGGTTGATGGCCACCGCTTTGACGCGGATCAGAACTTCCATGGGGGCGATTGCGACCGGCCTTTCGGTGACGGTCGCTACCAAGGAACCGCCCTGTTGGCGGGCGAGATACCGGGTGTTTTGTGATGCCATTTTGACACACAAAGGGGGTCCAGTTCACTTTATATGAATCTGGCGTGTAAAATATATCCTTGAGGTCGTTGAAGATGAATGAGGGGTTTGAGCTCTTGAGCTCATGGGGCGGGGAGTTGTCTTTTTCTAATCGGCCTCGGAGTTGGATAGGAACCGCGGATTTAAATACTGGCTTATCCCCGAAGCTGGAAATGCCGATATCGAAGGTGAGATCGAAGGTGAAAATGGATGAAAGATAACGGATGAAAGATGTAAAAAGTTCATGGCGATGGTTCCAATGTTCTTTTCAACGTAGAATGCCCGTATCCACATTGGGCGCTGACCTCGGACGCTATGCATTGTATGGACTCGGGCGTTGATTTATTTACCCACGAATATATACAGGGATGTAGTTGAGCCTTGAGATATTATAAGAGAATTCAAAGCAGTCGCTTGGGGTGTCGAATCACAGCACAATATGTAGGTACTGGCATACAAGATCTAGCCCCAACGGTCGGCTATTCGCACCACATATCCAATCGGACGCTAGACCTATCTGAGTCTAGCGGACGACTGTCACATTCAATCCATTCGAGTCTAGATTCGCCTGGAATCCTGATCTTTGCTGTGAAACATGGGGTTCTCTCTCTAGCCGAAATTGTCACTTTGGGGTTAATACACCCGCAATTCTCGCCCCCCTTCCCTTCCATATTTTCTCTCCTTCTACATCCCCCTTCCCACCCCCCATCACCCCTATTCTGTCCCCAATCCTCCGATCGTTTCGCAATCACAATCGTGTTCGTGCTGATAGGCGCGACGTTCAACACCCATGACCCGCGGTGAATACGCTGCGGTGGGATGCGCATTCCTATCGCCGTGCAGCTCGCGCTGCTGGTTCTGCTGACCACACTGCTGGGGATTACCGTTCTAGCCGTTGCGACAGTAAGGATGCCGATAAGGAAGAGATCGGCGAGATCGCCTAGCTAACTCTGTACCGAGTAGTGGATCACCACATATGACTTTGTGCTCGATGTTGAGTAAGAATCGCTTGTTCTCCATTACAAGCCTACGCCACAATTCAACACCTGCTGACTATGCCCTAGATCCAACAGTCTGAGTCTGGTCGCGACGATCAAAGCCAGCCAGATTGCGTCCAACCTCGATCTCATAGAAGTGACCTGCAAGACCATCGTGACGCGCCTGTTGGTTCAAGCGGCTCTGGGTCGGTACTATGCGGGCAACACCTCCGCAAGCAACTGGGTGACTTCCGAAGAGGATGTGCAATCGGCCTTGGGCAGTCGAGGCTATCTTGATCTTTACCAGGCTTCATTATATTCGAGTGAGACAGGTTCCGGAGATGGTCGGCTACTCAATGTCACTAGTTCCACGATCCCCGAAATTACTCTTCCATACACCTATCCAAACGGGAGCGCGGTGCTCCTGGGAGATGATGGCCTGGGCTACCCGCCCTCGCTCTATCCAAATTTGACGTACACCACCTCGAGTAACGGCGACTCCGACATCGTTCGTGCATTCTCGGATTACACCCTCGGATTGACGTCGGCATTGTTATTGGGTCCACTCGCTATCAATACCTCCTTCTCCCTGTTGTCCCTAACCATCCCAATTGTCAACAACACATCCGACACGGACATTCTGGGTTATATGACGTGCGATGCCCTCTGATTAGCCCAACCTCTGTGATTAATACTGAATATCGGGCTCTCGATAGTGTCGTTGCCAGCGCTGCAAACGTACAAAGCGTTCTTAGCTCCCGCGATGGAATGGGGGAGACCGGCCAGGTTCTTCTCCTTGGTCCCTCGAGACCCGAAAATACCTTTGCCTCCACGGCCCAGCCTGCCTCGGCGACATCTCCTCCAGACGCAGCCGCCCTCGAGAAAGCAGAAGTACACTATGTTTTTCAACCCACACCGCTACCGGGTCAGACCAATCGCCATCCCGGAATGTCCACTTCGGACTCGTTCGCCCTCTCGCATTACCCGATAGCACTAGATTTGATGCTGCAGTCTTACGCGGATGAACACAAAGCCATCAGCGACCTGTCAACGAAAAACGAACAAAATAAGAGTGTGGCTGTGGGCGCAATTCGACCAGAAAGTTCGCTAGCTCAGTGGATCTTGCTGGTTGAGGAGACTCACACAGAGGCATACGCCCAAGTGGCACGGCTGAAAAAAGTCATTCTGGCCTGTGTTTTTGGAGCCGCTGGCCTGATCGTCTTGATTGTGCCGCTGATGACCCATTGGGCTGTCGCTCCCATCCGCAGATTACGGGAAGCGGCCAGAAATTCGGTGATTTCACAACTAGTACCACCCCCGGCCGACGCACGGCGATCCGGACACCATGAGACAGATGCGATAACGCAGAGTGCCGGCCGAGATGTCGGAAATGAAAGCAACGAGAAGGCTCCCTTTGCCTTGATCAAACGCTTTCGTACCCCATTAGAGAGGCTGAACAGCTCCGCGAATTTCAGCGCTGCAGGGGCCCAAAGTCCTTTCCAGATTCCGCGTAGAGTCAAGGAACGCAGCCACTGTGTGACAGACGAGCTCACCGAACTCACCAAAACATTCAATGAAATGTCCGATGAGCTGACCATCCAGTATAATCGACTGGAGGAGCGAGTGATCGAGCGGACTCGAGAGCTGGAGAAAGCCAAGCTTGCGGCAGAAACGGCGAACGAGAGCAAGACTCTGTTTATTGCGAATATATCTCACGAACTCAAAACACCCTTGAATGGAATATTGGGGATGTGTGCCGTTTGCATGGGAGAAGATGATCTTTCACGCATCAAAAAGTCCTTGCAGGTAGTCTACCAGTCCGGCGACCTTCTCTTGCATTTACTCAACGACCTGTTGACTTTCAGCAAAAATCAAATTGAACAGGCCATCCAGCTGGAGGAGAAGGAGTTTAAGATCTCTGATATTCGGGCGCAACTCGCCATCATCTTTCAAAACCAGGTGCATGAGAAGAAAATCGATTTCAGCATTCACTGTGTCACCGGAAGCAGCAGTGGACCCGACGAAGGAGCTGGCACCTTTTGTCTGGATGATGTGCATCAGATTGATTCAATTGGCAAGCCCGCACCCGTGAAGCTTATGGATATGGTGCTCTACGGCGATCAGCATCGGATTCTTCAGGTATTGATCAATCTGGTGAGTAATAGTCTCAAGTTCACCCCAGAGAACGGGAAAGTAGAGGTTTGGATTCGTTGCCTCGGCGAGGAGTCTAGTCCAGACGGCTCCCTCCCATTCAAGTATGACACCAAAGAGAGAACTGCCATGCGCACTCAGAGCCTCAACAGCAGGCTTTCCTCTTCAGATCGAACCGAGAATATCATACACATACCCAAGGATAAGCTCCCAGATCAGTCCACCTCACGCACTTTGGTGTTCTTGTTTGAAGTTCGCGACAACGGCCCTGGCATTCCTCATCACCTGCACCGACGCATTTTCGACCCGTTTGTGCAAGGGGACTTGGGATTGAATCGCAAATACGGAGGAACAGGTCTTGGTTTGAGTATCTGTGCGCAGCTATCTCGAGTCATGGGTGGTACTGTTCTTGTGGAAAGTGAGGAGGGTAAGGGGTCCCTGTTTACTCTCCGGCTACCATTGCGATTTGTCAAAGAGGTTGCCCCAAGTTTTCAAACCTCCAGCAACCCAGGGTCGCGGACGCCAAGTATCTTATCCCTGGAAGAATTTTCCAATGCTGCACGCACTCCTTCAAATCAAGGATCCACCAAAGGCGAGCCCATTGCTACCAACTTTGAAAAGTCAGACATCATTCAGCCTAGACTGGTTGGTCTCAGCCAGCCTTTCTTCACACCGACGGTTCCTTCATCCCCGAAGTCACCTGCGTCTAATCACCCGACATCAAGTAAATGCAAATCTGAGACGGATGAACGCTCAAGAAAAACCCGCGTTCTGGTGGCTGAGGACAATAGGGTAAACCAGGAGGTGGTTCGAAGGTATGACTCCACACTATCCTTGCCATTTGCACCTACTGACTTTTGCCAGGATGCTTGCGCTCGAAGATGTCTATGACGTGACCATGGTCAAGGATGGGCAAGAAGCTTACGATACGGTGAAATTGAATATGGAAACGGGGACCGTCTTCGACCTCATTTTCATGGACATCCAGGTATGAACGTGCCCCATGATCGACTCGATGGACTGAAAACAGACACTTATCCTTGGTAATACAGATGCCCAATTTGGATGGACTCCAAAGCACACGCCTTATTCGAGAAATGGGGTATTCTGCTCCAATTGTCGCGTTGAGTGCATTTGCGGAAGAGAGTAATGTAAAGGACTGCATGGAGTCAGGGATGGACATGTTCATTAGGTCAGATACCACCTTGGCAGCCTGATACTTTGACTTCACTGACATCAAGATAGCAAACCCATCCGACGGCCCGCACTGAAGCAAGTCCTTAACAAATTTGCAACGATTCCAGAAGAATCCTGAGTTGGATATGGACAACTGAAGTGGGATTCGGCAGATAGTATCGCGGAGGATTAATCATTTCGAATCAAAAATAGCACATATAACAGCTATAGTACATACTAGGTAATTGATATCAACTGTATATTTTCATTGTGCCGCAGTCAATAGTTAACATAGTGATCAATGTAGTAAAAGGTGGGGCTTGTCACCGGAGATATCGGACTTCCATGTCTAGACTGCATTCCCAACACGCCAAGTCACCGATGAACTGGTACAGTTATACTTCACTACAACTGAGACCTGCTACCCGATTCTTCACTATCCCACATTTATGACAGAATATGTCGCTTTCATTGATGCTCCGGAAGGTGCCAAGGGCTCCTTTCTAGCAGAGCTACTTCTCCTCATGTCTGTCACCGGCATGATGCATAGCGATGACGATGTTCGCCAAGAACTGGGCTCAAAAACACCAGAGCCTGAAGGATATTTTCACTTTCCCAGCCAGCGCCAATGAAGATATTTTTCAATGCATTTTTTCCGCGATTGGGGCTGCTCCTACTGAACTCGAACTTGCAGAACATATATGTCTGAATTCTTATAGGGTCATGTCTGCGCATCATAAGAAATCGACTCCCTGGGGCGATGTAGGCCGTCACCGCCTATGCCTCATTTTCTTGCATCTCCGTGGGGATGGTAAAGTATCCACCATATGTTCCCAAGGAATGGAAAAGATCTTCCTCTCCAGAGCCCATGATCAACCGGCGTATGCGAGACCGCTGTCCATCAGCACTAAAAGCCAAGTCAAAGCAATCATTGTGACCATTTGAGAATGCCACCTCTACAGAATCGGGTTGTTCGGTGATGCTTTGAATAGAGGTTTCGAAGACGTATTTAACGCGGCCTTCGGTGGCATCAAGAAGCGGTCGGCATAAGTCTCCCCGCATGATTTTGAAATCGGTGCTGAAGCTTTGCAGGCCTTGGCCGGAGGGGTTTGCAGGAAAATAGGCGCATTGTCTTCCCCGAGAATCGACAACATCCAACCCCTCTTCTTTGATGGAATGAGCTCTAAACTTTTTCTCCAAGCCCATTTTTCGTAAGACTTCGATGCTGTGTCCCCGGAGGTATTCAACTTTTGACCTAAAGTGGGTGCGTGCCGTGAATGGAAGATATTCCAACGTTGCTTGACTCGAAATATGGATTGAGCCCCTGTCAATTGATGGTTAAAGTTTGCTTCATAAAGCCCTCGGTGTCAATTTTACTAAATTGATCTTTAGAAGTGTTAGGGATATCAGATTCAAGCCCTGGTTAAATATAGAGTACATCGACAAACTTCCTTCTATTCCTACGAGCTGCAGAAGCATACTGCAGTCCCCATTCCCGTTAACCCTATTATCTTGTGGTGACTTTCTTCTATGGCAGGCAGCATCTAGATATGTTGAGACGGGCTGTTTCACTCCTAGTAAGCCATTTCTGATCTTTCGTGTAGTGCTGGCCAGCTCGGCGAATGACACTGTCCACCGTTACAGTGTCATACCCTTGTTCTGCTTCTTGTCCACACGATAATGTCTCCACATCAAGATTGATGGAATCAGGAGAATGACCAGACAGGTAGCTGCGACTGCCTCGTACTTTTGTGTGTATCCCCAGGCAAAATTAATAGCATCACGCACCTCAGTTCCTGGGGTGTAGGCCAGCTGTGCAGAATACCCACCGAGATAAATAGACTCCCATTCTGATTGAGCACTTGCGGGAAGGGCTTTGCGCAGTCCTTGAGGGAAGGTGTTTGTGTAAATCGCAGCCGCCACGGCATCTCCAATAGCACCCCCAACACTGGAGAATAGACCAATCATGGAAAGAATGATGGGAATATTATCACGATCCGATGCACACATTCCAGCCATCTGCTCTCCAATTACAAGCATAGCACCCGAGAATGCAATGAAAATTTGACACATGATCACATAGCCGATGTCGGCGTCCTGTCCTCGAAAATGAATCATCAGGCCAGCTCCCAACAGCATGAGAGGAACAGCAAAGAAAAGACAGGAGTATTTGAACTCCTTCACTCCACGAATCCAAAGACCGAAGATCGGCGACCAGAAGCAAGACCCAATGGTATAGATGGAGGTCATATAGCCAGTAAGCCTCACGTCTAGGTTGTAGACCACCATCATGAAATAGTAGAAGTAACTATCCCAGCAATAGAAGCTGAAGTAGAGAATTGCCGCTACGAAACATGCGCCTAGAACGGTGCGGTCGCGCAGGAGCTGGTAGGGAATGAAATGAGTGCGGGCAAACCACTTTTCCCAAGCTGCAAAAACGAAGAATAGACAAAATCCAACGACCACTTCAGCAATGAAGGACACGTCGCGGTATTGTGTCCGCCCATAGGTTGCCAGGCTGAAGGGAAGGAGGAAGAGAATGAAAGCGGCCATCAAGATCAGAGCACCAATGACTTATAATTCTGTCAGTCCGATATTCCCATATAATTGACCGGAGAGACTGTCTTACCGTCAAACTCATGGATGTAGTGGATGATAGATTGCAGGATAGTCCGACCGCTGGGCTGTCGGGCAAGTATACCTGCCCTTCGTGCCTTATTTTCATAGTATTTGAAGGTGATGATCAATGGCGTAAAGACGACGGGTTGGATGAGGCAAAAGGCACCATAGGCCCATCTCCAACCACCAATTTTTAGGAAGGAGGCCGCGGCTAGCGGACCCGTAAAAGCAGTACAGATGTAAGGAGTAGTGGAGAAGCCAAACGCAAAGGCTCGATTCCGCATGCCGGACGTATCGGCAATGAAGATCTCCAGGATCAGATAAATGGCGTCAAACCCGACCCAGTAAAATACATACCCAGCAGCAAAAGACTTGGGGCCTTCGCAAGAGGCCAGCAGTATCATACCCACGAGATAAACGACCAAGAAGACCATGAGACCTTCGGCACGTCCCCAAAGTCCAAGAAGTTTGCCAATGGGGAGTTTGAGTACTCCACCAATGATATTGGCCAATATGAAGGCCGTGGTAACTTGCGGAGCCGAGTCAAACCTGGAATACGCGTAGTAAAGCACATTGCTCCCGATATATTCATGAAGCGATAGCATGAAGTAACAAATCCAGATCCTGATCAGGGTTTATCAGCACGATATTCTTGAGAAAGGTTCTATCGCACTGTAGCTTCACTCACCATGCATAAATCATGTAGACCGCTTTCTTGCTCCACACGAGAGCAGCTGCCTCCGCCTTTTGAACACCCATCTGGGCTTCTTTGGTGACCTCATCGGCATTCGACTCATCCTTTTGGTTGGGTGCCTCAAGGCTACTAGAGTGAGGAAGTTGGGCATCAGTCTCGTTAACGGGAGAAAGATCGTCAACGGTGTGAGTCGCCTTGCGGCCCTTTAGTCGATCGACCACCGAGCCCATGATGTCCGTGCAAAGAGTCCGGTGTCAATCAAAGAAATGGCTACGAATTGGAAAAAGAAACCAAAAGAGAAAACCCCTCCCCTCAAGGTGCAGTGGGCCGAGTGTTATTTAAATGTGGCTGAACGTATATTGCTAGGTTATCAGCGTAATATCTTCGCGCTTTTTCCCGAACCAAGTGAAAGTAGATCTAGGGCGTTCTATGAATTCTGGCACAGGTACAGCTGATGGGATTTAATTTTTCTTCCATCCTGAGTGGATCCTACTTTCCTATCAATCAGCCCCGCAGTGGTTAGAAAAGTAAAATTTTCGTCTCTGCGCTACCACATTGGGACAAGAAACAAATGTGGCGGTGCCGACAGAACCCGAGAATCTTTGGGGTTAATCCAAGCGATCAGGTGTCACTCAAGCTAGACTGATCTAGGCCGGTCCCGTCTGACAACATCTGGCATGGTAACTTTACTCCGAGGTCGCAGTAATTGTCATGATAAGTGTAGGGGACAAATGTGTGTGATAGCTCTAATTTTCATAATCTAGGGTTGCGTGGCTCTTTATGCAAACCACATGGGGCCTTGATACGAGGAATCGTGGAAAATAGAGTCCAATTTCAGTGAATTAAAACAGGATCACGCATCCTGCTTTAGTTTTCGTCTTACGATCTCCACGCGACTGAACCCCCATTGAATCATCTGATTGATTAGATTTTTCTTGCGGTCGGAAAGGACAAGTCGGCTTTTGAATCCGTGGGTCCAGATCACCCGAATCCAAATCCCGGCATCTAATCTGATTTGATTGTATTCACCTGCCGCGTTCGGCTTCTTTGTTCCTCGTTTGGGCTCCTCGTCCTCCGCTCTAAAAATGAATCTCTTTCCTGGGTCAGACTAAGAATAAGAAGTCCAGTGATCTGCCCAAGAAGTGTTGAGAATCACAAGATTGTTTTAGAGTTGCCAAGGTCACAGTGCACAGTGCTTGTGTTACGCGTCAAGGGTAATCTTAGCGCCCCACTTACCCGTCTTGGTTAACACTCTGGACTCTTGACTCATGCCAAGCTTTGTTTTATGGAGTCGAGAATTTCAATTGCGAACCTGAGAAACCTTGGGATTTTCAATGTTAGGCACAAAAAAGTACCTAGCATGAGGGTATAAATCTTTCTATTGAGCCCTGGAATGGGGAATCATTATACATATGCACAAGCCGTCATCCTACCCGTATCGGGTACTTGTATACTGGAAATATACAACACTTCTGACCCCTCCGCAGTCTATTTCAATCTACATTTCCGCCCAATCTTCACCTTTATTCAAACACGACACATCCGACCAGAACTTGAGACATCCCACGAATCACTTCCCACGCCCTTGAGCACGTAGAAGAAAGAGGTGGGATCCCACTTGCGCTTGATCGAAAGAAGGGGGCTGTAGTTTTTGCCGAAGAAGGTTTCCTTCCAGTTCAGCTGGCGGAAGTTGCCCTCATTCTGGTAGCAACCACTATCGGGAGTGACGGCTTCTAGCTGGGGAACGTACTCGTTGGTGATCTTGAATTGGTCGGCTACCATGTTCGACCATGGCGCCGTCTCATTCCACGCAGTACCGATTTGCATCGTCACAGCGGCATTTCGCAACGCGGGAAAGACGGCGTTGGAGACATTTCCGGGGTTGGAAACGTCCATGCCAACACCCACAGCGATCACACCATGGGCAGTCAAGTTGCCGAGCACCGTTGCCAGACTGGACGAGTTATTCTCCAGCACAGTCCGGGGAATCAATCGACCGCCATACTGGTAGGATGACACAGCCAGATTGCCATAGGGCAAAGGTCCCATGTACTTGTTGTAGTGGTCATAGTATGTGTCATACTGAGTGTAGGCCACCTGGGCGGTGATGTTCAGCTGGGCAAGACCCGAGATGAATGGCTGAAGGATAGCTTTGACATCGTCAGAGGTCTGGTTATAGGCTGTCAGGGGGCTGATGGCGAAGAAGGTGGAAGCCATCTCGTAGATCACCGAGGCGCCACTGTCAATCATCTGAGGAAGGAGATGGTGGAAAAGCGAGACCGCCTTCAAGAAAACCTCAGATGTGATGCCAGCTGCAGTAAACTCCAGAGCAGCACCACCAATGATAGCACCTGGATGAGCCTTGACGGTCATGGACATTACCACACCGTAGTTGCCAGCACCACCACCACTCAAAGCCCAGAAGAGATCGGCATTTTCCGAGCGAGAGGCAGTGACTTGCTTTCCAGCAGCGGTAACGACCTCAAATTCCAGGGTCTGATCAGCGCCCAGACCAAAGGCAGTGCTCAGAGCAGAGTGACCACCACCCTGGGTGTAGCCACCCGCCAATCCTACGGTGGGACATTCACCACTGACGACGACCAGGCCTTTCGCGGTGGCAGCCTCGAGGATCTGGTATCCGAGGACTCCAGCTCCGACTTTAAAAGCGGGTCCCTGATAAGTCGAATCGGACCAGTCTTGGTATTCAATACTGTTCAAGTGGTGTGTCCAGACAGAGAGAGCACCGGCGCCGGTGGAACGGCCCATGTAACTAGAAATGATTAGCTGCGGCCCTGGTGAAAGATTCCATGCTCTGTGCTCGTCTCTGGTGCCCACTTACTCATGTCCGGTATTACGCACCACGAAGCGAATGCTGTTGTTTTGGGCGAACCGAATTGCCGACACAACATCCTCGCTTGTGGACACGTTGACCGCATAATTGACGTAATTGCCCAACAAACAAGGACGGTCCTTGGCAGTGAACGCGTCGCAGCTCTGATTGGCGAAGTATGTTTGCATCACCGACGAGGAAGAGTCCAAGCTGTTGAGATGTTAGCATCTTGATTTCATAAGTCTCATAGAATCACATACTGAGTTTCCGGGAGAGTCCAGTTGGCCTGCAGGGTAGCACATGCGGCAGCATCGTAGGTGGGTGCATGGCAGGGACTTCCAATTGGGACGGTCGCAACCAGACGACCTCCGACGGTTTGATTCAGAGATGACCAGTCCGACGAGGAGGGCCAGCAGTCATCTCCAGGCAAGCAGCGACACTGAGACTCAGCAGCGATCGCCGTGGAGGCTAGAGCCACGAGGGGTAACCACTTCATGATGTGGGGTTGGGAAGAAAACGAAAAAAATGCGCGAAGATCAGAAAATTTGCGGACGATCAATTCTAATTTATGGGCACAAAAGAGGCCACATTCTTCGAAGGTCTCGAATTTGCCCCCTTCTCTCTTCTATACATGGACAGTTCGGAGGTATTCCCAAGTGCGTCTAGTATGTCAATAGTATCTTGTCTAGGTGAACACTTTTGTGGATATGAGGGAATTCACCGGAGTAAAACCGAGTGGGAACCTTGGATGGGGTTGGATCTTTAATATATTATGATTTGCATGGTCCCAGACTATTAGGCGACTCAGTCATGTGCGGCGTGCCTCCTGGAACATGAGACAAGCAATGAACCGAGGCCGGTGGATGTCAGAGATTGGAAGTATGCGGCAGTCAAAATTTCACGCCCAGATTTGGAATTCCCGTGGATCTGAACGGACTGTGGCGGAAGTTAAACAGTGCCCGTTTGCCTCAAATTCAGGGCCCGCGAGCCTTCGATCGATCGAGTGTCTCAAATTGGTAATAGAATGGGAAATCAGGCCCGTGAAGTAGATTGAAGTGGACATTGGCCAACCAATCGTCTTGCTTCCGTCGGATACGCTCCACTCTTCGTCTCTGGACCGAGATCAGTCCTTGATGCCCATTGGCTTCAATCCAGACCCATCGCCCAAATGCGGTGGCTCTTACTCTCCAGGGACTATGGCTTATGGGTAGATCAGGGCAAGGAAACCATGGAAAGGCGGTTATTCATGCTCTTTTCCGGAACTCGCCCGGACACCAACTTTCAGCTCGTCACCCCGAAAAGTTTATTGAAGGCATGGGTTTTCTCTTTAATACTTGAAGACGCGAGATTTTTGGACCATGTTCGACTAAAATCCTCATGGGTATTGACCAGCGAGTTTTACCAATGTCACAATCCAACGATGGGGGGCCAGCCTTGAAGAAAGGGGTCTGGGCCGCCGTAAGCATCGCCGCGGTGATCGTTGTTTTAAGGATCTTTGCCAAATTCAAGATCAAACGATTCAACGTGGATGATGTGCTGATGATCATTGCTGAGGTTTGATACCCCCTAGTGTCCATCTTCTTTGCTCCGCTAACGGCTTTCTGCAGATCCTCGCGATCGTCGCATGTGTCTTTTTGACTCTATCGGTTGATCATGGCTTTGGTGCAAAGCTAGGTGATCCTTTTACGCACGATACCTCCCTGGTCTTGAAATATATCGCCATTCAAGTGCCAATTGTCACCCTGAGTACTACAATTGCCCGCTCAGCCTTTATCCTCTATCTCTTGGGCATCCTAGGCACCAATAAACACTATCAGATCGCGCTATGGACCGTGCTAGCCATTCAGTTGGCGGGAAATATTGCCTCGGCCGTGTTACCCCTTAGTATCTGTCGCAATGTCAACATACTATGGGACCCCACCGTCAAGACAACTTGTGGCGATTTGGTTGCAGTGATCAACTTTGCCTATTTCTCCAACAGTAAGTTCATCTGGGTTGCGACGACCAGAGATTGCGCAGCGCGTTGACCCTGCTCCAAGCCTTCAACTCCGCCACCGACCTATTCCTCGCCCTTTTTCCGACCGTGGTATTCTGGAACCTCAACCTCAAACTGCGCATCAAGATTAGTTTGATCGTGTTGCTCAGTCTTGGAATCGTGTAAGTCATCCCTTCTCCTGATGAGTAACAAGATACTGACGGATCAGGGCCATGATTGCTTCTATCATCAAAACAACCAAGCTCAACCAAGTACCCAGCATTACGAACCTGGGAGCGACGGGAGGACTTGAATTGATCCGCTGGGCGTATGTTGAAAACGCCATCATCATCATCACGTCCTCCATTCCCTGCATCCGCCCCCTGATCATTTCATCCGTGCGGAAGATCTCCAGTGGTGGCTTCTCTCGATCCTATGAGCTTAGTCGCCAGACCGGCCCGAACAAGTCGCGCCAGTCGCAAGGGGTACGCAGATTCAAGTCCCACAATACCAAAAACGATAGCGTTGAGCGAATTCTGGATCAGAGCACCCAAACTAGCACGACGATTGGCCATCCTGATTCCCCCACGCAGGTTCATGAAGGAACCACGGGAATCACCAAACAGATCGAGATCTCGGTTTTGTCGGATGATGGTGCGCACGATGCCGGACGGCATGTTTGAATATTTTATTTTATAAAAACTATGTATAAAATAAAGATATCCGGTCCTTGGCGTTATTGGATTCGAAATCGCAATTACTGTTGCAAATCTACTAGATCGGTGCATTATAGCTTCATTTTTTTACTATCACTTTAGTGCGAGGCTAGATTGCCCTTGCTTGTCTCGTGCATCTTCTGCGGAACGCGGTGGAGAGGAAGGATAATTCGATTTAAGCTCATTAATGACAGCAGAAATGTTCGTCTATCGACACAGATAAGTTGAGAGAAGCTGCGTCTTGTAAGGGATGCCGTGGATGGTAGCTTGAGAGAGTTGTGAGACATCAAAAGCAAGGCAGCATACACCCCGGACCTATGCCGACCATGACCGTGCTGCCCTTTTCCTAGGTTCATAAATTGGAAAGGGTATGGATGAATTCCAACAACCGGCCTCGAGAAATTCGCCCGTGATGTTCTTCACAGTGGTCTGGTTGCCGAATTCCAAGACAAGCCCGCCATGTGGTGCACCAGCATGAAAAGCTGGCCACCCGACCGCAGAACTAACCGTTGATGAATCTTTGAGAAAAGCCAGGATGTAGTCCTGCATCGTTTCTGAAGTCATGACTTCTAGCTCCGAAATATCACCAGCATCCGTCATATAGGTACCAAAGATCATCAAGAGGTCGGACCAATGAAAGGCTCCAAGGTAGGACACTGGACTGATGTTGGAAAAGTTCCCCGCCCATAAGTATCGATATGTCTCCAGCCCCACGGAAGCACGCAATATTGAATCTTCGTAGGCAGTGCAGATCCATTCACCCTCGACCTCCATAGTGACAGATTCATCTGCGTTGGCCTGCTCCCTAGATGCGTCCGACCGGATAGCGGGTCCTCGGGCTACCTTGCCAGCCAGATATCGCGCAGTCTCGTTTGAAAATATGTATTTCTCATCCGCTACCATAGAGGGTCAGTGGATCATCACAGTCAAAATATGTATGAAGGGCTGACAAACGGATATAATTAGTGAATGCCAACGAAGTAGTGCCGTTATACCGATTTATGTACTCCTCGATTTGGACCCAGGAGACCTGGCGCATGCATTCAAGCTCTGCATCCGTATCGTCCCCGTAATTACAACCAAGTCCTTGGGCCACAATATGAAAGTCTTCATAGACGTCATCTGTCTCAGTCAGGTTGATGGTCACTGTAGGCGGCTGTGATATGATGCCGAACTTGGCAGCGAGCGGGTCGTCTGGGAAGGCGAGGGTGTATAAGTGGGTCAACGCGGCACCTTGAGACTGGCCCCATAGCTAACGCGGAAATGCAAATGTCAGATTGCTTGAAAGTTGCGGGATTTCAAAGCAAAAAAAGATACTACGCACCATAATGTTTTCGGGATCACCCCCAAAGGCCTCGATATTCTCCCATACCCATTCCACCGCAGCGCGAACATCCAACAGAGTCAGTGAGCTCTCCTTGAGGGCTTTCGACTTGGGATCTGGAAATGAAGAAGGTCAACTAATCAACCATGCAAAGGGGTGAGCGGGCACCATTAGCTCTCACTTCCGAAAATGTTCAACCTGTAGTTGATTGTGATGACAATGTGCTCCTGAGACCGGGATACCCAATGCGACGGAAGCTGGGACGGAACCTCGATCCCACCAGTGACTCCACCACCACCAGTGACAAATAGCGCAACGGGAAGTTTCGAGGATTTCTTCGCGTTGGATGGGGTCCAGATGGCTAGCGACAGACAGTCCTCAGCTGAAGACCAGGCTGTCGAACCCTGGTTATCGGCTTCGCCTACATTGAGCAAGAGACTTGTTGGCTCATACTCGGACCACATGCCATCGCTTGAGGCAACGTATTGCGGACATGCTGATACAGGGAAGTTGAATATTAGCACTAAGTATATCCGCAGCTACAACACATATATCGAATAGTCAGAAGTCGGGTCACTTACCCGGGCCGTATCTGGTCGAATCGATCCTTTTCGAGGAGTCGGGCAACCGATGAGGGGGGAGCCACCGTAGATCACCAACTGGAGGCTAGTGGAGTGTAAATGAGAGCTGTTAAATTTTGATGACGGTTTAAAACAGAAATTGAAGCTTGGTCTCACCTGGGCAAACGGAACACGTAGGAACTGCCGGACATTGGGGTACGTGTCATTTAACATGCCAACAAAAGTTCCCGTGCGGGTTTGAACGGTGAGATTTGACCAGTTAGACAGTGTACGAGCCGGCTGCCAGGTCAAATCGGCATAGTATGGAGGGTTTAGTTCGCAGAGAGCGAGGGTAGAGAGCCCCAGCAAGGAGAAACCAATCAGCTGGACCATTATAACGACGATGACAGCGAGGAAAAAAAGGACGTCTATACAGATACAATCATTCGAAAATCATCTTTTGTCTACTCTATATGCCTTTTTATATCCGGAAAATCCGCGCATCGGACCACCCGGGCATTCCCCGCACAAATTGTGGGGATCGTGGAGTGATAAAAGTATACCCGGGGACAGGAACCGGACTGTCGGCTTTCCAGATTTGTCTCCCCGCTGATCCTTCAGAACTTGATGGTTTATGCAATGAGCTCGTTTCGTAAAAAGAAAAATATTACCATATTTGTTTGTGTAATGGTGAGAAGCAAGTACTTTGCGTATAGTTCAACGGCGTGAACAGGACTTCGGTGATAGTGACGTAGAATTATCCGCCCCCTGCAGCCTATGGACCCAAGTGACTGTAAGGGCTTTGGGTCCCTGATATCGGAGGTTATTTAAGTTCCGATGTGGGTGGGACGTGGGGGTTTGGAGTATATGCCAAAGCACCCTCGTCGTGCCTGAAGGTAGTGCTGTGCCTTATGGAAGCGTGATATTTATGCGGAGGGATATTGGAACATCAAGTCCCAATAAAAGTAACTGTGGGCTCGTTTACTTAGATCATGGTTAAACAACGGTTCCATACTATACAGAATAGCAATACGATCTTCCCTAGAGAGTAGACGAGATGACCTTGGAATCACCCACCATACACCACCGTACACCAGCGCCCACACTTTAAGATGATATAGTCATCTAGCGTAATATGATTCCTAAGTCCCTTGAATCCAGGAACCGAATGACTATCAAGTATGATTACATAGAGCGGAAGACTGAGTTGAAAGATTGATTGACTAAATCGAAGATCTGCTAGTATGAAGCCCCCTACGTGGTTATATGTGTACGGGAGAAGAGAGAAGATGAAAGCAGATGAGAGCGATCGCATATGCATGCTAACAGGAGTATGAGGAAGAAAAAAGAATGATGAGGAGAGAAGAAGCTTATCTACGGCCTCCAGGGCTGCCCTGAACAATTGACACACCAGAAGTCTCTGACATAATCTGTAATGAAGCAAAATTTATCTCAAGAACATTTTATTCACAGTGAAGGCAAGATGGCTAGCTCGAGGGTAGATGAACAGTATACGATACCAAACAAGTGGACGGCTACCCTCGAGTCCAACTAATTACGCTCACCATTACCGACTTCATTAGAGAACAATGCCACAGTGAAACATCGACGATTGATTCCATGAACTGTATGCGCTATCCGTGAAGACATATACATTCAGGAAATAACCGAAATATTATTCGATAGAAGCACACAGTCGCTTACCATCGACAAGACAGGACCTTCACCCTGGGGAGCAACTGTATGATTATAGGTCGGATTGAACGCCATCAGCTGGCCTGGTGTGGTGCCCAATTTGACAGCCAGGTCTTTGTAGGTACCATAAATGAATTCTCCGGGCCGGACAGTGCACTGACTGGGACTGCACTGAGGTAGCTTTATGCTCTGCCCCGTTTCCACCGGATCGGTGGAAGATCCCATATTCGGAACCCAGGCAGTGCTTAACAGAGCGTCGACGGTAAGATTGAGCTTGAGTGCAATGTAGGCCATTGTATCACCCGCTAGGGTAGTATAAGTATGGGGGCCACCAACTATGCAGTCCGCGTAAGTGGCATTCGGCTTTGCCACAATCAAACAAGTGGAGTTATCCGGTTTGCAGACCTGGGGTGGGATCAGGATTTCCTCATTGGTCGTCAGAGGGAAAATCGCGTCCGCCATGCGGTTATACCGCGCGATATCGCAGGCGCCCCGCTTCACAGCATCGGCAATCTGAAAGATTGTCTGGTTCTCTTTCGCATAGTAAATACCAGAGGTGGTGTTGAGTGTCGAGGTGTCACAGGAGTGGTGAGACCGGTCTGAGAATGACGAGCCCAGGCCAAAAGGGAGAAGGAGAAAGATCAATCCAGCACTATAGAAAACCATCGCCGGCATGCGATATTGGCAATCAAGTATATCAGTTGTAGGTAAGAATTAGAACAACCTTGGAGAGTACTAGGGTTCTATGTTGGTTAGTTAGAACATCGAAGACACCAGGTATTTATCGCTGTGCCACTGGACACTCGGCTAGGGGGGAAATATCGCGTGGGGGTATGTGGGGATGATTGCTCATGAAACTTCGTCAGTTCATGCCAGGAGACCGACACCTGATAGGTTCATGAACTGCATAGGAAGAGCTCACACCCGGGCCAGTACCGCAGCCCGGAGGTATAGATCGACCCTTTTATCTCCAGTAAAGGAATTCTTGTCCGACAAGGGAGAATGCCACGCGTCCGCTATTGGCCAAATATACCCTTCAATACAGATTAGTTTCAGTGGTACATATTCTACATGTAACCATCGAAGATTTCCTTCATATTCGAAATTCATGACACTCGTCGGGCACAGTAAACTTGATTGCAAAATAGACATTAAGCGACCTCATCGAGTAAGTGGTTCCCGCTATTGAAGATTATGAACGTTGGAATATATATTGTGTACCTAGATGGTAATATTGGGGATATCGAGTAGGAAATTCTAGGTTAGAAATCAATGTTCCTCGGGGCTAAGGCAGGAATGCTTCTGGACTTCGGCGATCTCACTCACCATGCCGCGTCTATTAAACAGGTCGGGGACAAGTTATCCTCCGACCTCCGCCCCGTTTTTGAAACGGGTGAACTCAGCTGTGACGTAGCGGTGAAGCCAACTGTAAAAGAGTATATCCCAGAACGTTGAATTGAAGAAACTGGGATAAATCGGAAGCAGACAGAAAACAAGACGAAACCAAGTGACATCAGCGGTCCTTACACTGCTCTGGTTCGATCTTTGACTTTTGTCACTGTAGATCTTTCTCTAGTGTCTCCTTCCCTCCTGTACTAGCGAATTATTGCGACTTGTAGAATTGATATGAGATGTCCGATGACATTGAAGATGGTTCATGCTATTATCAATTGTGGTATTGGAAGCTTTCGACTGATACATTGTGGCTGCAATGTGGTTCACATGATCACCTGACCAGGTGAAGGTCATCTCACAAGTCACCTGTTCTCTTATTCTCTCACTACATTTGATTTTTTATCTTCTTATTGACCACAGCCGTCTTGCTGTTCTGCTTTTGCTGGCACCCAGAAGGAGTAAGTGTCCGATCGAAAGCTAAGGAAGAAACCGAAAGATTGCATGGCACGTGACCTCAATGTCAACTAATAGCGCGCGGTGAGCTTTGTCGAGCGACGCCGCAGATCCTCGGGAAGATTCCCGCGATGTCCAACCCATTAAAACGCCCCCGCCGATCCAAGGTCGCATGCGAACCATGCAGAGATCGGAAGAGGAAATGTGATGGTCGACAGCCTTGCGAAACTTGCAGTGACTTTGATTACGAGTGCTTTTACGATATCACCGGTCGCAAAAAAAGGAACAAGAACCCGTTATCTCCGGCCCAAAAACGGACCGAGCCCAATGAAGACCAGGGGAAGGGGATTCCTTTGAATCCTACATCTCCGCGCGGCCGATCCCTAGGTCTTTCCGGCAAGGAGATACATTCACAATCCCTGGAATCGAACTCCGGTGCAGCTTTCGTGCGGGGGCTGGGGCTCGAAATCGACCCAGCCAATGCGCCCGAACCCAAAGTCTTTGCCTGGAATATCGGTGCCCGACAATTGCCAGGGAACTTTGTCCCTTTGTCCATTCTGGATATCGTATCATATGAGGAGATAACGAACCTCGCAAAAATTTACTTCGACAAGGTAGACCCGTACTACGGTTTTATCGATCGTACGACTTTCTTTGCAGGCCTGGATTCAAGATGGACTCGAGAGTCCAGATTGGAGCCTTACGATGCGATTTTATGTGGAGTAGCGGCAATGGGCTACCTTTTCTCCCGGAGAAAAGCAATTGCCGCAGAATTGCATTTGGTTGAGTCCGCTCGATCAACTCTTGAACAATGTTCTATGTCCGGCATACCATCATTGACTATTATTTCAGGATGGGCCCTCAGACTAGCCTACCTACGGCTGACAAGCTCTCCGCACACTGCCTGGATGGCTAGTTGCTCATTATTACACCTAATAGAGGCATCAGGGCTCCATTTAGAGTCTCCGCCCGGGACACTTCTCCTCCGACGCCCACAGAATATCGACCCTGATATTCGAAGACGGCTGGTTGGATTTACCCAATACATTAACACTTGGATATCCTTCGATTTGGGTCGATCGAGAGTAGTACTGCGTGAAGCGTCCTACACTTCGCCAACATGCCGAGAGGGTGATTATACAGCTGAAATGCTGAACTTACTTCCCCTCTCAGAGACCTTGGAGCCAAACAACTCTCTTGACACTACCCAACTCACCGCAATGCTGTCTAATGTCCTTGAAAGTTCACATACAGAGCCCCCGCTTGTCCTATCACAGTGCAATCTTATGCTTTGTGTGTTTCGAAGACTGCGTGCACTTCATTTCGACGTGTGCGGGCCAGACATGGATCGAATTTTAAGCCTCATCATGAAGTCCCTAGCCTGTGCGAAAGAGCTGGCATACCGAAATTGTCCCTGGAGTCACGTTGCAAATGTTCCCTTCCAGATCGTCAGTACACTGCTTGCGATAGACAGTGCTGAATCCCTCTCTCGATTAGACGAGGCTGTACAGACCCTTAGAATCATTGCGGAAATTTATGATACTGCTGTTATGAGGGAGGCATTTCGAACAGCAGGCTTGTTGATTCTATTACAACAAAAAAGAAAGAAAGGTGACGCCCAAACTCTCAGCAGTGTTTTGGATGGCTACTTCGATGCCTCCTTCGAATACTGCAAGGAGCATCCGCGCGATGGATTACGCATTTTGCACGAGGCACAATCAATAGACCTCGATGATTTGGTAGCAGAGATGCCGAATTTGAACAACTTTGACTATGACCAGTTCTTCATCTCAGACAACCCTGTGGACTTTTTCGACATGTCTTTTTAGAGGAAATTGGTTTCTCCTCAAGTATCTCACTTCATAAAATACCAGTTGCTTTAGGTCATTGCAGAATTCAAAGCAACATTTTGCTTGGTAATTATTACTACGCGCGAACCATGCAGCAGCCTATACATGTTTAGAAGATATTTTTCACAATGAAATTTGTCGCTTGTAGAAAAACTTGAATCCGGCTGGTTATATTGTCTTTTTTATGCTCTTTCTTAAGGCTCCTTTCAATCCTATACTTACTATTATCGGAATATAGCGCAAGTAAAGGAATGACAGGTCTATCTGGACTGCCACGATCCATATCTTGAAAGACCTAAACCAACAGTAAAAATACCAGAAACCAACACTTCACTTTGTCACCATATCCTTTGCTGTTACTCTAGAATCCGCAAATAAAACAAAAATGAGAGAAAGAGTGGTGGACTGAGGTCAGAACGGCGAAGATAGATCGAGCAAAAACATTTTCCTCTGAACGAGCTTTCCTAGGTCGTGCGCCTTACCACCTAGTTGCAATCTCCCACGTGAACAACTTTGTTCTTCATTAGCTCAACTCTTTCGTAAGGTCTTTCCAAGCGTGCATCAATTGCACCAAAGATCAGGCTTACCGCATCCTCACGGCTTGAAATCAAATTTAACCCACCAAGCCTGTGAGCTTTTGTACCAGTTCCTTGAGATTTTGTCAGTACTAGAATACTAAGGGAATATAGAAAACTTATTGATACTTGCAGACGGGTGCAAAAGTGTCACCCACATTCCCAACAATGCCGCTGGAATCACAGGGGTATTTGTGGTAGTGATAGCTTTGCTTCACCCTGCAACTGTTGTCAGGGCGATCATGGCATGGATTTAGAGCTAACGCAATTAAAAAGTGGTATTGGCTTTTGAGCTATGTGTTCGTATTGACAAGGTTCTAGAGCAAAACAACCTACGCCCATGATGGCTTGGCATGGCTTGGCGTTTGTTATATCCTTTGTAGACGAGCTATTGGACTGTGTATCGGCACGCGCTGAGATAACCAGAATTCGATTAAATACTTGCTTCTTTACGTCACAGTTATTTCGTTATGTAAAATTCAAATGATTGTTTACAGTCATTATGCCATGGAAATTTGGATATACTCTGTCGAGTGAAATTTAAATACCACGTGTAGTATCCATCGTGGCAGCCTGTCTAGAAACACTATTGCTTTTGTCTACTTTGGTCCATGAATCATGACAGCAATTATCTTACTGGCGCTGTAATGCACAACATTGACAACCGCTTTAGGGATTTCTATATATGTTATATTTGTATCCCTCCAAAATCTCGAGGGCGGTCCTTAGAGGGTAGGTAGGAGACCTACCCAACCCGCCGGCAGGAAAGGGCCCGTCCACCATAAAGCTACGGCTCGCGGGCAGCCAGAAATTTCGGAACTTTAGAATGGTGTGACTCACGCTACATCCATTAAAATCTTGAATAAGAGACTTGCGTCGTGTTACTGGATATCTAGGCTATCTGTCTGCGTTATTCAAAATAAAAAAGGCTGGGTTCATGAGTTTGTCTTAGTCGTAATCCTACATGGAAAACACCGCCTATTACGGCTACTAGAAAATTGAAGTAGAAGATTTCACGTAATGTGCTTATGCTTTTTGTATTTATCTTATCGTGTAATCCGAAGCTTATGCTCCTTTCTATTCCCGAGGTCCCTTAGGCCGAGGAATAATATTGTCTACTAGGTACTGCGTGCTAGCTATGTCGCAATGATTGGGGTTGGGAATGTTGATATATTTAACAAGTTAAATTCAAAATTTATTCGACTGCCAAGACTCAATCTTATTCTCTAGCACATAGACATGGTCTATATTCCACGACCCGCGTATGCTCCAATATTTGGCTTTCCTTCTGAGACTTCAGCTCCCCAAAAGTCTTTTCCACCGTCATCATTAACGATTGTCCCTTTTTGCAAGGCTTCGCTTCCTTGTCGGAGCTTGTAACCATTTAAACCATCCAAGGTGCTGCTGTTTTGCCCTGCTTCCACGAATTCCGGGTTCCCTTGAAATTCTAGCCACGAAGGCAATTTCATATTCTGGTACAAATTCGTCTGGTAATCAACGTTGGCGCCAAATGGAAGAGTGGAATTCTCGGTCGCCACAACAATATTGTTCCAAAAATTGGTTGAAGGGGGCAAATAAAATTGGAGGTCTTTGTTGGGGCAATAGACGACATTATTGTAGAACCACAGAGTTGGAGCATCACCATTGCTGTAAATCCGGCAGTCATTTTCGAATATGTTATATCTGACAATCTGCGTGGCACCGCCAGGGGAGGTGCCACAACCGTCACAGTTAAGGAAGATTCCTCCGGCGTTATCGTGGCTGTAATTGTACTCGACTATGCATGTTCCGGTGTTCCCCCAGTCGCAGTCGAAAGCCTCGCTATCAATCTCAGACATAACAGATCCATACACAATATTGTATCGCATTATCGCATTGTAGCATCCAAGCACCCAAATGCCAGCGAAATTTCCGCCGGAGTAGGGGTATGTTCCATAACCAAGGTCTCCAGCAACATTATGGTCGATCAAGGGCGATATCGCATAGGAGACGACAATACCGTCACCACCAACTTGTTCAATCATGTTATCGTGCACTCGTAGGTTTTTGCCCTGATTATCGAGTTGGCCAAGGCGCACCTTGATACCACCCCCGCCACAGTTAGACATATTATTGCCATATATCTCAACATCATCATAGCGGGAAAAGTTCGTGGTCCCTTGGAGTAATATGCACGCTGAGTTGCTGTAGTCGCTTGAATAGAGCCGCTTATTTGTACTCCCAGCAACAGTATCGATTCGTAAATTCTTGATTATAATCCCAGCGTGGATGCGACCGTCAGTGGCCTCCACGTCAATACCCTGGCGCCGACTTTCTTCCTCGGCCGCGTTTGTGAGAAAAAGATCAGACACAATCCAGTAATCGACATTTTGAAGGTAGACAGTTGCATTGAATTGACCTTCCGCATCAATCACAGGAAGCCCCCCGTGGCCATATCGAGTGATAGTGATAGGATATTCCTTTGTGCCGCTGCCCTGGGGCATCAGTTGACCAGTGCAGTTAACTTCTGATTTGAAGAGAAGTTTATCACCGGGACTGAAGGTGAAATCATTGACTAGGGACAATGACGTGTAGGGGTGGGCTTGTGAGCCATTCCCAGAGCCGCTTCCTGAACAGTCAACATAGATCGATTTGGCCGATACAATTGATGAGCCTGTCAGCAATACTGCCAGGAGACCAAGTTGAGCCTTCATTGAGATGTCTTTGTGTAATGGGATGTTTTTGATGGCCTATATGGCTATGAGGGCTGTTAATATATACGTAGCTGGAAATATCTCGAAGATGCTTGAAAATTCAGTGTAACATTATCCACAATTCGACCTGATAAGAACACTTTTGATTTCAATCATTGTAACCCATATTTACTGTCGCGTCTTCGTGGCTCATTCTTCTTTTGTATTTACGCCAAGATACTCCGCATATTGAGATGAAACCATCCCCGCTCGTGGCTGGGTGTTTACCGAAAAGCTCCCAACGCGATTGGATATCAGATACATGGGGCTGTTTTTAAATGATGAATCCGTCTCCACAACTTGTAGACTGTGCACGCGCTAGTGTACGAAACTTAATCTGCCTCGGTAATCAAGACAGATAAGAAGTGCCGTCGGCATTAATTACCCCATTTTCGAAGATAAAGGATCCTGGAAAGTAGTCAATACGACCCAGCCATTCGCTTAGTAGGGTTAAAGTTGGTGCTCCCCTAGGAAGCAACTTCATAATGTTGATCTTCATCTCTGGGTACCAAGGAGTCCTTGAATATCACTGTTCCATCTTGAAACCTGTATGACTCAGTCACCTAATTCTTCGCGTCTCATGTAGATATACCTCATCCCTTTCTCATACCACATCTTTGTGATCATACCGTCCCACTACTATCCACACGTATAACCATAGAGCTACCACGCCCCTGACTGATGCTCAGAGGTCTTTGAGGTAGCAATATGACGTACGTAGTGTTTTGGTAGTCAGATGATGAGATGCCTGCAATATAAATTTGCCAGTACTCCGTAGTTTCCGGTTATTTCCTTTACACCTCATTGGACCTCGGGAGTGATAGCCTATCCTCAAACCCATCTCATTCCAATCAAGCATATTTGCCCACAATGAGGCTGGCTTTAGCTTTGAATATCACCTTGTCTTTTTTGATCAGGATTGCAGCCACTGCTTCCTCAGACCTGAAAGTTCCAACCCCGGCAGGGCTTTTTGAACGGCATTCGACATGGGTCCACCCCGGTGTGATGATTAGCCAGGAACAGATTGATTACTTTAAATCAGAAGTGGCTGCCTCTTCGTCGCCTTGGCTTGCGGCTTATGACCAGCTTCTTGATCAAACGGCGGTCGCTAATGCAACATATACGCCCTCACCTGTACCAACCGTTGTCTGTGGATCGTACAGCATCCCAGATGTTGGGTGTTCCGCCGAACGCGAAGATTCTCTTGCAGCGTATGCCAATGCCTTGGCGTGGGTTGTTAGTGAAGAGCAATCGTATGCAGATAGAGCTATTGATATTATGAATTCTTGGTCGTCGACTATCCTCACTCATAACGATTCTAATGCCCCCATTCAGTCTGGCTGGGTCGGATCAGTCTGGGCTCGTACTGGAGAGCTTATTCGTTATTCCGATGCTGGCTGGAGTACTAGTGAGATCAAAGATTTTGAGGTAATGTTGCGCACAGCCTATATGCCGTTGGTGATTGGTGGCTCAACTTATAACGGAAACTGGGAGCTAGGTTGGTGAAGGCACTCGTCACTTCCACAACATGGTCACTAATACAGGGTGCAACAGTTATGACAGAAGCTGCGATGTTTATGGGTGTGTTTCTCGAAAACTCCACTGCATACGATACTGCCATGGAGCTCTTCGAAGCTCGCGTTCCTGCCTATGTCTATTTGACCTCTGACGGCTCGTTGCCCGTTTACCCTCGAGGTATTAGTACTGAGGCTGCACTAATCAGCTACTGGGAGGGACAAAGCACATTTGAGGCCAGCGGTATGGCACAAGAGACATGCAGAGATCTAGAGCATACGGGATATGGGCTAGCATCGATCGCACATGTGTCCGAGATGTCACGCATGCAAGGCACAGATTTATACCAGACTTCGATTGGGACTCGTCTTCAAGCAGCCCTTGAATTCCACACGCAGTTTTTGGAGGGTATGGATGTTCCTTCGTGGCTCTGTAACGGCACCCTCGACCTTACCTTGCTCTCCACGACGGAAATTGGATTCAATGCATTTGCGACACGAATGGATTACAACAATTTGACATATACCGATGAGTGGACCGTATCACGTCGACCGGCCGGAAGTAATGGACTTTTTGTGGCATATGAGACTCTCACTCATGCTAATAACCCTAATTAAGCGTATGACACTGCAAGCTGGATTCAGTACGTGAACAAGATATTTTTTTCATCCAGCGGCATTTAGCATGTATGAAAATCCAGACCAGCTTTACTACATTTCATTCTACCTCACGCTCTTGTTATTAGGTCTTCTAGTTCTTACTCTTTGTACACATCTGGGTTGAAAGACGTGCCTCATCAAATTTCCTATATCAGATTTTGCGTAGCTCGCCATAATTATGCAAGGTCAGTTACCTCTCCACTTGCGCAGTCGAGCATCGGGTGTGTGTTGGGGGGGGGGCAACTCGAACTCGCATGTCTTGCAGCCCGTGCATATTTAAGGGTGGTTCACCCTTGCTTCGTTTGTCTCCACCAGGATTGAAGCGCACTTTGAATATAGACATGGGTTGGAGTGGTTTGAGAAAAGAGGAAGTGGATGATCCCGAAATGGCCCGCGATCCGCGATCAATAGGCCACCGTGTAAATTTTTCGCTCCACTTTTGGCCCCACCTTGGGTAATGTGATTGACGACTGATGATTGCTCACATTGCGATTAAGTCAAGTTTGCAGGTTGCGTCGAGACACATGCTATGAAATATGGCTAGCTGGTAGCGTATCAACCGCTTGCTGGCTTGTTAATGTTCTTGAGGATTAGTGCTGGGGTATGTCAATATCGGGCCTGGCCACCTCTGAAGATCGCTCAAAACCGTGCTACGATCGGAATTATCGAAGACAGGGGTTACCTTTTAATAATTCCAATGTTCTCCAGGGCTGAAAGAACAAATGATGTATCGTTAAGCCGTCCCACCACATACTACACCGCTACTCCGCATGGCACTCCCTGCTATGTACTCGGTGCTGCCAGCTGCGAGGACCAAAGCATCTCGCCCGTCATAACATCGCTATTAGGGTGGTGAAATAACGTTATAACCAGCGTCAAACCGGATTCAACATTCAGCATGAAGTAGTTTTATTTATCAAATTACTTGATCAACATGCCCCGGCGACTCTATACCATCCAACATACTCCGCACAAGAGCCAACAAAAGCAATATCAATAAAAACCGTATCCTGCATCTCATCCTACATATCCTGAAATACACAAATAGAGCTACTAGCAGCCAGGAAATACAGTTCTCATCCTCTATCTTGTTGCTGCTATTGTTATCTGCTGGGCAAGTCAACAACGGTAGGTCCGCCAAGAATGGTCCTTAAACCCTCAGCTGGTAGTACCTGTGTCTCTGTTTTTGATCAGTATACCGAGTGTGACTTACGATCCTGATTGTTGGTAGCACATATGCGTAGCTCATGCAGTGATCAAATCAATAAAACTCACATAATAATATGAAAATAAGTTATCCCTTGCGTCTTTGAACTAACGAGCCTTCCAGCGCCGATCCTAGTCGTGGCGATGTTTCACTGCAGTATTTTGCAAAGGATCGACACGATTATGGAAATCTAAGACTATTGGAAGGCTGGCTAGTTGGACCCTAAATACCCTCAACACCCGCTGGTAATTCTACGCATTGCTCGCTTGACTCACAAAGCTTCAGGCATCACAATTTTCCTATACCCACTACACATACATCGGATATTATGACGCGACCGTATCTTTTATTCGGATTGCTTGCTGCTCTTTGTCACCCGGCTTGTGGTGTGGTATTCAACGATAGAATTAAGCAAGATGTTGGGGGTCACTCTCTTGCATTACTCCATGATGTTGGGGATTCAACGTCGGTGAAATTTGGCAACCCACCCGATTTCGACAGTCAAGCCTGGCAGTTCAACACCGAGGGTTTTAGTGATGATGAAGCTGTCATCACGCCCCTTAACTCTTCTAAGACCCTTGTATGCGAGAAGGGTAGTGTATGCAGACTGGATCTTGAAGAATCGAAACAAGCCTATCGGGTCACTAGAGCCGATGGGAAGAAAGCAGTCTTCACGTTTCAAGACATTTCCACTTCGCTCTACGTATCTCGAACCTCCAAGGATTTCCTGGAGCTCACTGCTGTCAATTCTGATTCTATCTATTTCCAATTGGAAGCAATCCGAGGTAAGCATTATCGCTGTTGATATGAGCCCTTAATATGAGTTAACACACAATTCTTCCCCAGCTCAACACCAGGACACCTAGGCAGGGAGGGGTATGGTTCTGGTTGAAGCTTGTATTACAGCCCTTGTCGAGAATGTCATGAAGGTCAATATTTCGGGATTTTGGAAACCAAGTCTAGTAGGGAACAGGATGTGCGGTTGCAGAAGGGTTATCTTTTGTCAAATTCAGGACTAGCACCTTCCCGTCATGCACTTAGACTCCATATCATGTGAACCCCCTTCTTCCTTTCCACCGCACTTAATATTTTCATATAACTACTGTTGTGTTTTGTTAGCCTGGGCATTGGGGCCCGTACAAACCACTTCGTCAGTACCTCGTGTATCTAGCCCACTTGCGATATCTCCGAGAACCATGAACTAAATCCTCCAATTTCCCCCTTCGTCCGCCCCTCCGTCCCAGCCACAAGTCGAAAAACCTTCTATCTGCTGTTCCGAATCCGAGGGGAATCTACCACATGTGAATCAGGAAGAACCATTGCCGTCTGCAAGCGCCCGCCTTTTAATGTCAGACACAAAGCTCTCAAAATGTTGTGGAATCCCGTCACCATGATGAGAGTGTGGACTTAAATAAGACAAATTGCTACATTCATCAAACTACGGCGTTCCGCGCTCATAAATTCCTTGTATGTCTTGAGGAAATTCATGACGAGTCTTATCAGCAAGAAGACATTCGGCTACCTCTTTCATATCACGGTGGACAAGAAGAACGATGCCGTTGGTGTGCCACTCTTTCAGCAAGCAGCGTGCCTCTTCTGTTTCGACAATCCCACCGCCGCATGAGACGACATCACTTCGTGGCTTTGTTCTCATAACTTCTTTCAGAGCGGCGACCTCGAGGGGTCGGAAATCTGCCCAGCCAAAGCGCCGGATCAATTCGGCGGATTTAAGTTTGTTCCGTTCTGCAATCATCTCGTCTAGGACGACAAAGGTCCAGGACAACAACTCCGCAAGCCACTTGCCCATGGTCGTCTTGCCTGTTCCCCTCATTCCAATGATAAAAATAGATTGCCGGGTTGTCATATAATTATGAGGGGTTGGCTTTGAATTCATCTTGCTTTTTGTAGAGATGTTTTGGTGGTTGCGCACTTTGAATTTCAGTTCGAATGAACTTCGACTGGTCGAGGTACAACTTTCATTGACGAACCGACCGGGTCTCGGCCGGCGGTGAGTACCCAACGAGTTGCCAATGACAGGATCAAGATCTGACAAAGGAGAATAGAATAGTTTTAATAATT
This sequence comes from Penicillium sp. S1602, assembly GCA_023626355.1. Classification (NCBI taxonomy): domain Eukaryota; kingdom Fungi; phylum Ascomycota; class Eurotiomycetes; order Eurotiales; family Aspergillaceae; genus Penicillium; species Penicillium sp. S1602. Next base: position 10,778 of record JAMAGW010000016.1, on the reverse strand, counting down.
GGTCGGGGGTGGCAACGAGTGGATACTAGTATAGGGTGGTTATTCCTGGCGAGTATTGAAAATTCAGATGGAGCCATATTTGACTCAACCAGCTGCGGACCAATGATTGGCAATCTCAGCTTTCGACATTACGGCCACACGAATGACGTCATTTGACTCCAATAGGCCAAATTCAGTATTATTATTGTTTCATTACTTTTGAACCTTGCTTCTACTAAGGAGCTTGGTTTTATTGATAAATGGTAAAAATCAGTTTACCGGCCATGACGCTTGCGGACAAGCCTCACACAGCATGTTAAGAAGAAGATCAGGAGAGCCCCGCAAGAGGAAAGGGCCGACACAACAGTGCTAGCTGTGCGGTCGACCGTATACTCGGACAAAATGGGATGCGCGCATCTAGTGCCCAAAAATTAAGCAATTGTTCTATGGTGAACTAGGGGGTAGTTGAACAACAACAAGGCGGGGTTGGGTACCAAACTGTCCGGCTGCTCCAGTAAACTGCAAGCCGAAGTCAACATCCTCCATACCCAGTTGAACTCAATTTTCATTTAATTAGCTCTCTAGAAGTGAGCTTATAATAAGTGGCTCTCTAAACTCTAAGTCTCTCTATATTAAGGAAGACGAAGGATCTCTTTCTTTTAGATTATTTCCTTCCTTAAGAGTTCGCTTTTTGCAATTAATATAAACTATATTGGTTTAGAAACTAATTCTATCCTGATTCAGTACTATCTTATCTCTAGGTAATATTTTCCACTATCTTTTTACCTAGCCTTTGACCTCCTTATAGATAGTTACTATTCTGCTATATGGAATATACCCGTTGAAATCTGACTAGTGTATTCTTCTTTTTTCTTTGCTATATCTTCATGTCTTTAGGTGTCTAGAAAAGCTAAACAAGAATAATCATGTATATTCAACGCATATTCACAGCTTATTCAATTAATTGCGAAATATTGACGATGTCTACGAGAAGTATCATCATACAAAAATTCTGGCAGACACTCACGACAGTTGACAGCTAAATTAAAAGAATAGAAAATAAACACCAGACTCTTGAATCATTATTAACAAAGCCCAAGTGTTGCCGAAGCAGATACTGCCTCATTAATGCTTTGGCAGAGTCTGGCGTAGTGCAAGTGGAGAAACACTCTTAGCATTTCCATTGCGATCCAGGTTGAACATAAATTCCCCGAGCGCAACGTTTCCATAGACAAGGGAATCAGTAGTAGTCCATGTTTGACATTTACCACTGAATGGACCACTGCCAAGTGGCGATAATTCCTGAATGATAGCTCGGAACCCTATCTGGCCTGGGTTTTGCAAGCCGGTTGGGTAGAGGCGAATACTGATTGAAGAGATGTTCGTACTTTCCTCCAACTCTGCATATGTAGAGAAAATATCCAGAGAATTGTATATCCACCGGGAGACTTTTAGTCCAGGCCCGTCGTCAGTGGTGAGAATGATGGTCGAGTTATCACTGCTTAGTTCATACTTCCCAGTAAACTTCTGTCGTGCTTCTTCCTTAGCAATATTCTCCAAGGTCGGAATAAGTGCTTCGGTTATCAGATCAGAGATTCTAGCGACGGCCGCATCCGTATTTGAGCCAGCCGCGAGAATCGTGAATCCCACATTGTGGTCGGGCGATAACGCAAGCATCGAGGAATAAGCGCCAAGGTCTCCCGACTTCGTATACAAATCTATTACACGAGGGCTTTCGAGCGACAAGATTTCCCAAGGATGTCCGACAGACATTCCGGATGCTCCGGTATGTATAGCGGGCTTCATCCATTTTCGCGTCACCGCTGCTGGGAGAAGAGTGTTATTCAGAATCGCCTGGCCAATAGTCGCCATGTCTTTTGCAGACGAGTAGAGGCCACCCGCACTAGGTCAATGTCAATACCAGCATTAAGTAAAGCAATCTCAGGGGACATACGGTGTTTCACTGCCAGCACTGACGTTCCAATAGTTTGTTGTCCAGTCTCCAGGGATAACGCCAAGACTATCAGCAGGCTTACTATAGCTCGAGCGAGTGAGTCCCAGTCGCTTAATGAGATACTCATCAAGAATATCTTTATAGGATTTTCCAATCATCTCTTCGAGGGCAAAACCAAGAATTTGGAATCCAGCGTTGGAGTATATCGGGGTCATTGAAGTGGGTGCCGTCGGCCAAGCATCCAATAGGCCATTAAGGAACTCTGTAATCGAATCAGTAATGGCCTAAAATGTCGAATACCTGAAGACATACGTTCCTTATCGCAGGCACTGATCCCGCCACAGGGGGGAATGTCGGGTTTTTCCAGGATGGGAAAACCTTCCAACTCGAGTGCTTGGAGCTCTGAAGAATCAGCCGCCAGATCAGCAAAGCCGTCTGTGAAAAAAATCTTCATTAGTCAACCTTGTTATGAGGAGAGGGGACAACATTGAAATAATAGGCCATACAATCTCTGATGATTCCTGCAGCGTGACTTGCGAGCTCTCCAACAGTAACCTTTCCCCATTGAACATAATCAATACGATCATTCTGCTCAGTTGAATTGTGCTGCAATTCCTTGGAAGCTGCCAGTAGACGCGGAACGTATTTGCCAATTGGCTCATTGAAGTTACGACCATGAGTCTTCATCATCCACAGAAGCATGGTCCATAGCTTAGACCCGCTTCCAATGCGAAATACCGTGTCCTCGTCGACCTTTTGAACACCCTGGGTTGCATTCTTCGTGGTAGGTGAGGTATAGGAGTAAGTAAACAATGAAGTGCGCTCGTTGCCGACGAAAATCTGGAGCGAAATGGAATCAGTCAGATTTCCTGCTTCTGCGGACTTCTCCAGAGCGGAGGAAATATTCTGGGTAGCCAAGATGAAGTCTGCATTTGTCGACAGGGATGTTGGAGCTGGAAATACAGGCCCAAGAAGGGGGCAGTAGGCAGGAGTGGCGGCGTATGACTCAAGTGCTGCCGATAACAGCAGGATAGCTTGAGACATATACATCATAGCGGCGATTTGACAGATTGAATGAGCTTAAAAAGGGTTCAATATCTATTTTATATGCCTAGAGCTTGGGAAACGCTTCCACCTAGCATGTGCATTCATATGGCGGAGGGTGGATTTGGAACTTATTTATAGATGCTCGATTCGCACATTTGAATAGCAAACACAAACTTTAGAAGCCATACAACAGAGCAGGCACGTCCCCCTAAGTGATTCAGGGGCCCATCATCTGATCAAACTAAGTTTAGAAGCGGTTGTTTGACGTATTCAATTCGGTAACTATACAGGCAAGCACACTTCTTTAGGGGCGGACGCAGGAGTCGTCTCTAACTACCTGCCTGATTTTCACCTAGCGAGCATTCTTCCTATGAATATCGCTTTGCTCCTATAAAAAGAGATTGTTCCTAGATCAATTTACCATATAATCAGTAGATATTGAAAGTAAACAAACCTATCGAGTCTTCTATTAAATCTCACTGGGAAGTGAGATTCTCTTCCATCTAGTATAGGTTCATATTGTGGAGATAATGGCACGTCAACTTGGTTCAGGCGCCCAGCATAATTCGCATTGATTCCAACAATAATTTCGTGTTCTAGTATGTTTGACCCACGCTCCGAAGTTGTTACTACAATGGGAAATGATGGGCAGGCTTCAGGCTCCCAGCGAACGGTGATTGGTGCGTACGTAAAAGCTGCTCCGCCTTGCTCAGGCTCGGGTGTACCAATGACTTTAAGCATCTTGAGCCTGGAATAGAAGCTGGGTATTTTTAGTCCCAACCAATTCAGTGATGACGCAGAGAGGAAGATACCAAGGCTGACATTGGAGGATGTGGAAGGAAGAGTGGAAGATGAAAGGGATCAGTGGCTGAATCTACTGCCAGAAGGAGCGGTCTACAACAACACGGAGAAGATCAAGGCAAAGTGTATAATGGTAACTGGGGTCTCTTGAGGAGCCCTCAACTTTTTGGTTTCATTCTGCCCGCCGGATTTATTCTAGGATAAACGACTGCATGGCATCCAGGATGGCTCGTCCTTATCAGCCAGCTTTACCAGTACATGTGTTTACCTTAGCTCACTACTTTCTCAACTTTCCTACTCCGAAGCAAAGCAACGGATAATCGAGGTAGCTGCATCCTCAATTTCTTTTTTATTGGAGATGTACCACCTGACCCAACTCACAGATGTAGATGATTCAACTAGATAAGATGCCTTGCTTTCTTGCTTCAATGGCGCTAGGAACTTGCAAGATAACTCATTGCTTGTATGGGCTCGGTCAAGTTTTCCCCAGGTACAGTGATTCTCTTAATTCATTGCATTTGCTGGGTAACTTTGTCTATGTGAGCGTTATCTTCCTTGGTTTTCAAAATAATACTACGCTCTTCCCGCAAGGAGACAATTGTAGCGTAACTTTGACCCAATAAACATATCTATTAGGAGATTTTCCTATGTGTACGATGATGCGCCTTGATGCGCGCTCCCTGTATAGTTCCCACCGAGCTGCTTTGCTTGTATCAATATTGCTATGGGAAACCGACTCTCGGTACGCCAATAATCACCTTTATTAGTAAAATATAGTAAGTCACCACTACCAGACACAATTTGCGCCATGTTAAGATTCTCGCGGTTAGAAGACACAACGCATGTGCAGGCCGTTAGATCTGATATTCTAGGTAGAGATAATAACAAGGATTTCGCCCATAACATTGAGCTTGGAAACCAGACAGTAGTAGCTTGCCAATTTATGAACCCCTTCGTAGACGCTGTCTTTGGGGAAATTCAAAAGGTTCCTTAATAATCAGATATCCTAAGTATCGTACATCAGATATCAAAATTTTGATGTAAAGCGAAGGTGCGATTATTGGGGTCGAGACATTCCCGAAGTCCTTTGGGTATAATAGTCTCCTTTAATAACACTCTAGCGAGTAATATTAGGACAAGCGCCATACTCGCGATAAAATTATGAGACTCACCAACGTTAACGACCATAGCAGTGGTGCTACCTCCGAAAAATGAAATCAGTAGTATGGAAGACTTAGAGTTGAGACACTGCGGTGACATATCAATTACACAACATCTTTTCGCGATTGAACGCAAGGAAGACCAGTTCACTCAAAAGTGTAGCTGTTAGCCGGATGGCACGCCTAAAAGTTGAATGAAGGCTTTTCAGCTTCGTCACTATATGGGGCGGGGATGTGAGTTTGTGCTAGCTTTCTCAGCTTGCATGTTTCACTAGAGCTTTGATTTGTATCCAAGTGTAGGGCGGAAATGAAAGTATTTGAGATGTGCTTAGCATAATTCTGTGGATAATTTCTTGTATTGCGATGTACAGCTTTGGCCAACTCAAAAGAAGAGGCTCGGTAGTTCCTTCCTCTCTCCAATCTCCTTCCTCTTCTTCAAAGCCTCCTTCTCAGCCTCTGTAAGACCCTCCCTTCCATCTCGTTTCGCCTTTCCCAAAATATATGCGGCCCACTCCTCGACATCAAAGTCTGTTCCGATAGGGTTGGTCACGTAGTGTTCGCCACTCATGAAAGCACTCGCATCCTCTGGCCGGTCAAAATTGTCCACCTGCAACTCGATCTTGTTGCGATCCGGATCCCGATAATATAAGGATGTAGTCGGGCCGTGGTTCACCGTCCAGATAGGCATAATGGGATCCTCTAGATCCCGTAGACCCACGTAAGTGAGCGCCAGGTCTGTCAAGGTCTTGTATGCGAAGGAAACATGGTCCATTCCCGGGCGCACAATATGCCCGTTTTCCAAAACAGCGTCTGGAGCAGACACAATGGCGATGCGATGGTGTTCGTGATCGTATTGTAGGAACGTGATGATAGGTCCTTCGCAAGTAATATTTGCCTTCAAAAGTCGTACATAGAAGGAAATCATGGCCTGGTAATTTGTTGGTGTAGTTCGTAGTACTACGTGTGCCAGTACATTTGGAGATGGATATGGCATATTGGAAGCAGACCTAAAGAGCATTCCCTGGATGGTTGATTAGAACAGCTATTCCAAAGGGGGTTGGTTCGGTTCGTCTTTCTCACAAATGAGTTGGTGCCGGAGAACTAAATTGATACAACCAAATACACGGTTATTTCTCTATCCCTTTCTTCGTCGCTTCCGAAAGGAAAACTGATTCCTCAGCAGTTATTGTTGCTCTGCCCTTTTTTTTAGGCCGACAATGAAAAGATGTCACAGGAGAGACAGTGGTACTGGTGAACAAGAAAAACAGGGCACCCCGGAGGCTAGGACGGATGATCCCAGAAATTCAGTGAACAAGGACATACAATGGCAAACAGCGAGGATTTCCTGGCGGGCATAGGAGATCCAAAACTCATCAGTGACGAAATAAACTTTTTCCCCCTCACTCAAGTACACTAACTATGTTTAGTAGCCAGTTCGGCCAAGAAATCTTTATCGAATCAAAACTCTAATAGTGTTGGATAAGCCTTTGACTTCCGGGGTGGGGGCTAAAGCGGTACGCCTCGTCGAGTGGGGGCGGTGGTCGGAGTGGGGGCCACGGGAACTTCAATTCTCGGCGAATTAGGCTACCACATGGGTGATTGAATGTATACCATACCCGCCTACCCTATATGATCCACTCCCGCGTAGTTGACTTAACTCAAGCGAGTAATCAGGTCGGCCAAGGAGAGGTTGATTAAACGGAAGTACCCGACCATGGGATTTCATAGGTCTGACACTGGATCCTTAGCTGTCTAGGCGGGCCTATATGGTATGAGGTGTCCACGAATAAAGCGCTTAAGGGGGCTTACACGGATGGTGCCTGGAACAGCCAGGTCTCGGCCAGCTCCAAGCATCCAAAGTCGTACTACAGCAATTCTCTGGGAAAAGTGACTCAGTCAACTCTCTAAACCTGCCCGTAGCCTACCAAAGCTACCCTTAACTTCCTATCACCCTACTACTTGTTTAAGACAGTCCATTTAAACATGGGTTAGACCATCCTGTCAACAACAGGCACACTGGGAAGAAGAAAGCCTCCGCGTATGTAAATACCCAGTAGTGTCCAGTTCGCAGTTGTATCCTAGTTGTGTAGTTCTTGTATTCAACTTTACCTTGAACTCTTATGGCTTGTTTTCCAGAAAATAAACCCGGAACGGTCTAGTCCTGTTTCGGCTTATGATAGTTGTGACTTTCTTAGCCAAGGGATAACTTCATTCTGCCGTATTGGTGCCCGACGTATCTGTTCGGTCGCCAGGAGTGTTTGCCTATTTGCCGCATACTTGAGCTCTCTTCTTCTTGGTCTTCCTTTTCTTCTACTCCCTCTTCAGCTCCAATGCTTTTAGCAGTAGGCGCCGAATTGACTTGTTCTTTTTCATTTACCCATAACACAGCTAACCGCTCTGTTTTTGGGCAGGAGTGTGATGGCATTGGCTGTACCATATTCTAGAGTCATTGTAATAATAATGCAATGATACATTGAGCTTGATTGACCTGTAGACCTGGTGATTTGGGAAGATGTCGCCAATTTCCCTCGTTCCCGCCAGTTCAGTTTTGTTCCTTTTTCGTCATTCTTCCATATGCAATGCAGCCTTCGTCTACGCCGCTAGCCACAAAGTGGAATGATGTGTCTGTGTCGTAGAAAGCCACTTCTGGTAGGCAAACATGTTGCCGATCCAAGTGGCTTATAAAAATATACCCGGAGTGGCATAGTTCCATTTTTGTCGTCATTTCTGTGTGTGTAATAGGGGACTCTCGACACTCCAAGAACCGGGAGCCGGTAGTGGCAGTGTAGTTGGTGAGTACTGAGACGACCTGCAGGATGACAAATTGGTCATGCTTCAGCATAGACGTACTGGGTTCGAGCCAATGGTGGTACGTCCATCACCATCATCAGGTCTCCGTGGGGAGACGCCATAGCCCAGGGTAGTGGAGCAAAGATTAAAGTGGAATAAGTAAGGCCTTCCACAATGAGGCTCAGAGTTCACTGCAGGAAGTTTGGAAAAATCACAGTGGGTTAAATCAGGTATTAAATATCACTAGCGTTAGCCTGAATATCGACAAAAAAAGTTGGATTATAGCCACCACGACCTACTAGACTGGGTACGGATTCGTATTTGGTCTAGTTGGGCAAACCAATCCATCCGAGAAGCGGGGCTCTTATCCCCTCTTCCCTACTGTTATAAGCAAGGACATCCTAATGAGTCTTCGCATCACCCGCTCTTTTCATCCTTTCTTCTATTAATTTCACTCATCTTACTAATTCGTCCCCCTTGGTTATTGACCGCATTCTTGCATACAATGATAGACCGTGTCAGTTTGCTGTCATTTGTCGTTTCCATGGCTCCTGTTATCTATGATACGTCTTATCGATTCGCGCTCTAACTCTATTTGAAACACGCTTTTCCATATGCAGAAAACTTTAACTGTAAGGCCCCCCGACGGCGTAACCTTGAAAATACAAATCAAAACGGGTGATATGTCTACTCCTTTTCTTTCTCGCCTTTTCACATGTCGATATATTAGCCTCACTATAAGCGTGAAGTACCTGATCATGCCACAAAAATCACGATGGAGCGTTTCTGTTCCGGAGATGGACATTCCCACCTATCTCTTCGGCTCCCCTACAACTCCACTGGGCGACGCTGTCGCCTTTGCTGACGCTGAAGACCCCGAGACGCTGTGTATGACCTGGACTGAACTCCGTCTCTTGTCACAACGTTTAGCCGCAGGATTGCAAGCCATGGGATTAAAAGAAGGCGATCGAGTCGTTATCCTTAGCGGCAATGATGTTCTATTCCCCGTTGTCAACCTTGGCATTATCATGGCCAGTGGCATATACCAGTCTGCGAATCCGCATTGTAATGCCCGCGAGCTGGCGTACCAGCTGAACCTCACCACGCCTACCTTCATGCTGGCGAGCGAGGGAACTCTAGCCTGCGCTCTGGAGGCCGCCGAAATGATAGGTATGGAGCGGGAACGTCTTTTCGTGTTCAACGATGCTCCGCTAATCAAGGATGGCGGTGGCGATGATAATATTGAACTTGAAGTAAAGCATTGGAAGCATTTACTGGCGCCAAAAGAAGTCGGCAGGCGCTTCGTATGGAAGAAATTGACTCCAGATGAATCGAAGTCGACAACTGTCTATATGATAATGACATCTGGGTTCGTGACCCTGGTATTTCTATGCCTCTGATGATGCTAATATTATAATTGACAGAACCACCGGTCTTCCTAAAGCAGCGGAGGCATCACATTATGGCATTCTTGCAAACTGCGTTCAGACTGATTTTATGATGAGCCTCGATCCCAACGTCCGCACGAAAGAGCTAGCGGCCAAAAATTCCAAGTGGTTGTGTACAATTCCACTGTACCACGGCCTTGCGCTATGCTATTTCTGCACCATCTCCATTGCGAGACGGGTCCCCTCATACATCATGCGGCAGTACGAGATAAACCGTATGCTGGAAAACATCCAGAGATTTCGGATCACAGAGCTGCACCTGGTACCACCCATCATCGTAGCTATGACCAAAAATTCTGCGGTGAACAGTGGAAAGTATGACATCAGCAGCGTCACTAAGACTTTCTCTTGCGCAGCACCATTAGGTCCAGCGCCGACTTTCCGATATGAGTCACTTTGGCCCAAAGGACACGTAAATGTCAAGCAGGGCCTTGCCTCCACCGAGTTTGTCTCCTCTCTTTCACTCAGGACCAGTCAGCATGGCTTATAGTGGAGGCCTATACTGACCCTGTCTACAGATCCTGTTGCAATACTATCGGTTGGGATCCTACCCTAACCGCAGTAGCCGGCTCTGTTGGCGAGCCCATGCCGAACTGTGAGATCAAACTGATGGATGATGAGGGGAGTGAGGTTGCGCGGGGCCAAAGCGGGGAAATATGGTTCCGTGGTCCGAACATTATGAAGGGTTACTGGCAAAATAAAAAGGCGACCGATGAGACTATTACCCCAGATGGATGGTTAAAGACAGGAGATGTGGCACGCCAGGATGAGAACGGGTGGTATTATGTTGTGGATCGGAAGAAGGTAGGTCATGGTGGGCATATGAATAAAGCCCAGGATTACAGCTGACAACTTGTGGCAGGAAATGATCAAGGTGAACGGCGTCCAGGTCTGGCCTGCTGAGCTTGAAGCACTCCTTTTAGATCACCCTGCCGTCAATGACGCCGCCGTTGTTGGCGTGAGAAAGTGAGCCTCAACAAGATATTCACAAATGGGCCAGATTCCACGGACTAACATAGATAGGGGCGACGATGAGTACCCTCGTGCCTATGTTGTGGCAGCGCCAGGAGAATCCGTCTCCGTGGAGGACATTATGCAATTCATCAACAACAAGGTATCAACGATCAAGAGACTCACAGGCGGTATCGTCTTTACTGACGCCATTCCTAAATCTCCGGTATGTGCTGCTGAAGTATTAGCTAGGGTTCACAATAACTAATGGACTGTCTAGTCTGGGAAGATTTTGCGACGATCTATCAGAGAGGCTATCGCAAGGAATCCGAAATTATAAAGAACTATAACCAGCATAATGAGGTGCTTGACTAAGGAGCTAGATAGGAGGAAGCTTGACTGACCATTGTTAAATATCTACTCTGCCTAGAAGAGCAGAAATCAATAATCTGGTTAACTTATAGCCTCTACACTCTAGTGATTAAATATACTAAACCCTAATATATTTCTTTATCCTAATTAGTCTATTCTATATATACTATTAGAGTCTACCTAAAATTAGGTAACCTAGATGTTATGAAAGAAAAGATGGTTACCACTTTTCTAAGGCAGAAATCATGGGATATCTCAGATATCCCAAAACGGCGC